>CM062291.1:402821301-403565373 GCA_031216915.1 Pictodentalium vernedei
GTATTTTCATCCAAGTACTTTCTGCTGACGGTGCTGGATTCATATTCCGGGTCATCATTGACACCGAATAGATTGTGACAAGACATGTTGATACCGTCTTCCATGGTTTCACCAGATTTTTTGTTCAGTTACAATTCGATACAGATAGGATAGAGAATTAAGTAGGGCAGAATCCACATAGCCTTTGTTGACTGCTGTTGAGTCTTTGTCTGCATCGGTGATTTGGGATAGATTCAATATCTTGTTGAATCCCACATCAAGATCCAATTTCAGTCCTAGCTCATTGATGTTATTATTCCTCAGTTTCAAGTCTATGTATTGTTTAGTTGTCGCATCACTGGGATTCATTGGAACAGACACATTGATTATCTTGTTAGAATTCGTGTTCAATTCAGACTGCATCACTTTAGGAATGTAATGATCTCTCAGATGTTTACGGAATCTCATGTGAGAGTCATCTGCATATCTTTTAGTGGCGGCATTGCTCGAATCTCTAGGATCTGCTACGTTCACCACTCGTTTAGATTTCAAATCAAGATCATCCGTCATGGCTTTATTCATGCACTTATCTCTTATCATCTGCCGAAAATTTTCATCTCCTTCATCGACATATTTTTTAGTCATGGCATCTGACTGATCAATCGGTTCAGGAAGATTGTAGATTTTCTTATTGTTTAAATTTAAACATTATTGTCGAGGTTCGTATCTCTGAACAAATCGTTCATCTAAGATGGCAATGTCACCAACAATTTTGACTGTGGTTCTTTCTAGAGGAACCTTCGTTATCGTCAGTGCGACCAAATTTATTGACTGTCATGTTTTGTTTTGTTTTTTGTTTTGTTTTTTTTTTTATTATTAAAATATATATCTTTTTTATTATTTTGATTAATGCAACCAAAATTTTGGTTATTTATATATATCTCTCTCTCTATATATATATATATCCCAAAAAAAATTTTCTTTCATGTAAATCATTGAGAATATCTTGAATTGATCTCCTTCTGACCATCTCTTGAGAACATTGAGGTATAGATGACTGCAAAAAAAAACACTCGATCCGGCACTTGCACTCATTCGGTATAGTAAATAACTGATGTTAAATAGTTCCTTATTTCTAAAGGTGGTGAGATTCCGTAGCTATTGAAATAATCATTTTTATTCTGATTCGAAAATCATGTGACCCAATGCATGCCCTTACCTCTGGTATCGTCCAGATTTAAAATTCCACATTCCGAATCATAGTCTTTTTTTCTTGGCAAGGCATCTCTAGAAAACACACCTCGAAAATGTTTGATTTTTAAATCTTTTGCAGCTTTCGATAGATCAATGTTGGATAGGGGTTCGTTGGGTAAGAGAGCACCTTCTACGGATATATGTTTTATTTTCTTATTATTCATAATATGTTTTGTTTTTTTATTTTGTTTTTTATTTATTTTTTTTTTTATTCTTTTTTTTAATTTATAAACATGCGAGTTTTTTTAAACCTATGACAATTCGATGTCTTCAGTCGTACTCCATTTGTCATCCTCTTGATTTTGTTGAAATATCACAGAATAATGTCCGAGTGCAAAAGTGTGTATTTTATCCTTAAATATAATTCTCTTATCATTGTCAGCCGTCAATGCAATCTTATTGATTTCTTTGGTGTACATCTCATGCATTTCACTTTGAGTCATGGCCATCTCTTTATACACCATCAAATTTTTCGAAAAGACAGTCTTTATACTCTTCATACTCTTCGAAAGCGATGATTTTATTCTTCACACATGCTTGAATGCCTTTACATCTCTTGATCTCTTCACTATTGATGAGATAAGCGTACAATGTAGGTCTCAAACCCACAAATTCGGTGATTGTCTTCAACCACTCACGTCTTTAAATTTACCCAACATCTTTTTATTGGCTCCTTTTGGAATCTTAGATGGGTGATCGTCGGGATAATTACTTGTGTCGAACCATCCATTCACGTCTGATGCTATGTCCTCATAGATGTTCCTAGTCTTTATTTTGTAAGCTAGACTGTCTGTGTTGGTGAACAATAGTTTAGCTTTCAAATCGAATTTTGCTTTGACGTAATCGTAGTGAAACTCATACATCAACTGCTTGCTAATGTCTAAGATGATCGCTCTGAGATAACAGGGTTTATGGAACTTCAGATGTGTCTTTTCCATGTAAACGGCCACTAGATTTTCATCGAATATGATTCCATGTTGATAACTGTGTTTCGCAATTAATTTTCTAGACTTCTTTTCAGACGTGATGAGTTGAACGTTAGTTCTATTCCTAATGTTTTCCATAGATTTCCCATACATGCAATTGTTCAAGAGTTTGAAGAAATCTTTTTCAAAGTCGCTCTCAGCCTGCATTCTTAAATTCGTGTTGAGATTGATGCATTTTTTTATCCAAGGATCCTCGTCAAATCAAATGATTTGATGCACGTGGATCAATTTCATCCCGCGATCGATGTAATGTTTCAGATTTCCACAGTAGACCACATACTTGCATTTGTGATTTAAATTAGGAATGAATTTTTCGATTCACTTCTATTCGTCTCCATTTTTGTTTTTCTTCCAACATTTTGCCCCATTTGAAATTTCTGATTGGTAAAGGATGACACATAGCCCAACCGTACAAATTATTAGCATCCCAATACTGTATGTATTTACTCGGTTTTTCCAAATCGAAATCTTTTCCCATGTAAGGATTATTAGCTTTGACATATCAGATTGAAATCATAGAGATGCCAACCCTCATGGCCTTTTCAAACATGAGCAACATGTCAACGTCTATTAATAATTCCAATCGAACCCCAGTCGTTTTCAAGAGAGCATCCCAAGTCTGGGTGCTGTGAAATACCA
This sequence comes from Pictodentalium vernedei, assembly GCA_031216915.1. Lineage (NCBI taxonomy): Eukaryota > Metazoa > Mollusca > Scaphopoda > Dentaliida > Dentaliidae > Pictodentalium > Pictodentalium vernedei. Next base: position 402,824,160 of record CM062291.1, read on the forward strand.
AGCCGGATCTGGTTCAAAATGTCGACAACATACCAATTGAAAATTTTCGAACACATCGGTCAAGAGAAGCACGTCATTTTTCAAATAGAGGTCATGATATTCTCTCATGGATTTCATGTCGAATAATCTCCACACTTTTTGCACATGTTCGTAATCGTCGTCAGAAATGTGAGACTTGGGTAATTTCTAATAAAAATCTTTTTTAGGACGTCGGGCAACGTCGTCGAATTTTTCGAGATCACTCATGTAATCGTAAGGGTAGACGCCTTTCCTCAACATAATGTCCACCAATTCTCGTCGATCATTAAAATATTTACTCATGATTTTAAATTTCTCCCTATTCAAACTGTTGACTCATTTTTCCAGACTGGTTGACATAAATTTATAACGATCGATGAAACGTATCTCTCTGCAGAGGGACTCATTTTCTCAGTCAAACCATCGATGACTCACTTTTTATCAACAACTTTACATTTAGTGAATGAAATGTTTTTTTCAACGTTTTGCATGATGCAGCTCAACTCCCCCTCGCAAACACCCATATTTTTCACGAACAAGTGACTGTCGTAACCGGAGAGATTGTGAAATATCACCGGATAGAATTGAGTGTCTCAAAATCTTAAATTACATTTCTTGTGAGCAACACCACGAAACAGACCTGTGTAGTGATCATGATCTCTAACTTTATTATATTCAGACTGATTATCGAATAATTGGCTACAGATGTGACATTCGGCAGTTTTGTTGTATTCTCGCTGTTGCTCTGTCATGATGATCATGTCTTTAGGTTTTTAAATTTGTCGTTTAATATTTGAATTTTCGATTCTAACTCTTCTACGAATCTTTGATCCACGTCGTCATCATCTGAACGTTTGGTGTAGATGAATGGACCCGACGATTCTCGAAAGAACATACCACATAATAACAATAGCCCGAAGGTACGTGCTTCTGATATTTTTCAACATAACTCCTACACTCATCAGGCTGGCAAGAGTTTATTTTCGTGGTGAAACTTTCGAAATTGGCGTAGATGACGAATGGTGGTTCTAATCTTCTATTGTAATGACAAAAGTCCACATAAGTGTCAGGTTTAGGAATTTCGATGGCAATGCATTGCTTTTCGCTGCAATATTCCCAATGATGTGTCAACGATTCTTGACGACAGAACGAAATCATGCAGTTGAGACAGAAAAATATCATGTGCTCATGTTTAGAAGTCTGCTTCCACAACAATTTACTCAAACTTTTAATCCAGCAATAATGTTGATTGTCACCCTCGAAATTAATAACAAATTAACAATCTTTTCTCTCTCTTTGTGCGAAGTCAGTCTGAGAGGATAGACTACTCCTTTTTTATCGTCTCCCTCGTATCCAAAGACGTTCACGGCCATGGTGAGATTTGGCTTTTTGAAATCTCCGATGTCTTTCAACCACATTGGGAAAGACACTCCCGTCCAATCGAGATGTTTACAAATCTCTGAGTACTTGGAAACTCTCTGAGTGTCCTTTTCTATGGGATACAAGGCCGATGTGATTTGCCACACTCGTTATTATCTTCATTTTTCACATTGATCACAGCTTATTTTTAAATACGAAATAAGGTAATTTTATGTAGGAAGATGCTTTCAAAGGATTGTGTCTATCCATGTGAATCTCGAGATTCAATATCTTCTTGAACGTCCAATTACTTCCCTTGTTTTAAAAAGTAGCCATAGATTCCATCATCTTGTCTTTCAACAATGGTGACTTTGACGCTTCGATCACGATATCCATTATAGCATCAATACCCTTATTTTCATTCACCACTCTCATGATTGCATCCATTGTTTTTTTTTTCTAACGAATTGTCATCTCGAACCACGTTGCTTTTCATTTTTGTATTATTCTCTTTCAAAACCTTCTGCCACTCTACCACTTTTCATTTAATGGCTATCTTCTTCTTCTTCTTAGTTTTTTCCGCAGTAATTTGTTGACATTGTTTTTTCGTCGGTATCTCCTCATCTTTTTTTCGCTATTTGAGTTGTTTTTGTCACTACTGCAGGTCTTTCATCCATTCATTTTCCGTTAAGCAAATGATTTATGCATTCATCTTTTTTCATGTATTTGACACCTTCCAATTTCAATGACTGACGCACTTTGGCTTGTAATTTTACCAGTGATAGATCACAAGTCTCCTCGCACATGGCTTCGATCAATCATTCTTTGGTTTTGTAATGGTTATAATTTTTAATTCCTAGATTTCTACAGTACTTTTTCAACTCGGATTTGGTAGAAAAATATAATTTTTTTTCCCTGATATACTTTTTTGTTTTTGGCATATTTTTTTTATTTATATGTACACATAACATTTATTTTAATTTTTCAAAAACATTTTTGTGAATTGTTAAACTTCTTATTATATATATATATATATTTTTGTTTGTTTTTGTTTTCTTTTATGATAAAAAAATAGAAACAAACATAAAACAATGAGTACTACTTCGTGATAAATACTTTAATAAGCTTTTTGATTTGAGATTTAAAATCTATCTATAATGAACTAACTCTCTCTTTTTTATCATATTTTCGCATTCGTAGTGAGCATGTTAACTTTAAAGCTATCCTTTTCCCGAGAGCTATCCTTTCTCCGCTGAAAAATCCATTGGAAAACCAGATTCACACTCTCGACCATTCGTTCTTCCTTGATGACCAGATTCAATTCGTCGATCATTTCTTTAGAGACGTTCGGATATATATTATTCCCATAGATTAGAGATAGATCGTCTGCATCCAAATTTTTTATATTTTCTTTGAGAATGGTTAATAGATCGTCTTGACATTCGTACATTAAATCCAGGGTGGTCTCATTCAATTTCAAAGGCAATGTATATTTATCGGATTCCTCTCTCAATCCAGTCATCTTCACGTCCTTCAATTCGATGGCGTAGTGCGATTGTAGACTATAAATTTTATTTCCGTATTTTGAAAATCTCTCGACTCTCTTCAATTTTAATACAGATTGTTTAGGTACTGACGAGATCATGACTGATTATTTTTTTTATGATAATAATTATTAATTGTAAAAAATATTTTTTTTATTTTTTTATACCTCTTATTATATATTATTAATTGTAAAAAATAGTTTTTATATTTTTTTTCTACTTCTTACTATATAAGTAAAAATAACAACTTTTTTAACAAGTTTTTTTCTTTAATGATAAAAACGGTTATTAAATTTTATGAGTGTATTTTTTTAATGATAATAATTATTAATTGTAAAAATATTCTTTTGTCAAAAATATTTTTTGTGATTTTCAAATTTTTTTTGTGAATTGTTAAACTTTTTGATGATAATAATTATTAATTGTAAAAAATACTTTTTTTTGTTTTTTTTAACTTCTTTTTAATAAAATACTTTTTGTCAAAAAATTTTTTTGTGATTTTCAAAACATTTTTGTGAATTGTTAAACTTTTTTCTGATAATAATTATTAATTGTGAATTTTTTTTTTTCTACTTCTTATATATACAAAAATAACAACTTTTTTCAGTTTTTGTTTCTTTAATGACAAAAACGGTTATTAAATTTTATGATGAAAATGGAATGAAGCCGATGCTGATTGATCGATAATTCTGTTATTCATTGGTCAAACAATTTTTTATCATCCGTCTCACAACTCGTATTATCTACATAATCACGGACCGGAGCGGGCGCACCTCATGTGTTTAGACTCCACGAGCTATCTCTCTCTCCTTGCCAAAAACCTCTCTACGTCATCGATGGCCGGTTCGGGAGCACCGATAAATTCGCCGCTCGATTGGGACTGTGTTTTTTCCGCGGAAATCGACGTTGGATCGCTAATATTTCATCCGCACCGGTGGTGTTTTTTTTGGCGGTATTCTGTCGAAACAAATTCACCTAAAATGACGGGTCCGTGTTACCTCTGCGAAAGGTGAGTGTTTTCCCGAGAACGATCGTCGTCAAAAGTTACGAGCGCACCTAAAAGTGAATTTTTAAGAGAGGGAATTTTATATAGAGTTTGTTAAAATTCCGTCGAAATTTTAGTCGGATCCACGTTGATCGTTAGAGAAATTGAACGTTGAACACACGACACCTCGTCTACGTCCACCGCTGTAGAACCCGGGAAACAGTGAACGTGTCGCATCGTACAAGTCGATGGGTTTCGATCGTGATGAATGCACTTTTCTCCTAAAACCTAAGTTTTGGTGAGGTGCGATCTGTGCCAAAAAAATGTGGTGCGCTCGGACCGCCCATTCCTGTTTACTAACGAGGGGTCATAACCTGTGTTTTTCGACAAAAAATGAAATAGAATAGCGCAGACCGTTTTTGTCGGTACGTTGGGTAAAGGGTTAATAAGCATATTCATTTTTTTGGCAGGCAGTAGTTTACGATTACCAGGAGCCTGAAAACTGAACACTCTCAGAAAAATGTTTTTGTTCAGCATTGTGTATCTGTATGAACAAATGCCCCCCACTCTTCGATATGGCGGAAGCTGGGGTGTTTCTTTGATTGTGACCAATGAGTGCTGAAGCTGTCCTGTTGTGTGGATACAGTACAGTCGCCGTTGATTGGTTGTAATCCTCGCGTGGGCAGCATGTGCATTTACCAGGTAATAAAAATCATCCTCAGCTTAATTTTAATTAATGATGCACCAGGTTATACCCGGTGCTCCATTAATATATTTTTGTTGATTATTCCTGGAAATATTGGTCACCCGTGGAAAGTTACCAGCCCACGGCAGCCGTACTGTACCAGTGGTGCCAGCGGCATCCCATTCTATCCTTCCGCGCTGAAACTCGTGCCCTATTGATTATCCCATTTACACGTGCGTGTCGTTCCGTGTCCTTCTGGCAAAGAGTTAAAGGGTGACAGAAAAGTATAAATTAATGTTTCCAATTCCTATCGCATCTATCTGATAGAACATTGTTCTTGTCAGAATTGGTAATTTATTAATATTGATCTGGTCTGGTGTTAATTACCCTGAAAAACTCTGACCTTCTACGGACAACTTAATATGGATCAATATATGGGGTCAGTACTTGGTATTAACACTTGATACATATTGTAGCAATTCTTTCTTTCGAAGCTGCTCTTCCACGATGTCCACTCCAGCCTAAACATTCGATAGGCTATTATTGAAGAAAGTACTCATTCTTGCAGAATATCAGGTAAGACTGCTACATGTTTCACATAGTCTTTCTTTGCTTGATTACTAGATACATGAATTTATTTATTTTGGAGGGATTAACGACACTTTCGAAAGTCAGGGTCTCGTGTGTCAAGCGGTTTTGCTGGTGGAGGAAGTCGAGTACCCAGAGTTAACAATCGAACAAGAGCGAGCAGCTATCACACTCCCTTACGTGTTAACTCCGCACAAGCGGGGGTTAGCATTGGTTGAAGGCAAGTGCACCATCGACGTGCACAGCGCCACCGGGCCCTCGCGTGGGCAATCGGGATTAAGTGCCGCGCCCAGGGATACAACACAGTTATCCCAGGTGGGGACTGAACCGTGAACCGGTCAGTGCAGAGCAGAAAACAAAGGTTGTACATTGAAAAAACTAATAGGTATACCCCCATATAATGAGTGTGGATTCTTCCAAATGCTGCCACACTGAACTGACATGGAAGATACCATCAGGGTTCAAAGAGTTTTGTATTTTACTGCAGCTACAACAGCGAGCTCTTCTGATGGGGGGGGGGGGGTGTCATAGGGTATTCTGTGGATAATAAAATAGTATTGTTGTTTTTACTGCCAATAACCAAAGAATACAGCTTAGTCGGTTTATTATATTAATTAAACTGATATTCCACAATCACGTGATCTATTTGCAGTAAATACCGATCTCGACAAATACATCTCCTCGCTCTGTTCGGAAATATGTCACTCTCCTCCGGTTATTTTGACCCTTGAGTTCCAATGTGTTCTATGTGGCAGTAGGCACATAGAACATATTGGAACTCAAGGGATGATTTGCTCAAATACATCACCTGATCATGATATGTCTGTTTAGCATTACCCTTTCGAGAAAGAAAAGTTAAGGCAAGCAAATGTCGGTTACATATGATAAAACTAAACTCCTAAAATAAACCCAAATCATACAGATCGGGATAGTATATCGAAAAAAAGATGCTTTATGCTGTATTAAACTTAGAAATATCAAACAAATCTTTGATTCACCGTTCTCAAAATTTTTAATATTTCATGCTACAAACAAACATTTGCAAGACCGTCCACTTTTCAACTATTTGTTTCGTTTTGCTCAACACAGTTTCATGGGAAGCACTTAGGGTGTCATTCAGCTTCGAGTATTATAGTCTCTCATACCGTTTGTATGATGTAATCTCTTCCACAGCGCTACATCTGTTGCAAAATATAACCAACCATTTTCCAAGCTAGAGGCAAACGTTTTTACATTTGTTGTTCCAGCGTAAATTCAATTTTCTATTTCATTTTATTTATTTATTTATTTTATTTATTTATTTATTTATTTATTTATTTATTTATTTATTCTAGATGTCCCGAGTTCGTTTCCCGTCCGGGACGAACCGCGTTGTGTCCTTGGGCAAGGTAATTTATCCCGGTTGCCTACGTGGGGGCACGATGACGCCGCGTACTAAGGCGTACCGCACGTCGATGGTGACATGTCTCCAACCGCTATCACCCTGCTTGAGCGGACCTTGCACAGAGTCAGAATGTTGAGGAGCTGTCAGCAGTTGCTCGTCGATGGTCGGTGGTTCTTTCCGGTTACTCCGGCTTTCTCCACCCGTAAAACTGTCACAGTTACGATTAGCCATTGTGCATAAATATGTGACCTTAAACACCAATAAATAAAAAAATAAATATTATTTATTTATTTTTTATTTATTTATTTATTTCTTATATATTTATTTATTTTATTGGGTTGGGGGACTCATTAGATTAGCGAAGTTAGTACTTAGCATCACGAGACTGTTAACAGATAGAGTGCAAAGTTGCTTTGTTTGTAAAAAATTTGCTCACATGTTATTGCGTTGTTACAACGGATGGGAGAGTGCCTATAGGCACTCTCCCATCAATTGTAACAGGGCAAATCCACCCAGACTTAATACTATCACACCAAAAATTAATTGAAAACGCATCCACAGAATTTGAAGCCCTTAAGCTGTGGTATCCCACTCCTACAGCGCCGAAAGATGCGCTTCCAGCACACAACCAATTAACAACCACAGAAAATAAATTATGTGCCGCTGTTTGACAACACATTTTTTTCCAAACCACTCAAATGCATAATAATTCAGCAGGAACCGACTTTCATTGAAAGACAGAAGAGACATATTTTATAAACCAGTTTCGGAAGAGCTTCGAGCTGCAAATTATTTCTATTTGAACCCGGATACACACATACTCTGCTTCCTGTTATTGTAAGCAGTAATCTACATACTTAGAGATATTACGAGTGGAAAAAAGATAGTTCTGAAGTAGTTAGGTTTCCCATATTTTGATTACTTTTCCCTGCGGCATTCAGAGATATTTTGTCTCATGGATGATAATTTTCGACATTGGAAGAGATTTTCAGGAATAATAGCTCCCCTTAATTTCCTAAAGCTCTCAGCAAATTTAACTCCTAGGATACGGGAATTTCCTATAAAAAATTTAATTTCGAAATGTTCACCTATGTGTATCATCGACGTGCGCATCATTTCACAAACCTCAGGCATTTTCCAACAGAGTAATACAAACATCTAACTTTTTCCAACCAACTTTTTCAAACTTACCTTTTCCAATTTTTTCCCCAATCAGTTTGAACGTTTGACTATCATTCTCTGTTGAAATCCATTTAAAAACAAGGGCAACGCCCCCGGTCCCCCGACCAAGATGGCAAATTCAAGGGAGCTGTTAGGATGCAATTTGTTCGCAGATCATGGCCATTTTTTAACTTGACCTGTATTTCCAACCAATTAAACCACATACTTAGTTTCGTTTCAATCAAATGATCCAAAGTAAAGTTATCATCCGGACAACACAAAAACCGTATTTTCTAAGTCGAAAAAGGGGAATAAATCCAGTAAAAATCAGTGGAGCGTGCCCATTTTCGAACTTTACCTGCATTTTCACCCAAGTAAGACACATACCTAATTTATTTTCAGTAAAATCATCCAAACTAAAGTTATCATCCGGACAAGGGTGTGACGGACGGACGCACGCACGGACGGACGGACGGACGGACGGACGGACGGACACTGCTGATTACAATAGTTCCCCGAAGGGTCGGGGGACAATAAGAAAACATATTATACAGACACTGTCTTTTCCATTAACACTTTACCTAACATGAAAAGCAGACGACACTTGCAGAAAGAATTCTTGAATAACTAATTGCTTCCATTTTTGTCTCAAAAACATAGGTTATGACCCCTCTTTGTAACGAGCTCGACGAGCTCGTTCCAAAGAGGGGTCATAACCTATGTTTTTGAGACAAAAAATGAAAAAAATACTGAAAATTAATTGGCGATTTTTGTGAATAGCGCTGGCCGGTTTTTGCCGTTAAGTTGGGTAAAGGGTTAATATAACGGTTTAGGAGGTTAGATTTGATATTTTGCTTCCTTGGAAGAATTAAAAACTTGCAATTTACTTTAAAAAGACATTCGCAAAACAAAGAGCCAAAATGGACAGTATCTGAGCACTAGTCTGTATGATACTAACAGATATACTTAATGACATATTTTTCTAGAAAGTAGTGGTTGCTTTTAATTAGTTTGCCATAAAAAGCCAAGTTTCCTATTGTATCTTTTAATAAACGAAAACAACAGACAACATGAAGCTTTTTTTTATTTTCTACTGATGTCATGTAATAGGTATTGTCTCAACAATTACTTGCTTCTGAATTTGACGTTCCTCTCTCTTCTAATATTTTCATGGGAGATAACTTTATCGAAAGTCCATGTCCATGACGATATTAGTCCGGGATGGCATTCTTGTCAGTGCTTCCGGTAACCACGGACGGATCGGGGTCCTGCAACTTGTAAGGTTAGGTTTAATAATAAATTGGACTCCACACTGAAGTATAGAATCAATGTCTCACCGATTTTCCGGATTCGTGGCGGAAGGATTGTGAGTTCTATCTGACCATGATGAGAAGAAGGAATGGGGTGATTACAAGCAGCAAGTATTTTATTACAAATACAATTACTTCTCAATTGCTTGATAACAAATACAATACAAATACATTTTAAAACAAATGTATTTGATTACAAATACAATACTTTCCCAAATGTAATCAAATGCTTTTTGATTACTTTCGATTACTTGTAAGAAAAATAACATAACACACTTATGTTGATGAAACTGTGGTGGAAGAAAAAGCCAGGGGCCTATACTGTAGAACCTTTGCAATTGTATTTTTCAGAATTGTATTTTCTAGTTATGAATTTAAATGGGGGGGGGGGGGGTGAACCATTAGAATTTTCAAAGATGTGGCAATTTGCCAGATGGCAAATTGCCACATCTTTTAAAATGCTAATGATTTATTTTAGTCAGTTATATTAATAGGTAGCAAATACAGTTCTAGAAAATACAATTGTAAAAATATAATAGTATTGGTTCCTAAAAACGTAAAACGAAAAAATTGGTAATATCTAATGTTTTCTTTTGAATACCGAGATTTATTTCATCTGTGAGAGAATTCGAATTTTCACGAGCAGCTTTTTCTCTCACGAATGAGATTAATCCCGGTATTCACAAGAAAACATTAGATTTTCTTTTTATTATACCCCTTTCATTTGAAGCTTAAGCTGAAACGATCCGAACCGACGCCCATACCACGCAAGAAATATGTTTACACAATCAGCTGATCACTGTTTCCGCTGACACAGATGACATAATGATTGGATATTGTGTACATCCGCACAAAATAGTTTTCGGGATTGTTGGCGAAATGACGTAATTATGACGTCTTGTTATACTCACTAGTGGAGCGAGAACAACTTTTGTTTTGCGCTAGTGAAAATTCATTTATAAATTTCAAGTTCACACGAAATGTTAATCACCGAGGTGTTTGATCTCACTACTGAGGGGAATACGCAATTTATTTTTTACCGATTTCTATTATAATTAGACGTTAGGGGTGTAAAAAAAACAACAATAACACACATACAAAGAGGACTGGTATCGTGAAGAACACTGTTTATCGTCTACCATTGCACATAAAAATGCGAGCGTGGTAGCTCAGAGGTTACGGCATTGAACTTCAAACCGAAAGGTCCACGCTTCGATCCACACCAGGGGTAACTGCCTTGTGGCCCTGGGCACGACGCGTAATCCTGGTTGCTCACGTGGGGAAACGGTGGCGCTGTGTACTAAGGCGTACTGTACGTCGATGGTACACTTGTCTTCAACCAATGCTAACCCTGCTTGCTGAGTTTGTACGTTGAGGAGTCTGAAAGTTGCTCACCGTTGCCTGGTGGTTCTCCCCGAGTACTCCGGCTTCCTACACCCGTAGAATTTTTTGACACGAGGTGCCCCTGGCTGTCGAAATTGTAGTTAAACCCCAATAAATAACACACTCATTCTCATTGTATGGGGGTTACACCAATTAATTTTTCCAACGTACAGCCTTGGTTTCTGCACTGCATTGAACGGTTCACGGTTCAATCCCCACCAGGGGTAACTGTGTGGTGTCCGTGGGCGCGGCACTTAATCCCGATTGCCTGAATGAGGGCCAGGTGGGTGGTGCACTTGCCTTCAATCAATGCTAACCTTGCTCGTGCGGAGTTAACACGTTAGGGAGTGTGATAATGCTCGCCGTTGTTCGATGGTTCTCTCCGGGTACTCCGACTTCCTCCAGTTGTAGAACTGTCCGACACGTGGTGACCCTGGCTGTCGAAAATGTTGTTAAACCCCAGCGAAGGAAAGTCCTCGAATGGCCCAAAGCCCCGCTGAGGAGTGATCGGAGACGGACGCAACTCATCTGATGTTCTTCCATGATAAAATGAGTCCCGAGTGCAATATTCATATCGCGAAAATTATTGAAATACCTAATTGACAAAGGGACACACAGACAGAGAGAGAAAGAGAGAGAGAGGGAGAGAGAGGCGGGGAGTTAGATAGAGAAACACTCACGTGTTCACCATTCATATACATTAAAAGTCCGAAATGCGTAACGTTCGAGTTGTGCATTTCCAAATTCACTAGCGACGGATATTTCTCTAACATTACTGAAGGAAGAATGGTGCTAAGAAGAACAGAATCTATGTGCGGACGCCATTCACGGTCACGTTCTCTGATTCATAAAAAATATTACATCTGGCTCGTGCGTTACATCGGTTGGATGAAAAGAATAAGTTTCTTGCTATAGGATACAACAACTGTCTCTCTGTTACCCATCCCGTCACTATAAGCTTGGAGTCCCATGTTGGTGTTACGGGTCTTGTGCTCGTGGTTAGGCGGTTAATCACTGTCCTCAGTTTAGGCATTTCAAAACCATCCTCAGATGACGAAATTGCTCTATTAATTGGCCCCATTTCCACCTTTCACGGCCCACTGTTTAATATAGCAATTTCTTCATTTATTACTTTGGTCCCTTTATCTGGACCTCATGGAACAGATTATCTTCAGATGGATATTATATAAGTTATCTCCGCCAACATGTATTGTATATGGAGATTTAACACCTGGATGTCGGTTTTGAAACACCAAGCCTGCGACTAGCTCGTTCCAACGAGGGGTCACATGATATGGTTTTGTTGAATTTTTTTGAAAAATAATATTTTTTCATATACTGAATTTACATATTACGCGGGCGGATGCAGGCGATTCGTTGGTTAAAGGGTTAAATCGAAGGCTTAATCTCTGACTTCAACGACATTGTAGAAAGTCCCGAGAAACAACCAAATATATTTTACATCATGCTCACCTATGTTACTCCCTGCGAAAAGCCTGTACGTTAAATTTTAGTTTTTAACCCACTAACGGTGTGAAGCATCTACTGTGGTAAAAAAAAACAAAAGTAGGAAGTTCATCCAACGTGACCTTTGACGTGACAAAATTTGCCAACTTTGATAAATTCACACTTCGCGATGTTTCATTCAAACATACAACGTTTTGCGGCACTAACGTTTTTGTGCAATGGCTTATTAAGTTTAAAATACCTTCAATTAAATATTTAAAATAAAATTTAAGAATTGTTAATAATAATTTGATTGAACAAGCAAGGTAAATTCAATCAGCTTTGACGATGTGTCTATCTGTCAATCAAGCATTCACTTTCAGCCGAGATTACCAACAACCGGGGCAGATGTAAACAAAACAAACTCATGTTATTTGCGATAGAAAGTGTCTTTTTTCCTCCAATTTAAGTGACAAAGTCGATTATTTATTACGAGCATGGTATAAATAAAACAAATAGGTACTATGGCCTGTAATCAGATTTAAACCACTCGTAGAATAAGAGTTTTAACTACTCCAGGAGTCTCGTGATTAAAACCCTTATCTTACTCGTGTTTTAAATCTGATTAGTGGCGGAAGTAATTATTTTTTTCTATATTTCATCCATCTCTCCTCATTCAAGATTGTTTGATTACTGGAGTTGTTGAACATTAGATACAGTTAAATTCATTCCATTACTTAGCTTAAATAAAGTTACAATGTAGCCCGTAGGTTATTTTCATAAAACGATTTTACCGTTTTAATACCCAGTACTTCACAGAGTCTATCAACCTTAGCTGTTGGTTTTGTTATACACAGATTTCTCGCCAGCGCAAACTTGGTTTTACTATAAAACCACTTGGTGGTTTGTTCCGTTTGCTTGGGTAAACATGCCTTGGAGGCAAAATCGCCAACGTACATGTCATAATGATATTTAACCTTTTACCCAAGGTAATGGCCAAAAGCGGTCAGCACTATTCACAAAAATAACCATTCAATTTTCAATATTTTTTTTCACTTTTGTCTCAGAAAATATAACTCATGACTCGTCGTCATTGGAACGAGCTCGTTGAGTCGCAGGGGTCAGAAGCTATGTTTTGATGCAAAAAAAATGAAAAACATAGTTATTCACGAATTTTGTTTTCAAGCGTCGTCTGCCTTTCATGTTAAATAAAGGGATAAACCCAAGATATTCCGTTTTTAACATAAATCAAGGACTTGTCTAGAGGGTCTTTGTTCCGAGATGTACCCGCTCTGAATTTCCAACTGTATCCCTGCCTCCATGAATGAGAATTATATAACTGCTACCCATAAATTTCCAATTGTTGAAGAAATCCGAACGCACCCTTCCCATTGTGTTCGAAATATATGAACTACGCGTTGCAGAGTTGGACTTCCTCTCCTGAGCTTTAGCATTGCAGATGGCACCTTGTTGCTCCCAAGGGACGAAATATTGACAAAGTTAGAAAATATCATGAAATGTTGTTCAAAATTCACTGATTGTCTGTGAGAAACGTTCATAGCTACAAATAAAATTCCACGGAATATATTATCATAGGGCAGGATATTTCCAACTATTGGTGGTTTGAGTCTTAGAATTTCTAACTAATCAAACTGTAGCCGGGGGTGGCGGCCGAAGCACTTCCCTAACATATCACTCTACCCCCACCCACCCCTGTCCCCACGTCCAAGACACCAATATGCAGATTTAAATACCGATATACCACGCATGTTGATAACGTTAACCTATCCGGTTTTTCGTCGACACTAATAACTACCAAACCTTATTAACCCTCTGAACCCTAGCGGCTGTTTTTTCCGGCCAGCAACATGATGCGTTACAACGTCATTAAATAGGATGACTGTTCAGCAAATGTGTGGGGTAGACCAAACAATATTTTCAACGTGCAGCCCCGAGGCTGCACATTGAAAATATTGATTGGTCTACCCCAAATAATGAATATGGACTCTCCTACTTGCTGCCATTGAACTGGCATGGAAGATACCACTACAGTACAAAAGGTTAAATACTGCAAACAGCAGTGCGCTGCGCATACAGAAAAAAATGAGTTTATTGGAGTAGCTTAAATCTTAACAAAATCCGCACCATGATTAGTGCTCAGAACATTCTATTCAAATAGGATTTTTCAAAAAATCACTATTTTGGATGACAGAAAGTAAAATGTCTTTCAGTGGTGCGGCATTCTCCCGGGAAGAACACAGTGATAAAAAATAAAATTATTTTAAGGACAAAACCTCAGGAAACCTGTGTCCAAAGCAAGGCAATTCTATCATCTCAAATTTGATTGCGAATCCCACTAGTAAAACGAAAATTGTTATTAAGTACCTTGAATGTTGTTCAAAATCTTTAATGTCATATAATATCGAAGGAAAAATCTCCCAACATTATAAAGTACAGTATAGCCGTTGTCGACCGGTCGTAATCCACGCATGTGCAGTGATATCCCCGCATACGATTACCGGGTAATAAAAACTATCAGCAAAATTTTAATTAATGAAGTACTAGATTCTACCCGGTGCCTCTTTAATTAATTTTTTCATGATTATTCCTATAATTAGTGTTTGGAATCTAATATCAGAGCGGCCATGGAAATATTGCCCATCAGTGGAAAGTGACCAGTCCACGGCCGCCGTATTGCAGGTTTAACCCTTCACCCAACGCAACGGCCAAAACCGACCAGCGCTATTCTCAAAAATCGCCAATTAATTTTTAAAATATTTTCATTTTTTGTCTCAAAAACATAGGTTATGACCCCTCGTTGGAACGAGCTCGTCGAGCTCGTTCCAACGAGGGGTCATAACCTATGTTTTTGAGACAAAAAATGAAAAAAATTAGTTATTCAAGAATTTTTTTTGCAAGTGTCGTCTGCTTTTCATGTTAGGTAAAGGTTAATAACTTTTCTACTAGAACAAATGAGAATGATCAAAGGGAACTTAGGTTGAAAGAAATGGGGATACTTACAAAAATTCTTGTGGTGAGTGATGTCGTACAATCTATTGCAGATGTCTCCCAAGTTAAGGAGCCTGAAGTGTTATTTATCACATGTTCTTAACACAAACAGAAAACCGAACCGAAACCGTGTTTTTCCCTATAATTAGTGCTTGAAATTTATTAGTATTGCGTGCATGAAGATATTGCTCACCCGAGGAAAGCGGAAAGTGGACAGTCCACAGCGGCAGTACTGTACCACGTTATGAAAAAATGCAGAAATATTAGATCTGAAACGAACTACTCTCGGAATGAAGCATTTTCCGCCTAATGTTAAACAGACAGTTATACCATGATTACCTATTCTGCTATATATAAAAAGCCTATTGCATAAATTTTAGCTTTACGCTCCAACCGTGGTGAAAACGCCAGAAATGGGATTTCAATAGATAAATTTACACCTACATTGGAACTACATCCCAGTTGACCTTTGGTGACCTCGATCTGAATGCAAACTTTTATAAATTTATCGCTCGTCGCCTGGCAAAGAATGAAATGAAATCGGCATTATTTACGTTTTTAAATGAGTTTGCCGCATAAGATACCAAAAATTAACAAGCATGGGTTGTCTCATGTTAATAAAGCGTCCATAGCAGCTCGAAATAGTATGTTATTAAAATGAAAAAGGCCCTGTGATTTTTGCGTTTCTTTTTCCATTTCGTTTCGGCGACAAAATTGACAGCAGGAGTACCGCTCGCCGGTGCTCATGTAAACAAAAACATATTCGCACGAGTGTACGTCTCCCGCACAGTAAAACCGAGGAAAATAATAGCGACGCTTTTTAATCTGACGATCATGGTATAAATGAAATATACCCAAAGTAGCTTGGTGTACCAAAAGTTCACCACCCGCGGTGAACATTTGGTACACCAATCTACTTTGGATATATTCTATATATATTTAATAAAGAAAAATCACACAAAACATGAACAGCAGAGATTTTTTTTAGCCTATAATACGAAAAAAGTATATTTATTCATGGTCTATTATATAAATGGGATGTCTTGGGTTCCCTCACTCCATCAAGCTAAAATTTTGATTATCTCCCTTGATATGCAGTGCGATATGGGTCGAGCGGGTGGGTCTTCCTGTCCTGGAACGGATGGACACGGTATTTGTAAAATAACCAGGATTCGGCATCAAACATTGTCTTATTCTATCCACCCCCTTTCATTCTACAAAAAAACTTTTAAAAAAGAGGATTGATGTTGTTTAATATTATCTAGGAAATGAAAAATTTATACCAATTTTAATATTTTTAATACTTACCAATGGCCCAGACTAGCTGGTGCAACCCAATTTATTACCAGGGCCAAACACAAACTTTGAATCCCCTAAACCCCCAAAATTTGCCAAACAACTTAAGACCAGTATGGTCCTCCATACTTTTGCGCAATGCGCAACTTGTTGTCAACGACAACAATAGGCTACCGCCATCTTGTCATTCTTATTGTTGTGCCTGTTAACTGTTAATAAGAACTGTAATAAAACTCAGCGGGGAGGAATGAGTGTCTACTCCAGGGAGGGCCATCCCCGTCTGGGCCATTGGTAAGTATTAAAAATATTAAAATTGGTATAAATTTTTCATATTTTTCCACTATACCAATGGCCCAGACTAGCTGAGAATAGTAAACAGGCAGGCAGGCCTAGTACTTAATATTCATTGCCCCTATTTCAGAAAAACAATGAAAATATAGGTGTAACTCTATTTAAGGCCTAGCATAACCCATTATGCTAATTTGATAAAAGAAGCCAAAATATAAAGAAGTCCAGAGAAATGAGACTCTTAAAAATCATTAAAAATGTCCGAGTATTGGATAGAAAAGCTAGTCTTGACACATGACATAAACAATAACGCTTCACATCGAGCTACACATTAAAAGCATATAATACATTTAAAATTGCTTCATATCAAGCTACACATTAAAACTGCCATAGCCCGACCCCAGGATACTATCACTGAAGGAGGTATGGCCATGTTTCCACTTTAAAGCCAGATGACTAATTGGAAATACCAGCCCCCCCCCCCCCTCCCTTCCCCTTGTTTTGAAAATAACTACATGTACACTTCAAAATGAAGAGGGGAGCAGACTGGAGACAGTGCTAGAGCAGATCAAACAGAAGGTTGAATGAAAATCCTAATTAGAATGGACGACCTTCTGAGCTACCGATAACAGTCCTAAAAATCAGAGATCATCCGAAATTTATTCTAAATCTCGAAGATAAAATTTGGTAGAAGTCATCTGTTGTGTCCAATAAGCAGCTTGCATCAAAACCTTCAAAGAAGTACTACTAGCATAAGCCCAAGAAGAAGCTAAAGCTCTAACTTCGTGAGCTAAATCTTATAAGCTATTCTCGGATTCACAGACAAAGCATTATAAGCTGACCGAATAGCTAACTGAATCCATCTAGATATTGAATGAACAGAAATATCATTTCTGTTAAGAAGAGAAAGAAATAACCTTTTCCTACCTCTTCTAATAAAACTAGAACGCTCCTTATAAATCTTAAGCGCTCTGGACACAACAAAGGTCTCTGACCATCTGAAGACGGTAATGCTTTAATAAGAATAGGGCTAGGCCGTTTGTACGGAACCTGATTCTTAACTAAGAATCCCACTTTCGTAGTGTAAGTAATAGAATTACCAACACTACGATAATGAGAGTCTTCAACAGACAAAGCATGAAGTTCACTAACTCTTTTAGCTGACGCAAAACGCTAAAAGAAAAACCGTGTAATAAGTAAGAAATTTAAACTCAACAGTATTTAACGGTTCAAAGGGTGCTTTCTGAAGTTTCAGAAGAACCCCAGCTAAATTCCACTGAGGGACTAGTCTCAAGGTACGAGGTCTATTCACAGAAAAAATTCCTCATTAAGTATTTATAGATACATCTGACCCAATGTTTAATTTCCCTTGGTGTGCATAGGTGTCAGAGAGCATAGACCTATAGCCCTTAATAGTGACTGGCTATAGCTTAACTTCATCAAAAAGATAAATAAAAAAGTTAGCTAATTGAGGAGTAGTTGGGTTAAAAAATCAATCAATTGTGATTCACACCAACGAACAAAAACCTTCCACTTCGCTTCATAATTTAACGAAGAGGAGGTCCTCCTACAGTTAGAAATTGCGCCCATTGCTCGTCTGGAAAACTGTTTATCGTGCAGGGAGCCGACAGAGTTTCCCCTGTGTCAGAAGATCCCGGAGAAGTGGTAACTTCCGTGGAAGGTCCCAAAGAAGTTCCCGGGGAAGAATTATCCACTGTCTGTGAGCCGACAGACTTGCAACCAGTAGAATCTTGCAAGAATACTGTTTTATCTTTAGCAAGATCAGTTGAATGAGGGGAGCTGGAGGGTAAGCATACCCTGTTATCCAGTTCCATGAAATTGACAGAGCGTCTTCTGCATAAGCTTGAGGGTCCGAGCATGGAGACACAAAAGTCTGTAACTGATTGTTCAGACTCTTGGCAAAAAGATCGATCATTGGATGTTCCCACTGGAAGGAAATCTGATTGAAGACAGATTTTTTCAACATCCATACTGAAGGTAGCAGGCGATCCTTTCTCGATAGAGAGTCTGCTATTACATTGAGACGACCTGGAATAAGACGAATCGATATCAGAATCTGATTCTTTTGAAAGAAAAGAAGAATCTTTTCGGTGAGATTCAACAGCTGGACGGAATGAGTACCTCCCTGATTCCGAATATAGGCTACTACTGTTGAATTGACCAAAAGAATTTGAACATGTGAGTTTATTACTCGACTGAGCCAATGATTTAGAGCTAACCAAATTGCCCTCATTTCTTTATAGTTAATATGGGACCCAAGAAACTGACTCTCCCATAAACCGTGACATACTTGATTGCCCGGAATCAGAGAAGCACCCCAAAACCTCCTGACTGGCGTCCGTCATGATTATGAATGACGGCTCCTGAATCTGAAGCGGTATTCCCTGGGAAAACCACTGGATATCCGCCCAAATTTGAAGATGTTTTACTGACTGTGTTAAAACAATCGGACTGTCCAACAACTGACGTTTTACGCTCCAATTTTGAATTAGATAAATTTGAAGTGGACCAGTTCGCAAACGACCTAGCGGAATTAACTCCGCGGCCGCGCCACATAAACTCTCTTGCAGAAACGACCTGTGCGTTTATGCAATATTTGCGTAAATAGAAACTAATTTTGCTCTTGCTACCGGCACACAGACCCGATTGTTGAGAGTATCGAAACTCATTCCAATGAACAAAACGACCTCGTCGGTATTAAATCCGACTTGTCGACAATGATTATATAAAACCTACTAATAGGCGTCGCAGCAGCGATAGCAGACTCTGAACGTCGCTTTGAAGAGCATGAAAATTTTCGTACCTTTGAAGAATGTCGTCCAAATATGCCGACGTCATTGAAGCCGAGTGAGCTCTAAAATGGCTCATCACCGCATTCACCACCCGACTGAACGCCCACGGAGCAGGGTTCAAGCCAAAACTCATTGCTCTGAACTGGTATACTTCTCCTTGAACCGCGAAACGGAAGTCTACACTTGCGGCGTAATCGTTCACTCGGATGATGCCTCTCACCGATCGATACAATTTGGAGCAATTATTAGCTTGTTATCCAACTGAGATCGATGATCGGCCTGTACGAGCCGTCCGGCTTCGGCACAAGAAGAAAGATGCCTGTAGAATCCCTTTGAATTTGGATTCTCTACGACCTCTACTGCCTCCTTGTAGGAGAGTCTAGTGCTGAAATCAAAGCCTCTATCTTGTTATAGTTTGTGAAAGTTCACAAAACGCGGATTCCGCGTAAATGGAGGTTTTCTCCGGAACGAAAGACGTAGACCATTTTTTACAACATCTCGAACCCAAAAATCCTGAGTTATTTGTTCCAGTGGCTTGCGAATATTGAAAGCCTTCCGCCAACTGGAGAACAGAGCTCGAAATCTTCAATTGTAGGACTTACGAGGCGTATACGAGAAACCACGTGAAGCTCTCGCACCCCTCTGTGACCTCGGTGTGGGATTACGCGTTTCGTTATTTTCCGACTGCGTCATCCCCTTTTAGAAATAGCTCCCCTGTTTCGAGCCACCACGACCACGATTAGCTTTAAAAGCAGCATGGGCCGAGTCTCTCTTGGAGAAAAATATACCTCTCCGAGGAGTACCACAAAAGCTGACATGTAGCTTTCTTAGAAGCATCTTCAAATACAGCTTTTAACTGATCATTGAATAATGAAGAGCCCGAAACGGGAGCAGCCCTTAGAGAGCTCTTAACACTGTCGTCAATAAATGACGTAGATTTAAGGGCAGCATCGCGCCTGACCAACTCTAAATTCGCTACTGAAAGAGCAGAGTGGGATGATGTATACATGATGGCGCGAGAGAGCACTCTCAAAGGAGATAACAACTCATGTAAGCTCTCAGATTCCAAATTGCCGGCCAATGCCCTGCAAATATGATCTGCATATGACAGCGTCCAAAATACTTCTACTAGATTCAACGCAAGTGACTATAACAAAAGAACTAACGCTACACGATGACGGAAGAGACATACCTAAGTCCCTAGCTCCGTCATCCAATTGCAGAGGAGCTCTTGGAATCTTATTCTCGCCTACCGTATTTAAGAAGGTATTGCCTCTGAACGGTAGGTCAAGCTTCCTTTCCGAAAGGAAAGAACTTTTTCTAGCCTGAGCCAGGTCAGCAATAGCTTCGTCACAACAATCAAACGCATCTAACGCTTGGACTGATTGAGACGGATGCAGAAGGATACTTTCCTTCGACTTAATGACCTTCCCGTCCATAGAAGACAGGCGCTTGGCTCGAGAAGGCGCAGAACTTGACCAGAAGGAATTAATTCAGGTGAAAAATCCTGCAGGAACCTCATAGTTTCCATATGTTGCTCAGCCAAAGATGTAGTGTCAGTCTCGTCTGCATCAAACTCCCTAACACTACCAGCTAGAGGTTCCTGGTCTGGTCTATTATCGGGATACTGATTATTGAGGAAACCCTTCTTTCTGCCGATCCAGCACCGTCCGAATCATCCAAAACGGAGATCGATGACGGCCGCATATTATGCTGCTGGAAGTCTGCAATTAGCTGGGCAATTTGCTCCAGCAATTCCGTATTCGAGGCTATGTTCACCCCCAGGTCTATGCCTTTTGGCTCCGGAAGGTGATCTGACACAGAGCCCTGTGTCCGTCTTTTAGAAAAAGACATTTGCCTCGAAATGCTAGCCTTAGAGAGAGCCAGATCCTGTCTCTGACTCTCTACCTCTGGATCTTGCCGACTAGCATGCGGTCTACTGTGCTGAGTCCTGGAAACGGACGAAGAAGAGGCTCTTATATCAAAATTACTGCCAGCCGCACTAGCAGAAAAAGGTACATCAGAAACAACTGGTTCCGAAGCATTTTCTACCGGACTACCAGCGGAACTGGCAATAAAAGTCGAATCTTTCTGTTTTGTCCCCAAAAGAGAAGAATGCTTCGCTACTGATGCACCTTTCAATTTGACTGGCCTCTTCCCCTAACGTGCCGTCGTCTTAACAGAGGACTGTCTTCCATCCTCCGTATCCTGGACCGCTACGGATTTTCCCGGTACGGAAGCACTAATTAAAGGCTCCGTTACACCGGTCGAGCTAGTTGACCGTCTGCTTGCCCGAGGTACCGAGTATTCTGCGATACCTCGTAAGTCAACATGCTCTGTATCTGAAGACGACGGCAGCACAGAACTTGATGTTATACCATAACCAATACCATGTTCTTGTTCCTCTGAAATGGAAACTAAATTTGATTAGTTACCTTAGGCGAAAGCACCGAAATCGGTGCTTCGCCAACACATACATAAGTTGAGAGGGAATTCCATCGCTTGGAATCCCAAGACCAGCAAGTTGCACAGGTACCATCTTTCGAGCAACGAGTGCAAGCTAAACATGATGAATGAGAATCAAGAGAGGACTTCTTCCTCTTACATTTCGAACATGAGGACTTCATAATACCCACACGCCCGAGGCAAAAATTTAAACTGAATAGGAGCCGATAACCAAGTCCAAAACAGGCACAACAAAGGCCCAGGTCAGACAACTGGTATCCCAATAATACCCTTAACAATAGAGAAACTTCCCCAGAAGATTCCCCATAGAGAAGGGTAATGGCAAACAGACACGCCTGACTATGTCAAAAATAACCAGTACGCGACAAAGGGGGTACGAATAATCCACATTCCGTAAATTATCTAAGATTTTTAAGAAGAATTTTAATTAATAACAAATTCGCAAACGGCAATTAGTTCTTAAAAATCTAATGAGAGGATTCAAGGGGGAAAAGGTGAACATTGAACACACACATAATGATAAACAAAAAATGAACAAATCAGGTGCATATCCCGAAAACGGGAAAAACAAGAAATATTATTTAATTTCAATAAAGTTATAGCCCTGAAGGTTCAAAAACTCAATGTCCATATTCAGCTAGATTCTGATGCAATTATTCCACCATTCCACTTCAAAATCGTGTCTGGCTACATTATACTTTAGGATTTTATAGCACAAAAGTCAGGATACGTGTTGATCTGACATGGGCCAAACAACAGAATGGCAAGATGGCGGTAGCCTATTGTTGTCGTTGACAACAAGTTGCGCATTGCGCAAAAGTATGGAGGACCACGCTGGTCTTTTCGTTTTTAAGTTCTTTGGCAAATTTTGGGGGTTTAGGGGATTCAAAATTTGTGTTTGTCCCTGGTAATAAATTGGGTT
Source organism: Pictodentalium vernedei (assembly GCA_031216915.1). Taxonomy (NCBI): domain Eukaryota; kingdom Metazoa; phylum Mollusca; class Scaphopoda; order Dentaliida; family Dentaliidae; genus Pictodentalium; species Pictodentalium vernedei. The sequence goes on from CM062291.1 coordinate 402,846,817, forward strand.
GCACCAGCTAGTCTGGGCCATTGGTATAGTGGAAAAATATGTATTTAATTTCTTTGTCTTTTGAGAGAGAAAACAGAGGCAGAAAAGAGATAGGGAGAGTGTGGAGAGAGAGAGAGAGAAGAAAGAGCAGTTCAGTAGGTATCCGGCTGACGTTGATGAGTACCACAGAACCCTCCACCCACTGCATATTAAGACAGAACTTAACCTGGGGAGACACTGTGTGGATTTTTGTTGGAGTCCACGGGCAATGTACATAAAACTCTTCATTAAGGGTCGTTGATTCCTGTCCCTGTACTCCACCCGAGATGTGTTGTGTATTTATACCACGATTAAACTTCGATTGAGTGAAGGTACCTAATATTTTCTTTAAAGAAAAATTTCGTATTCGACGGTCTGATAACTTTCTGGCATGACATGGTTTTTGTCGAAGCCTGTCATTTTTGTCATAACGTCATTCAGACACGTAACGACCAATCGGATGCGTTCTTATATGACGTTCTGATGCATAATCCAAATTCCACGCGTGGTGTATCTAGCGCATTCTCTATGTACGTATTGTATCCAGTAACTTTGAATACAGACAGAAATCCTGGTATAAATTATGAAACAGCAATGTTTCAAATTTCTCTTCAATGCCCCGTGTGGCGTTAGGAGAATCTAAGCAGTCTGTCTTTACATCGAAAACCAAGCCTCGGGTATCCTAAGTTGATGGTAGCCATTCGGCAACTGCTTGAACTTCACCCAACACTATAAGGGGACAACAGATGCAAACACAGTTTGCAAAAATCGTGAAAATTATTCACCGCCTAACCCAGAAACACAGGCCGTGACCCCACACTGAAACGAGCCCAGCATCTGGGTAATAAACCACGTTCCACAAGTAGGATGTGATAACACTTGAGTGATAATTTCTTTCCTGTGATCAGCTTTCTCCCAGGAACAGCATATACGTTCGGTAAAGGGCTAACACATGGCAGGAACATCACACGGACAGCAAAAATCTATTACTTTTAATTATAATCTCTTAAACTTTAATAAAAAATGTCGACATATTTCTACCTTTTTTATTATTATATTTAGAGCCAAATAGTAAAATGTCATTGTTTTGGGGGATTTCTAGGGTGCTCGAGATACCAAACCGAACTGCATCGTAAATAAAACACTGGAACAATAATGTTCGCAAGTTTCGATGGCTACACATTTGTAGAGGAGAGAGTCTGACAGGTGGTTATTGAGTAAGTCTTCCTCGAGGTTACTGCACTTTCGTCTTATCAGGCAATGGTTAATCTGACATTTACGATTGTAGCTATGATTAAATAATCATGGTGGTTCTCTGGAATTTTTATTCAGCGAACGCTTAAAAGCCATTATTGTTGTACAGTTTCGGGTATCTATGGGAGACTCGTTCCAAAGTTTTTGTATTGAGTACAGGATGTACACTGGTCTTGTGACGACCTTGTATTCGGTATTGATACATTTTGAGAAATTCGGCGGTTATAGTCATGTGTTTGTGATACCTGTGACGATTTTGCAATAAAGACATCGAGGTGTTTGTTTTAAAAACCATTTGTGAAACCGGATGAGTTTATGTTTTTTACGCCTTGCTTCTACAGTCTCCCAACAAGTTTTTATTTCGAGTTGAGCACTAGAAACACTTACTATCACCCATGTCACGACTCTTGGTGCTTCCTATTGAATTTGTGCCAGTCTTTTCTTTTCGTCAAGTATACAGTTTACCGTAACAGACGATCATATTCTAATAAGGCTCGAAAGAAAGAAAAGTAAATATTTTGAACAGTCGTACAATTCAATTAATATTTGTTCGCTTTGTGAATATTTATACTCTTCCATGCCATACTAGTGATCATGCCAATGTGTTCTCATGTTCCACGATTGTTAAAATTAATCCGAGGTCTTTGAGATTTGTTGCTTTCTTTGATTGATCAGTTGAACATTTTCAGCGGTTGCATGCTGTATTTGTGGATTTATTTTCCTGCTTGTGACTGTTATTGTGTCGCTTTTGGATGGATTAAATTTTACAATCTGCAGCTGAGACAAAGATTCAATTTGAAAGTATTTGAGTGCGATAGTTTCGGTTTTCAGTTACTATAAAAAGTGTAGTATGTTGAACAAACCGTCTGATGTCGGACGCAATAGCTTCAATAACGTCATTTACACATACTGGAAATAAAATTGAACCAAGAGTCGAACCTTGTGGAACTCCGTTTGTAAAAGATTTCCAGCTGGATGCGGGAGAACCGATGACTACTTGTTTTTCTCTATTGGTAATAAAAGACCAATTTGTTTCTTCTAATTTATAAAGAGGAATCTTGGGGCAAACTTATCAAAGACTTTACTAATACCATAAAACAGTAATCTAACTTCATTATTATCTAACGAACTGACATTTAACTTGATAAATGCTGGTCAGTTGGTACGTAATTGAAATTACCAGCGTAAATCTCGATTGGCACTTCGATTAAAGGTTGTCAGATTTACAAAAGTTAAAACTTTTTTCTCAAAAACATAGGTTATGGCCCCTCATTGGAACGAGCTCGTTCCAATGAGGGGTCATAACCTATGTTTTTGAGATAAAAAATGAAAATATAATGAAAATTAATCGGCGATTTTTTAGAATAGCGCTGGTCGGTTTTGGTCGTTAGGTTGGGTAAAGGTTAAAACACACTTTTCAACCGTGTTACTGAGTGACCTGGGTACATATATTAAGGGGGGGGGGGGGGGGCAGGGGTAAATAGTGACTTTAGAATAGCCAACACCTTTGGCTACTGTCGAGGCGTTTGTGGGATTCCATTCTCTGGGGAAAAGATTTTTGTATGAATTTATTAAAAATCAATTTTATGGGCACACCTAAGCTGTCGTTACAATTTTTCAGTACGTATGCACTCACGCCATCCCATTGCTTTCTTGCATTTAACTTACTTTTGAGCGGCCGTGATATCTTCCACAGAAACGAGTTATTAATTGTTGACTGATCGTCATGAAGTAAACAATCTGTGAAAGAGTAGCCAGTATCGTCAGCATTTGAGATGGAACAAAAATGATCGTTAACCAAATCTACCCTGTCTGCATTAGACGTCAGGACAGCGTTGACTTGCGGAATAGCAGGTATATAGTCTTTGAAGGTTGGGTGGATCTGACGATTCGGTGTTTTCAACCATAGCGAAGAGCCTGTTGAGGAATTTGTCAGAGTATTTTTGATTCTATTGAGAAATATTTCCTTGGTCTCACGGAATTCAGAAATTACTTCATTTCGCTTGAGGCTAAGCTGCCCAGACTGCACGTGTGTCGCCTTTGCCGACTGATGTAGACGTCACCGTTGTCTGATTAAAATTAAAAGTCGAATACTGTTATCCATTTATTTAGGCTCTAATGGTCGAACAGTGACACGGATGTATTTTGTGAAATATTCTATAAGAGTTTTAAGTTTAGCACATGTGTGAATCATGTTGGATCAGTCATAGTTAGTGAGGTTGATTTGCATTACATACAGTTTGCTTTATCATGCTTCAAAATTAGCCGACTGTGTGATGATTTAGTGCTTTCCATGAGACCCATCTTGGTATTAAGGACTACAAAATATTGGTACATGATACAGTGTTAGGTCAGCGAAGTAGGAAACAAGACAAATTGAGGATCTTTCGTGAGTCGCGATTTTATATGAAATTTATGCATTGAGTTCACTAAAAATCGACCAGAGCTTAGGTTTACCGATGCTCAGATCGATCTTAGAGAACGAGGTTAAGAAATATCATGTCAAATGGTGATGAATTTGAGATTCTTTCACCACTTGCTGTGTAATTTAACATGTTCGCTAACGTAACGACTAAAGCTGGCCATCTCTCTTCTCAAAAATCTCCAGCCAAATTTATTATTTTTTAAACATTTTGCCTCAGAAATATAACTTATGCCCCCTCGTTCCAATGAGAGGCCAAAAGCTATGTTTTCGAGACATAAAATGAAACTATTTAGATATTCAGGAAATGTTTTCGCCAAATCGTCCAAAGAGTTCCAATGTGTTCTCTGTGCCTACTGGCACATAGAACACATTGGAACTCAAGAGACGAAATGTCGTCTGTCTGTTATTTGTATCAGGTAGAGAGTTAATGAAAAACAAGAGAAAGAGTGGGGAGCGCGGTGGCTCAGTGGTAGACTGTTGGACTTCTATGCGAGAGGTCCCGAGTACGATCCCCGTCCGGAACGACCCGCGTTGTGTCCTTGGACAAGCCACTTTATTCCGGTTGCCTACTTGGGGGCACGATGACGCCGTGTACTAAAGCGCACTGCACGCCGATGGTGCACATGTCTTCAACCGATGTAACCCTGCTTGAGCGGGGCTTGAACAGAGTTAGAATGTTGAGGAGCTGACAGTTGCTCGTCGATGCTCTCTAGTTAACAAGACATATGTCAAGAAGTCTTAATGAGGCTTCGGTAAAATATGCTGGCAACATTATGATCTGCTTCAAGGCATTAGATTGGAAAATTACGAGTACATGATTCTTCAATAAAAAAGGCTGCTCTTCGTTCTGTTTCCACTTGACCTCTCTTGTGATACATGTCACACACGTACTATGAACGAGAACCTCATTCAGTACTCGAAAACTCATTTAACTGACGCCTTTACAGTTAATATCCATACGTGCCTCAAAAACAAATATTTTATACTATTCTTCGAAACACGGAAAATGGAGGTAACAGTAGGAGAAATTTAACACTTGGTTTTCTTTTTTGTTTGGCTTCTGATACAATCTTGAGATGACACTCAACTGTCATGCCTTGTCTTGTAGATTGCGTGAAATCCTTTTACTTCTCCTGTTCATAATTATTTCAGCCCTTCCTCGCGATACTGGTGTTCGACATTTTCATTATTTGATGACAGCGCTTATTATTTATGATGTGGGAGAGAAAAATCTCCATCAAAGTATCAATTTTAGAAAGCCATTATTGAGAGAGAGCATAGTTGAGGAACCCAATTACACAACTTTGATTTGTAAAATGACAAGTGAAATTGAAATCGAGGTTAGTTTTGAAAATCTTGAGAAAAGCATATTGATTCATGGCAAACATTTTCCTGTTTATTTGATTAAAATGAAGTGAGCATTTGAAAAAGACTATTACACGGGGAGATGGGAGAATGCCCCCCTGCAGAACTTAGATTACCAAAAGCTGACAGCGAATTTCGACCGGATCGCGACCTCGTCGTGACCCGGTCGAAATTCTGTCCGTTTTGTTCTTCACAGCCCTGTATATTCTCACCCGTCGAAACACGAGATGCGAGAACGTTGAATATATTTTCTTCCGTCAAGCTTGCTCATCACGATTGGCTTCGTGCGGGCACGGTGGCGCCGTGTACTAAGATGATGCACTTGCCTTCAACCAATGCTAACGCAGCTTGTGTGGAGTCGTTGGGGAGTCTGACAGTTGCTCACCGTTGCTAGGTGGTTCTCTCCAACTTCCCAACCCGTAAAACTGTCCGACACGAGGTGACGCTGGCTGTCGAAAGTGTCGTTAAATCCCAGTAAATAAATCATTCACATTAGGTCTTTCATGAAATCTCGATCCAATGATGTGTGCCTCGAACGGATGGCGATCTGATTAGGAAAGGGACCATTTTCGCGATCACAGCACTCCTCACTTAATAAGTCAGAATACGTTCACTCGGTGTACGTTTTGAAATATGTTAAAGAACTGACAAATAAGAGACCAACGGTAAACCAGATCAAATTATATACTGAGTCAAAAAAGGAAGTATAATAGAAACAAATGTGAAAAAATAGCATAAAGGATGAAATATAATAGTTCTAATGTTGCATGTTTGTTGACAAGAAGTCGTGCAAAGAGTTTAATGACATGTTGTTAACCACCCAACCGTATACAATTTTTCTACGGATTTCAAAATAGCACGTGCTACCCACGAATGACAAATTGAATGGATGGCCAACGATTTTCTTTGTGTTATGTTGTGCTAGAGAGCCTGGGTTATTGAGAAAACATGCTAGTTTTTGTCTTCCGACATTTTAAAAAATGCCAAGGTTAACCGATAATCAGAAGTTGCGTACCATTGCTATGCATGAGGCTGGGATACCTCCAGATGAGCTTGCTGCTGAGTGCGGAGTCACTGTGGACACTATTTTCTGTCTCATAGGAAGGTATAGAACCACTGGATCTACTGCCGACCGACCGCGTTCAGGTCGACCAACAGTTACGACCCCTGCACAAGACCGACACATCAGGACGTCTCACTTGCGGGATCGCTTCCTTCCGGCGATGAGGACAGCAGCAATTACTCCTGGTAGAACTAACAATAGAATCAGTGCACACACTGTCCGGAACAGACTCGCAGAACACGGCATCCGATGTAGGCGTCCATACCACGGACCAATCCTTGCCCAATGTCATCGTGCCGTCAGAATGGAATGAGTACGTCAGCGTGTTCGCTGGACTCAGCAGCGTTGGAGCACAGTTCTTTGTAGTGATGAATCACGATTTTGTCTACAGCGCGCTGAAGGTAGGACAAGAGTTATCGCCGACGCGGAGAACGGCTTTCTGATTCTTGCGTTCGGGAAATCGACCATTTCGGCGGGGGTAGTGTAATGGTTTCGGCAAGAATTTCCTTGCACCATCGAACGCAGTTGATCTTCATCGACGGTAATCTGAATGGGCAGCGATATAGGGACGAAATTCTTAACGCTGTTGATGTCCCGTTGTTCAACGCTAACGTCGGATTGCAGTTATTCCAGAAAGACAATGCCCGATGTCACGAGGCGCCGTATCTGTCGTGACTTTCTGGAGGAGCAGAGAATCAAACTTCTTCCCTGGCCCACACTTTCGCCCAGATTTGTCGCCAGTCGAGGATCTTTGGGATCAATTAGTTCGTCGGGTATGACTTGAAGATCTTCAGACGTTAGGCGATTTACGTAATGTTCTAAGGCAGGAGTGGAGCGCAGTACCACAGGGTGACATCCAGAGACTTATCAGGGCCATGCACCATCGATGTCTTGCCATCCAAGAAGCAAACGGTGACATACACGCTATTGGCTGCATGTGTGACCTTTTCATTTCACCCATGTCTGAATTGCGACGTCCTGATGTGACGCTGGCAACAGTAAGAACATGAAATTATGAAAATTCATACAACTAGACTTGAAATATGAATTTACAATAATTTGTTTGGGATTAAAGTCGATAATACTAAAAACATTACTCTTCAAAGTTATTATACTTTCTTTGTTGACTCAGTATATATATTTTTAGGAGTATCCATGTTAGAATAATGTTACCTGTATATCAATACGGGGTGGACGTGAGTGGATGCACCCCCTCTCACCCCCCCCCCCCCCCCCCCCCCCCGCCGATAAAGTTTGAGTATATATAATCATCCGCCTCAGAAGTTTATGTTTTGTCTAGTCCTTTAGAAGGCCGAAACGTCTGTAGCGAGTCATCAAACTAATGGATTCAACACGCGGTCGCGAGTCTTGATGCAGCTTATGGATCGGGCAGTGAACGCGAAATGTGTGTATTGGCAGAAACGAATCCGAGGTGAATATGAAAGAATCACGGACATTTGCCCCGCGGACTTTTGCCCCGGCTGCATTTTTCAAGAAAACCGACATTTGACCTGTACGTATATTTGCCCCGCGGACATTTGCCCCGGAAAATAAATCAGAGGAGGACATTTGCCCCGAATAGATTTATAGGTTGAAAACGAGTGATAATAAAGGGGTGTAATTAAAAAGAGAAACTGTTTATGTTAAAATGAAAACTGTATAATGTGAAAAAAAATGTTTACTTTAACATGAAAGATGTTCGTTATGTGTGTTCTCTTTAATAGGTTCCACTATCTTACCGGGGTTTATAAAAGCTGTTGGTATAGAGAAACAACTAAGAAGCCATCTTAGTAATTATACTTTTCAGCCTCACAAGGTGACATTCTTTGTATCTACTGGACTTTATTCAGGCCTGGCATTCTTAAAAATGCAGAAGGGCTAAAAATCGTTCCCCACGCATGGACTGGGGGAGCAAGTAGCTCTCCCCTTCAAACCTACAAAAGCTAAAAGTCGCAAAATAAAATTTTACTATAAATGGATTCTAACAAGGTAGTCTCTGTGAGACAGCTACACTGCCCGTCCCACACCTCCGGGCCTCAAAAAGGCCCGGATGTGTGGGAGAGGCAGTTTGGCCGCCTTACATAGACCACTAACAAAGCACAGAAAATCATTATTTTTTAAGGTTAGGATGGCTAGTTTGCGACCTCCTTAATTTTTTTAAGGCGAGCAGTAGGCGAGCAAATAAATCGCTCTCCTGAAAACGCCAGACCTATTTATTATCTTACCGGGGCAAATATCCGGTCTTGAATTTAGCAACCAGGGCAACTGTCTGCGTGGCAATTGTTTGTTCGGGGCAAATGTCCGCTCTGCTATTGGGGCAAATGTCCGCGGGGCAATTGTCCGTATCCCATATCAACATTATCAGATGGATGCTCGGTCCAAACACTGCCTCGCAACGTCATGTAGTGCTTGTTATATTATACCGGAAATTATTCTGCGAAGTTACACTCTTATAAAGCTAGCACTCATTATTTATTCATTGGGGTTTATCCACACTTTCGATAGACACGGTGTCTCGTGTAGGACACTTTTACGGATGGGAGAAGCTGGGGTACCCGGAGGGAACCATCGAGCATCGGCGATCAACTGTCAGGCGCCCCAACGCACTAATTCAGGGTTAGCATGAGTTGAGTGCACCATCGACGTGCAGTATGCCTTAGTACACAGCGCCACCGTGCCTTCGCGAGGGCAGTCGAGATTAAGTGACTTGCCTAAGGACACATCGCAGTTACCCCACCGGGGATCAAACCGTGAACCTTTCTGTTTGAAGTCCAATACCGTATCCACTGAACCACCGAGCTCCTACAATGTGGAAGCAATATCGTCCTTTAAGTGCAACAAGACGCCATCTGCAATGCTTTGCACTCAACAGGAGATATAAAAACAGAATATATTTAACCAAGTGGAAGATGAGCTGTACAGTTAAAACTAGAAGTCCTGTCACGAACTGTACGCTTATTTAGGCTTAATTGCGCGTAGGTATTGCGCGCAGTTGCCATATCGAATGGCATCCAAAGAACGGCAGGTTCCTCTGGCTACTCATAACAAATACAGGCAATGTGTCTGCCAATGGAGCTCCGGGTTACCCGGAGGTCCATTGGCTGAAATATTGCTTGTGTACAGGCCATATGTACAGAATTTGATTACCTTACTATGGACATAACGCGAAGATTAACGCGCAGATCGCCGTGCTATTTGTGCGCATTTCACGACAGGACTTCTAGTTTTAACTGTTGGTACATTATCGATTTGGAAGGAAAAAGAGACACAAGGTTTATTTTCTTTAGGAAGTGATCAAGATATTATTTGGAATTTCAAGTCTAAACACGTTTTGCATCGTTTCGTAGCCAAGGTGTGGGTACAACTTGTTGGCATTGCATTGATAATACCAATTTGAAATACCGGCACCAATCTATCGGTTTTGTATAAAAACAATGTAAATTGTCGCCGATATCCGTGTAACTGTGAATAATTAATGTAATCATAATGGTAGTGGAGACAAAATGATAATTCTTATCAAAGTAAGTTTGCATTAATACATTGTTGCACGCGAACATTGCATAGAAAAATGAAATAATGGCGCCACATTTTATGAATATAATGTTTTCTTTCCGTTCACTGAATGGTTTTGATCCATTAAATTCCGTCTTACCAAATTGTTCGGAATAGCTCATCGAAGATAATCGTGCACTGAGTTTCAGAAGGAACTCGAGGTAAAATTCGGTCAGTTTAGGTTGAATGTGTTTTAGTGGAACAACAATTATGTACTATTTGGAAACAATGCCAGGTCATTCTTCTTGGAATGTCCAAACCATCATAAAGGTTAAGCACAACTATTATTGGCAGCAATTATTCTTTCGGATGACAAAGCGAAGGTGAAACAAAGGGGGTTGTCGGCAATGGGTTTTAACCACTGGTATTGCACGAAAAATGCCTAGAATTCAGACCAGCATGCAACTGAATTTTATATCTCGGTTGTTTAAAGTTACCTTTCAATCTATGGTATTAATCCGGGCCTTTTCTGTTATGTAAATGGAAAGTTTGTGATTCCGCCATTCCGTCCAGCTAGAAATTCTGGTCGGGGGTTTCCGTCCTTAGACGGGTGGGTCCGCTAGTTTAACTATATGGCCCATAGTCAAACGAGCCGAAGAACAGAATACAAGCGAGACGCGCCTGGCTATCTTGATGCGAGTTATCTTGACAGAAGTTTTACTTAATGAGTGTTATCAGGGAGAGAAAACACCAACGACATCAGTAGAAAATAAAGGCAAGTTTACTGTGGAGAATGTCTGTTGTTTTCATTTATTAAAAATTACAAAAAGAAACTTAGCTTTTTATGGCAATTGTTTTCCTGGCAAGAATTTAAAAAAACTTGCAAATTTGATTTATTTATTTATTTATTTATTTATTTATTTATTTATTTATTTATTTATTGGTGTATAAGGTCATATACTTATGCCCAACGGCTAAGCATGACCGTGACAGTTTTAGGGGTGGAGGAAGCCGGAGTACTCGGAGAGAACCACCGAGCAACAACGAGCAGCTGCCAGCTCCCCAACATCGTAACTCCGCACTGCAGCACAGGCAGGGTTAGATTGGTTGAAGACATGCGTACCATCGACGTCCAGTACGCCTTAGTGCATGGCGCCATCGTGCTTCCATGTGGACAATCGGGGTTAAGTGCCTTGCCCAAGGACACAACGCGGGAATCCGAAATGATCGCTCAGACGGTCACCCATACAATGATTAACAGGGCTCAACGTTGCTTAACTTCGGTGATCTGACGAGAACCGGTTAACTTGCAAATTATTGCAAAGATACATTCGCTAAGCAAAGAGCCAAAGTTGACACTTATTTAGTGTAGTAGGTGTTATGCTGGTAGATATTCATAATGATGTATTATCTGTGAAGCAATTGCTTCTAATAAGCTTGCCATAAAATTAAAGTTTCCTTTTGTTACTTTTAATAAAAGAAACAACAGACAGCTCCAAGAGCCGCCTTGTTTTCGTTTATTAAAAGTGACAAAAGGAAACTTTATTTATTTTGATGTGTTTTCTAAACAATTACTTGCTTCTTAATTGGACTTCCTCGAAATACTGCCCCGACATTATTAAAATCAGTGCAATATAAAAGGACGTATTCCACTGTGAACACCTGTTGACAAGGGACACTCTCTGATCGCATATTATCATCCAACAAAAGGAATGTGCGATTCTTGTATGACCAACATGACATCATAACCAGGCCCGTAACCATCGAAAAATATTGGTGGGGTGTATCATCAATGTGCCATACCGTCAGCGCATATTGCCTTGCATATATATCACCATTTCAAGTGCTGTCATCATTACATATCACTTGTTATGAAGAAAATAGTTAGGGATGAGAACCACATTTCCCGGCTTGGAAATAGAGCTTACATCGTTACCCTTCAGCAGGTTACGCTATGTAACATAGGAATAACCTGTAGGAAAAATGTTTTGTCATGCTCTTTAGCAACTCTGTTTTTACTACTATTTTTCTACACTCGTCATGCGGTTTAAGTCTTTTGGGAATTTCCGCCTAAATAAATAGCAACAGCTAACGCGCGATCTCGCTTTGGCGAGATCTCGCGTTAGATGTTTCTATTTATTTTGACGAAAATTAAGAAATTATGTTAATATTTAAACGAGAAGCTCCCCTATTCCCATGTCGATGTAGTGCACAACCGTGGTGTCGAATTTGTTCCGAAAGATTGTGATCAGGTCCGTAACTAACAAAAAGTATTGGGTGGGAGGGGGGGAGGCGATCATCATTCTGCCGTACTGTCAGCGCATATTGCCCTGCATATATATCGCCTTTTCAAGTACTTTCAACAGTACATATCATATGATATCAGATGCCCTGTAGGACAGGGCACTCCTCACAGGAAGATAAATGAATATATTCTAAATAGAATTATTGAATGTACAAGGAAACCCTGCCCTCCTTTTGCATGGGCAGCACGTCATATGAATTGAGATGGAAGTTGTACAAGACCATGATATATCCGATGCCCAGCGTGCCCTAGCTGTTCAGCACTATTCTGTGAGGCAGGGCAGCACTCTGCAAATATTCCCTGGTAGGGCAGTAATTGGGTTTGTCGCGGACCGTGGTAACCGGGTAACCTGTCCTACTCACTGCCCTGCGAACAGAAGATCTGAATATTTGTAACAGCACCCCCACCCCCAGGACTTACGCCCCTGACCGTAACAGAACTACATGATCTTTCCTACAAAGGTTACTAGAAGGATATTTAACATTGATAGTTGGTCGGAAGCGATGGAGTTTGTTATTTTTCGCCCCATCTCAATCTGCCAGCCACATAAATTTGACGTTGGTACTGATATGTGGTTTAAAATCACTGGATGAAATTTTAAAAACAGTGATAGGCTTTTTCAAGTGTGTTTCGCTGCACTATCTCCTCTGGTGCAGAATGCAGGAAATGAAAAGATAGTTTTGTTCATCAAGGGATGATGAGACTCTTAACATCGTGATTGTCTGTAGCAATTTTTTCCCGAAACGCTGAATTTCAGAACATGTTTTGTAAAAACTATCAACTTCAGGCGGGAAAAAATCTAAATGTTTTCTGGGATAACCGTTTACCAAACCCAATTGGCAGACGACACTCGCAAAACAAAAATTCTTGTGTGACTAAATATTTGCATATTTTGTCTCAAAAACATAGCTTATGATCCCCCATTGGAATGAGCTCGTTCCAATGAGTGATCGCAAGCTATGTTTTTGAGACAAAAAGTGAAAAGGATAATGAATTTTGAATTGCGATCTTCGTGAAGAGCGTTGGCTGAATACGGTCATTACGTTGAGTAAAGGGTTAACTTCAGAAGATGAAAGCCTGTGTGGCATAATAAATTTCTGTACTCCCAGATGTGTCTTCGTCAGCCCTATGATAGAGTGTCTCCATTGTAATTATTGGTCTAAATAACACATTGCTCTGTTGTTTTCATGCAATTAATCTGTTATCGAGCTCTATTAACGAGTTCCATATGCCAACATGCAGTAATGTCGTTCTATCTTACGGATCGCCACTGGGCCTCGATTAGATCCAAATTGCCTGTTCGCCTTTCTGTCCCCCATATTGTAGAATCTCCCATGCAGACCTCTTTTTATCTCAGATCCCATTGTCATTTTTTCACGATTTTGTCACAATTACAGTGGCGACATCAGAGATAGACATTGGGGTGGGTATTTTCTACCAGAAAGTATGCCTTGTTGCTTTATCTGCGTATTAATGCTTAACCCTTCCCCTAACGCAGTGGGGATAAAGGGCCATCGATATTCTCAAAATACCGTAAGCTCGTTCCAATGAGGGGTCCATAAGTCATGTTTTTGAGGCAAATAATGGAAATTATTAGTTATTTACACATTTTCGCGAGTGTCGTCTGCAATTCCCAATTGGTAAGTGCTTTATAATAAATTATGAATCTGCCACTCGATGGGCAGCCTGTCTCCTGCCTCCCCGCCCCTCGGAAATAAGCAATCTGTCTTTTGTGGAATAAGGTCCCCAGAGGATGAATTTGCTGATGGTTTCCCATACAGTGGGCTAGAATCCCCAATTTATCCTCTTTCTGTTTCGGTCTGTGATATTAATTCAGACTGAGTTTCGCAGAGGGCAAATTTAGTAATGCTACCCTGCTGTGCGGGGTTGCATCACTACAATCAGCCTCTGAGGACCCCATTCTGCAAATGATAGACTGCTTATTTTCAGGATTGCCCGCCTATGCGAATCAAGTCGTATACCGAAACGAATTAGACAGGAGATTTCGAATGGAATCGAATCTCGATCGAATTTCAACGCTTTTCAAGCAGTTGATAATGCACCTACCCACAACAGTAAACACTGCCAGTCTCAATTCGAGTATTGTATGCAACTGAAATTGACCTGTTTGGACAGATCAATAAACAAGAGGGATGTTACATCCCAACGCTCACCTTTATTCTCGCTTAATAATGTCGTTCCAATGTAACATGCCTAATATTTAGTTAATATAAATCATTAACTAGGCATCAAATGATTAATGTGGTTTATGTGATGGCTTTGGAAAGTCTATATTTCTGCACTTATTATATATCAATTCAACATAAAATCATTGGATATAAAAGCATTTTTTTCTTTTAGAAATGTTTATGATTAAGAATATGAATCGTGAGGCCAGATATTAAATCATAAATAAGTATTAGGAAAGGCTTTCATAAATCACTGAAATTGTAAGTACATTCATTGGTTAAAGAGGAGTTGCGGAAAAACATTTATTCAAGGCTTTCATAAATCACTGAAATTGTAAGTACATTCATTGGTTAAAGAGGAGTTGCGGAAAAACATTCATTCAAGAAAGTGACTATAAGTCCCAACAAAAATACATCACATCAACAACTAAAATAAGCCTTAATGTTACTAGTAACAAGTATGAGAAAGTATTAAATAAAAAAGTTGAAAAAATTTTTTTTAAATAAAGTGAATATAAGTCCCAAAAATCCCCCTCACCTTAACACAAACTTTTAGAACTTAAAATTGAGTAAGTCAGACAAAAACGTGAACATTGTGACTGAAAAAAAGAAAAGAAATCAGTTAAATTTCTGCATACAGTAGGGTTAATACCTACAGTTGTTATTGAAATGAGAAAATAAACAGTAATGAGAGATGAAGGCACCACAATCTGCACAAAAGCTGACTTTAACACAAATTCTTACAACACCTAAACGCTAATTCTTACAACAAGTTTTGGCAGAAAATCAGCCTCAAATTCCTCAAATATGCATGTAATGAGGGTTAAATATTCCTGCAATGGAGTTCAGTAACCCAAGCGTAGAATATTAATCGCCTGGAAACAAACAAAGAAACACAACCCACCTAAACACAAAGTTTACAAAGTTTTACAACTTAAAATTTACTAAGTCCGAGAAAAACATGAAAATTTTGACTGAAAAAAAGAAAATTTCCGTTAAATTTCTGCATACAGTAGGGTTAATACCTACAGTTGTTAATGAAATATGAAAATCAACAGTAATGAGAAATTAAAGTAGCACAAGCTCCACAAAAGCTGACTTTAACGCAAATTCTTACAACACCTAAACGCAAATTCTTACAACAACTTTTTGGCAGAAAAGTTTAGGTGAAATTTGGAAAAAAGTTGTAGTATCAGGGTTAAATACTGTTCTGATAGTCCCCTACAACCTACATATGCAATATCAAAGGCCTGAGCCCACTGATCTTTGAGAACTCAGCTTAACACCTCACCTTAACACAAACTTTTAGAACTTAAAATTTACTAAGTCCGAGAAAAACATGAAAATTTTGACTGAAAAAAAAAAAATTCAGTTAAATTTCTGCATACAGTCGGGTTAATACCTACAGTTGTTATTGAAATATGAAAATCAACAGTAATGAGAAGTTACAGCACCACAATTTGCACAAAAGCTGACTTTAACACAAATTCTTACAACACCTAAACGCTAATTCTTACAACAAGTTTTGGCAGAAAATCAGCCTCAAATTCCTCAAATATGCATGTAATGAGGGTTAAATATTACTGCAATGGAGTTCAGTAACCCAAGTGTAGAATATTAATCACCTGGAAAGACACATAGAAACACAACTCACTTAAACACAAAGTTTTACAACTTAAAATTTACTAAGTCCGAGAAAAACATGAAAATTTTGAGTGAAAAAAAAGAAAATTTTCGTTAAATTTCTGCATACAGTAGGGTTAATACCTACAGTTGTTATTGAAATATGAAAATCAACAGTAATGAGAAGTTAAACCAGCACAATCTGCACAAAAGCTGACTTTAACACAAATTCTTACAACACCTAAACGCAAATTCTTACAACAACTTTTGGCAGAAAATCAGCCTCAAATTCCTCAAATATGCATGTAATGAGGGTTAAATATTCCTGCAATGGAGTTCAGTAACCCAAGCTGAAATTTGGAAAAAAGTCGTAGTTTCAGGGTTAAATACTGTTCTAATAGTCCCCTAGAACCTACATATGCAATATCAAAGGCCTGAGCCCACTGATGCTTCAGAAATTCACCTTAACATAAACTCTTACAATATTGGACACGCCGGACGCCGACGCCGACGCTGACGCCCGAGGTTATCACAATAGCTCACCACATCTTACAGATGTAGGTGAGCTAAAAAACGGAATATTTTAGAACGAAATCAAAGCAATGAGAAATCTCGTCGATTCGAAAATGTCCGAATCGGCGCGACACGAATCGAATCATGAGATCGATTTCAATTCGAATCGAATTTCGCAGAGAGCTAACCACTCTCCCCAAAACAAAATCATGGCTGACAATTTTCGTCATTGCAAGATATATACGCGAATGTTACCTCCGCTTAATTTCCTAAAGCTGTCAATACATTTAACACTAAATGTATGGGAATTTTATTTAAAAAATGAAATTTTAAAATGTAACCGAGTTTTTTATCATCGATGTGCGCATCATTTCACAAACGTTAGGCAATTTCCTGTCGAGTAGTATAAAAATCGTTGTGTGAGAACCATGAGGTTCTATCTTCCACTGGAAGATAGAACCTTATGGTTCTCATGCGACGAAATATAGAAGCTGTTTTTTACAAATTTTCCCAATCAGTTTGAAGGTTTCACTATCATTCTCTGTTGAAACCCGTATAAAATCAAAAACGACGTGTTCGTTATCTTTTGATGTTCTGTATTTTTTCTGCTGATTACACCAACAGTGTGTGCACCGTGACATATAATACAGACAACCTTCTTTACACTAATATAATAGTCGAGGTGGTGAGATTTCCTATTTTTTTCAAAAGTAGAAAAAAAATTGCAATTTCCCGTAAAAACACATTCGCTAAACAAAGAGCCCAATTGGACTTCAGTGTTTGTAGATATCATACTGATAGATATTCTTAATGAATGATTATTTGTGGACATGTTGCTTCTAAATAGCCTGCAATAAAAAGCCAAGTTTCCTTTTGTTACTTTAAAATAACGAAATCAAGAGACAACTCTGAGAGCTGACGTTTTTGTTCATTAAAAGTAACAAAAGGAAACTTGGCTTTTCTCTACTGATGTCAAAGGTGTTTTGTCAATAATTACTTGCTTCTCAATTACATTTTCCTCTCACGAAAAATAATATCAAGGGAAATCTCAGTTACATTTTCCTCTCACGTATACTAATTTCAAGGGAAATAACTTTATTATACGTCAGGGATGCTAGCGTCTCCACAGCTAAATTTTGCAACATACCCTGACCAGATCTTAATCCGATCGAGAAAGAAAATGCAAATAATGTACGATATATAGAGGATATGAAATGAGTGTTTTTCTCATATAATATTTATGAAACGAGTCTAAGAATTTTCCGTTTTGGCGAGCCTCTGGCGAGCACAAACGGAAAATTCGGACGAGTTTCATAAATATTACATGATAAATATTACATCATATTATCATATGACACACACACGCACAAATTAGCCACTTAGTAGGACTTTTTAACCCATCACCTAACTTGAGTTGCAGACGGCACTTGGAAAAAAACATGCCCGTATAACTAAAAATTTTCATTTTTTGCTTCCAAAACATAGGTTATGACTCCTCATTGGAACGTGCTCGTTCCAATGAGGGGTCATAACCTATGTTTTGGAAGCAAAAAGTGAAAATATAAAAAACATTGAATGGCGTTTGTCTTGTAGGTAAAAGATTAATACAATATAACCCACCCTAAATAGTACAGATAACGTAAATTCTCCCTACTGATATTATGCAAATGTCACCTAGTTGTATTTTGTTTAGCCAATCCAATTGTCCAGTTTTGAAATTGACCAATGAAGGCCTCAACTCTAATTATGCAAATTATGAAAATGTGGCCCAGTTTTATTTTGTTCAGCCAATCAAACTGTCTAGTTTTGAAATTGACCAATGAAATTTACGGAATGCTTTATTTATCACTGATTAATATGAAAACAAAATATCAAATGTTTTAAAGTGAACAAAACGGACGAGGCATATGATAAATAAACATTATCATAACTATGTGCATGTCCTTTAATTTGTATCAGAACCGAGCTCGTGTTTACAATCCGATTTTGGACCAGTCACAGAATCGTTTTCCCAGTTGGCAATTTGAGAGGTTGTGGGCGGGGTTGGTATCATTTTAGGCGTTATTGATATTCTCAGCGCCGATAATTAGATCTATGGAAGGATTATTTTTTTCATTTATTATTCATTTCAGTATTTAGTATTAACTAATTCATTATTAGAAGCCCGTATTTGTGCATTGTTAAAGAATGTAGGTGTCACGATAAAGTTATCCACATTTTTATATGAAAGAACAAAATAATTATTTTCATTATGGATTTGTTTTGCAACATTTCCGTGGAAAGTGAATTGACACTCCCCAGTGAATTAGCAGAAATCTATTGATGAACAAATTCCAACGTACAAAAAAAACTTTGCAATTTACCAGCTAAAAGCGAGAGATAATGTTAATATTTTATGTTAAATCTCTCACCACTATCCCATATACGTATCCTCACAATACAAGAAATATATACCTGGTTTGTATACACAGCACGTGAAAAGTGCATTACCATTAAAATATCCCAACAGTGGAGGTTCCATCCAGACGTTACGTCTTATACTGTTGATGCCTAGCAAAATCACAAGCAACGTTTCAGCTGATTGACCTCCGGGCTCAACTTTTACGTCCATTCACTTGGACTCCCTTGATTTAAGAAGTGTTTGAGATATATTGTGTGGTGGAAACTTGTTTCCGCAAGTTTTTCCGCGACAGCCCACCCTACACATTATGCAATTCATACTTGGCAACGAATGCGAAAGTATTATCTCAAATTACTTGAGGCAACATAAGTCTACCAAGGTATGTGGAGGTATTATCGCCAATGACTCGAGGTAACATGTAGTCTAGACTAGCTAAGTATTTGGAGGTATTACCATAAACAACTTGAGGCAACATGCAGTCTCGTCTAGTCAAGTCGGTGCCGTTGGCAACTTTTTCCACTTGTGGGCGAGGCCATAAAATATTTCAGTCAGTAATTAGCTATGAACAACATCGTCGCGTGCCAGTGGCTAATTTCTGTCGTACACTTCGAAGTCTTGACACGCATTAATCTGCAAGGTATCCTCATCAAGCACGGGCATTTTTTTTATAAAAGTGAATGTATAAAACCAATCTATGTGACTCTAACTGGCAACTTGAATCTACTCTGCAAAAACTGTGGACCTAAACAATAATTCCTTCCATCCTGAAACTCATCCTACAAAACTCTTGTTGGTAGTTCGTCTCCTGAGTTCGAATGTGTTCTATGTGACAGTAGACACATAGAAAACATTGGAATTCGGAGGACGAGTTGTGTGTTTGGGCGGGGAGGTGAGGGCTACTGTCGGTCTACTGGCCACTCCAGTATCCTCACCTCTGCGTCTGACACTGGATAAGACTGACATGAAACATTTTTTCTGGAAAGTCCTCCGTTTGTTATTGCCGCTACATTCTACAACTATTTGGTTTGAAAATAAACCCAAATCAACTGGGTTGAGTGAATATGAATCCAATTAGGTTCATATTCACTCCACCCAGTCGATTTGGGTTGATTTTTAACACAACTGATTTTAGAGTTATCTGCCAAATATCGGCAATCCACTAAAATGTTTGAGAAGAGTGGTATTAAGCGAGACATTCTTGTTCGTGCAGTCATCCGTCATCATATTGGTTGAAGTGAACTGCAATACTTGCAAACAGAATGCATAACTATATTCAGAAAGTATTTGAATGGTGCTCTGTGAATCAGTTACTGCTAAATCCCCCAAAACACATACATTATACTGAATCCAAATAAAAGACAAAAACACTAATTTTTGTCAAGAGCTAAAATAAGTTACCAAATAATAAGCAGGGGCCACAGAAGCAAAAAAATATCTTATTGACATTTCTGAGAATAACCACTGATGAACATATTCCCCACAACACTCACATTTCTCAATTATGATCCAAAATAGTGCGAGCAAACTATAGACTCAACAACTTTAAGAAAATTCTCCCACGTGGACCCATGAAGACACTTTGCAACGCCAGAATACATTGTCATCTATTATGCGGAATTCAATTTGGGTTAACTCCAGGGCAATTAAAAAACTAGCAACTATGCAAAAGCCATCAATGCGAATAATCAATAAAAAGGATACAAAGCCCATAGAGACTACCTTTTCAAGAAAGTTGAATAGGTAAGGTAGAAGTTTTGTTTAAACTACATGCTTCTCTTTTCGTTATTGACTGGCGAAATGGTAGATTACCACCGCTTTATAATAATACCTTTAATATCGTAGACAATCAGTCTAGTAGGACTACCAGAAAGTCGGATCTTTTGTACATAGAGAAAACGTGAGTAACCCGCGCAAGCGGCCATCTTGTGATGTCATCCCCATAGTGATGCGTGGTGTTAGTGCGCATGCGCAGCGCGTGTTGTTAGGGTGATACGTGTTTTCGTCGCGCATTTTGTATAGTGGAGGCCGCCATCTTGGTTCCTATGGTGCACGTGGTTGCTGTGTTACCCAATGGCTTATAATAGGACAGGGGTATGTTGGGAGGGTATGGAGTAATTTCCCGTTTCGAAGAATTACAACAAACAACCCGACACGTTGTACTATTTCGAATTCTTTCAAAATTCTCTGCTTCTATCTATCTATGCAATGGTTTTCATCTACCCGACCATGTTCTTTTGTCCTGGAGTATACTCCAGTAGAGTAGAAGAGCCTATCAGCTGGAACAGCTTTGCTTATTATTGCCATATTTAGCTGTTCTCGTCCGTTCTTGTTAATTCTGACCCTATTCCGACCACTTTTGTTGTTTCACTTATCTAGATCACCCAGTCAGTTCACATTCCTGACGCTAACTAACCAATCCGATTGCTTGATTTCCCATAACCTGTACTTACCTCCCCTTATTACAACGAAGTCCTATCCGATTCTCATCACCTCTATATCCAATGACCACGTCCCATGGAGTCCCCTTTTTGTGAAACGTCTCTGGTTATGGAATCCCTTTTTAGTCATATGAGGCCAGGAGGTCTATGAGAAAAGCCCTCAAGGAGACCTAATTTACTATCCCTCATAGCCTCATTTCTTTTGAGGGCATGAGGGCCGTGATAAAAGCCTGGGGTGCCTGGGGATACGGTTGTTAAATACCGAGATGAGGCCAAGAAGGATAGAAAACTAGACCTCATTGAGGGATGTTTTCCTGGCCCTCGTGGCATCAACAGAAACGAGGCTATGAGGGATAGTAAATGAGTCCTCATTGAAGGCTTTTCGCATAGCCCTCATGGCCTCATATGACTAAAAAGGGTTGCCGAAGGCCAGACGTTTTCCAAAAAGGAGTGCTGAAATTGGGGTGCCTGGGGATATGGCTCTTAAATACCGAGATGAGGCTAAGAGGGATAGTAAATTAGACCTCATTAAGGGATTTTTTCATGGCCCTCGTGGCTTCAAAAGAAATGAGGCCATGAGGGATAGTAAATGAGTCCTCATTGAGGGCTTTTCACATAGCCCGCATGGCCTCATACGACTAAAAAGGGATTCTCCAAAAGGTATCCTCGATAGGTATCCTCACATAATACAATACCAGGCAATAGGTGTCCTCAAATACTGAAATGAGGCTAAGAGGGATAGTAAATTAGGCCACATTGATGGCTTTTCTCAAGGCCCTCATGCCCTCAAAAGAAACGAGGCTATGAGGGATAGTAAATTAGGAGGCCTCATTGAGGGCTTTTCTCATAGACCTCATAACCTCATACGACTAAAAAGGGATTCCATAACCAGAGACATTTCACAAAAAGGGGATTCCATGGGACGTGGCCATTGGATATAGAGGTGATGAGAATCGGATAGGACTTCGTTGTAATAAGGGGAGGTAACTCTGTACGGTTAGTACAGGTTATGGGAAATCAAGCAATCTGATTGGTTAGTTAGCCTCAGGAAAGTGAAGTGATTGGGTGATCTAGGTAAATGAAACAACAAGAGTACTCGGAATAGGGTCAGAACTAACAAGAACAGACCAGAACAGCTAAATATAGCAATAATAAGCAAAGCTGTTCCAGCTGATAGGCTCTCCTACTCTACTGGAGTATACTGCAGGACAAAAGAACAAGGTCGGGTAGACGAAAACTATTGCACAGATAGATAGAAGCAGAGAATTCTGAAAGAATTCGAAATAGTACAATTTGTCGGATTGTTTGTGGTAATTCTACGGAACGGGAAATTACTCCTGTACAAAGGAACATACCCTCCGAACATACCCCTGTCCTATTATAAGCCATTGGGTAACATAGCAACCACGTGCTACCATAGAAACGAAGATGGCGGCCTCCAGTATACAAAATGAACGACGGAAACACGTATCACCCTAACAACACGCGCTGTGCATGTGCACTAACACCTCGCATTACTATGGGGATGACGTCACAAGATGGCCGCTCACGCGGGTTACCATGACAGCCAAGCATGGCGTCACTAGGTCACGTGACTATGACGTAACTTCCGGGGTCCTGCCAATAGGGCGCGTTCGGGTACATGATATACTACTAACGCGCGCCAGATCCTTACAATACAGCCGCCGTGGACTGGTCACTGTTCACGCGTGGGCAATATTTCCACGGACGCAATACTATTTGATTCCAAACACTAATTATAGGAATAATCATCAAAATTAGAATCAATGAAGGATCGGTTACCACTGAATGAATTCGTAGACTCGACCATCAGAAACTTCAAACGGTGTTTATATATACGTGCTCTGCTTGATAATCTGAAACTCTCGTCCTTCGGCTCTCGTGATATCCTGGGCCAAAGCAATCTCGTGCGATAATTCTTAACCCATTCAAACGTATATGTATACCATATTGTTGAATGCACACAGCCATCTTGGTATTATGGGCATGATAAACGGGTTGCATTTTGTCAATGTGAAACCACTGGCCTCCTACTGGGATGTGTGCAGGACAGTATATTTTATTCCCAGCAATGAAATTACCCTGGCACCTTTCCCATTTATGCACCATATATAATGTTGCACAGTTACATTATTGATCACAGTCTCTTCACAATCTCATATTCTCCTGGACGGGTGGACAGCCAATATGGCTGCACCATCACCCTCAGTATACTGACCTATCATGTTTGTAAAATATCTGTATTTGTAACTGTTTTATTATGCTGTGAATAAAGTATCCATCTATCTAAATATTTACAATAACAATGTATAGCTGCAAATGTCCATAATAGATCAGTGGGTAGATAGGCCTTCCCCAGGGGTGTGGATGGAAAGAAGGACAATCCGACGTATCAAAACAATAATTTCAACAGATTTCAGTTTCGGTGACAACATTTCCACCGTTTTGGCACCGTAAACGAGTATGTTATTGAAAGTTCAGTGTGCGTGTGAATTCGTTAATCGACATGACACGAGTGCCAGCGCGGAAGGATAAAACGAGAGACCGCAGGCCTCGAGTTTTATCCTTCCGCGATGGCACAAGTGCCATATCGATTAACCCATTCACACGCGTGCGTCGTTCTGTGTTCATTACACGCCTTCACACTCAGCAATTCATTTGACAATTATCAACAAAAAAGGACACACTTTATTGCCAACCAAATTTGCGGAGGGAACCCGTGTTACTATTTCGTCCCCTGAGTTTCAGTGTGTTCTCTGTGTATACTGGCACATAGAACACATTGGAACTCAGGGGACGAATTTTAACTATCGCTGGGGATTCAAATTGTAATTGCGGTGCACGATTTGTCAAAAATTCCCGTTAAATTTCGCTTCTATTTAAAAAAATTCTGTCAACGATTTCCATTCCGCACATATGTGTGGAACGGATTTTCATTTTCCGCATGGTTCATTGTTGCTGTAGACGGGGATTTCATAGAACAGGCGTTTAATAATAAAAAAAAAAGTATGTTGTAGCCAAAACAACAATTTTCTGTTCATTTTACATACAGATTATCACCACAGTGTGTGTCTCTGGGAATTCAGACCAAGTCGAGTTGTAGGAACAGAACAGTATTTCGACGAGCCCGTTCGGGCGAGTCGAAATGCTATTCTGTGCCTACAACGAGACTTGATCAGAATTTCAGGAGACACACACTGTGGTGATGATAAATTTATCTCACAATATTGACCACAAAATGTGTTATAAAGCTATTTTAAGAGGACCTTTTTCATTTGTCTTATCGATGGAAGGACGCAAATTGAAAAATAGAATAGCGTTCATTGATCTCCATATTGAGGTCAGTGATGACGTTACACTTCAGAGAAAATTACGTCACTGAGATTCACTTTACTGAATACTGTCTTGCGAAGTTGAGCAACTTTGTATTTCGTCAACGTGAATTTGGTTGTTACTTTTGCAATAATTACTGGTGAATTAAATATCTCTCTTGGTGTAAAGGTTTATTATATTTTAAAATATGCCGTTCATCGTTTATTGCGGTGGAGTTTTCCACTCTTCATAGCGAAAGCTAATCCTTTAACTTGAAGAGAGAAGCCTCGACTCGAACGTTCAGGAAAATCCCAATAATAGGCTGTAAACCAGCCCAAGATGCCGAAAAGTGCGCATAATTTAACTATTCGTTGTGCTAACTCCCCCAGTGACATTTTAGCATGCCGTGCATAATAAATACGTTACAGGGCGTTTAGTTGGCAGATACATTGCCATATACGGCTCAGAGAAAACAATATTAGGTTCGGCTTCGCCTCACCTAATATTGTTTTCTCTGAAGGGAAGAACGCGAAGCGATCGAAAAATGATATTAATACTATTGTATTGGCACCAGCAGAATCACGCGCTTGTATCGGGGCCCTTGATACGGATTCGGAACAAGGGCCCAGATACATTAATCTTTAGTTGCGTAACAGTCCAAAAACGCCTGGTTGTGGGATAAAAACTTTTACCAACTAAAAGCTTCAATATTTTCCAGAACCAGTGCCGAAAATTTTCCAACAAAATATTTATGCCACTGTATAAGAGTGCCTCATATGAACACATATCCAACACCAGTCACGATTAGCCCTTGTGCAGAAATATGTGACCTCAAACACCATTAAACCAACAACAACAAACAATATGGATTTGAGATTTCGGTGTAGTTTGTGTAAAAAGTTTTTATTTTATTTAATTAATCCTCCAATCCCCATTTACGTCACTGTTTTAGAGTACGTCACGGGAACAGATAAACAACAAAAAACAGAACGTAATAAAAGTGTTTGCTGGCTTTTTGTAAACAAGTTAATAATTTAAATTGAAATTCCACTCACTGGTAATCTGGATGAAAACGGATATGAACGTCTAATCTGGTGAATGAAGGGAACTTTAATTAGAATTGTCTTGTCATTGCACAACACTAATTTGGCAGGTATAGTGTTCTCCAGTCACTGCACGATAATGTAGCGACCAGTAATAGCTGTAATGTTTTAAAATAATTACATTTCTAACATACTGACAATTCACGCACGGTCCATTACAAAACAGTCGGCACATTTAATACTGATGTGAAAAGGAATACAGCAGGTTGCAGTAGGGCTGCACGGTATTTCGATAAACTGGGAGTATAATGGGGAAGTGGGGTGGGAGAATGCAGGACATGTGGTTAGTGGGAGACTCAAAGGGGAGAGTTAATATGCTAATCGGAGAGATTGGGAAGAATGGGGCAAGGGATGTCATCAAGCAGTTCGTCTCCGTGTGTTGGGAGTTGGGCTGCACGCTATATCGATAAACCGAAATATAGGGTATTCAAACCAGTATCGATTGAATACCGGTGTAATTACAAAAATATCGGTTTATCGTCATTATTTATTTACCCACAATTTAATTTTCAAGATGTCGTGAGTTTTTTAACTGTAGCTCAGAGTGAATAATATTATCGCTTTACGCAAGGAATCGTCCACATGTGCCCACGTAATATACACATTCAGCAGTTGAAACAATAATTTTCAAAAAATTCTACAAAACTATATCATGTGACCCCCGCATTGGAACGAGCTCAACGAGCTCGTTCCAATGAGGGGTCACATGATATTGTTTTGTAGAAAGTTTTGGAAAATTTTGATTTAAAATAATAAATTTTGATATCGTCTGCGTTGTGTAAAGGTTTTTCGAACCGCATCATCAAGGCATGCTGATTCGTTCGGACTGTGATGTCTCAAATCTCGATTGTGGTACTTGTGTTCAGATATCTGAACAGTTTTCGATATACCGGTATACCGCGGTATTTTTTTGAATACCGATACCGGTATTCTGTTTTGAATATCGTGCAGCCCTATAGTTTGCAGTAAACAAGTGGCGTTTTCCTTTTCCTTTTGGGAGAGAGGTCGACACTGAAAATGTCAGACAGAAATTTGTGACTCAAAACATCGCTCATTATCCCCCGGGAAAACGAAGTTTGCGGGGGATATAGAAATGGGGTCCGTCCGTCCGTCAGTCCGTAACAACTTTGGACCTTAATATCTCAGCCAGAGGATGTTGGATTTAAATGATCTTCGGTATGCTGATAGACCACCATGGGGAAAAGATATTCACAGGTAGCGGGTTATGTCCAATCATTTTTTCTAGAGTTATGTGCCCTTTTCGGCTTTTTTATGGTTTCTGGTTAATAACCAATTCTTGACGGAGGATAACGGGGTGTCGCATCTTGTTTCTGTCTGGAATTTTATGGTTCAGACCCCTAGAGAGCGGGACAACCCATCTCAACCCGGGGGTCCGGACCATAAACATTTGCAAAAACAGCGTGTCTAAAGTAGAAAACTTAATGACTCTAATTTGGCAACTGGTCAAATATTTCAGCCTGAACGATCATAGTGTAAGAAAAATATAGTCACCGAACTCACAATTTCATTGTTGCTTTGAGGGAGTAGCCACCCTCCCATATCGTCTCAAGCAAATGATTAATTAAATATCGTCATCGGTGAAGGTGTGGTCGTGTGTACAGGGGTATCCGAATAAAGATTCCCCAATGAAAAACCCCCTGGAGAAGGGATCCTTGGACATAGGGCCACCGGACAAATGTTCCCCAGGGGGTGGACACACTCTGCCCAGCATAAATAATATCTGTGTCACTGAGTGGTATAAAATAAGACTAATGTTTTATAGATTAACGTGAGAAAAGCAGCTACATTTTTCAGTTTATAATATAAAAAACTTTTGGGACAGTTCGTCCCCTGAGTTTCAATGTGTTCTATGTGCCTACTGGCACATAGAACACATTAGAACTCAGGAAAAGAGTTGTTGGGCATTGGAGTACTTAATTTAATATTAACGAAGAGACTTTATATATTCATTTATTTTTTACTGTATTTTTTTTTTTTTTTTGAAGGTTAGGGAAGCGCGGTGGCTCAGTGGTAGACAGTTGGATTTCTATGTTGATGTCCCGAGTTCGATACCCGTGCGGGACGACCCGTGTTGTGTCCTTGGGCAAGGCACTTTATCCCGGCTGCCTACATGGGGGCACGATGGCGCCGTGTACTTAGGCGTACTTCACGTCGATGGTGCACATGTCTTCAACCGCTGTTACCCTGCTTGAGCGGAGCTTGAACAGAGTTAGAATGTTGAGAAGCTGACAGTTGCTCGTCGATGCTCGGTGGTTTTCTTTGGGTACTCCGGCTTCCTCTACCCGTAAAACTGTCACGGTCACGATTAGCCATTGTGCATAAGTATGTGACCTTAAACACCAATAAATATATAAATAAATAATAATGAAGGATCACGTGACCTCTAAAAATAAAGCTTTTTCAACTGCTCAGTTTGTAAATTACACGTGCAGATGTGGCTGAGTCGTCAGGTTTGAGGTTAATGTTTTATATATCTTTCATATTCGGTTATATTTCTATATTGATAGAAATCCCCTTGTAAGAACATTGCAGACACACCTATATGATTTTGGAGGCCTAGTTCTTATTTTACAATACTGCCCAAAGAGAAAAGTATGCCCCATTTTGAAACTGTTGTATTTTAGGTCATAATTTAATCCTACACCTCCTTGACGAGCAGACGACACAGTGGACAACCAATCAAAACAGTAAGAGGGATCACCAATAATTTATTGTTGGCCCGTCCCCCTCCCTTTAGGGTTCTAAGATGGAATTCTAACTTACCCCCTTCACAGATTCGTTATCTGTTGTGTCGTTATCAAATCGATGATTGGGAGAGACATGGTGCAGTTGTTACGACATTCAACTTCAAACCGAAAGGCCAACGGTCCGATCTCCAATGGAGGTAACTGCGTCGTGTTCTTAGGCAAGGCACTTAACCACTGCCCACGTGGGGGCTTGGTGGCGCTGTGTACTAAGGCGCACTGTACGTCTTTGATGCAGTACTAAGGCGTATTGCACGTCTTTGGTACATTTGTCTTCCACCGATACGAGACTTGCTTGTGCGGAGTACATTGAGGGGTTTGACAGTTGTTTTCCGTCTCTTGGTGGTTGTCTCCGGGTACTCTGGTTTTTATTCACCCGTAGAACTGTCGGACACGAGTTGACCCTTAATAACAGAAAAGTCGCTAAACCTCAATAAAAAAAACAAAACAAAACAAATCAAATTGATAATCATTTTCTTTTTTATTTTGTCAAGATTCAATATACCAGGCATATTGAAGGGGGTCAGGCACGAAATACACACTTTATTAAATCTCTTGTAAACTGGGACTTGAAATGTTGACCGCGTGACTTTAATTGTAAAGCACACATTTTATAAATTGACAGTGTCGGGAGAGAAGGAGCTGGTTACAATGAGGACTAGTGTTTTAAATGCTGAAAGTTTTTTACCGTCGGTGTTTTCTTCGAGCGACATCGTTTTAACAACAAGCAACGTCTATCAAAAAGTCAATTCCATGGTGTTTGTCATACTAACGAGATTTCATCCACATAACACATGAAAGCTATATAAAAAGGTGGATGTCAGAAGAATTTTTCTGTTCATTTGTCATTTTTAGTGCAAGTCTTCCGGGAATTAATTTCTAATGTCGTTTGCAGAATAATTGTGTTCATGATGTGTGAGATGTCTTTCAGATCATTCATCATGAGCACCCGCTGTTAAGTATAATATTTTTGAGTAAAATGCAAAACTAACCTCAAGAGGAGTCACATGACTGATAATAACACTAATGATATGTATACCCATTCCTCAAACTGCGTACCGTGAATTGTGTAACTCTGTTACCGTGACCTTTGATCTCACAAAACAATTGGCGTTCTGATGTTGCTAAACACCATTTCTGTATAAACTTTGGAAAAAAGGTGGTGGCCGAATATTTTTTTCTCTCCTTTTGTTTTTTGGATTTTATTTTATTTTTTGTTGTTGTTTTGGGGTTTTATTTTACTTCTGGAGCACAAGCAGACAGACCAGGGGCGCTAGTGAAAGTCCTTGGTACGATTCGACTATCGTTGGCGTGGCCAATGAGGAAATTACAGATGGGACGCTTTTGTTAAAAGCACAAATAAGAATGTGTTTTGTATTTGTACGTGCATCGTTAATCTGAATATGGATTTATCTGATCCACTTGTGAAATGGTCAAACATTGACAGAATATTACCCTCTCGACCAATACTTTTAAACATTTACAATTGTATTTTCCCGAATTGTACATTCAACAAGTAAATATAAGTGACGGAAATGAATCATTAGCATTTTAAAAGATATGGCAATTTGCTAAATGGCAAATTGCCACATCTTTAAAAATGCTAATGGTTCATTTCAATTCTTTATTTCCATAAACAGAAGATACAATTCTGAAAAATACAACTGTAAAAGTTTTACAGTATTGCCCCCCCCCCCCCCCCCCGGTATGTACATTTTGCGTGAATAAAAAGTCAGAAGTCGGTGAGAAGTCATCACAAGAAACACTTTATTGTACGTGTGTTTTAGTGGTAATTTCATCCAATAGACTAATATGACTATGGGGTTAATACTACTACACCTCTCCACAAATGCAACTGAGACTAGCCCATTTCTCTGTTTAGTTATTTATTTATTGATGTTTAAGGTCACATATTTATGCACAATGGCTAATCATGACCGTGACAGTTTTACGGGTGGAGGAAGCCGGAGTATCCGGAGAGAACCACCGAGCAACGACGAGCAGCTGCCAGCTCTCCAACATCGTAACTCCGTACTGCAGCACAGGCAGGGTTAGATTGGTTGAAGACATGCGTACCATCGACGTGCAGTACGCCTTAGTACACGGCGTCATCGTGCCCCCACATGTGCAATGGGGGTGAAGTGTCTTGCCCATGGACACAACGCGGTTGCCGCAGGTGGGATTCGAACCGAGGACCTCTCGGCGTGCAGCCTGCACTTCTACCAACTGAGCCACCGCGCCCCCATTTCTCTGTTTTCAGCAGCGCATAACACGATTTCATTCAGGGGCGTCATGTTGATAGGGTTAACCCTTTACCTAACGTATCGGCCAAAACCGGCCATTCTCAAAAATCACCAATTAATTTTCATTATTTTTTTCATTTTTTTGTCTCAAAAACATAGGTTATGACCCCTCGTTGGAACGAGCTCGTCGAGCTCGTTCCAACGAGGGGTCATAACCTATGTTTTTGAGACAAAAAATGAAAAAAATTAGTTATTCAAGAATTATTTTTGCAAGTGTCGTCTGCTTTTCAGGTTAGGTAAAGGGTTAATAATTAAGCTTCGAAATTCGTTTCGATTATAGTTCGTATCGATGATTCGATTTTATTCGAGCCGCGCTGATTCGGATTTTTCCAATCGTCAAGGTCTTCTCCCAAGCATACCAAATTTCCCTTGAACTTTTCTTCTAGTATAACCGTGGGGAACGATCGTCGATATCTGCTGTGAAACAATGGTGTTCAACTGATGACTCTGAGGCAAATTAAAGATGATAACAATTTAATAGCAAATCTGGTATTCCATATATCTAACAGCAATCAGCATTAATAACCAGACTTGTTGGATATCCGAACAATTTTACAGCAATAGCTCATGGGATTTCCCAATAAAATGAAGCAGAGTAACGTTTGGAAATCCAAACTATAACTGAATTCTTACTTGTGATCAAGGCTATATATACAATATAATAAATGCGTCATGTCATAACAAGTTTACTTGATATAAAGATTAAAATAAGCTTCCGCTGGTTCTTAATGATATGCCTTATTAACTTAGTGAATAGAGCTTAAACAATGGAGGAAAACAATGAACAGAGGCAACTTGTTAACAACTTCTTTTAGAGGAGCTTGCTGTCACACGACGAATGAAGAAATATGCCAAGTTTGAAACAATTGAAATTAAATTGGACAAAATGCGAATAGAAGATTTTGAATGCAATATAATAACAGTAAATTTGTATTTTTGATTCGAAAGTTTGTCATGGTCTGTACACGCTCCGGTGATACTAGCATCAGGTCTCCTGAACAGGAGACCTGGTGGCCAGAAGAAGAGTTCAATGAGATTCCACTTTCTGAGCAACTTTGATTCGGTTCTGGAATATTTAGCATTTTTAATGGATAGACAACTCGTCGTTGAATACAATATCGGCGTGGAGACTTGCAATATTTAAGGTATATATACAATATTTACAATCTGAAGAACCGCGAGATTCAGTTTGAGATTTGAACTCCTCTGCCTAATTCGATCCGACGAGAATTTATAGATTCGCATAGTCCTAGCCGATGCTTATTAAACGAGTAGCTCGCGGAACAATAACATATTATTTAACACTTTTTCTTTTCTTGGTGTTGGATTTCGACATGCATCTGACGTTTATTGCATCCAATTAAATATACACAAATTATACATCAAACTAAAGGTTGGGGGTAAGAACACGGAAAAATATGCAATCAACTCACAGCCTTCACAGAAGGCACCAATGGTTCCTGGACATCTGCTGCCGTATTCGTACCAGAGCTGATAATAAAATAACATTTCTGGTGGGACAACTCGTGGCCAAATGTTCTTCAGATATCCAAGAACAAAGCTTGGTATTCAAAACTCTTTACTATGCAGCGACAGACCTGTATTTGGGGAAAGGACAGCAGATTTCTCTTACTTGTATAGCACCTTAAACTGCTTACTGCTATATTAGTTTGGGAAATTTATTTACTTTGGAATTCCCACCTCTGATATTCCATCAATTTAAATTAAATATAAACAATTATACATCAAAATGAGGGCTGAAATGCATAGAATACGAAAAATATATGACGTCAACTCACTAAGTTGGCAGCAGGCACCAATGGTTCCTGGAAGTCTGTTACCGTATTTGTACCAGTACTGATAACAAAATAATATTTCAGGCCAACAACGCGTGACCAAATGTGCTTCAGATATCCAGCAACAAAGCTAGGCCATCAGAATTCTTCAAAACACAACAACAGAGCAGCGTGAGAGTAAATTCCGAAACGCTCGGCTTTATTTACATTATCGATTTATTTAGATTTTCGGTCAAGGCCATCGGACTGAAAAAAACATCGATACACAATGCCACCTAAAATCAAATAAGAACGATCGCTGCACATTGTTATTATAAGGAGAACGCACAGTTGCCATATTTCTTGCAAAGTAAAATATTCAAAAACAAAGTAGGGGATATTTGATAAAACGTCGTGTGAGAACCATAAGGTTCTACAGGGACCATTCAGGACTATTTAAAATACGCTGTAGCCTCGGAGCCTATTTTTTCAATTCATGCGCCAGATTTCAATTTACGGAGTCACACTAGCTCTCATCATTTTCATTTAGTACACTATAGCAAACATTAATCTTCACTGTGGTTTCTGATCAAGTCTTGGCTGCCTATTTAGGCAGCCAAGACTTGATCAGAAACCACAGTGAAGATTAATGCTTGGTAATTAAGACTTGAAGTATTAACTTAAGCACTCTACAACAATGATAAATGATAATCATATACATAATACATGTAAGAGTGTCTCTCTCGATTATTCATCGAAAGAATATCAAAATGTGATCTGAGAAGTTACGCGCCAACTGAGAAGCCTATTTCGGAGATTTAAGAGCCAGGTCCTGATGTTTCAGAACCAAATACGCACTGGCGCATGCCCAGGTCGGTCCCTGTTTCTATCTTCCACTGGAAGATAGAACCTTATGGTTCTCATTCGACGAAAAGTGAGCTTTTTGAAGAAATATATTTACATTTTTATCAAAAACACAGTTGAGATATTGCATTGATAGCTGGTGAATGACTTCAGCTATAGTTGGGTGTCTGGCAAGCACGCATTTCGCGCACTGAGATGTAGGAGACGTGGGTGGTCAGTCAGAGAATTTACCACATTCAGTCCAAGACCTCAATACCTTGTAACTCCTCCTCGCTTCGCGAGACAAGCACGAATCCGACGTGGCATACTCCTCACCAAATGTCCAATGTCAGCTTGACTGATGTTATTCCATTCTTCCTGCAGTGCAACGGCGAGTTTCTGGACATTGGTAGGGGCTGTTGGCGTTGTCGTACGCGCCTGCCAAGCATATCCTAGACGTGCTCGATTGGTGAAAGGTCTGAACTTAGTGCTGGCCAAGGCAGGGTAGTGATGTTCTGCTCCTGGAGGAATTCTGTAGCGACGGGGCCCTAATTGCTCTTGCATTTTCATCTTGGAAAATGAATCGACGGCTGTGACGTCGCAGAAATGGCACCACATGAGCTGCTAACATGTTGTAACGGTAGTACTGTCTTGTGACACGCCCCTGGATGCCATGTAATGCTGTTCTGCTTGTCGGGGTATGCCTCCACACACCATAACCGATCCACGACCAAAACGACCGTACTGCTTAACGATTACGTCATGGTATCGTTTGTTCCGCCGCCACCACAGTCTGTTTCGCCTGTCGTGGAAGTCGAGAGTGAACCGCGATTCATCGGAAAACATGACGCTGCTCCACCGACGATTGTCCCAGCGCTGTCGTGCTCAACACCAATTACGCTTTGCTGCGATGTGACGTTCAGTCAAACGTGGAATTATTCGAGATCGTCGAGCGTACAAATTCCAGCAGTGTTGGCTATTTCGCATAGTCTGACCACTGACTCGCACATCTGTCGCTAGGGGCAGCTGTTGTCCAATTTCTGAGGCACTTTGATGGCGGTTTCGTAAAGCTGTGGATCGGATGAAACGATCCTGGTTAGCAGCTGTCACCTTTGGACGATCTGACCGACGTCTGTAATCAACATTGCCCGCGGCGCGATACCTTTTTTCGGGTATATTTTATCATAAAATATCGATTCTTCTTATAAAGTCTATCTCTGGGTGTAATATGAAATCTCTGTCCATTTAATGTGTATGTACACACCACAGACGTAAGCAAGCAGCCCACTTGAATTAGTAGAATGCTCTACTTCAGCAGCGATGTTCGAAGACACTTCCACTCAATGCAGATACTCCCATTACAGCACAGCAATACACAGAACGACAAACGCGTGTGAATTGGTTAATCGATGTGGCACGAATGCAAGCGCGGAATGATAAAAAGAGAGGCCACAGGCATCGAGTTTTCTCCTTCCGCGATGGCACAAGTGCCATATCGATTAACCCATTTACACTTGTGTGTCTTTCAGTGTTTATTACACGCCTTCACGTCTATAGAAAGAACAATTATTAGAAGGACACGTAGTAATTCATTTGACTACTATCAACAAAAAAAAAACACATTTTATCGCCAACCAAATTTGCGAGGGGAACCCGTGTTACCGTTTCGTCCACTGATTTCCAGTGTGTTCTATGTGCCTACTGGCACATAGAACACATTGGAACTCAGGGGACGCTATTTACGGGTATCGCTAGCGATTCAAGTTGTAATTGTGTTGCACAATTGCTAGAAAATTCCAGTGAAATTCCGCTTCTATTTTTAAAAAAAAGTCCATCAACGATTTCTACTCCGCACATATGTGCGGAATAGATTTTCATTTTCGGCATGGTTTAGTGTTGCTATAGTTGGGGATTTCAAAGAACATGTGTGTAATAGAAGGGATTACGAAACGGATATTTTGATGGGAAGACATAATCATGAGCTTAGCCAAATTGTGACGAGTAACACGGAAACGAACAGTAGTTTTCTGACAAGAAAATATTGGTCTGTTTCGTGCAAGAAATCTTTCATCCCCAAACGATTACACAAGCCAAATTGGAACCCCCAACTATTATAACTAATTTATTGATATTCCTTACGGCTATATATTGTAATTACAACAAACTCTATCTCCGCACAAAGGTGTCTAGTTGACAAGATACTGCCATTTGCTAGCTTCCGTTTGCATGGTATGGTCCTCTCCCTCGAGAACAATCCGCATATAGTGTTGTCTGGTAAAGTACAGTTCTCAAGCCTTTGCGTTGAGCAAGGACATTCAGTTGACCAGTGCACACTATAGCGAACTGTTCCGATAATAGATAAGTAAGTAAATCTCGAGATTTTTTTTAAAACACAGAATCTTATTTTCAAGAAATGCAAGAGAATAAATTTGCTGTAATGTTTGTTGTTGTTTTTGTTTTGGTTGTTGTTTTGTTTTTTTTTTATAAAAGGGAATTATCAAGTTGTATCACCCATCTCATTAAAGGGAAATAATCGCAACTGAACCGTTTTCAGATAAAGTCTCTCAGAACACATCATTACATAGCTATAATCCTGCCGTTAGGTTTAGTGTTCGTACAGTAAGGCCCGGAGAGGTATTATACTGAAAAGAACGTTATCTGTACGTAATAGATAAGTAAGTAAATCTCGAGATTTTTTTTTAAAACACAGAATCTTAATTTCAAGAAATACAAGAGAATAAATTTGTTGTAATGTTTGTTGTTGTTTTTTTTTTTTGGTTGTTGTTTTGTTTTTTGTTTTTTATAAAAAGGCATTATCAAGTTTTACCACCCATCTCATTAAAGGGAAATAATCGTAACTGAACCGTTTTCAGATAAAGTCTCTCAGAACACATCATTACATAGCTATAATCCTGCCGTTAGGTTTAGTGTAAGGCCCGGAGAGGTATTATACTGAAAAGAACGTTTCTACCAAATTAATCAATGCATTGGCATTAACATGCTGTAGTACATTCATCAGAAAATCAGACAGAGAACTTCGACGGGAGAGGTATTATAGTGAAAAGAATGTTTCTGAATAAACAGTCAGTGTACTGGTATTTAACATGCTGAAGTACATTCTTCAGAAAAACAGACAGAGAGCTTCGACTGGAGAGGTATTAAACAGAAAATAATGTTTCTACCAACACAATCAGTGTATTGACATTTAACATGCTGCAGTACAGTCATAAGAAAAAAGAAAATCAAAACAGCTCTTCGACTGGAGAGGTATTATACTTAAAAGCAGACGACACTTGCAAAAAATTTTTTGAATAACTAATTTTGTTTCATTTTTAGTCTAAAAAAAAGAAGGTTATGACGCCTCATTGGAACGAGCTCGTTCCAACAAGGGGTCATAACCTATGTTTTTGAGACAAAGAATGAAAAAATACTGAAAATTAACTGGCGATTTTTGAGAATAGCGCTGGCCGGTTTTGGCCGTTACATTGGGTAAAGGGTTAGACCAGATTAATTTTAACCAGGATTTTTATATTGGCCTATCATGCGTTAAAGTTGAAAAATAAAACAAAGAAAGACAGTTGAAACACCAATATAAACTTTAGACCTTACGGATATAATTTGTAATTGCAACAGTCTCCGTCTCCATACACAGGTGTCTGAGCTTCCCTGTGATACTCTTCAATTTCAGACTGATTATCAAAAGGTGTCGTCTGTGCATACATGTATGCATAAATGTTTGTATTTTGCTTGACGTGAAAATTTTCCTTTTCTTTGCAACCCTTGTTAGTGATTCACTGTATTGTTGGTAGAGAGATGGAAATTTGAAATAACATTCGATCGGAAGCTATGGGTCGAGCGTAGTATGTCTCGTATGTTTCACCCCAGGTTGGAGGATCTCATCGGGGGGTCTCATGTGACGTCATAGTCACGTGACCGAGTGGCGCCATGTTGTGTTGTCATGGTAACCCGCGTGAGCGGCCATGTTGTGACGTCAATCCCATAGTGATACGTGGTGTTTAGCGCAGCGCGTGTTGTTAGGGTGACATGAGTTTCCGTCGTCCATTTTGTTTACAGGAGACTGACATCTTGGTTTCCTCGATACCACGTGGTTGCTATGTGACCTAAAACCTTCTTAGAGAATAGGGGAATGTCCTTAGGATGTGTTCGATTGAATAGGAGTAAATCTAATTACCACAACCAACTCGACAATCTCTCCAAACCACCAAAATCTACTTTTATTTACTACGGATTCTTCAAGAATCCTATTTAGTACCGCCATTACTTAGATTTTAATAATAGCACGCAGTGCCATAATTACCGAGGGGGCACCAGGGTAAGTT
Source organism: Pictodentalium vernedei (assembly GCA_031216915.1). Lineage (NCBI taxonomy): Eukaryota > Metazoa > Mollusca > Scaphopoda > Dentaliida > Dentaliidae > Pictodentalium > Pictodentalium vernedei. The sequence goes on from CM062291.1 coordinate 402,884,365, forward strand.
CGAATGAATAGGAGTATTTTTTTCTGGAAAAGATTCCCACAGAATCCTCGTTTATTTCATAAAATTACCCAAATAAACCCGACAATCCCTCCAAATCATCCAAATCCACCCAAACGACCGAAGCTGACCTTATTTGATACGGATTTCCCCTAGAATCCATTTTTAGAATATACCATGACGTTTTTTCTCCAATAAGAGGTATGTTCCTTTGGTCATTACCCAGAATCATCTGTTTCTACCTGGAAATATATTTTTATAAATTCCTACGCTCTATTTTAGTAACATCGTTAACTAACCTCCTAACTAATTGTTAGGGTCTGTATTTAGCAATTTCTTTAAATAACCTCCATATTACATGATTTTAAATAATAAATTTAATGAGGATCAAGATGTTTCTACACCAACCAATCAGAGCGAAGTTAATCGATCAATCAGATTAGTATATTCCCATTGTGTTTCTTTCCCATAGACTTCTATACTAATTTTCTAAATTTCCCAACTTTATCCTATAATCCTATAGGAAACAAACACAAACGCCCACCGAGAATGGAAATATTTGTGAAAAAACGTTGCGACGTCGTGACGTTTTCAAAAGCGACCGTCACGTAGAGATAAATTCCGGAGGAGAAGAGTAACGTCGCGTCATTCTGTTTCAAACCTTGGAACTGAACACATCGCTAAAGAGTTTTCCAACCAAACCAACCAAACCAAACAATCACGGGCCACGACGACCACCCGGTATGATGTTGACCCGATCCATTTTGACTAGAATATGATGTCTGAGGAAGAGACCGATGAGATGTTGACCATATACGAAGATAACTGGAGTTCTATTAGAACTCGTCATATGATGAATAGAAGAGGTCAGGACCAGTAAAACTACCGGATCAAGGATGTGAACCTGAATATGATGAATGACGAATTGATGACTGCCATATTTCTGCCACAACAGCGACGATTTAAAATTAATCTTAGTTTTGAGTTTATCCTGAGACACAATGAAACTAATGAGTTGAAATATTACCATCCATCACAAAACAACGCCCGGGGTACTTGATGTTACACAACTCATGTGTTGCCAAGAAGACTTTGAAAAATTTCTAGGTGATGTTATGGAAGAAGATATCCTGGAATGGGCCAAGTTAAAACGACCAAACACCAAATGGCTTGTGGAGAAAATTACTAATGTCACTTTTTAAGTAATAAGTTAAAAGACCACCCAATTGGAATGGTTGAAGGTCTTCCAGATTACATTCTCCAGAACAAAGCAGTAAATGCTTTGGTGAAAGATGAACATCGCCAGTAAACCTACGAAGACAACCTGTGCATCTTCCTCTGTTTAGCTTTATGGAGTGGGTCAACAGCACACAACTTCAACTATACAACAGATGACATGTACAACAAGTATGCAAAGAAGCCAAAGAATGAATTCCGTGGTTAACCTTATCCGGCTTGGAGAAATGGTTTGAAGTTAATATCCAAATATATGAGCCTGTCAAGAATGATGATGACCAAATTGTTGCCAAACTAGTGCAGAGGTCTCATAGAAATTTTGAGAATACCATGTATGTGAACGTCTTCAAGAACCATTTTAGCTACATCATCGATATAGACCAATACTGTAAATCATTTGAATGCTGCAAATGCGGCAAATTATGGTAAAATGGATTTCTGCTCAACCGCCACGAGAAGACATGTACAGATGAAGTCAATTACCAGTATGTTGGCCGTGTATACCATTCATCCCAGTCCGTATTTGATATGTTAGAAGATGAAGTTACAGCAGTGCCTGAAGAGAAGAAATTATATCCATACCGTGCAACCTTTGATTTTGAAAGTTACTTTAACAAGTTCAGTCTACCCGCTGACAGTGATAAACTAATGTGGGAAGCAGAACACCGACCACTGAGTGTGAGCGTATGTAGTAATGTTCCAGAATTCCAAGAACCGAAGTGTTTTATTACTTACGGAAACGTGTTGAAGAAATGATGACTTACCTCACAGTTGTTTCATCTCATTGCCACCAACTGATGCAAACCTATCATGCATGAACCTTGCTCAACTCAGACAGAACATTGATGAAACGCTGGAAAAGGAAGCCTGAACTACTGGAGAAGATACATCCAAGATGCCCCCTTTACAGAAGTTGGAGAGGAAATGTCAAGACTACCTGCAAGAGATGCCCGTCATCGGATTCAACTCTGGAAAATATTATATTCTGAGTCAAAAAAGAAAGTATAATAGAAACAAACGTGGAAAATAGCATAAAAGATGAAAAATAATAGTTCTAACGTTGTATGTTTGTGGACAAGAAGACGTGCAAAGAGTTTAATGACATGTTGTAGTTGTACACCCAACCGTATACAATTTTGCTGCGGATTTCAAAATAGCTCGTGCTACCCGAAAATGTCAAATTGAATTGGTGACCGACGATATTCGTTGTGTTATGTTGTGCTAGAGACCTTGGGTTATTGAGAAAACACGATAGTTTGTGTCTTCCGACATTTTAAAAAATGCCAAGGTTAACCGAAAATCAGAGGTTGCGTGCCTTTGGTATGCATGAGGCTGGGATATTTCCAGACGAGCTCTCTGCTGAGTTCGGAGTCAATGTATCCACTATTTACCATCTCATTGGAAGGTATAGAATCACTGGATCCTCTGTCAAACGACCGCGTTCGGGTTCAAGAAGAGTTACGACCCCTGCACAAGACCGACACATCAGGACGTCTCACTGGCGGGATCGCTTCCTTCCAGCAACGAGGACATCAGCAATTACTCCTGGTTGAACTAAAAATAGAATCAGTGCACAAACTGTCTGCAACTGACTCGCTGAAGACGGCATCCGAAGTAGGCGTCCATACCACGGACTAATCCTTACCCAACGTCATCGTACGGTCAGAATGGAATGGGTACGTCTGCGTGTTCGCTGGACTCAGCAGCGTTGGTGGACAGTTCTTTTTAGTGATGAATCACGATTTTGTCTACAGCGCTGGTGGTAGGGCAAGAGTGTATCGCCAACGTGGAGAACGGTTTTCCGATGCTTGCGTGTGGGAATGCGACCGTTTTGGCGGGGGTAGTGTAATGGTTTGGGCAGGAATTTCCTTGCACCATCGAACGCAGTTGATCTTCACCGATGGTAATCTGAATGGACAGCGATATAGGGGCGAAATTTTTAACGCTGTTGTTGTCCCGTTGTTCAAAGCTAACGTCGGATTGTAGATATTCCAGCAAGACAATGGCCGATGTCACGTGGCGCGTATCTGTCGTGATTTTCTTGAGGAGCATAGCATCGAACTTCTTCCCCGGCCGCCCACTTTCGCTAGATTGCTCGCCAATCGAGCCTCTTTGGGGTCAATTGGACAGTCGAGTACGACTTCATGATCTTCTGACGTTACGCGATTACGTAATGTTCTAAGGCAGAATTTCAACGCAAAACCACAGTGTGGCATCCAGAGACTTATCAAGTCCATGCGCATTCGATGTCTTGCCATCCAAGGGGCAAACGGTGGACATACACGCTATCGACTGCATGTGTGAACTTTTCATTTCAACCCATGTCTGAATTGCGACGTCCTGATGTGACGATGGCAACAGTAAGAACATAAAATTATGCAAATTCATACAGCCAGAGTCGAAATATGCATTTACAATAATTTGTGTGGGATTAAAGTTGATAATACTAAAAACATTGCTTCTGAAAGTTTATTATACTTTCTTTTTTGACTCAGTATATATAAGATCCTGTTTATCTTAAATATAATTTATTATGCCTCACGTCTCTGACACCAGCCGTGATTGGTTAATTTGACACCTTCTAAAAGTCATAGTACTGCAGGTTTTGTACAAAACACAGGTACTATAGGAACGTTCTTCCCTGGAGACATGAGAACAAAGAAAATGTAAGCTCGACTTCCATTGATCAGCGTCGATTATGCACGCGCTGATTGGAATTTCTCAATACTAAACGCTGGCGCCATGTCTGTAAAACATTTTTCGGCACCGATAGACAAAACGTACTTACAAATATGAAATCTTCAGTGGGCGTGTTTTAAATTTTAACTGCAAACAATGAATTCAAAAGAATCAAAAATATTAAAAACTCACGTGTTGTTCACCACTTTAGTGAATCGTGAATATGATTTCAATCAATAAGTTATATTTCCACAAGTTTAGTACTCCTCGATCTCAATGAGTCTCCGCCTCAAGTTCACAAATTCACAATACATTGTTTCACTCAGTTTAATCCAAAAACAGTGTCGTCGTCCAAGAAACATGAATTTATATTCCATTATACCACTTATCACAAACGCATTAATCATGAATTATAACATGAACAGCATGATGCTGTTGTAAACTCTGGCATTTGGTGATATAGAAACTCCCAACGCGACGGCACTTGTAGCAAGTCATTTTCGAATTTGGTGATCTGGAAACTCCTAAAGTGACGTCAGTCGCTCAAAAGACGTCACTAAAAGCATGTTTATGTATTCGGCTACATAGTTACAATATTGATGTCATGTTGCAGTTTACTCTCAACAACGAACGCTATTTTTTCAGCGTAATATAATAATTAGAATGTTTCTTTTCATGTTCTATCGGTAGACAGTACCAGAGTTTGTGTGCTTCGCTGCTTCAGATTTTATTTCAGAAATCACACAAAGTCAGGTACTATCGACCAACAGAATATGGAAAGACACGTTTGCAGACCCATGTGGATAAGACTATTATTATCTCTGGTGGGTGAGGGTGTCAGGCGGGGACATCTCACCCGAGGGCAGGATATTTGGGCCAGACACGAGGCTTGCCGAGTGGCTGGCCCAAATATCTTGTCTCGAGGGTGAGATTTCCCATCTCACAACCACCCCCATCAGGGACAATTTTTCTCCCTCCGCCAACCAAAACACCCTGAGGTCATCGAAAGTAATTCAGGGGGTACGTGCTGAAAAAAAATGATTTGCTTATCGGGAAGAGCGCACAGACGCTCTGTATTTTCCACGGATAAAAACCACGAAATTAATTTCTAACGCCGGCAAGAAAGGGGGTGAAAGATTTGTAGCTAAATGAACATTGACATTTTTCGACGGGAATTTCGTGCATCTCTCTCCACACTTAAGGGCGTTCAACCAAAAATTAATATAAAACGTCAGGTGTCCTTTGGTTCTGCGGTCTGTGTTTTTATTTCTGTTTTCTTCGACAAACGTTCGTCTGACAATATTTCCGAAACGTGAAACCACGTTGATTATTTACAAAAGAACGGGAGATGATTGAATATGCTAATAAGCCGGTCACGTAGGTCAGATGAGATAGGTATCCATGTCACGAGGCCTTTTCACATGGGACACGCATATCATACACAGGAAGTGTGTGTGGGGGGGGGGGGGGGGGGAGGTCAAATACGTTCAGTTACTTTGAAACAATAGAATGTGTCCAGAAAAAGTAGCGTTCTGGTTTGCGTTCAAATGTGTTTAAATCTTTACTAGTGCTGAGGGCCGGACTTTGAATATTTCCCGCTATATCAGATTCTGGGTTAAATACAATAATGTCATATTTAAGTGTGGGGGTCCAGTCGGACGCGTTGTGTTACTCTTTCCTGACATTGGCGTAACGCCCATACAACGAGGTTAGTGCGTGTCCTAAGGCCCCCCTCCCCCCAACAATTATCCGTTTCTAGGGGAACCCAACAATTCCAACATTTTGGAAAAATATTAAGGGTCTCAAAACAGTGTTGTAGTTGAAGCATTGAGGTTGGATGCTTCAATACCAACTTGCGTAAAGAATCGGGGCGATATTCTCTGAAACCAATTACGGGGTTGTGTACGTGGCACATGACAACATGACTCATTCCCCGTTAAGGTGCTGGCCAACTACCGAAGGAATGAACACAGAAACGAACGAAAGGACGAACGAAAATCATCAGGAAAATTTTAATTAATGAAGCACCGGGTTACACCCGGTGCTTTATTAATTAAATTTTTGACTATTACTCATATAATTAGTGTTTGGAATCTAATATAATTGCGTCCGCTTAAATATTGCCCACCCGTGGAAAGTGACCAGTCCACGACAGCCTTACTCTAACCACTAACCATCACTAGATTTTCTTAAGCTATTCAAGGCTGGATGGATACGAAACTGAATAGAATGATAAAACCCAGTCAGTGTTCTAGAATATAACATTATAATGTACTGAATAATTACAGTATGTGGTCTAACGGCCGCCAATATTACTGTTACACCACTGTTTCCTGACCAGTGACTACTATAGTGATATTTCACCTCCACATACAGTAACAAGTTAACCAATACACTTTGCAGCCGTAAAGGTGAAAGCATTTTGAAATTTGAAATTTGCTTCATAGAAGCAGCAGATATCAATTAGTTCCACCTATGCTTTGCCAAAGGAATTTTCGCAACAGAAGTGTAGATGGCTTCATTGATCCACCCAAAAGCTCTGGTGGTAAAAGGTTAAAATTTACGTAAAATCGAGGTTCGTAATTCGGTTCCATACAAATGAAACTGTTAGTTTATTATTACAGCGTTCCATACTCAAGCCAATTTTATTCGCCTAATTGTATCGATTCCATCCACGCTATGAATGTATGTGCGTTTGTATCTAAAATTAAACTAGCTGATTTATTTTTGTCGAATTACGAACCCGATTTTACCTCTTTCAATACCCTTTAAAACAGGTATATCCCACGTAAATCTTGTGAGAATTTTGACCTCAAATACGCTACAGGAGAGCACCGTAGCTTAGTGGCTGGAGGGTTGGATTTGAGATTTCGCGGGGTTTTGTCGGGTCAGGGTAACCTTGGTTGTGCACTTGAGCAAGACACTTAATCCCAACTGCACAACTGGGGCTCGGTGTTGGGGGGCGCATGTGCTTAGGCGTATCGCACGTTGATGGCACACACAACTTCAACCAATGCTAACTCTGTTTCTGTAGGGTCAGTGCACGTTGGAGAGTTGATAGTCACTCACCACAGTGCTTCTCTCCGGCTTCCTCCTCCAGCCATAAAATTAACACCGAGAGAATATAGCTGATGGATGGGCGTAAAACTCTAATCATTCAAACGATCATTCCCAACTAACCGGTCACATTAACCCTTTAAACCCTGGTGGTATCTTCCATGTCAGCTCAAATTCAGCAATTAGGAGAGTCCATTTTCATTATTTGGGGGTAGACAAACCAATATTTTCAACGTGCAGCCATTGGTCTGTACGTTGAATATATTGGTCGGTCCACCCCTCACATTCAATGAGCAGCCATCCTCCTTAATTAAATTATGACGTACCATACTTCTGTACGGAAAAAGGACCGTCTGTTTTAAAGGGTTGAAATGAATATTCTTATTTAGAGGTCACATTGCTAAACAGGTTATATAACTCCTCCCTGCCTCGGCCGACATATTGAAAAAATCACATTTCGAAAGTGGAAATATCTTATTGACAAAGTAAGTATTTCCAGGTACCTTTTAACCCTTTACCTAACATGAAAAGCAGACGACACTTGCAAAAAAATTCTTGAATAACTAATTTTTTTCATTTTTTGTCTCAAAAACATAGGTTATGACCCCTCGTTGGAACGAGCTCGACGAGCTCGTTCCAACGAGGGGTCATAACCTATGTTTTTGAGACAAAAAATGAAAATATTTTGAAAAATAATTGGCGATTTTTGAGAATAGCGCTGGCCGGTTTTGGCCGTTACGTTGGGTAAAGGGTTAACCCTTTGCCCATGTGAGGCAGTACATTGTGTTACTGCACATAAGCACATGCGATTTCTACGGGTTGGACCGACGCATCCATGTCCCGCTCGTGGAACTGAAGCTTACTGAAGCTTATATTTCTTTTCTTCGTAAAGGTTCGTCTGCTAAAATTTCCGAAACATGACACAATGTTGTTTGTTTACAGAAGAACGCGCGAGGATATAATAGTTCTGCGCTCATAAAATACGCTAATAAGCCGGTCACATGGGTCATGTGAGATGGATATCTCTCTAACACAGCCTTCTCACATATCTTGCAAAGGCACTGTGGGGGGATACCACGAATGGGATTGCATTGGATCCTTGTCCATATTTTTTTTAAGGTTTTTGCTCTTGTTGGATTTGGAATTTTTTCCATTTCGTCCCGTGAGTTCCAATGTGTTCGATGTGCCAGTAGACACACAGAACACATTGGAACTCAAGGGACGATTTCTTGTCAACACATTAGAAAGAAAACCTTTCAAGATGATTTTTTTTCAAATTTTATTTATAACATATTGGTGATAATACCTCAAATGGGATTGCAAAGTAGGTGCGTCCAAATATTTTTTCTTTCCTTGTTGAAATTTTTGTTGAACATAGGCGGCGGAGGTGGGGGGGGGGGATTAGCCACCCCATGGCGTTGCACTTGTTAATTATGTCACCTTAGTCCTCCCGACCTACCAAGTATGTTAGGCCTTATTTTTCACAGTGGTTGCCCGAAATGTTAGGATAAACCCTATCCTCCTGCATAGGGGAGTGACAAAGTTTCGGTTGAAATAAAATCACTATACTTGATTCTATCTTTCGTCGCATTGCTTTAAAACAGCTAAATGAGGCAAATGAAGTCAAGTACGACCAAATGGATACAGGTTTTTTACCCTTTTTACACCTTGTGAGCGAATTGTTTGGTATTGACGCACAAAGAGGTAATTCTACAACTTTTCGGTGAAGGGTTGGATGGATGGTTGGGGCAGTGGCGGCGCCAGAGTTACAGAAGTGAGGGGGTACAGTTGGGTATTGCCCGCAGCGCGTAAACTTTAAAACATTTCTCAACTTCGGGAGGGGACAATTTTTAAAACTTACGTTGTAAATGGTGTTCTCTGGAGCATTCTCAGACAATAAAATTAACACAGTTTTATCCATTTTGAACCTTACTGGTTAGGTCTTTCAGTTATAGAAAACGTCGTACATGGTGACATTTTAACGGAAGAACGCTGTTGTAAAGTGCGAGCACAAAGCACCAAACGCCACTCAGATCGAAAATGAAAGTAGGCTGCATTTCAAACGGATGTGTTGCACGCTCTCGATTCTAGCATTCCTCGAATACTCTTACGCGGTATGTTTCAGACCGTTTGAACGCGGCACGCATTGTTGCAATTTGGGACCTCGACTCTTGTTTGTTGTTTGCAGCTAATGTGTGTGTGTGTGGGGGGGGGGGGGGGGGATGGGGTGGCACACGCAAACATAATTTAAAACCTTCTCTGATTTAGTGTACTTGGGAATATGGAATTAAGCATACCCACCATTACACCACAACGTTCAATACAAAAATTAAAATGATAGTATCTTTTTACTACGCTTGGCGAAAAAAGTGGAGGGGTAAGTATCCCCCCTCCCCCATACCCCCCCCCCCCCCCCCCCCCCCCCCCCCCATGGCGCCGCCACTGGGTTGGGGTTTTACGACAGGGGTTTTCGACAATTTCAACAGATATGGTCACATCGCGCCGGTGACAGGTTTACGGGTCAAGGAAGCCGAAGTACCTGGGAAGAACCACAGATCGGCAACGCGTAACTGTCATCCTCCAACGTACTGATTCCATAGCATGTGTCAGCAACGTGGTGTACGCCTTAGTAAACGGCGCCACACGTCTCCAAGTGACCAATGGGGGATAAGTTCCTTGCTCAAGAACACAACGCAAGTAACCCTGACCAGGAAACGAACCCACAACCTTGCGATTCGAGTTCAACGCTCTCACCACTGAGGCACCGCGCTCCACTTTGGGACAAGGGAAACCGCTCCGTTATACATATACACCTGGAAGTTAATTAAGCACCCCCTGAAATGTTTCATGACAGAGGAGTTGCTGTTACTGATTATTGTGTTTTAGTGACTGCTATACTTGCAGTACATTTCATCTAGTGAAACATGATGTTTCTGGTTGATAGCGTACCCCAAACACATCCCCTCGTCCACGCGAAGCATACTTCCCACGAATGTCACAAAAACACTATCATCAACATGCAATATCTGGGTATAAAACAAGAAGTTTTGTCACTTCTTTTATCAATAAATGTCGACTTGGCAAGGAGGAGACTGTCAGAGACACTGAGATGGCAAATCGTTGGCATTCTGTCATCAGCAAACCTGTCTGGAAACATCAATAAACCAACGATGTTAAGGACCGACCAAGGCCTGGACAACCCCAAAAGACCTCCCCTCGAGATGATTGGAGTCTGGCTCGCCTCGTTAGGTGTGATCCCTTTGCTTCAAGCGGGGTTTTGAAGCGCCTTTGACTCCCCAACAGTCGTTTGTGCAACAGAGCTGTCCGAAACCGTCTCAAAGCACTGGGTATGAGATCCAGAAGAGTCTTCAAGCGTCCAGCTCTATCCGATCAGCATCAAAGACTACGTTTGGAGTGGTGTATGGCACGACAACACATCTGGGACTTTCTTTGAAGCAAGGGATCCGCCTGTACAAAAGTGTGGCTGATTCGGAAGCGGCGTTGCATGAGGAGTTACAGCAGTTGCCTCTGGGCCGTATCAGAAGGCTCACCGGTAGCATTAGGAGGAAGGTTCAGGCTTTCATCCGGGCACCTGGTGGACACACTCGCCACTGACGTCAGACATTACTATTGTGTTCAGATACCTAGTTACATGTTTGTCAGTAATTACTGGCATTGTTTCATCATGGACCGTTACATCACCATATTTGTCAAGAGAATATTTTTCCATCAAAAACATTAGTGACAGATATGAGTATATAGCGCCATTACATTATTCCATATTTTCATCATTGTGTTAAATTGTATTTGTCAATAGACCATTCTTTCCGAAAACAATCACACTTGGCCATCTTAGAGATAGCATGAAAGTAATGACAGTTTCTATTAACACCACTGCAAAATACAGGGGGTGCTTAATTCAGTTCCAAGTAAAAATTAAACCTTACTTGCTGAGGGGCGACACGACCTAGGAAGGCCGTTCCGGGTATCTTCGCCGTTCCGGGAATCTTTGCCGTTCCGGCTATCTTCGGGAGATTCCTGGCCCTTTTCCCAGATAGATAGATATAGATATATTTTTATTTAGCAGTATCCAAATACATATAATAATATAAAGTACCATAGTAGATAACAATAGTAGTTATGATAAGAGAGTAATAGATTGTATCGATGTACTAATTTCAACATACCACACTTTTGTATACTGCAGGGAGACAACATAGCCAGATTTGCTGTCTTCCTGTTGCCTCCCACCAGTCTTCCTGTTGCCTTCCACCTCCTGTGATTCTTCTAGTGCCAATCTGCAATCCAAATCCAGATTCTGTTTGTAGACACACACACAGCAGTCAGGCTGAGTCCTGACCCTAGGATGCCCCTTATCCCATCCCGTAATCCTTATCCTAAGATAATTCTAGGATTGTCCTGTTTGGAGTGGTTCTCAGTGGCTATTCCAAGTCTATTGTTCTTTTCGGGCGGATGATTGTGTTTTTACTGTGCTTTCAGCACTTGCAATATAACTTACCGCAAGGCGAAATCGTGACCTCCAGGTAAATCGATTGGGATTAAGTGCCTCGCGGAAGACACAAAAGAGTTACCCCGGTCATGCAGGCATCAAACTCGCAACCTTATTATCTCAAGTCCAACGCTCTAACCACTGATCCATCGCAATCCATGACTGTTATGATAAAAAATTGTCGGATCTTTTTTGGTCATTCTATGAATTCAAAAGTGGAATTGACAATGGAGACACCCATATGTAGATGGAAATATGCCTGGGAAACCTTAATGTACCCGCCCCGCCCCCTCCCCCGCCCCAGGAAAGCATGTACGCATACAGGAGCGAAAATGGTTTGTGATGAGCAACAGCTATATTTTAGACAGAACATTTCTTTACCCTTCTGTCTAGCATAATTCGCAGACAACTGACTGATGCATTATGTATCTATATATAGTGTCTACTTATTTATTTATTTATTTATTTTATTTATTTGGAGTTTAGCGACACTTTCTACAACCACGATCACCTCGTGTCGGACAGTTTTACAGATGAAGGAAGCTGGAGTACCTGGAGAGGACAACAGAGTAGCAGCGACCAACTGTTAGACTCCCCAACGTAATAATCCCCGCACATGCAGGGTTGGTATTGGATAAAGACAGGTACACAATCGACATTCAGAACGCCTCAGTAGACCACGGTACCCTACTCCATATGGGAAATAGGGATTAAGAGTCTTGCGCAAGGTCACGCCGCTGGTTCCCATATGCAGCTTGAACACATCATTTCTTACATAACGTAATGTTTTAGCACTCACTTGACGAAGCGCGTTTCGATACAGATTGGTGGTATGGAATTACAACGAGAGTGTTATGATGTGGATTCGTTCCATAATACGCCCTTAATTAACTTCGGGGTTCAATAAATAAAATGCAATTTCGAAATGTTTGTCTGTCCCGAAGGAGCGCTCGAGGACAAATTTCTAAGGTGCAACTCTCAGGGAGAGCGTCTTAAGAAATAATGTCAAATCTTGGAATTACAGGGGAAACAGAGATGAAATTGTACTTGCGACAAAGTTATTTCAGCTAGTAACTTTTCGACGGGCGATTATATACTGAGGGTGGAGGTGGAAGAGTCTCCCCTGGCCCTGAGTGATTCGCACCCTTTTACGATGGCACTTCATATTTGTAACATGACGAAACGTCTGCACTAAGGATATAACCTTTTGACATCTAATACACGCGGCTTCCTGGAAAACCCTGATATGTGAAATAGATAATCTGTTATGTCCAAAGCACACGAGAGTAACATTTCTATCGATAGTGGTCGATCATACAAAAAACATATCATTGAACCAATCACCAGTGAAAATTCTAATTACCTCCCATCCCTAAACCGCGTTCATACATATATCTTAGTATCAAAGTTTCCAGAAGTGCTTTTCCCTAATACACGACATGTAACCAATTCAGTCTGGTATGACAGAGCTCACTTGTTAACCTCCTAGCTGCAAAATGCTCCTTGAACTGTTGGTATTTCCACATCAGTATGCATGGGGTTAAGCTAATGTTTCTACGAGGAAAAAGGATCAGTAAATTATTTGTTGGGAACTCTCCCTATGTAGGGTGACTGTAAGGAATATGGAATTCAGAGAGGGTAACATTCGTTGAAAGCAGGTAAACCATTAAAATCTTTTAAAATTTTATAATATGGCCGTTCAGTGAAATTGAAAAGTTACCGAAAGACCAGCAGACCTAGCGACGTTTGTTAACAATATGTGCTAGCTCTGTGGTTACGGCATTGAACTCAAACCAAAACGTCCACGGTTCGATCCTAGGGGTTGTGTCCTTGGGCAAGCCACTTAATCTCGATTGCCCACGCGGAGTGCACACTGCCCATGGGTACTTAGGCGTACTTCATGTGTATTGTGAACGTGTCTTCAACCAATGCTAACCCTGCTTGCGCGTTGTTTTTACTTTGGGGAGTCCGACAGGTGATTCTCTCAGGGTACTCCGGCTTCCTCCGTCCATAAAACTGTCCAACAAGAGGTGACTATCGAAAGTGTCGTTAACCCTTTACCTAACATGAAAAGCAGACGACACTTGCAAAAATAATTCTTGAATAACTATTTTTTTTCATTTTTGTCTCAAAAACATAGGTTATGACCCCTCGTTGGAACGAGCTCGACGAGCTCGTTCCAACGAGGAGTCATAACCTATGTTTTTGAGACAAAAAATGAAAAAAATAATGAAAATTAATTGGCGATTTTTGAGAATAGCGCTGGCCGGTTTTGGCCGTTACGTTAGGTAAAGGGTTAAACCCAAATAAAAAATAACAATATGAGCGTATTTCATCCACGAATTTGGAATACGACCATCTTGTCTATGAGCTGATACAGACTATATTATTCTGTAAATCTTTGATTCAAAGGGTTGAACCTTTCCCATACGTGTATTCTATTGATTCAAAACAAAACTTAATTGTCATATTCGGGGTTTGAAGAGTGACGGTACGACGTGTCATACGCGCTACCAGAAAATTTCACGGTGTCGCCATGCTCTTTTTGGGGGCCAAACATCAACGACATAGCAGGCAGAGTAGTTCACTGTTTATAGCCACCTTGACTATTGATGAATATTGTATATCAGTGGCTATCTAGTAGGTGGCGTAACAGTAATATTGAGGGCCTTAGGCCACATACTGTAATTATTCAGTACAGTATAATGTTATATTCTTGCCCACTACAAACATTCTATTCAGTATAATATCCATCCGGTCTTGACAAGCTTTAGAAAATCTATTGATGGTTAGTGGTTACAGTATGGGCGTCGTGGATTGGTCACTTTCCATGGGTGGCAAATATTTCCGCAGACGCAATAATATCAGATTCCAAACACTAATTATAGGAGTAATGGTCTCTGCGGTGGCGCCAGGGGTTTCTCGACAAGGGAGCTGACCTCTCCGACAGGGGGGGGGGGGGGGGAGGCTATAACATTTGACCTCCCAAACGAAGGAAAATGAGTGAAAATTGGTAAATTGGAGAACCAAAATAGAAGTAAACTGAGTATGTTTGTTGATTATTTAACCCTTTACCTACATGTAACCTAAAAAGCAGACGACACTTGCAAAAATAATTCTTGAATAACTAATTTTTTTTCATTTTTTGTCTCAAAAACATAGGTTATGACCCCTCGTTGGAACGAGCTCGACGAGCTCGTTCCAACGAGGGGTCATAACCTATGTTTTTGAGACAAAAAATGAAAAAAATAATGAAAATTAATTGGCAATTTTTGAGAATAGCGCTGGCCGGTTTTGGCCGTTACCTTCGGTAAAGGGTTAAAGTAAACATATTATAATAATAAGGTCGGGAAATATTTCATCTATAAAGCCAGTTTGACGAACGACATTAAGGAATTTCGTGAGACTGACTATTCTCTATCAAAGTTCCAGTGCTGCACGGGTTCGAGACAGACAAGACGAGATATCTACACTCGATTGTCGGAAATTTCTCGTGAAGTTGGGTTTACGAGACTCTCCGACGGACTGACTAAAAATCTCCGACGGGGGGCTGGACCTCTCCGACGGGGGGCTCTAGCCCCCCCCCCCGACCCCCCCCCCCCCCTGGCGCCACCATTGAATGGTCTAAACTTTAATCTATGAAGCACCTGGTACAACCCGGTGCATCATTAATTAAAAGTTTTCTGGTGATGATTTTCATTCTTCGTTTCGTTCGTTTCTGTGTTCGTTCCTTCGTCAATTGGTCAGCACCTTAACCGAGAAGGAGTCATGTGTCACCTGCACAACCCCGTAATTGATTTCAGAGAATATCGCCTCGATTCTTGATGCAAGCTGCTATTGAAGCATCCAGTCTCAGTGTGTCAACTACAACACTGTCTTGAGATCCTTAATAATAAATTTTTCCAAAATGTTGGAATTGTTGGGGGCCCTAAAAACGTGCAATTGTTGGAGGCCCTAACCGCATTGCATGGACGTTTCGCCACTGTATTTAGTCTTCTGACTGGTGGAGAGCTAATATTTCGTATACTTTTGGAGTAGAGTTGCAGGAACACCACACCGGAGACTTAACGATTTCTATTTTAAACAGGACATTCGATATTTTTTCCAACGAAAAACGTTGATAAATTTGTCTTTCCGCAAAAGTGAACAGTTGGAACTGTAGCCATCATTTTTTTAATCAATTCGTTAAAAAAGCGGAAGCAATCGATATACAGGAATAATAATTTAACAGGTATTGTATGTTTGATGCGATTTTACGACATTGTTCCGCTACACTCCAGATCCACTCTTTCGAAACGTTCACCCTGCACAGCGCTCCAGGTTTTTAACGGAAAAAAGTAATTCGGTTCCGTTTGTATTATCATGAAATTCATACGGTAGGGTATTAGGTGTATCTTTTATCTCCTTGGTGGATGTTCGATACAATATAATGATTTGAACGTGCCACATCTTCAACTATACCAGTATAGTACGCAGTGATTCACGGCGGGAACAATACTTCCCGCACTGGAAAGCATCAAGGCTGTGTCATCGTCACACCGTGTTCGTGTTTCTCTCCCTCTGTTTCTCCCTCTCTCTCTCTGTGTCTCCCTCTCATATCTCTCCCTCACATTTTTCTCCTTCACTCCCCATTCCTCCCCTCTTTCCGCCCATCTCCCCTCCCTCCCTCTCCTCTCTCTCTCACTCGCTCTCCTTTCTCTCCCTCATCTCCTCTCTCCTCCTTCTCCTCTCTGCTCCCTCTCCTCCCTCTCCCTCTACCTCTCCATCCCCTCTCCATCTACCTGTCCATCCCCCTCTCTCTCTCTCTCTCTCTCTCTCTCTCTCTCTCTCTCTCTCTCTCTCTCTCTCTCTCTCTCTCTCTCTCGAAATTTCAAGCGGCAACTTTTTTCTCATTACGAAGCTATGAATTTAACCAATTCAATTTTGTTGAATGAGCTCTGTCAAACAAGATTGAATTGGTTAAATTGGTTGAATGGTTTCAGTTCATGGATACATTATGGAACATTTTTAGTTTTAAATTTTGATGTTTTGACATTGGTGTGATGAGGGTTAAAAACACTTGCAAAATGGGATGGGTTCTAATGGGGCACTGTAAATGTATTCGATTGTCGTTTTGCTTGCCGTGTAATCTATTGCGACTACTATTGAAATGCCAGCCCAAATATTAATTTCTGTTAGTTTTTTTTTTTATTGCGGTCTGCCGATGGCCGTGAAGTGTTGGTAGTTGTGTCTCTAGGTGTTTGGTTTAGGATTTGAAGATGACGAATTATATTCAGCTTCAGTATTACAAGTGTCTGACGAGGGGCCTCCGTAGTTTTGAGATCTGGGCAAAATATATGAACATTCGTGACATTACAGTAATGCTCTGATAGGCGATAGCAAGATCAGCAATGGCCGAGCCTCCCCGGAATACATAGGATTCAAAGAACTTTTGGGACTGCAAATAATATATTATGTTCATTTTCAAATATTTAATGTTTTAAATCAATAAATGCGGTACCTTGAAAATATTTTTGGTACTTAAATTTTGTTTTAATTCAAATTTTGAAAATTCGAAGCGAGTGAAAATCCACCACAATAGAAATGGCGGCTACTCATCCAAGAAGGATAACTCAGGTTCATCGTGAATTAAAGTGACACCCACAATATGTGGGATTTATCGCCGATCGGCACGTGAGATTCTAAGCCAATAAAATTCAAGGATATATCAATAAATTTGTCAGAGTTGGATAGTGTTACGAATAGACCGCAGCCACAGTAAGGACAAGAATGTGGTGTCGCTCGACAAAGTACATAATTTCTTACACCCACGAATGAGATAATCATAGGAAACACGCAAAAACACTCTTTTCCCGTTTAACCCCCTGCACACTGATGTCAAAATATCTAAATTTCAGGAAAAAAAATTCCCATAATGCAACTAGAAATTTAACCAATTCAATCTCGTTTGACAGAGCTCATTGAGCTCTGTCAAACGAGATTGAATTGGTTAAATTTCTAGATGCGTTATGGGAAAAAACATCTTCCTGAAATTTTGGTATTTTGACATCAGAGTGAAGGGGGTTAATCGGTCATGCTTCAGTCCAAAAATGACGCATTCGATAGAGCCAGCGATGAATCATTCAAAAGTCTAATCATTTAATCATTGTCTGTCTCACCATTCCCCTGCGTTGTAGGCTATTTTATATTCGAAACAGCTAATTTTGGTTCCCTTGTTTGTCTATGCATACTGATAAAAAATTGGTCGACATTTCCAATGGAATTAGACTTTAATGAGGGCCGAAAAAAGAAAAGAACAATATTTCATTTACGACAATTTGGATAGTTGACATGGCATTTTGACGTAAAACGACGCACAGGCGGAAACCGATCCTCCATACTCCTACCTGGGAGATATTTAAAGGTTATCACTTGGTTAGTTTCATATCCCCTGAAATATCAGTCTGAGGTAACATCATATCAGGCTGAGACCGAAGGTCGAAGGCTGATGTGAAGTTTCCGAGGTTTGATTTGTGGATCTCTTTTTTATTAAATGAAAACAAGTTATTACAAAATGTTCTCAGACCATCTACAGTTTTCTAGCACTCTTATTGTTTCTCACCCCATTCTGAAAGTTTCCTCTTCCCGTACCTCAATGAATCTCCACTTACCACTTTTTTACGAATTTCCCACACATCTCTCTTCTTTCTTCTCTTCATCCACGTGGAGAAACTCGGCTTCAAACCATTTCATTATACCTGGTAATGTTCCCGACTACGACGAATAACTGTAAACGATTTTTGTTTAAACAAATGTGCTGCGCATACTAACGTATCAAGTGAAACAATGCTACCTTGGTTCATACCGGCCGATATCGATGTTATATCAGCCGAGTTTGAAGCCATATCTACCGAGTTTGATAATGGGCAATTCTGGGAATGAAAATCATATCTAGTAAATAATTAGATGTTATTACTTGGTTAATTCGATATCGGTTGATATATTCACCCGGGTAACTTCATATCAGTTTGAAGCTGAAGGTCGAAAGTTCGTGCGAAGTTTACGAGGGCTGACAAATGGGCCGTTATGAAAATAACCAAGTAATAACCTCTTTATTTATTCAAAAGAAATGATTGCAAAATGTTTTTAGACCTGCTACAGGTCTCTGACAGTCATATTGTTTCTCAATCTTTTCTCAAAGTCCGAAGTTTTCTCGTCTCCTAGTTCAGCTAACCGAACGTCTTGGCTTATCCACCGGAGAAACCGAGGCGTTCGGATAGCTAAACTATCTCTTCTCCTACTTTGAAAAATTCATTGGTTGAAAAATTCGTTAGTACATATTTATCATCAGTGTGTTGCAACAATCCCTATTGCCAAGATTGATTTGTGGAAGGCTATTGAACAATATACCGCGCGTGAAAGTGGAATTGTCAAAAATCGTTGGCCGAGTCTTATAGGGTGCTGTGTTCCAGTGGAACATAGTTCACTGTAATGCTGGGACAGGGATGTGTGGCGGATATAGTATTTATTTCAATGTAGCACTTAGAGATGGTTTGGTAAGTCCTTAAAGGGGGAGGGGGATCATTAACCCACACGTAACAACAAGTTTATTTCCCACCACCATTACGTTACATACTATTTTAAGGGTCAATTAGCCGATTCTCGCTTGCCGGACTCTCGTTTGACTTGACATCTTGCTCGCTTCACGAAAGAATTAACATGAAATGATGGCGTTATAATTCAATATTACCTAAAAGACTCTTAAAAATTGAAGAATTTTGGATAATGTTTGTGTGTCATGTATTGTTCTTGAGTAACACAAAGTGACATATTTTGTGTCATAATATCTATCAATGAACTGTAGAATACAGTTCATTGGCGGATATCGTATCACAAAAATACGTTAAAATTCAATTTTGTCTCATTACCAAATTGAAGTTGCGACAGTGAAACTGACATTTATCCACTAGCCATCCACTATCCATTGAACCCACATTCAACAATTATAAGAATCAAATCAACATCTTGTGGATGCTAATAACGATCCGCGAGAGCGAGTAAGTCAACCTTAACAGCAACCTGGATCGAAGGTCTTCTATACGTCATCAACCAATACAAACTGCAGTCTGCGATAAATATTATAGCGTGTCTGGTGGATTTGGCAGGAAGACAGCCAACTAGGCTATGCCATCTCCACGCAATATATGTAACCAATTGAATAATTGTTTTCATACATCCACATTCATTTAATTATATTTAATCTTGTATTACGATTACTTTGTACATGTAAACGTTACATATATTGCAAATAAACATTCATTCATTCATTTATTCGACGAATCGCACCCTGAGTTCCAATGTGTTCTATGTGCCTACTGGCACATAGAACACATTGGAACTCAGGGGTCGGAATCACTGCTTACGACTCTGATTTTCAGTTTGCATTTCTTTATTCACCTCTTCCTCGACTGAATCCTCCCTCCTCATTGTCGTCATCAATTCCTCGCCATTCAAGCACTCCTCTTCAAAGCAATCCACTATGCCCGCTAACACCAGTTTTCCTGATTGCGTTCGACGAGTTAGGGTTCCAGTGTAAATATTTGATTGCGGCTAGTAACGATGCACCAAAAATAACGAGTATGGTTTGATTCTGGGAATTATAATCCTATCAAACCAGAAACGAATTTAATTCTTAAACATTTTCAAGGCAATTTACAACTCAGCGAATAAAACTTCATTGAATGATTAAGCCGGTCATGTCGTGTGTGATGACGAATCTGTCCACGACTACTGGTACCGTCCCGTGTCTGGGGTCCAGGTCCATCTATTCAATTGTTGTTAGTCGATACATTGCTGTAAAATGATGGAAAGTGGACAACAGAAAAAAGACCGACGAAGACATATTGACAAAACGGATGGAGATCTATCGACAGGCAAGGTCTCGGGAGTACACCTTTAAATACATTTGGACGGGAGCATATATCTGCACTCCTCTTACGAAACGGGCTGGTACAAACACCAGTGAATGAAGTGAGGATCTTTGAACTTAAACTCATATGCCCATAGCGTAGAGGAAGTTTTTGGTAGCAATAGCTCGAATCATCTGCCACTGACAGTGTCTGATTGAATGCCGGCAGGGCTGACTGGACCAAAAAGGTTAACGGAAAATGTACCAAAAGGGGTCCGGACACGGACAAACTTTTGGTTTTTCTAACCGAAAGAACGCTGCTTCCTTGAACCTGAGCGATCAATGGCAGTCCACATAGAGGGCATTTTTCGATGACATTTTTGTATCATCTTTATCGCTTCTTAGGCAAAAAGAGTCCATGGACTCATCAGGCCGACCCTAGTTCGGTCCAATGGGAGAAGATTTTGAATTTTCGAACCGAAAGAATGCTGTTTCCTTGCACCTGGTCGATCAATGACAGACAAGACTGCTGGAATATCTAAATGCCATTGGCAACCCACATAGAAGGCATTCCGTTAACCCTTTACCCAACGCAGACGATTTCAAAATTTATTATTTTAAATATAATTGTTTTAAATTTTTCAAAAAAAAATCAACAAAACCGTATCATGTGACCCCTCATTGGAACCAGCTCAATGAGCTTGTTCCAATGAGGGGGTCACATGATATGTTTTTGTTGAAATATTTTGAAAAATTAAATTTTTTCAACTGCTCAATTTGCATACTACGCGGGTGGATGCAGGCGATTCGTTAGGTAAAGGGTTAAACCGACAGTCTATGCAATCAAATCCATTTCGCCTTTTCACTAAATTCCATGCGCCAACAGGTGTGGCGGCGCTGGGTGGATCCTAATAGGAGACCCACCAGGAAATTTATCGGTGGCCCATACGGCCAGTCCGCTTCTGTGCACCGATTGTTAATTGAAACGTTTTCTTTTACATTGTTTGATAATGCAGCCGTATTTAAAGCAGTACATGGTGGTAGTCTAGTATTGATATAATTTTACTTCCATCTCCAAAATAACGTTTCGAAAGAACAAGGGCATTTTATAGACAGTTAACGTGCTGAAGATTTTTTCTCATGTTTTTGCAACCAAAATGGTATTGGGACATAAAAAGTTTGTTTAGGAGTTGGTACAATGTTCGTATCATTTTCACATAGCATGTCTTATGAACATGTTTTCAACAGTTGGAAGTTATTTCTCGTGACCGTTCGAGAAGGCTCTGAAGGATGTGAGAATGTGTGCTTGGAAATGGGTATAGAACAGCAAGCGAAAGCTGCAGGATACCGTACAAAAATATATTGAAAATATCATTTTATGGAAACGTGTGGAACTTAAATTTATACCATTATTCCCTTTTCTACTATATATAAAAAGTCTATTGCATAAATTTTAGCTTTACACACCAACCGTGGTGAACACGTCAGCAATGGGATTTCAATAGTTAAAATTTTCACCTACAGCGGAACTACATCCAAGGTGACCTTTGGTGACCTCGACCTGAATGCAAACGTGTCTACATTTATCGCTCGTCGCCACGCGAAGAGTAAAATGAAATTTATTTACTGCGTTTTAAATGCGTTCAACTCAGAAGATACCAAAAAGTAACAAACATGCGTTGTCTCATTTTAATAAAACACCCATAACTCGAAATGGTTTGTTATTATGTTATTAAAACGAAAAAGACCCCGTGATTTGCGCGTTTATTTTTCCATTTCGATTCGGCAGTAAATTTGACAGAGGAAGTACCGCCCACCAGTGTTCATGTAAACAGAACAAGATTCGCACGTGAGTACGCCTGCTGCTTGGTAAAATCGAAAAAAAATAATAATAGCGACTCTTAATAATCTGACGATCATGGTATAAATAAAATATACCCAAAGTAGCTTGGTGTACCAAATGTTCACCACGAGTGGTGAACATTTGGTACACCAACCTACTATGGGTATATTCTATATATAAATAATCATTTTTGCTAGACTTATAAAAAGAAACTCAACGTCCATAAATAAGGACGATAGGTTTGTGGGCACCTCCATGGCGCTGGACAATTGATGTTATGATCTTAAATAGCAAACAGCAAATACATGAGAGAGGTAATTCGGAGATTTATTTACTTATTTATTGGGGGTTAACGACGCATTCGACAGCCAGGGTCACCTCTCATCGGACAGTTTTACGGGTGGGGGGAGCCAAAATATCCAGAGAGAACAGCCGAGACTTTAGAGATTATGCAGTGCTATGATAAATAAAGAAATCTCGATTGCATTTGGATCCCTTCACATTTCCACTTGTCACGGCTGACAATTTTCGTCATTACAAGAGATTTACAGGGAAGTTAGCTCCACTTGATCTTCGTGCAGTGATCGTGGGCAGTGAAATCCATCATCAGCAAAACTGTACCCGGTGCTTCATTAATTAAATATTTGATGATTATTCCTATAATTAGTGTTTGGAGTCTAATACTGTTGCGTCCGTGGAAATGTTGCCCACCCGTGGAAAGTGGTCAGTTCATGGCGGCCATACTGCATCATGAGCTTAACGAATGTAAATTCAGGAATGTTCGTTTATAATTCAGACCGATCACGTAGGTGGTTGCTGGTGGTGTACATTGTCTCGCATTACAATCAACAAAACAAATTGCTGCTGTGCGTGGTGTGTAGGTGAGAGGTGAGGTTGCTTCTCCTTCAATGTTGGATCCATCCAATTCATGGCGGCCATACTGTACCATTAGCTTAACGAATGTAAATTCAGGAATGTGCGTTTATAATTTAGACCTATCACGTAAGTAGTTTCTGCGTGGTGTACGTGTGCATTGTCTCCTCGCATTACAATCAACAAAAGAAATTGCTGCTGTGAGTGGTGTGTAGGTGAGAGGTGTGGTTGCTTCTCGTTCAATTTTGGATCCGTCACTTTTTATCCTTCAAATGTACGAACATATTTTCTGTGATTGAAGTCACAGAAATTCAAGACAAAATTAATCTGCGAGGAATTACAATTTTGAACAACTTGCCACGTCAATGGCGTGGGCAGCTTTTGTCTGGACAAGAGAGAGGATGGGACTAGATAAAACAATAATATTCACCAAATCCAAACGATGCAAAGGATTGCTGTTTGCTACAAGTGCGAAGCATAGGCAATTCATGTCGGATTTTTTACGTTAAACCTTTGAACTCGTGAGACAGATTTGTCGGTACAAGGCATAATTTCGTCCCACTTTTGACTTATTATAAGAGGTCTATACATAGGACTGTTGGTGATAGAATAATAACTGAAGTCTGCAGCCAGACGGCTGCAGACTTCAGTTATTATTTTATCCGCCCTGTAAATTGGTATTAGTCTGACCCCTCACGCTGTAAATGTGAACAAAGGCGATACCATTCCAGGAAACGAGGTTCCAAAGGGTTAAGAGCCAGTCCCAAAATAAAGAGGGTTGTGACTTTTCTTAACCTAAATCTCGGTCTCCCTTAGAATTTGACGATTACTTTTAGCGCAGCCAGGCAATTGTTTAAAAGAAAAAATTCTCATACAATATTTGGTGGGAGAACAGCCGCCGATTTGACGTCACCATAACTATCTGGCGAGCATCGCAGGCTGTTCTGACCCAGGTCAGGCCCCCTTACAAGAATCTCACAACTTAATATAGAATTTATCACACACCTATTAATGTAAAACACGGGATTTCCACTGTTCTGCCTGTACGATAAAAATAGTGTTGTATCGGACATCTGGCAATACAAAACACGTTCGATTACGTTTCCAACGTAAACAAAGAATGAACCCGTCTAAGTAAATCACGTCATCATTGGTCGGTTGCACCGTAATCGAGAGTGCTTGGAAATTCCAAGTTCCTCATTTAGATTTGTTTATCCGAGATATTCAAACAATCAGATTCAAGTCAAAAATTTACAAAATAAAAATAACATTCTGACTAGTTCCTTGACAAATACATTCTACAACTGGTCATATAATGATGGAGTGTGCTAAACTTATTAGCTATTTAAAAACTTGTTGTGTTATTTCACGTAGTTTTGTCAATATGTGAAGTTCGATAACCGTGACCATGACACTGATCGGTGTTAATTGGTTTCGACCTGTTGAATGCTGTAAAACTTAAAAAGCAAACCAGGCGAAGTAACAGGGATGTCTTCCTGGCAACGAAGGAAACTCGGCAATTATGCAGTTGAAAGGTGCTTTTAGTTCAATTGTCGTGTAGACTGGTTGTTACATGGGAGGTGTGTGATAAATACAGAAACGCACATATGTTTGAAGGGGTTAAGAATTATCGCACTCGATTGCTTTGGCCCAGGATATCACGAGAGCCTTCGGCTCTCGTGATGTCCTGGGCCAAAGCAATCTCGTATGATAGTTCTTAATCCATTCAAATGTACGTTCGGTTCTGTATATTTATTTCATTTTTCTTCGGGGTGGAGGAGAATGGCGGTCAATAAGAGGCGTGGCAGAGGCGATCATTCCGATCGACATTCCTATGGAGACTGCACAATATATCAAAATATGTCAATGAACACATGTAATCAAGATGTCTACATGAAAACAGCCACCCTTAAAATACTCGGCGATGCATGGGAATAGGGTGGTACCTAAGGTTGGCCCCTGGGGGAATTCTGGGCTTGTCCGCCACTGAATAAGATACAGGCCAATGAAAACAAAAAGTGCAAGTCTTCGCACTGATTAAAGAATAGTTTAAAGGAAGGGAGAAAATCTAGATAAAATGCAGATACATCACGCTCAACAATTACCTTAATACTTTCTTTCCTTCAAGGCTTACACTATCCCCGTGAGAATCCCGGGAAGTGAAGCAGTGCTTGATTACCATGGTAAACGGACTTTGTTTTACTTGGAATATAGAACCCGATAACCAATGACCGTGAGAAACCCGGGAAGTGAAGTAGTGCTTGATTACCATGGTAAACGGACTTTGTTTTACTTGGAAGATAGAACCCGATAACCAATGACCGGGAGGGAAGTCCTCTATAATGGGCAATATGGGTAAAAACGATTGATTGGATTTGTCTTTATTCATGCTGCGGTCATGATCAGCCATTGTACAAAAGTGTGTTATTATTTATATATTTATTTATTCATTGGTGTTTAAGGGCATATATTTCTGCACAATGGCTAAACACGTCGACCATGACAGTTTTACAGATGGAGGAAGCCGGAGTACCCGGAGAGAACCACCGAGCAACGGCGAGGACCTGTCAGCTCCCCAACATACTAAATCCACACAAGCAGGGTTAGCAATGGTTGAAGACAAGTGCACCTTTGACGTGAAGTACGCCTCAGTACACAACGTCTCCGTGCTCCACGTGGGCAATGGAGGTGAAGTATCTTGCCCAAGGACACAACGCGGTTTCGGCAGGTGGGATTCGAACCTAGGACCTCTCGGCTAGCAGCCTGCACCTCTACCTACTGAGCCACCGCGACCCATGTAAAAGTGTGTGATCTTAAACACCGATAGATAAATAAATAAATAAATAAATAAATAAATAAATAAATAAATAAATAAATAAATAAATAAATAAGGCTTACAAGAGACCTTTGGCGGCAGTGGCAGACCTCCTTCTTCGGCCCACCAACAGTCTACACTGTACACAAATTTAGATTTTCTGAATAGTAAGGGGGTGGGGGTGGCATGTCTGACCTGACAATATTTATCCAACTCTCCAGGGCACTGTCGGTGCCTCTACTCAATGAACTAGCCTCTTATATCATTTATTGGGAATATTAATTCTGAAGTCAACAATGCGGATTTTACAAATTAATAAACCCTTTACCTAACATGTAAAGCAAACGACACTTGCAAACAAAATTCTTGAATAATTAATCTTTTTCATTTTTTGTCTCAAAAACATGGGTTATGACCCCTCGTTGGAACGAGCTCGATGAGCTCGTTCCAACGAGCTGTCATAACCTATGTTTTTGAGACGAAAAATAAAAATATAATGACAACTAATTGGCGAATTTTGAGAATAGCGTTAACGACTTTGGCCGTTAAGTTGGGTAAAGGGTTAATACTATTTCATCCCTTGACAGCATTAAAAGTTCTAACTGCAAAGATAACGCATTGCAGTCGGCACCGTTTTGCTTTCAAGGAACGAAATGATGTCACTGATACAAGATATCAAAAATTCAAATAGCTGACTGAGTCTGGTCAACACGGTATTGGAACCTGAATACCGATGCAGGAATTGAAACCAATATCGCAATATATAGACAGTACAGTTGGAAAATAAGATATTGCAAACTACCCTTACTAATCTGTGTGATATTACTTTTTATCTTACAATCAACGTGTATTTTGTCTGTATTAACTCCGCAACTGTCGTGTATCCGACCCCCTGGTACAGATGTTTGTATCAGGGGGTCGGATACAAGCACGTTCCTTTCGCGTGAGTTCCATTTTTTTTTGTTCATCCGTACGAATAAATAGTTCGTTATATATTCGTCTACATTCTTGACTTATCCCCAATATATTGTAAGATAAAATGATTATTAGCATTATGTGGATGTATAAACAAAATATGTATCCGAGTCTCGCTTCGGGTTCTAAGGGTAGATCACGACTCGTCTTCGACTCGTCGTGATCTGCCCTTAGAACCCGAAGCTCGACTCGGATACCTATTTTGTACATCCACATAATGGTAATAATCCCTATGCATTTATCGATATCTGCCCCATGTCGTAATGGGAAGTATCGTTTATAGACTTTTTCTGTAATACCCATATCGGCCCATCTCAAGTGACAAATAATTACCGTTTGCTTCATAGAACAGACTGCGAGAGTAATACGTGCAGAAAGCATGTATTCTCTCTTGCTAAGGTCCCAGTATTGACGTTTTGAACCATTAATCTGTCATTCTTTTCCGAAAAATTGCAACAATTTAAACCCAGAAACACAACAACACACTAGGCCTCTGTTTAATAAGACTATAGTTATTTATTTATTTGTGTTTAAAGTCACATACTTATGCACAATGGCTGATCATGACTGTGACAGTTTTACGGGTGGCGGAAGCCGGAGTACCCGGTGAGAACCACCGAGCAACGAGCAGCTGCCAGCTCCCCAACATCGTAACTCCTCACTGCAGCACAGCCAAGGTTAGATTGGTTGAAGACATGCGCACTATCGGCGTGCAGTACGCTTTAGCACACGGCGTCATCGTGCCCCCATGTGGGCAATCGGGGTTAAGTGCCTTGCCCATGGACACAACGCGGGGGTCCGAATCAATCGCTCAGACGGTCACCCATCTAAAACTAACTTATTGATTTATTTATTTATTGGTGTTTAAGGTCACATACCTATGCACAATGGCTAATCATGACCGTGACAGTTTTACGGGTGGAGGAAGCCGGAGTACCCGGAGAGAACCACCGAGCAACGACAAGCAGCTGCCAGCTCCCCAACACCTTAACTCCGCACTGCAGTGCACGCATGGTTAGATTGGTTGAAGACATGAGCACTATCGACGAGTAGTACGCCTTACTACACGGCGTCATCGTGCCCCCATGTGGACAACCGGGGTTAAGAGCCTTGCCCAAGAACACAACGCAGGAGTCCGAATCGATCGCTCAGACGGTCACCCATCCGAGGACTAACCGGGCTCGACGTTGCTTAACTTCGGTGATCGGACGAGAACCGGTTACCGCAACGCCACCGCGCCCCTAGACTCTAGTTAATACAACTCTAAATTCCTCCATCATTACTTGTGCCAATTCGGCTTGTCCTGATTGTTATTTTCAAATAAAGGTCTCATCTTCCAACCCCATTATTTCTTCTTTCAAACTACTAATCTGTTAAACTGGCGTCACTTTAACCCTTTACCCAACAAATAGCCCGCATCCGCCCGCGTAATATGCAAAAAATTCACCAGCTGAGAAAATATTATTTTTCTAAACATTTCAACAAAACCATATCATGTGACCCCTCTTTGGAACGAGCTGGTTGAGCTCGTTCCAAAGAGGGGTCACATGATATGGTTTTGTTGAAATTTTTTTAAAAAAATTTAAAAAATGATATTTAAAATAATAAATTTTGAAATCGTCTGCGTTGGGTAAAGGGTTAACAAGAAATGTCTCAGGTTAGGGCATGGGGGTTGTGTTTATTTATTTAGGTAAAACCCTCGTGTAAAAGACAAAAGGAAGAGGCTTTGTGTGGGGATGGCAGGAAGACAGCCCCTCTGTCTATGCCATTTCCATGCAGTGCACACTTACCATGTTATTTGTTAATTGATATTGTACTTGTGTATGCTGCAAAATAAAGTTTCATTCATTCATTCCGTGTCAGTTCAAATACAGCAATTGAAGGAGTCCATATTTGTTATTTGTGGGGAGGTCAATTAATATTTTCAACCTGCAACCTTGCAGCTGCACCTTGAAATATTAATTGATCTACCCACACATTCATTGAGCACTCACCTACTTGGAGGGACAACGCGCCACGAATTTGAAAACAAAAATAAGTTGACCATTTGACAAATCTACATTTTTCGATGGAATTAAGTGTTGTGTTCGAAGGACAGTATTTTTGAAACAGTCCATGAGGTAAAGACGTGAAACTAAAATACGATTTGCTGTTATAGTTACAAACCTCTCCGGAGGTATTCGTAGATTTGAACAACCTGACAGCGTGAGTGACGCCGAGGCGCGTATCGGCGAGGTGTAACTACACGCTGGCATGTTGTTCAGAAGAAATAGTTACTAACTGAGCTGGGGGTATTCATGAATTTGAACAACCTGCCAAGGTGCGGTGTGTGAAGCTGAGCCGCGAAGCGGCGAGGTGTTACAGTACGTTGGCAGGTTGTTCAAATTCATGAATACCGACAGCGAGGTGAGTAACTTACTTACACGCCAATTCACAGAACGCACGGACCCAGGTATTAGTCATTCAGGCTGCACGTTGAAAATATTAATTGTTCTACCACACACGTTCACTTAGTAGCCATCCTACTTAATGAAATTATGACGTATCGTGTTCCTGGACCGGAAAAGAGGTCGCTCCTGTTGAATGGGTTTTAATTTAGTGCCTTTTCCTCTTTCATGAAATATTGACATATCTTGTTCCTGTATCGGTAAAGGATGTACTTCAGATTCAAAGGGTCAAGCAACACAATAGAAATGTATGTCACGCGCAGACAGGAAATTGGAATTGTAAACATTATTATTAAAGAAATAATGAACAAGTACTTCATCGTTTGAAAGGACGTGTTCGAGTACCTTCATTAAAATAATATAACCGGAAGTGCTTAGCCAGTTTGTGTCAGAGACCATAAGAGTTTCAACCAGACCACTTACTTAATGAAATAAACTGAGGTTTTAGAATGTCCAGTAAGGTTGTGTCTGTCTATACGGTCAAATCGGACGAGGTCATACGAGTGACGCATGTGGAGAGTGTGTCGTTAAGCTAATAACATATATTAAATAGCTAAACTGTATAATTTGTTGAAGATGTTTCCAATTTCCAAGCAATCGGATGCTTCAGTCAGCCCAGTTGCTTGTTCTGTTCTGTAGCTTCCAACAAAATCTAATTACAATATTGAGTTTAGTTATGTCCTGTCATTCATGAAATCTGATGACGAAATATCAAATTAAGTTTCTATCTTGATGAAAATATCAGCAGCTGGTTCATCTTCAAATGTGTAAGTAACTTTACTGAGATCTATCAAACAAAATATGAAGGTTATAGCCAAAACATGTAAATAATAGCTCTAGGTTGTACTAGGTTGTGGTTTAACTAACATACCAATGGGTAGACCGATTTGTATATCTGACTGGGATACCTGATAAATGAGCAATCATTTCTCCAGCAACTTTGTACTTGTGGCTTTAGTTTCACATCGTTTTAGGGTTTCGTGAAGTTTGTAGTCTGGCTGTACATATAAAGGCACCAACGCCTTGGTATTTCCTCCGTCGTTGCCAATTTTGCCACTCAGTACGCAAAAAACCGACGGATTGATTCGACTTGATCCGTAGATAAGTGAAGTGGAGCTGGCGGTTTTTAAAGTGCAGTGAACCGGAACCCTACATTTAGTGAACTGGAGCTTACATGTGGTGTCACTTTATTGCGTATTATTGGTTATGGTAGCAATTTCCCTTCTGTTATTTTCCTTGACATGACGCCGAAGAAGTCATGAAGCAACTGCCGAAGGTTTACACAAATTTTTTCCTCCGTAGACCATAAAATAAAGACATTACAGCAGTAATTGATATTTTTGCGAGGAAAACGGAGTGATCATCGACATTTGACCACGGAATTCAGTACATAGGTAGCCCGAGCAGGAATAGTTTAATATCCGCCAAATATCTACTTACCATCTTCGCTGATTGCTGTCGGAAAAGTGTTCTCCACGATAGGTTTTAGCAGCAACAGGACTGCGACGTCATATTAAAAACAATGATAGGTAGCGCGCTGGAGTAATTTTAATATTTTGACAGTTAATCTATCCCGTTCAAAGTTGTAGTGTTGTATGTATAGATAAGACTGTTGCGAAGTTCACTCATAGGGGTAAATCAGCACTTCTAGTTCCTACAGTTAAAACTAGAAGTCCTGTCATGAAATGCGCACAAATAGCACGTTGATTTGCCCGTTATTCTGCGCATTATGGCCCAAGTAAAGCTATCAAATTTTGTACATATGGCCTGTGCACAAGCAATGTTTCAGCCAATGGACCTCCGGGTGACCCGGAGGTCCATTGGCAGAAACATTGCATGTGTTTGCTATGAGTAACCAGGAGAACCTGCCGTGCTTTGGATGCCATTCGATATGGCAATTGCGCACAATTCCAACGCGCAATTAAGCCTACATAAGCGCACTATTCGTGACAGGACTTCTAGTTTTAACTGTATAAGTTTTGAAAGTGTCGTTGAGTCATGATAGTTTTCATTGGCAATTTCTATTTGGTAAACTGGACTCAGATTTTATTAACAGATGGATTCAAAGCTAAATTACATGGAATTGTAGTCACTGGCGATCAGGGTACAGGCGTACTGTGTATACCCACATAGGAGTGGATGCCCGATGTTCTGTTGACAATATTAGACATAACTTTGCAGGCCAATATTGCCAACAAACAGTAATATTGTAGGATTTGCTGATAGATGGGACAGTAACATTCTGCATGAGCTCCTGGGACGGTATTGTTCGAGCTGTCACCAAACCATAACATGCATCTGGTGGAACATCACCAGATATCAGGTGATGCTTAGTTGCAATTTATGCAATCCACTAGGACATTCCGCCGTTTAACAGGTGCCGGCGGAAACAAATATTTGCGTGTAAAAATTCCATGGACTTCATGCAGACTGACCGGCAGTCTACATGGCAGTATAAGAATCCACAAAATGGCGACCGCCATGTCAGGGGAATTTTCCTAAAATTCCGCTGACTGCATCAGAAGATTGGTGGATATAAGCACTGTTTTCTGGGTGATCGCGCCATGTTGTCTCCTGGCAAATCACGCGCACGTTACCTTGCTGAAGAACTTCTTTGATAGATGCTGCCTCATATTAAGGTATGAACTTCGATGTTTGATTTTATTGTATTATAAGTTATATAATACACAGACAGAACGCGATGTGTGTTTGAATCGGTGGATGTTTTACATAACGAGTTTGAATAGCGTAGTCATATTTCTCGAGAGCCGTAAATATGATTACGCCATTCCAACGAGTTATGTAAAACACCCTCCGATTCAAACACACATCCCGTTATGTGTTTATTACACAACCCATGCATTAAAATTCATTTAAATAAACAAATTTTAATTCCGATGTTTAAACCCAAAGGTGAAGAGTTTGTTTTGACTGATCAAATGGATCGATAAAAAATCAAAACAATCTTTTCGGAAGCAGTGTTTGTTGAAATTCATATCGCTGTTTCTCCTCGGCTGGTGCCCATTCACGTCTAACGATTTGGTGGCTATTACTGCTAGTAAAAATATGAGTACAAATTTGTGCAGATTTGCAAAACAGCTGGGGGAAACATTTTTAAAAGAAGTTCGAAGCCTCTCAAGATGTACGAAGATTTACCGAAATAAAGTTTAGAATTTAGATATAATGGGATCCACAAAACGAGACGGCCACGGGACTGGGTTAATGTTCTGGTTGGAAATGATTGGGTTTTTACAAATATTTACTCATTTTTGGCAAACCTATTTTTTGTGAACAGACTATATTTTGCTTTGGACGTTTTCATTTTCCCACTATGCGACAGACGGTCGATGATTGTATAAGGAAATTTGGAAACTTTTCGAAGCGTAACTAAACGGTATGGTAAAAAAGTTCCAGCTTGTATATCACCCGTTGAATACAGAATCATTTATATCATAGCGGCGATTCCGTTCAATACAAGGGTTTAATGTTTAATGGATGTGTAATAAACCAGGAGAGACGACGACCAGTCGCGTTTGTTTACTTAGTTTAATTAAATTTATAGACATTAAATAGAAAACGTTCGTTGAGTTAAATTATTTTATGCACGACAAGATTCGTGCATTTACGGAAAATTGAACATTATCTGGAACCTGCGTCCAAGGTTCGTCTGTAAGAAACATCCTAGTTGCCACGGGCTGGAGAAACTTGGCGGTTCTATCAGCTGCACAACAACAGTCCTAGCATACGATCGTAGATCCATAGGCACTTCGTTACAAGACATGTATAGACTTTGCTCTGACTTACTGTATTCAATGTTTTATCTGAATAAAAAATAGAGTGCAATTGTGAGAAACCAGTCCGAACACTATTAGTCAGGGAACTGAATCCTTGATGTTTATATTATTTGTTGGACATAACATCCAGTTGGTGTAAGTCAGTTATACGAACTTATTAGGTCGGAAGCATAGAGATTTCGATGTTTGAGTATTGCATATAGAGGATCTCAAACGAGTGATGTTTGGATATAAGGTTTTTTGAAACGAGTTTGATGAATTTGATTCACAACGAACCGAGTTAAAGATTTTGTATATCACATGAATTTTCGATTGTTTTTTACACTTTTTTATTCAATTCATTGTCGCTAAATTCTCCCAAAACAACCGACAATCAGTTCGTTGGCTCAGACGCTTCACACCATGACGTCATGAATGCGCTTTACTTGCACCTGTTGTCGTAATTGACGTCATGTGAACTACGCACAGGAATACAATGCTGCTGTTATGGGACCACCCGCCGATTAGACACTAGCTGATAATCAGGAAATAAGACATGGGTTGTTACGTCGACATTAACGACGTTTCATGTGATATAAGGTGATTAGTCAGTTCTTCTGAGAAAATCACGGATTTGATATTCCTGCTGTATCGAATCCCCACCACTACTTTGGTTTTGCATTTGAGTGCCTTTATTAGTAAAACGTTCGTAGCTGGGGGGATAATCATTAATATTTTGTTTTTCTTTCTGTCTCATAAGAAGGTAATAAATTTAATACACACAGTACAGTTACCCGCACTGGTCGAAATGCAGTTATGTCCACGCATATGTTTACCAGGTACTAACAATCATCACCAGAAAGATTTTAATTAATGAAGTCCCGGGTTGTATACTGCCTATCAACATCAATATACGCTGACAACTATGGGTAATCTCCCCTTTGTTCATTGATTATTCAAAATGGCGGCAGCCGATAAACGTCTCAAGTTGAAAGATGGAGTGTTGGAAGCCCATATTTGGTCTGAAGTGCAGGTTAGGCAACTTAAAAGGCTTTATTCTGTGGATGTGTGTCATGTTACCTTCGAATTGAAACTGTTTGGTATGTACGAATTTGCCTTGTAACAATTTATGGGAGAGTGCCTGTAGGCACTCTCTCATAAATTGTAACAAGACAAAGACACGTGAACACATTGTGAGAATTCTCTCATTTAATTTTGATCGCTGTTTTTATTAGTTCTGTGCATCGAAGCAGCAGTCGGTAAGATATATTAGTTACACAGTTTGTTGGTGGCCTAATATGGTATGTATGGTGTCAATTAATTTCATATTTATTGGACTCGAGCTTCGCTCTCGGCCAAATGAAATTAACTGACACCATATATACCATATTAGGCCACCAACAAACTGTGTAACTAATAATATTGCCCACCCGTGGAATGTGACCAGTCCACGGTGGCAGTACTGTAGGTTGTATAGCAATACTTTTGTTTATCACACAATCGCGATCAAATACCGAATTAAGGAAATATTCTCCACAGCACAACTAATACGCACGTCACACCAGACGTCAACATGACATTGTAACAGTAATTTCGAAAATGAATTAATCTTCTCCGTTTTGGGAATTTTTTTTTTAAGTGATTTGTTTTATTAGCTGTTTACCTAATAAGATTAGAAAACTCTATTTCCAAAAGAAATTCTTGAATAACTAAAATAAAAACATTTCAATTTGTGTCTCGAAAACCTAGCTCATGGCCCTGGAACAAGCTCGAAGAAATCATTCCAATGACCGACTAGGGCTGTCACGATTTTTTAATTTAGGAATCGATTAATCATCGCAAATAATCGATGATTAATCGTACCTAAATGACCCCCCCCCCCCCTCTCTCCCTCTCTTTGAAGTCGATAAAAATGAAGTTCAAGTCAGTTGACCTACCTCAAGGAAACTACGAAGACGATCCTTTTTAGGTGCATTCAAAGCTTTGATGTTCTGAACTTTTGAACTGTCAGTGTAATAATCAAGACCGGTCGGCAGTTGCGAAGTTCGCAACTGCCGACCGGTCTTGATTATTACACTGACGGTTCAAAAGTTCAGAACATCAAAGCTTTGATGAATGTACCTGGAAGACTATTGCTTCCAACAGCGTCTTGGGGTTTAACATCGATGTTCTTAACTCTTTACCTTTAGAAACACTAGTTTTTTCATCAAATTTTCTTTTAATTATTAAACGTCTAAAACGGGATACAATTTACCGATTATTCGACAACGGAAAATACTAATCGATTTCGCCGTGACCGATCAACAGTCGATTAATCGACCAACGTGACAGCCCTATGACCGACCCTAAGCTTTATTCTCGAGGCAAATAATTGACAAAATGGGTGATTTTTCCGTTATCAGATGGTTAAGTTACATATATGAGAAAAGGAATATCAAATTTGTTACAACTTGATATGAACATTCTCTGAATCTTGTTCTCTATTATCGTCTGAGCCGATTGGAGATCGATTTTTGTGAACTCCGTTCAGAAAATGTCCTTCCAAATAGGGACTCATTGGAGACTCTAAATTTCTTTCTTCTATTGGTTCAAAATGGGTGCGGAAAAATCCTATTAAAACTGTGGGGAAAATGAGATATGTTAAACAAGATTGGATTGGTTAAATTCGTATGGACATTATGAGGGTAACGGAGTTCACAATAAAAGATCATGTAGTATTGAAATAATAAACAATAACTTTGAACTGGTATTGGAATTGTCAGTAAGCAAAACTCATAAAAAAATATTTTCCGGGTTAGCAAGAAAAACAGTTTAAGATTTTTGTCCATAGGCGATTTTTTTCCATTTGGAGAGTCTTCCATACTTGTTTTTCCCATAGGTTTCTTCTCCTACAGATAAAACTAGAAGTCCTGTCATGAAATGTGCACAAATAGCACGTCGATCTGTGTGTTAATCTATGTGTTAGGACCATAATAAGGCTATCAAATTCTGTACATATGGCCTGTGCACAAGCAACGTTTCAACCAATGGACCTCCGGGTAACCCGGAGGTCCAATGGCAGAAACATTGCCTGTGTTTGCTATGAGTAACCAGGAGGACATGTTGTGCTTTGGATGCCATTCGATATGGCAATTGCGCACAATTCCTACGCGCAATTAAGCCTAGATAAGCGCACAACTCGGGACAGGACTTCTAGTTTTAACTGTATAGACTTTATATTTTTCTGTACTCGATTGATAAGAATCGCTCGTTACGTTTGCAATGAAAGGAGGACTCGGTAAATATAGGTTATTACCACCATGTGGGTTTCCGAGATGATGTATTGAAGTCGAGACCTCCTCTCTGGGCATATATCGAAGAGTCCGTTAGGACGAGCTCGATTTAAGAATCAAAGGCGAGGTCGCGACGATACGAGAATGTTTCTTTAAAGCGTTCTAAGATAAGATATTTCAGGGGATAGTGGACAAAATACACATGGCCACCTATGATAAAAGAATTTTCAAAAGGTTTCATTACATCAAAAGTGTGTCTTTTAAAATGGATGCTTCACGGACTGATGCGTGAAAATTTCAGTTATTCGTCCTTTTGAAAGACTAATAATAAACACAATAGGAACATCATTGGGAAACAACATCATTAAAATGATGACATGGCTCG
This sequence comes from Pictodentalium vernedei, assembly GCA_031216915.1. Lineage (NCBI taxonomy): Eukaryota > Metazoa > Mollusca > Scaphopoda > Dentaliida > Dentaliidae > Pictodentalium > Pictodentalium vernedei. The sequence goes on from CM062291.1 coordinate 402,921,114, forward strand.
CAGTTGATATTGTGGTGTGTTTCCTCAAGAGACAGTGCTTTCAATGGGAGACTATCTACAACGTCCACTTCCAGTAAGGCCATCATACCGAATGAGTTGTCCTTATAATGGCACCACAATGTTTCCAACTGGATATAAAAACAGATTTAATATTCACTTCGCTTTTGCAAACATTGTCAATCAACACCCACTGGTTGGTAGAGTTCACATTCGTAGTGATTTCTCAATTATAGAAATAGAGAGATAATGGTGTAGTGGGTGACCATTCGACGATTGATTCGGGTGCTTCCTGTAGTAGTGGCTGGTGTGCGATCAGCGAAGTTTGAATGTGTGATTCTGCGACGTTGCATCACATGTCAACTGTGAACGTTGGGAATGTTCACCAGTACCACGCAATCTCCACCGTAACTAGTTGTAAAATAGGGACCTGTTGAGGTGCTCGCTTTGTGTGTACTGGCAGTATGCTCCGTTGAGTTGAGCTGAGAATGTCATAGAATGAACAAAGGGTGTGAACACCTGTGGTATGGAGTAATAATGTAAGTCAGAGAGCACATCGGTGGATTCTAGACGTTAACATTGCATTATTATTATTATTATTATTACTATTATTATTATTATTATTATTATTATTATTATTATTATTATTATTATTATTAGTTCACTGCTCGGATTCAAGTACGATTTTTATCCCCGAATGGGGCGTGCTAGGATTATTTTACGAGGCGTTAGCTGGGTGAAATAATCCGGGCGGCCCACGAGAAGATAAAATCGTACTCTACTGGGAGCAGGGAAATGTTTTTATTTTATTTTCTCCTTATTTGTTTTCCACAAACAACCCAGTATAATTGGTTCAACTCAACCGATTTGTAAAGAATAAAAAATAGTCCGTCATCGCCCAGAGGTAAATACGATGCTGGGGGTGGGGTGGAATTCCATTTTCGGCGAGTGGGAATGGGAATACGATTTGTTTTGGGGGAAAAAAGACGAATCAAAATAAAATAAATTGAAGTCCACACTCTCTGGGTACTAGAACTGTTAACCCTTTACCTAACTCGAAAAGCCGACGATACCTACAAATAAAATTCTTGAATAACTAAGTATTCTCATTTTTTGTCTCAAAAACATAGCTTATGACCCCTCATTGGAACGAGCTCATCGGGCTCGTTCCAATGAGAGGTCATAAGCTATGTTTTTGAGCCAAAAAAAAATGAAAATTGAATGGTGATTTTTATAAATAGCGCTGTCCAGGTTTTGCCGTTATGTTGGGTAAAGGATTAAAGAATGAATCCTGCATTGCAACGAATTGTATGCTGAACTGTTTTCAGTGTCCATATTCTGTCCAAATACCAACAAGCTTCTCAAGTTCATAGTCACTGGTGGCAAGAATATCGACCAAGGAGTCGATAACGGATTTCTACGTCCCTCATCTCTATCCCTCAACTTTACGTTTCGTAGCATCAGTCTTCATTAGCTGACAATTCTTTGAACTTCCTGTAAAGATGATATTTATGATGTCTCTCATTTTACGTCCTCTAATTCGTTTTGCGTGTGAACGAACTGACGTTTCTGATTTATGTCCAGAAGTGCACTGAATCACCAAGTATCATAACTGAGGTTGTGTGGGCGGAATGGTTCCTTTTTTCTCTCTAGTGGTTTACCATAATAGACATTTCAATCATCGTCGTCCCGAGAGTGTTCTTTCTGTGCGATAATTTAGTATGGGAGTGTTATTTCTGACATAACGAGGTGGAAGGTCTCTGCCAAAATGCCGCATAGTCACACTCGAAACTCGGTTGGGTTACAAGTCAACTCAAATCAGCTGGGTTGAGTGAATATGAACCAAATTAGGTTTATATTCACTCTAACCAGTTAATGTGGATTGATTTTAACCCAATTGATTTTTGCGTGCAGTGTGTAGTTTGTAAAAGTCCAATTCGAAGGGTTTTACAGGACTAAGTTCGCTCTCTGGTATTTCATGCATAAGCCCTCTACCATACGTATCAACAGGGCTAACCATTCTGCTTATGATTTTTATCTAACAATCATATAGAATTGGGCCTGAAAACCACGAGAAACGGTACGTATCACATAATGTGCTCCGATTCCGTATCATATAGACGACTCATTCTGATTCCGTATCACATAGATTCAACTTCCGGTAAACACCGCGCTATGACAAATAACATTATATGCATTGTTATTACGCATTAAAATATGAAATTCAAAATTTTGACCAATTCCAACCCAATTTACACTGAAAAACGGAAAAAACAGTTTTTATGTAAGGGGATTGTTAGATAAATGTATTATCACGACCAAAGCATGTCCTGTAATTTGTATCAGATTCTCGGTCATGTTTACAATCGGATCACAACTCGCCCTCAGGGGCTCGTTGCGATCTGATTGTAAACACGACCTCGAATCTGATACAAATTACAGGGCATGCATATGGTCATGATAATGTTTTTTTATCGAGCTCACCCATCTTTTGATACACAAATGCACTTCCTCTTGCAACAGTCGGGACGACGAATGTATAATGAGTCATTTCGCTCAGAATGCCTTTGCTGACGAAGATGAAGCATTTTTATTTTTCGAAAAACAACTGTCTCAGGGGGCCAACAGGTGTATCAGTTTTAAACACTAAATTATCCATCCCCTGACTTATATTGTCATGAAAATCGTCTTTCGATAAGGTTATCTCGCTTGATATTTTTAGACGAGTGGGGAAGGTCCAATTGAAAAAGCAAGAAATTGTTGAGAAAAGCCATGTGACATCAGTAGAAAATAAAGTCTAGTTTCCTTTTGTTACTTTTAATAACGAAAACAACAGACAGCTCTATGAGCTGTCTGTTGTTTTTGTTTATTAAAAGTAACAAAAATTACAACCTCCCATACAATATATGCCTAAAGGCGTATTCTTCTTAACTCTAATGGAAATTGACAATCGTTTACGTAAATAAAACGGGTCAGCAGAGCTCGGAACAAACTTTTTCATTATAGATAAAAAAGTGCATGAGTCCTGAAAACATCTTTGACGGAGGTTCACACTTCCCCTCTTCTATCTTTTCCTGACAACTGTCCTTCCTGAAATCCATAAACCTCGTTCTCGAAGTTTCACCCTGAGATTTCTTGGATCGTTTTGCCATTGTTATTCCGTCTGAAGAGTAAATTGTCTCTCCGGAGAAAATCATGGAATCTCATCTATGGGCAATACGTAATCTTAATCCCACAAAAGGTGAAATGAAATAAGGAAATATTTTTCTGCTATCATTAACAGAAGAAAAATATTTTGCACCCGTCTTCCCACACTGCGCTTCATTTAGCGTGTCTGTCACAAGCTCCATCCCGCGTTAGCAATAGAATAGAAAAAATGCTGTGGGGTAACTAAAATACAAATAAAAAGTGTCAAAAAAAGTTTTTTTGTCATACTCGTAGCATTAATTATGTATAGTAGTCGTCAAGGCTAGTGGTGTAACACTTTGAACTCTAAGGTTCCGCTCTACAGTTTCGAAGTATTGCCCAATATATTACTAAATATGGGGCATATGTTGAAATTAATGCCATGCAAATTAGAGATATATTTTTAGTATCAGATATATGATTAGATTAGGCTAATTGTTGGACAAGAGAATTAAAAGTTTTAATCACAGAGTTGGGAGTCTGATGCAAAGTGGTAAATTACCAAAGGAATTATGGGAAACTTGGATTCGAAAAAATGGCTATTTTTTACAATACCAGTTTTACACGGAATTGTTACCAGGCATGTAACTAAACAATTAGACGGAAACATATAATTTTTTTCAAAGTTTAGAAACAGCGGGTTGTGTGCTCTAGGGTTAGGCTGATAGGGTAGGCCTTATCGGCATTTTGTCATGCAATTTTGCAGGCTGAAGTCTTGCATTTGACAATAAATTCTTTCCCCCACATTCAGATTGTTTATTTCTACTTAGTCAGATAGTGTTGTATGTTTTTAGTGGATTTTGGAAAATGTAATACATGGGTTAGATAACTAAGTTAAAGAATATTCGCATTTGAAGAGAGTGTATGGCATGTCATTTATGGGAATGCCTGGAAAATCGTGGAGCGGAACCTAAAGACCGCTTTGCCGGTTCAAGAACATGATACGTCATAATTTCACCAAGTCGGATTTCTGCTAAATGAATGTGTGGGGTGATCGAAGGCTGCACGTTAAAAATATTGAATAGTCTACCCCCAGGTTATGAATATGGGCTCTTCCAACTGCGGTCATTGAACTGGCCCGGAAGACACCAGCAGTATTCGAAGAGTTAAACAGAAAACTCAAATCGTGGGATAAAACACAGTCCGTATTTATTGATATTTACTACACGGCAATTGTTGAATCACCCCAATTTTCTCAACTTATTAAAAAGTATGTTTTGCCGAATTTTTTAGGAAATATGAATCCCAATAGTTTTAGAAGAAAATTTTTAAATTTAAACTTGGACTTCGTGAACCCTTAACAACAGCTCCCAATATGTACACTACACTCGCCGTGGACTGGTCATAATACACGCGTGGGGAGTAATGTCCACGCATGCGTTTACCAGGTAATAAAAAATCATCACCAGCAAAATTTTAATTAATGAAGCACCGGGTTGTACCCGGTGCTTCATTAATCAAATTTATGGTGATTATTCCTATAATAAGTGTTTGGAATCTAATATTGTTGCGTGTGTGGAAATATTTCCAACCGGGAGCGCGGTGGCTCAGTAGGAATAGGTGCAAGCTCCAAGCCGAGAGGTCCTCGGTTCGAATCCCACCTGCGGCAACCGCGTTGTGTCCTTGGGTAAGACACTTCATCTCCATTGCGCGCGTGGGTCCACGATGACACCGTGTACTAAGGCGTACTGCACGTCGATGGTATGGTACGCATGTCTTCAACCAATCTAACCCTGCCTGTGCTGCAGTGCGGAGTTACGATGTTGGGGAGCTGGCAGCTGCTCGTCGTTGCTCGGTGGTTCTCTCCGGGTACTCCGGCTTCCTCCACCCTTAAAACTGTCACGGTCATGATTTGCCATTGTGCATAAATATGTGACCTTAAACGTCAATAAATAAATAAATAAATATTGCCAACCCGTGGAAAGTGACCAGTCCACGGCGACTGTACTGAAGGCCAGGGGTAATGTTTTGAAATTCACATATTGACTAACAAGACGTATTGCACGAGAGCTCTGTGCATTTCATCGTTACAACTATTTCTGTGCGGCGTTTATACACTTTAAAAAGATGCGTACAAAGGCCTGGGGTAGAATAGTAGTAGAGTAGCCCGTATCATTGACAATACCAAACTGGTGTGTGTGCTGGTATGTGCGCGCGAAGGGTGGCTACAAATTTTGGTGTAGCATTCTTGTCCAGGAATGGGATCAAATTGGTCAGGATCAAGTTCGTTCCCAATCTCAGTATGAGGCAGAGGTGTCTGGCTTGTTTTCATTTCATAATTCCAATATGCGACATCTTCCAAGGGGACCAGTTCATCGTCAGTTCTATGGCTCTGGGGCTCTGGGGCCCCGGGGCTATGGAGTGTGATCATGGACTGTCCCACGGCTGAAACTTGTCTGTTGATTATTCTATAAGCATGCTCTTGGCTATTCCATAATATACTCTTTATACACCAAATAATTTATCAATGTTTCAATTTGATGTTCTTCACGTTTCGAATGGACCGGCCCATATTTTCACTCTGGAGCTCCGGCCTACAAAGTGAAGGGATGGGCTAATCCATATTGGAAACTTTATATTGACAGTATCGTTGTTTTGAGTGTAAAACAAAGAATATTTACAAGAGTAACAAAACTTTAGGGAACTTTATTATGAGACTGAAACTGCAGGGGTTTTTTTTGAAGTAATGGTACGGATGCAATAGTGTCCTTACTGAAAAACGTTCGGCAGCCCCCCCCCCCCTCCCCATCCCCCACCCCAAGGTGAAATTTCTGTCAGACAAATCTGATTGTTTACGTGATATATAAGTCCATTTGGCGGAGTGTTATTTTTTGTTTTATTATTGATGAAACCTTATTAATGTATAGCACATGTTACAATAATAAGATATTACTACTACTACATCATGTGACCTCTTGTTGGAACGAGCTCGTCGAGCTCGTTCCAACGAGGGGTCACATGATATGGTTTTGTTGAAGTCACTCTTTTATGAATTTGTCCGAAAGGAACATTCATTTGTCAATAAACGAAATAACCTTTAAGTGGTACATTGCTTTCATTATTGATTTGTTCTTTTTTATATCATTACACCGAAATGTTTGGGGTGGCTCAAAACTCTGTATGTGTAGTATATCTTGGATTGTTCTGAACTTTTCAACAATGACGCGTCTTATGAAGTCCAAGGACACTTTATCAACAAAAATTATTTATTTTAACCATTTACCAAACATGGCGGCCCAAACTGGCCAGTTTGATTCACAAAAATCTTCATTCAAATTCTTCTTTATTTCATTTGTTTCCTCAAATCATACATTAATACCCCCTCTTTGTAACGAACTTGTGGCGCCCGTTCAAATGTGGGGTCATAAGCTGTATTCTCCAGGCAAAAAGTCATTTATTATGATAATTCAAGAATTCGTTTATTAAGAGTTGACTGTTATTTGGTTTTCGTAAAAGGTAAACAGTTTAAAGCAAAATCGTTTTGTAGAATACCGAAGGTTGGAAATTGTCATCTATTGTGACATATGCAGACTTATGAACCTAGTTGTATACCTACATTTTAATTTTCGCCTCAAAACCCTAGTTCGTTGAGGTCATTGTAATCTATGTTTGTTAAACAAAAAATGTAAATATTTAGTTCTCCAGGTCTATTGTTTGGTAATGTAGGCTGCCAATCGTGTTAAATAAAAAGACAGGGCGCGATGTTTGTTTGAAATAAAACTAGGCCATTCCATCTCGTTATGTAAAACACCCACCGATTCAAACAAACATTGCGTTCTGTGTTTATTGCACATCCCATGCATTAAAATTCTTTTAAATAATTAATTTTAAATAAACAAATTTTAATTCCGATGTTTAAACCCAAAGGTGAAGAGTCCGTTTGATTTGTTTGAAGCTGTACTGATCAAATGGAACGATAAAAAATCAAAACAACCTTTTGGGAACCAGTCTAAATTACATTCGTTATTTTTTCTATTGGGCGTGTTGTTGAAATTCGTATCGCTGTTTCTCTTCGGGTGGTGCCCATTCACGCCTAACAATTTGGTGGCTATTGCTGTTAGTAAACATATAAGTACAAATTTGGGCAGATTTGCAAAACAGCTGGCAGAAACGTTTTTAAAAGAAGTTCGAAGTATGTCAAGATGTCCGAAGATTTACTGAAATAAAGTTGACCAATGTAGATATAACGGGATCCGCAAACGAGACGGTCATGGGGCTGGGTTAATGTTGTGGTTGGAAATGATAGGTTTTTTTAATGTTATCTCATTTTTGGTTGACTTATTTTATGTGAACCGACTTTATTTTGCTTTGGACGTTTTCATTTTCACACTACGCGACAGACGATCGATAATTGTATAACGGAATTTGGAAACTTTTCGAAGCGTAACTAATGACTCGATGGGAAAGGAACTAGTATAAACGGTGCTGGGAAAAACGTTCCGACTTGTACATCACCAGTTGAATACAGAAACATTTATGTCATAGCGGCGATTCCGTTAAACAGAAGGGTTTAAAGTTTAATGGATTTTTAATAAAACTTAATTTTTTAAAATTGCTATGCCACAACTGTTTTGTCCTTGTGGTTTATTCGTGTGTATAACACGGTAACGAGGACGAAAGTATGTTCAGACTCAAAACTAGGATCTCAAATTTTGCGACAAGGAGGGGCGAGCACTGAAATATATCCACCGTGACGTTGACAGCCGATACGCCCATGAAACCTTATTCAATATACTTCTTGAAAATATCAAGAAACGAAACACGGGCGATATCTTCATTTATTATTATTTATTTTAAAGAATTACTTTCGTTTAACCCTTTACCTAATCTGAAAAGCAGACGACACTTGCAAAAGTAATTCTTGAATAACTAATTTTTTTCATTTTTTGTCTCAAAAACATAGGTTATGACCCCTCGTTGGAACGAGCTCGACGAGCTCGTTCCAACGAGGGGTCATAACCTATGTTTTTGAGACAAAAAATAAAAAAATAATGAAAATTAATTGGCGATTTTTGAGAATAGCGCTGGCCGGTTTTAGCCGTTACGTTAGGTAAAGGGTTAACGAAAGTAATTCTTTAAAACAATAATAATAAATGAACATTTTTGGTATAATTTACTCTTGATAAACACATATTTTAACGAGCGCTTCCATATAAAGGAAATGCGAAACATAAAGGGATTTTTGCACTATGAAAATTCCGGTTCCGTCAAATGGTCAAGTTTTATTCAATTTAGCTGCTTTCAGAGAAAATGCTGGTGCGCAATTGTGCTTCCATACAAAGGATATGTGAAACATAAATGGGATTTTTGCACTATGAAAATTCTGGTTCCGTCAAATGGTCAGGTTTTCTTCAATTTAGCCGCTTTCAGAGAAAATGTTGGTGCGAAATCGACCAACATTTTCTTCCCCAATAGACAACAAAAATGTCCGACGGACCGGGTCATGGGGACAGCCCCCCCCCCCCCCCCCCCCCGCCTCCTCCCAAGCTTCTGCCAGAGTACATTTTACGCTAAGAATATTGTTGTTCATCGAGATAAGAAGATCCTTGCACTGCGAGTCCACTATTATCAATAAACAGAAAATAATACATTTTTTATTATAACCTTACAATATATTTTGTAGATTTACCGTGTGAAAAAAACACCTATTTCCCTATAGCGATTATATCAGACTTGGAGACCGTCTTCTACTACGCCATAATGATTTGTGAGAAGGGGGTCGTGTGGAATGTAGTGTTTGTCTGGGTGGCGTTGTATGTTGAGTGGGTGATTAAGAGAGCACGAGAGTGAGCATGTTGAAGCGTATGTAAGGACAACCCTAGGTGTTGAGAAAAACACGTATTAATGTTATTAGTGACATGTAGACCCAATGGATCGGGTGCTTTGTCCATCCAATAAATTGTTTTATCATATGACTCGTCCGTTTTGTTCACTTTAAAACATTTGATATTTTGTTTTCATATTAATCAGTGATCAATAAAGCCTTCCGTAAATTTCATTGGTCAATTTCAAAAGTAGACAATGTGATTGGCTAAACAAAATACAACTGGATGACATTTGCATAATTTCAGTAGGGAGAATTTACGTTATCTGTCTTATTTAGGGTGGGTTATACTGTATTAATCTTTTACCTACAAGAAAAAGGTCATTCATTTTTTTTATATATTTTCACTTTTCGCTTCCAAATGAGGGGTCATAATCTATGTTTTGGAAGCAAAAAATGAAATTTTTTAGTTATTCGAGGATGTTTATCCAAGTGCCGTCTGCAACTCAAGTTAGGAGATGGGTTAAAAAGTCATACTAAGTGGCTAATTTGTGCGTGTGTGTGTCATATGATAAACAGAATATGAAATGAGAGTTTTTCTCATATAATATTTATGAAACGCGTCCGAATTTTCCGTTTGGGCTCGCCAGAGGCTCGCCCAAACGGAAAATCCTTAGACTCGTTTCATAAATATTATATGAGAAAAACACTCATTCCATATCCTCCATCTATGTTGAAAAAAGTTGCACCTGTCACAGTATAAAGATACTACTACTACTACTATTTTCCATTTGTTTTATTTTTCTGTGTATTTTACCAGCAATAATATTAGAATAGGAATATTGTCTAACGATTGCACATCGAGAAGAACTTGTAACCTTTTGTATCCTGCTTTCCGTGGTTTTCCAATCAGAAGCGCTGCTTGACGCTGCAAAATAATTGCCTGTTTTCTCATGAGAAACCAGTGTGTTTCCGACTAATCGTTTTTTGCCGAAGTAGCAGCGTTTGACATCCATTAACATTCGTGTTGAACCAGCTTCCAGCTGAGTTGACATCAAAAGCCATTTATTTGCCGAGATTACTTGCAAATAAGACATTCACTTTTAAATTCACATTTTTCATATTACTGGATTCTTAACTCATTAAACTCTGGTCACTTTATCCCGCTTGCCTACCTGGGGGCACGATGACGTCGTGCACTGAGGCGTACTGCACGTCGATGGTGCACATGTCTTCAACCGCTGTAACCCTGCACGAGCGGATCTTGAACAGAGTTAGAATGCTGAGGAGCTGACAGTTGCTCGTCGATGCTCGGTGGTTCTCTCCGGGTACTCCTGCTTCCTTCACCCGTAAGACTCATGGTCACGATTAGCCATTGTGCATGAGTGTGATCTTAAACACCAATAAATAAATCAAAAAACCCTGGTCGTATTTCCCATGTCTGTTCAACAGCAGCAATTGGAAGAATCCGTATTCATTAATTCGGGGCAGAAAAATTAATATTTCCAACGTGCAGCCTTGGAGCTGCATGTTCGAACTATTGATTCTTTTATCCCAACACTTTAATATTTTTTTATATTTATTTATTGGTGTTTTAGGTCACATACTTCTGCACAATGGTTAATCATTACCATGACATAGAGATAAAGTCAAGGTCAGTCAATCGTTTATACCCCATGTTGCCCATTTTAGAGGACTCGCACCCCAAGCATTAGTGACTGGGTCATACACACTAAAAACTAAAGTGTTAAAACTGACACTTTCAAGGTGTTAAACACATTCTAACTCTTAGGGTTTGATTTTAACGCTCAAAGTGCAATGTTTTGAGCACTTAGACATTACAATCGCCAGACATCTGAAACTTGAATGGATAGCACATCCCATGTGTCTAGCATTGGTGGTTGTTCAGAATCGTCCATAATTTGATTTGTGCTTGGAGGGTACATAATTAAAAGGACACAACGCAGATGGCGCGGATCAGGCTCGAGAGTTCGAGCCTGATCCGCGTCATCTGCGTTGTTTCCTTTTAAGTGTCGCGACATTACACTTGTCAAGTGGTATTATTGTAACACCTGTCCAGTTCTGGGATATCTACACTTGAACAAAGTGCTAGTTCAGAACTTAGTAAGTATTAAATACAGCACTTCAAGTGTAGTTTTTAACACTTTAGTTTTTAGCGTGTATGTACCAATGAAACCGAGCTTGTTTACCACAGTAAACAAGCACTGCTTCACTTCCAGGGGTTCCCGCGGGGGATCCGCACACGTTATCTTAGAAGCCCTTCTACGTAATGAAAGAATAACGTATCATGTTACTGGACTGGGAATGCGGAATCTCGGATTTAGAGGCCGGTTAAAATCCATACACGCTAAAAACTAAAGTGTTAAAAACTACACTTGAAGTGCTGTATTTAACACTTACTAAGTGCTGAACTAGCATTTTGTTCAAGTGTAGAAAAACCCAGAACTTGACAGGTGTCACAATAATACCACTTGACAAGTGTAATGTCGCGATACTTAAAAGGAAACAACGCAGATGACGCGGATCTGGCCCGAACTTTCGAGCCTGATCCGCGTCATCTGCGTTGTGTCCTTTTAATTATGTACCCACCAAGCGCAAATCAAATTATGGACGATTCTGAAAGAACCACCAATGCTAGACACATGGGAAGTGCCATCCATTCAAGTTTCAGATGTCTGATGATTGTAATGTCTAAGTGCTTAAAACATTGTACTTTGAGTGTTAAAATCAAATCCTAAGAGTTAGAGTGGGTTTAACACCTTGAAAGTGTCAGTTTTAACACTTTAGTTTTTAGTGTGTATTAAAATTATGTTTCTGTTTCACTAGACTAGAAAACATCTCACTGAAATGCATTCAGCCCCGCAGTGAATGGCCAGGAAGAGAATACATTCGTTTTAATTTATTCGCAGGCGCGCCAATACCGAAGAGTTGAGGAGGGGGGTGGCTACGCTCCTCTACTTATGAATGGTGGAAAGCAACGCCACTACATTTAAATGCCTGGGTGTAAAGCCTTGAGGCTGCACGTTAAAATGTTGATTTCACTTAGCAGCCATTCCACTTGATGAAATTATTTATGACGTGTCATGTGCACGTGTCGGTAAACGGGATCACGCGTTCAAAGAGTTAATTTATTAAGATCATGTTTTCATCGATGTTTCAGGAAGCAGATTTTTTATTAATTCATCGTATGTTTTGAAAAGTAAACCACAATTTGGAATTGTTTATTGAAACGGGATAATAGTACTGACAACGGGAGCGCGGTGGCTCGGTTGGAAGCGGTGCAGGCTGCAAACTGAGAGGCCCTCAGTTCGAACCCCACGTGCGGCAACCGCGTTGTGTCCTTGGGCAAGACACTTCACTCCCATTGCCCACGTAGGAGCACGATGGCGGTGTGTACTAAGGCGTACTGCACGGCGATGGTGCACTTGTCTTCAACCAATGATAACCCTGCCTGTGTGGAGCTAGTATGTTGGGGAGCCTGACAGTTGCTCGCCGTTGCCCGGTGGTTCTCTCCCGGTACTCCGTCTTCCTCCACCCGTAAAACTGTCCGACACGAGGTGACCCTGGCTGTCGAAAGTGTAGTTAAACCCCAATAAATAAATAAATTGTACCGACAACGACCCAAGTCATGTTCAGTAAATTTCTATGGATATAGAGAAATGATAAATCCGGACAGAGTCAGCAGCCAATCCCCTGTGACTTCCGCACTTTATATCTTCCTGCGTGGGCCAGGGGCGTGGCTAAAGGTTTCCGATTGTGGGGGGGGGGGGGGGGTGTAGGGTAGTGAATGTCCAACTAGGCGTAAGGACCGGGAGGGGGAACTCCCCTCCATCCCGGTCCCTCCTCCTAGTTGGAAATTCACTACCGAGAAACATTTTTAAAATGAAGCCATGAAGGGGGCATAAAATTGAATCTATAACTGAAATGCCAACACAATTATGATAGAATTATCAGGTTATTATTATTTGGTATTCTTCTGTGAACTGAATATGTGCTAAACAAATGCTCAAGCTGAGAACTTTGAACAATTCCAACTCTCCTAACATTAAATCAGATCTTATGCAGGAATGATCAGTTTTCGATGTTTCATCATTTTGTAACCGTGAATGATGGAATTAACTCAGGAAAATGATTCTGCATGATGCGATTTTCTTGAAGTGCATGTCGAAGATTTTTGTTGTTGGTTTTTTTATTACGATAAGTGACGTACTATAGAAATCTCGTAGCGATTGACATCATGCATACTCATGAAGCTCGATATTGCGTATATTGTAGTTGTAAATAGTAACAGTTGGAATTTTTGCCGATTTGAAACCGAGTTGGGATTTGGGAAGTAAAGGAGACATCTGCATCACCAAAGAAGCTCTAAAATCCAGATAGATGGAATCTCAAGATACTCACGACTTGCCCTCCGAATTTCCAACTATAGGAAATTTTGGCCAGGATTACCCTACACCCCCCCCCCCCCCCCCCCCCCCCACAATCGGAAACCTTTAGCCACGCCCCTGGCCCACGCAGGAAGATATAAAGTGCGGAAGTCACAGGGGATTGGCTGCTGACTCTGTCCGGATTTATCATTTCTCTATATCCATAGAAATTTACTGAGCATGACTTGGGTCGTTGTCGGTGGTTGACACCCCCACCCCCACCCACTCCACCCCACCCCTGTCGCCACGTCCCTGGCGTGGGCACAATCTGGGCTTGGACTCGGGCTTCATTTTCTTTAACCCTTTACCCAACATAACGGCCAAAACCGGCCAGCGCAATTCTCAAAAATCGTCAGTGAATTTTCCTTATTTTTTCATTTTTTGTCTCAAAAACATAGGTTATGACCCCTCATTGGAACGAGCTCGTCGAGCTCGTTCCAATGAGGGGTCATAACCTATGTTTTTGAGACAAAAAATGAAAAAAATTAGTTGTTCAAGATTTTTTTTGCAAGTGTCGTCTGCTTTTCACGTTAGGTCGTGAGTTCTACTATTTCCATCCGCCTGTTTCTAGAGAGGCGTGTTTCTTTGTTTATTGGGGTTTAACGACATTTCACCAGCGAGTGTCACATCGTATCGAACATATTTACGGGTGGAGGATGGAGCCAAAGTACCTAGTGAGAACCACTGAGCAGGGTTAAGCACCTCTCAGACTCAACAACTTGCACAAGCAGAGTTAGCAGCGGTTGAAGGAAAGTGCGCCATTGACGTGCAGTGCTCCTTAGTACACAGCGTTACCGTGCCCCCATGTGAGCACTCCAGATTAAGTGTCTTTCCCAAGGACACAATGCAATTACCGCCATCACCATTCGGTTTAACCGCTCTTCCGGTTTGATGAGGACGTCTTCTTTGTCTAAAACAGCCTTCCCCTGAACATCCGTCGAGGAGCATTGCCATTTTTTCGCGTTTGGGGGGGGGGGGGGGGGGGGGGGGGGGGGGGGGGGGGGGGGGTAGCGAAATATTCGTCTCGAAGTTGCTGTCTAAGTAGGGTTGGAGAGGGGTTGGGGAGGGTTGTGTTGTTGTCGACTAATAGGAAACCTCACTGTTTAAGTTGTTTTGGGGGTATGTGTTTTTGTGGGCCATTCAGTTGAACCAATCATTTGTTCGAGAGGGATCGCGTGTCTTTCTTGTTAATGTCTAGATATATGTTTTCGGGGTTTTAAGCAGAACGTTATCGTTTTTTTAGAATATAGGATTGATTTGACATATCTGGATGAAATACAGTATCTAGCGGAAAACCTGCATCCGAACTGGGAAGCCGTGAGAGTGACAGCTGCTCGTTAAGAACGTTTCCTGGCTTCTGCTCCGACAATTTAATTAGCTTTATTCTATCTGCTTACAGGATGAGTTTCCAATCAATGTCATCAGAATTCCAGACCTTTCAAGAAAGCTGGCACTCCATACAATGATCACGACCTCGTTCAATAAGTTTACATGCGTTTGAAATAAAATTCAAATTTGAAAACATGAACTTGTTTTGTTGAAAACGTGAATTTGATTTGTTGGCAAACATTGAGTATAATTTTTTATTATACGCTAAACGATAGATTATCGAAGAAATTGCGGAAAGATAGAAATCGTATCCACCACTGTGAAGATATAGAAATTTTCACTTTCACGGTATCAATCAAAATGGCGGCTTTCAAACCATCACTTCAAAGTGAATACGAGTCAAATTATCAATGGAAATGATCAATTTGTTCTAAAACATATAAAGAAAGGAAAATCTAGTGTTTTTTGAGTGGATACCGATCATTTCCAGCACTAATTCAACACGTATTCACCTTGAATTGATGCATGAAACACGCTAGTCCAAACATGGCCTGAAAGTCCGTAATATAAGTTTTTGGTTTGGTACGTCCTTTCAAAGGACGTACCAAACCAAAAACTTGTATTACGGACTTTCAGGCCATGTTTGGACTAGAAATCCGCTTGGTGAAACAGATTGCATTACTCTGTCTGTTCCGATTATCGATCAAATCACTTCCGCGTGTCAATGATTCAATACGCTGTTTATTTTCATGCATCAATTCAAGGTTGAAATGAGTGGAATTATCAGATTCTTATAAAAGGCGTATGATAAAAAGAAAATTTAGTGTTTTTGAGTGGATGCCGAAAATTATCCCACGTGTGATCGAGACAAATGGTTGTTTTCGCTCCCGCAAGCGCTCTCGAAAAATAAACATTTGCCTCGGGCACTCATGAGATAATTTTCGGTATCCACTCAAAAACACTAGATATCCTCTATTTATACAGTACAGTCGCCGTGGGCAGTCAATTTTCCACGTCTCCACAGTGGGCGCCCACTGATTTTCCACAGAAATCAGTTTGATACCAATTTCTGTGGACTTCTGTGGGCATGTAGTTCTGTGGGCAAAAGCCTGTGGACTTCTGTGGAAAAGATTACTGAACGATGATAATGCCGGACGGCATTGTCCACATAATTAATTCGAAACACGTCTGTCAACAGAAATGTAACTGGAAGTAATTTTTAACACGTCTTGATAGAAAATGACTCTGATTAAAAATGTTTATTTCTTCATCATTTCAATTTGCAAGCCGTGTTAGTAATTAATTCTGTGGGCAAGTAGGTAGCATGCCCACGGTCAAGAAAAATCTCTGTCTACAGAAATCTCTGTGGACAGTTGAAAGGTAATTTGCCCACGGTTCTCCACAACCACTGTGGACATGTGGAAAAGTGACCGCCCAAGGCGACTGTACTATAACAGGGAGTTGCGGAGTGAAGATCAGCTCTGGAATTGCTAATGGAAATGACACTTTTACACTTAAACCCAGATTACAAGGCTATTTAAATGCATCAGAGGATTATGCAATGCATGGAAATTGTTAGTGTTATTGCTGAATTCTATAATTCAACATTAATATTTTGCCAAATACGATCTGCACAAATGTATTTTTTTTCTGAATAATCATGCACTTTTATGCTCTCCGAGTAATAGAGTTCCCGGCAACAACATAACTTGTAATATCCCATTGAATTGCGTCGCACGTCTTGTGACCAACTTCATTGGGATATTATAAATTATATGTGACGTGAAAATATTGAATAAATGGGTACAAGGGCCGGTAATCAGATTTAAACCATGAGTATGATAAGGGTTTTAACCACGAGGCTCTGCTGTGGAAAAGTTATCTTTTCCACAGAAGTCCAGATTTAAACCATGAGTATGATAATCCCTTATTCTACGAGTGGTTTAAATCTGATTACCAGCCCTAGTACCTATTTGTTTTATTTATACCATGCTTTTAATAAATAATCGACTTTGTCACTTAAAATGGAGAAAAACGATACTTTCTATAGAAAACACATGGGTTTGTTTTGTTTTCATCTGCGCCGGTGGGCAGTACGTCCGGCTGTACGTGAATGCTTGATTGATAGCAAGACACATGGTCAAAGTTCAATGAATTTACCTTGCTTTTTCAGTTAAAGAATAATTAACAATTTTTAAATTTTATTTTAAATACATAATTGCAGGTATCTAAAACTTAATAAGTCATTGCACGTAGTAGATAGTGTTATAGGCTGGCTTATGCAGTAATTACAGTGTTGCATAAGCTGATAATCGCTGATTAGTCCTTCAGATAACTGCAACACGCTGCTTGGCAAATCTTGTATTTATAAAAGGTTTAATTGGTGTTTTCAGAGTTCAGAGTTACGATGTTGGAGAGCTGACAGCTGCTCGTCGTTGCTCGGTGGTTCTCTCCGGGTACTCCGGCTTCCTCCACCCGTAAAACTGTCACCGACATGATGTGACCCTGGCTGTTAATGTGTCGTTAAACCATAATAAATAAATAAATAAATAATTGGTGTTTTGGAGTTATATTTATCCACCATTGTTATTAGTAATTGTTTTGTATATAATGTTGTTACTTTCTTGTTACCAGTAGTCTGGCTATACCGACTGAGAAAGAAGTACGGTTGGTTATTCCGCCGCTAATGTAAATAAATGTTTAAAGTTGAAAAGCGCTTTGAGTGAGCTAATTTTCGTAATGTTTGTAGCGCATTTTTGACCCAGCCTCCAGATTTCAACAGTCACAGAGGGTCGAGAAGGGTTTGCCCCACAACGTCCCAGCGCGCCTTCAACTCGTGAAACCATTTCATTTCGTTACCAGTGGTCTGGCTATACCGACTGAGAAACAAGTACGGTTAGTTATTCCGTCGCTAAATGTAAATAAATGTTTAAAGTTGGCAAGCGCTTTGAGTGAGCTAATTTTCCCCATAGTATACGCTTTACGACAATAGTACCGCAAAAGTCGTATATTTGAAAGAAACATCGCCAAGTGTACTACAATAGGTGTAAATTTTTGTAATGGAATTCCCATTGAAAAGGTTTTAACCGCTGTAGAAGCTTTATCCTGGTAGTGGGGTTAAAAGCTAAAGTTTGACATACAGGCTTTTCACAGGTATTACAAAACGAGTATACAAGTCTTGTGATGCGCTTCAATAGGATATTATGAGTTATGTAGTTGTAGAGGAAAATATTACCCTTGCAGGGCAGAATTTATGGTGAAATAACACTGCTTGTCCATCTGTAGTTTGGAATAGTCGGTTTTTCGGGTATTGCAACGCTGTATTTAACGAAAGATAAAGAAGGTCTTCAGCAGATCGAAAGCTAGGTGAATTTTGTTTTCTTCTTGTGCTGTTTGAGCTTTATTTAGACGAATATTTATTTATATTTTTATACACTTACTGGCACTTACTGGTGGAGGAAGCCGGAATACACGGAGAGAACCGCCGAGCCACTATCAGACTCCCCAACGTACTAACACCACACAATCAGGGTTAGCATTGGTTGACGACAAGTGCACCCTCGACGTGCAGTTGGCCTTAGTACACACCGCCACCGTGCCCCACGTGGGCAATCGGGATTAAGTACCTTGTCCAAAGACACAATGCAGTTGACCTCTCGGTTTGAAGTTCAATGCCGTAACCACAAAGCCGCCGCGCTCCACTTGTATGAATTGGGCTAGCATGAGAGGAAATGGGCTGACACACGAAGATCAAAAACATATGGGCCCATTAAGTTGTTGGCTGAACAGTTCACACATAGAAGGTGGATTTAAGAAATATTAATTAGAGAAACGCTAGAAGTAGGTGCGATGATGGTTATTCATTTATTCAATTATTTTGTGGTGCTAAGCCCAACGTCACGATCAAATAACGTGATGATAAATGGTATTTAGTGTCAGTAATGTCATTATCTGCTATAAACAAAAATAAAAAGTCTAAACGCTTAAAATAACTAGAGAAACAGAATTTACTGCATCCAGTAAATTTAAGTCTTTGTGAAAGGGGTTAACCCTTTACCCAACGAATCGGCAACATCCGCCTGCGTAATATGCAAATTCAGTAGCTAAAAAATTACTGATTTTCGACAAATGTCAACAAAACCATAACATGTGACCCCTCTTTGGAAGGAGCTCGTCGAGCTCGTTCCAATGGCGGTCACATGATACGATTTTGTTGAAATGTTTTGAAAAAATTTAAAAAATGATTTTTAAAATAATAAATTTTGATATTGTCTGCGTTGGGTAAAGGGTTAAATCATCAGAAATAAACAAAACGGAAAAAGAGAATTTCGGAGGCTTATTTTGGGGGTGAAATATTTTTAAAGAAATCAGAAATAGGTTTTCGTTAATAGTATTTATTTATTTATTTATTTATTTATTTATTTATTTATTGGTGTTTTAGGTCACATATTTCTGAACAACGGCTAATCATGACCTGGACATTTTTTCGTGTGGAGGAAGCCGGAGTACCCGGAGAGAACCACCGAGCAACGGCGAGCAACTGTCTGCTCCCAACATACTAACTCCACACAGCAGGGTTAGCATTGGTTGAAGACAAGTGCACCATCAACGTGTAGTTCGCCTTAGTACACACCGTCACCGTGCCCCCGCGTGGGCAATGGGGGTGAAGTGTCTTGCCCAAGGACACAACGCGGTTGCCGCAAGTGGGATTCGTACCGAGGACCTCTCGGCTTGCAGCCTGCACCTCTACCTACTGGGCCACCGCGCCCCCAGTATTTAAAGATATTCATACAGGAATCAGATACATTTGTCCAAGGAACCAGAAAAAGCACATATGTGCACGCCATTCAAAGGGATCAGAAATGGACATTTTGTGCCTTTCTACTTACATGTATTTGAATGATGTTTAGAGCAGTAATGTGAGTATGGAAAGAGTTATCATTCTCACAATGCATGATATAAAATCTTTGGAACCCACAATGAAGTCTTCGGGGGGTTAAAAGCATTGCACTGAATACTTTACACTTTATTTCCTTGCAAAGCAAAGGGTTTCTCTCAATTTGTTTTGAAGAACTGACATCTCATTACCGCGACAAATCAGCGGCCGGCCGAAGTGTTATTATTATTAAAATAGCAAGATAAAATTTAATGTTTGACAGCTGACTAAACTTCTGTATTCTGAATGTGTTTACATTTTCTCCAGTGTGAATAGATATAACATAGTATTGCTTGGAGATAATGTACTGTTACACGAAATTGGAGACTGAAAACCCTGTGGCTGACTGGGCCATACCCAAGGGCTTTAGCGATCTGAAAAACATAGGGTGCCGCGAACTTGTGACTATCTGTCAGTATGCCAAATATCAACGAGATAGGACAATTCGTTTTCGGGTTATCGTGCGGACAAGGAAGTGCGAAGAAGAAGAAGAAGAAGAAGAAGAAGTCAAATATCAACGAGATAGGACAATTCGTTTTCGGGTTATCGTGCGGACAAGGAAGTGCGTAGAAGAAGAAGAAGAAGAAGAAGAAGAAGAAGAAGAAGAAGAAGAAAACAAAAAGAAACCATACAAAAACAATAGTCTGTGTGTATCACACAGACTAATTATACCGCAATGGGAGAGAAATGAGAAGTGATGGAAGTACAACTCTTTCACCGAATGCCAAGTGAATAAACCTGTTGTGACTCAGTCAGAAAACCGAAAGAAATATAAAATACAGCTGAAATCAAAATTCATGTGAGAATCAAAATCGATTCTCTCTTATGATTATTACGTAAAAAGTTATAAGAAACAACTTTGCTTCTCTCAAAATATTCATCTGACTCTTGTCATTGATTCTGAAAGTGTCCTGTCATGTTTGGATAATTCTATACTGCACAAAGTTTGCTAAGCACCACATATTTGACACTTCATTGTGAAATTTTCTTGTGACACATTTGCGATATTTTTGGTGGATATGATTGAGGAATGTATTGAGATGGTCCCTAGTGTTTACATTAGCTCTTTTGACGGGCAGACGTTTCGTGATAGTCATGAAAAGCATGTACCCCGTGATTTCCATGACGTTTTCGTGTACTGCCTACATGTACATGAGATGTGTAGGGTATTCAGTCTTCATTTCAACACAGACCCTTGTGATTTAATGATTGAATATGGCGATGCAAATGTAAGAAGACATTTGTCTGAAGCAGAAATGTGGCGGGCTGTAGGGATGGTGGAACAAGGGGCTACCCAACGTCAGGCTGTTGAAGCCCTTGGTGTGCACCATGCGATCACCAGAGCCGGGGCAAGATTTCAGCAGTATGGCACACAAGTCAGGCGACATGGTGGTGGCAGAGACAGGGCAACATCTGCAGCTGAAGACCGTTTTTTGATCATTCGGGCCCGTAGGAACCGCTCTGACACAGTAACCCAGCTTCGCAGTGATCTTCAGAATGCATCCGGGGTAAATGTTTCGACGCAGACTATCCGGCCAATGTTGCACGAAGGTGGTCTCCGATCGAGAAGACCATGTATTCGCATTCAGCTGTCCGAAAACCACCGCCAGGAACGATATGAATGGGACATGTATCACGTTTGATGGACCAGAGAAGACTAACGACCTGTCCTTTTTACATATTGAGTCAAGGTACTGCCTAGACAACACAGATAGGCGTTCTAGGGTATAGAGAAGACCAGGAGAGCAATTCCATGCAGCCAACATTGCTCATATGGTGGAGGGTCAATAATGGTCTGTGTCGGCATGGGATGGACGTACAGAGCTCTGGGTCCTTGCCCATGGTACATTGACTGCGCAGCGGTATATTGATGAGATCCTGGATACCCACGTCAGATTGTATGCAGGTGCAGTGGGCGATAGATTCATTCTGATGGACGATAATGCCCGTCCTCATATTGCCCATGCTGTCCGGGAGTACCGACAGAGGGAGGTGATTGAGGGTATGGACTGGCCAGTAAGATCTCCTGACCTCAATCCAATAGAACATGTCTGGAATGAGTTGCAGCTTGCAATTTCAGTCCGTCCAGTCCAACCAAGAAGTGTCCATGAGCTTGGTGCCATGCCGGTCCTAGAATGGAACAACATCCCACAAAGGACCATCTGGAACCTGACTGGTAGCATGGGAAAGCGTTGTCAAGCTGTAATTAACAATAATGGATCTCTTACTCGATATTGAACACATATCAGTTCGCTCCGTCAACTTTATGGCAAATTTGAAAAAAATCCTCTTTTACCAATAATAATGAAGGGGGTGCTGTAAAACCGGACTTGTTCCAACAGCAATGGCTCAAGTCCCGGCAGATAAAATATTACAACTACATCACCAAGGCATGCCTTCTTTGAGTTGAAATATTACACAGTAAGGATTGTAGTTCAGAAACAGAAACGGGTGCGAGAATCATCGATACTTGACACTGCACAGGGCTAGCCGATAGCAACAGCTCGCCGTTTATATTGTCTAGAAACGTCAAATTGTCTTGGGTGCAGATGTAGTTTCTGTTTTGATAGCGGGAACTACACTCAGTCTTTATTTTCAGTATTATTTATGTACAATTTCCACCAGAACTATACGTATTGCAAGACGAAGAAGATGACTGCTGTCAAACTATATTCCGGTGAAAATGTTCGAATAAAAACGAATCGTACAGCCGATTCGAATCGAATCGAATAGCGACTTACGATTCGACATCGAATCGAATCTCGAAGATTCTCAGGGCCCTAAAATGAAAGGTTTGTTCTTCTACGGATTGTGAACTGGGTGCAGCCCTACGTACATAACAGTATTATCACATTCTAAAAAATTAAAGAACTGAAAATGGGTTTTCGGAGCTGGTGTTGAGAATGAAAGTGTCATTTACGTTCCGGAGAATTCGTCTGACGTTTTGCTCCCTCGTAATGAGATTGCACCTTGACGTAACAGTAGTGTCTAGCGAAGTCTTGGCTGTCTTTACAGGCAGCCAATACTTCACAAGAAACCACTTACAAAGTACTGTAACCGCATCAGCAAGACCACGAAAAACATGTATAGAACACAGGCATGTCAAGGCAAGGTACTGCCAGTACCAACATAACCGGTACCGGGACGGGACAGAGCCTGTCCAGCCGAAACCGGTACCGGTACGAATCAACAAATAGATGACATATAGCAATCAGATGGGAGAAATTCGCATTTAACCCGCCCCAGTTCCGAAGATCGCACGACAAACATGGCACCGTGCCAATTATTCTGCTGCGACATCTAAATAATATAATCGTGCTTTATGATTACTTTGATGTCACCACAGAATAAATTTTTTGAAGTAGCCGATGGCGAAGCTTTCGTTGTCTTTAATACGACGTTTGAAAAGTCAAAATGGTCGGCCTTATCGTGGTCGTGGTGCAGACAGAACATGCACCTGTAGAGTGTTTTGATATAATTCAAAAATAAGATCAAAGTACGTCAGGCAAGTGTGCCATACACGATTATTAGCCTGTTTATCCTCGTTCAATTAGGAATTTCCCGATGAAATAATTGTGTCCCGGTACCGGCGAGACAAAAGCTTCGGTACACGTATCGATTGGAGCATAAGTGCCATATCGATTAACCCATTCACACACGCGTGTCTTCTGTGTTTATTACATGCCTTCACGTCTAAGGAGACAATCATTTGAAGTACACTCGGCAATTCATTTGACAGCTATCAAGAGAAAGAACACATTTTATCGCCAACCAAATTTGCGAGAGGAACCGTGTTGCTACCTCGTCCCCTGAGTTCCGAAGGCAGGGGAGGGCAGCTTCTCCCTCTACCCCCTTGCGCGCGGCGTCCGTGTTCATGAGTGCAAGGTCATATAAGCTTTAACGGTCGACTTCTACGTGTAAATTCATAAATTGGCTGTTGACCTCATGTCGATATAATATACAATGCGTAAACGTGAACCACTTATACAATTTTTGAGCTCTGCCAACTGGGCCTCCCATCGGAAGTGGGCGTAGCTAGTGTCTCGTGAGAAACATTTCTCTTTCTAATTACAGGGATATCAGTTCCAAAATACGAACGATAAAAACAAATGTCAAAGCAGAGCTGGTCCAGTGTTCCATCAAAGTTTGAATGTTCCGGAAGTCTGGGAACAAAATGCCTATAACTTTTACCTTTTTTTCCAATTCATATTTATTTATTGATCTATAGACTTTATGAGCAGTGTCCACATTGAAGACGTATACCGCGCCCTCACGTGACCTTTAATTACAAAACAGTCAGCACGTGTGAGGCAAAAGGAAGAGACAACCCCGACGATTATCACCAATCGTGTCATATTTCAGTAATTTCCTATCGTATTAGTCAACTATGCAAACTTTTAAATGACTGGTATTGACAATACTTCATTTACAGTTAAAACTTGAAGTCCTGTCGTGAAATGCGCACAAACAGCACGCCGATCTTCGTGTTAATCTACGCGTTATGACCATTATAAGGCAATCAAATTCTGTACATATGGCATGTGCACAAGCAATGTTTCAGCCAATGGACCTCCGGGTAACCCGGAGGTCCATTGGCAGAACATTGTCTGTGTTTGCTATGAGTAACCAGGAGAACCTGCCGGGCTTTGGATGCCATTCGATATAGCAATTGCGGGCAATTCCTACGCGTAATTAAGCCTAGATAAGCGCACAGATCGTGACAGGACTTCTAGTTTTAACTGTATACCAGTGCAAAAAGAATGTTAGACGTTTGTTATGGTAATTCATACTGTCACTTTGCAAAGCAAAGAAAATACGCAACTTGACTCACACTATACACAGTCATATTTTAATGTGTTCTTTACCCAGATTTGTTTTCCACTCAGAATTACCATATCTTTAATATAACAATTGATACTCACAATAAAAGTTGATTTTACCACAAACGGCCAAGTGCATAATATCCCAATATCGATATATTTAGCTGTGAGTCGAGTTCGAGCAGACTTTTATTATTTATTTATTTATTGGTGTTTAAGGCCACATATACAATGGCTAATCGAGACCGTGAGCGTTTTACGGGTGGAGGAAACCGGAGTACCCGGAGAGAACCACCGAGCATTGACGAGCAACTGTCAGCTCCTCAACATTCTAACTCTGTTCAAGCTCCGCTCAAGCAGGGTTACAGTGGTTGAAGACATGCGCACCATCGACGTGCAGTACGCCTTAGTCACGGCGTCATCATGCCCCCATGTAGGTAACCGGGATAAAGTGCCTTGCCCAAGGACACAACGCGGGTCGTCCGGGACTGGGATCGAACTCGGTATCTCTAGCATGGAAGTCCAACAGTCTACCACACTGAGCCACCAGGCTCCAAACAGACTTTTGGTGACAAGGATTGTGTACTGCTAATGTTCCACAAAGCTTAGTGATTGTTTATGATATTTGGGCGGAAGCAATGGAACTCTATCGGTATCCCGGGCAACGATAGTAGTCAACAAATACATAGAGTATTGTGAGCTCAACCATTGGAACTGCAAGGGATGTGGTGGCATTTTTGCGACTGAACTGATATCATGCTAAAATGTCTCCGCCTCCGCCTCCTCTATTATCCGTACTGCGTTACGGTCACATTTTCCGAACCATCGTAATTGCCATAAAATAGCTCTCTCTTGTCCCTTATCATTTATGTTTCAACATTAAGGCCTGTACTACCAATACCGTTCGATTTAAAAAAAGCAGTACGCCACTAATGCAGTACATCTTGTCGATGGACGAGGTCTGAAGCTAGATGATACAGAATAACCACTGATCTTTATATAGCCGATTTTCAGGAATCTGCCCCAATCAACCCCAAGATGACGTCTAGTCAATAATCGCGTCTAACTCCTCCCATCAGTGACGTTTGCTTACATAAAAGCTGTTATGCTATGACTGCTGTCACACAGTAACAACTTTCGCATTACCAAACATCAAACGAAAGCCTAGCACGAAAATTAGTAAAGTATTATCAACTTTCTTATACTGGCACTTGTGTTTTGTTAATCATTACTTAACCCTTTACCCAACGAATCGGCTGCATCCGCCCGCGTAATATGCAAATTCAGCAGTTGAAAAAATATTATTTTTCAAACATTTTCAACAAAACCATATCATGTGACCCCTCGTTGGAACGAGCTCGTCGAGCTCATTCCAACGAGGGGTAACATGATATGGTTTTGTTGAATTTTGTTTTTAAATTTCAAAAAATTATGTTTAAAATAATACATTTTGATATCGTCTGCGTTGGGTAAAGGGTTAAATGAATTGTAAATATTCAGTTTGCATTGCTGCAGAAATATATGCATCCTCAGCGTTTTCGTTATCGCATATTTATCAACGCATATAATTTGAAAAGTGGTCTGCGATTGAGAAACTTCGGACACTTGAAAAATATCGCGAAAAACGTTTTGTGCGCATTAATTATCTATATATAGCAACAATTCCTCAATCAATCCCAAGCCAAGATGGCGGTCGCTAGGACACGTTTCTAATTTGATCAATAAGCCTTGCAGCAAAACAGTTGTACACATTATGTGATAATAGAGACTCTACAACATCCAGAAGAGCTTTAATGGGCCCGGGTAGGCGTGGTTAGAGCTGACTCTTGTAAATACTACTTATAATGTTTGTAGTGTATTTAACCTTTTACATAACATGAAAAGCAGACGACACTTGCAAACAAAATTCTTGAATAACTAATGTTTTTTCATTTTTTGTCTCAAAAACATAGGTTATGACCCCTCGTTGGAACGAGCTCGTCGAGCTCGTTCCAACGAGGGGTCATAACCTATGTTTTTGAGACAAAAAATGAACAAATAATGAAAATTCATTGGCGATTTTTGAGAATAGCGCTGGCCGGTTTTGGCCGTTACGTTGGGCAAAGGGTTAAGTTGTGGATTAGGGTTATTGTATGACGGTAGTTCAGCAGCATTGATATACGCAAAGAGTGTCAGATTAGCAATGAACAAACACAGAATCCCTCGTGGGAACCCTTGAAGTGAAGCAGTGCTTGTTTAATGGGGTGAACAAAATAGTACCCAGTCACCAATGCTTGGAGTGGAAGTCCTCTAAAATATTGAGAATACTGTTTGTACTTCATCATAGTTTTGAGGTATTCATCCTTGCGCTATCGTTACTTTTTTCTACACAAATGTTTAGTCAGGAGATTACACTTTATCACATAATCACTAACAAATAGCTCATAACGAGAATTATCATATCCTTTATAAATAAACACATTTCTATTGGCTGGATCTTATACACGTGACTGGTACTCAAACATCCATGGACACTGGTTTTCCAGTGAATATCAAATTTCTAAATATAGCTTTTGTTAACCCCCTCTCTAGGTCAAGTTCAATCGACGTGCATGCGCAGTCAACCTGACTTCCGTCTCCGACGACAACAATGATGGGAAGTTTTGAAGCGACAGGACGTCTTGCTGCAGTAAACTAAGTATTTCTGGTTGATATAATTGAACTTTTAATTGACAAATAGAAGAATGGTTGCAGGGCTGCACGATACTCAAAACTGAATACCGGTATCGATATTCCAAAAAATACCGCGGTATACCGGTATATCGGAAACTGCTCAAATATATGAACAGAGGTAACACAATCGAGACTTAAGGAATCACAGTAGGAACGAATCAGCATGCTTTGATGATGCGGTTCGAAAATCATTTCCCCAACGCAGACGACATTAAAATTTATTATTTTAAAAATTAGTTTATCAGATTTTCCCTCAAAATTCTACAAAACAGTACCATGTGACCCCTCATTGGAACGAACTCAACGGGCTCCTTCCAATGAGGGGTCACATGATATAGATTTGTAGAAAATTTCGAAAATTATTTTTTGAACTGCTGAATTTGTATACAACGTGGGTAAAAGCAGACGATTCCTTGGGTGAAGGGATAATATTATTCATTCGGAGCGACAGTTAAAAAACTCAAGACATCTTGAAAATTAAATTGTGGGTAAATAAATAATGACGATAAACCGATACTTTGTAAGTACACCGGTATTCAATCGATATTGGTTTGAATACCGGTATATATAGGTTTATCGATATACCGTGCAGCCCTAATTGGTTGTTTTTGTTTTTTTAGGATGGTGTATATAATGAAACAGTCATTTCCAACCAGAAGATTAACCCAGTCCCGTGGCCGTCTCGTTTTGTGGACACGTTCTATCTAAACTGGTCAACTTTATTTCGGTAAATCTTCGTACATCTTGACATGCTTCGAACTTCTTTTAAAAATGTTTCTCCCAGCTGTTTTGCAAATATGTCCAAATTTGTACATATATTTGAACAAAACAGTAATAGCCACCAAATGGTTAGGCATGAATAGGTACAAACACTGGTTCCGAAAAGGTTGTTTTGATTTTTTATCGATTCATTTGATCAGTACAGATTCAGTCAAAACAAACAGACTCTTCACCTTTGGGTTTAAACATCGGAATTAAAATTTGTTGATTTAAATGAATTTTAAGGCATGGGTTGTGCAATAAACACAGAACGCGATGTGTGTTTGAATCGATGGGTGTTTTACATAACTCGTTGGAATGGCGTAATCATATTTCGCGAGAGCCGTATTCCAACGAGTTAGGTAAAACACCCACCGATTCAAACAGACTCCTCGTTCTGTCTATTTACAACACATCGAATACGGGGATGACGTCAGAAGTCAACGTCGGCGTCGTAAGGTCTACGGTTTGATCCCCGTTAGGGATAACTGGATTGTATTTTGGGACAAAGCACTTAATCCCCATTGCCCACGTGGTGACACGGTGGTGCTGTGTAATAAGGCATACTCTACGTGAAAAGTCCACTTGTCTTCAACCAGCGTTAACCCCGCCTTTGTGGCGTTAGTATGTTTGGGAGTCTGACAGTTGCTCGCGGTTGCTCAGTGGTTCTCTTCGGGTACCCCGGCTTCGTCTACCCGGAAAACTGTCCGACACGGGATGACCCTTGCTATCGAAAGTGTCGTTAAACTCCAATAAATAAATAAATACATAAATAAATAAATAAATAAATAAATAAATAAATAAATAAATAAATAAATAAATAAATAAATAAATAAACAAATAAATAAATAAATAAATAAATAACTCATGATATGTTTCAAATGAAAACCTGTTTTGAAAGATTGGCAATGAAATTCTGTCAACGAAAACAAACAAAGGCACAGCGCCAACATAAACGTCCTTTTGAAAAATGAAAAGCCAGACAGTTGCATGCCATTCAACAAAGTGACCAGTCCGTGGAATATTGGGTTGCTCCTTGTCAGGCGGATGAATACATTTGTTTTACATTTGTTTATCTCCTCAAGCATCGTCCGATATTTACTAAAACAGTTTTATGGAACGATTGGCGGTCTTATCACGCCGTGTCAACCAAGACAGTGCAGTTGTGAACGTGACAACTGTTACTTATTCTCAGTTCCTTATTCGACATTCGTTATCAACCGATTTTATCGTTTGATAACGAATGTCGAATAAGGAACTGGGAATAAGTAATCGCTGTCACGTCTTCGGCG
The DNA here is from genome assembly GCA_031216915.1 of Pictodentalium vernedei. NCBI lineage: Eukaryota > Metazoa > Mollusca > Scaphopoda > Dentaliida > Dentaliidae > Pictodentalium > Pictodentalium vernedei. The sequence goes on from CM062291.1 coordinate 402,950,357, forward strand.
CAGTTGAGTAAATGGTACGCCGATTAATTGAACGTTCTCGAAAGGTGCAGGACTCGAGTAGTGAAGTTCAGGTTGGCGCACAGTGTGAGTTCAAAGATCTTTTGCATTTTTAGGAGAAAACATTGTCAGATGGGTGCCAGATGGTTGTCGATCCCCTTTGCGAGTATATCGTCCCTCGCCTGATTACGCCACTAAGATTTATCTCTTTGTCATCTCTGAAGTTCTGGATCAGCATTCGCAAAGTATCACATGGACAAGGATACCCAGTATCCGTTGTACTAGACAAAGTTCCGCGGTTCCTGTACCGCTACCATTGGTTGTACTGACGAGACTGGATTTTTTTCTCCAAAATCTGTCTGCCAAGGGGTTGAAAAATGTTTAGTCAATCGTCTTGACTTTAAAATCTTTTCAACCCCATGGCAATCCGTTTCTAACCTACACAAAATAGAAAGTCCGTACTGAATTTATTTCAAAGCGCCTAGCAGGTTGATAACCATACGGTAATTCCAAGTTTTCTGAGCTTGAGACTCCAGTATTGCGGATAATTGAACGGACGTGAAGTGCGGTGTCTAGCAGACTTCTGGCTGCTTTTAATTTTATCATCTGACTGTTTCGACTTTTTGTTTATGCAACACCTGATTTCTTAGATATAGAGATGGCTTTAACCAACCCACGCTACACAGTAAATGGAACCGATATATCGTGCTGGTTTGAAAAATGTGAGAAGGTTAAACAGCACTTGTTTTCAATAAGAGTAATGTAAGCAACGAAGACTCCCCTTTGACACTAATCTTTGGCAAAAGTAGTTAGTTTATCATCGATCTCAATATTTATTACAGAACAATAGTTATGAAAAGATGTCTGATGGGGTAACAGTGGCTTCTCAGTTTGAAAGAGACAGTGCTGTTATGATATCTCTCCAAAACGTGTTGATAGGCGTACACACATTTTGTAACCCCTTCTATGTGCGTATGCCAAATTGTGTAGCCAACAAGTGGTTCAAAGTCATCTGTGAGTGTTTCCCATGGTGCTAAGTCAGTGTGGTCTATTAATTTGTCAATCCAATACTTTCTTGAAGTAAAATATGAGAACTTTATGCAGTCATTCTCAATATTTTTCAGAGGTTATTACTTTGTTGGCTTCATATCAGCCGAATATAAGTCCGTGCCAGGGATGTCAAAGTACCGCCGATTCCAACATAACAGGAATCGGGACGGTAAAGAATCTGTCCCGCCGAAACCGGTACCGGTACAGAGACAGATCAACACTTGGGCGACATATCGCAATGAGATGGGAGAGATCATATAAACCGCCCCAGTCCCGAAGATCGCATGACAAACATGGCACCGTGACAATTAATCTGCGGAGACATCAAAGTAATAATAAAGCACAATAATCCTGCTTTATGATTACTTTGATGTCACCACAGAATAATTCCTTTACAGTAGCCGATGACAGCGCTTTCGTTGTCTTTAATGCGACGTTTGAAAAGTCAGAATGGTCAGCCTTATCGTGGTCGTGGTGCAAAGAGAACATGTACCTGTAGAATGTTTGGATATGTTAATTCAGAAATAAGTTAAAAGTTCATGTATGTCATGCAAGTGTGCCAAACACGTTTATCAGCCTATTTATCAGCCTGGTTCAATTAGAAATTTCTCAAGTAATAAGTTTGTACCGGTACCGGCGGGACAAAAGCTTCAGCACCGGTACTGGTTGGTGCATGAGGGAACAGGTGATACCGGTAACGGTACAGGTACCAGTTGACATACCTGATCCGTGCTAACTTCATATTAGTTTGAGACCGAAGGTCCGTCCATCTCGTTCCAATGAGAGATCGCATGATATGGTTTTCTTGATATATTTTTCATAAAAGAATTCCACTCCACAATTTTTATATTACGCGACGGATGCGGTCGATTCCTCGGGTAAGGGTTAATCGCCCGCTAGTAGGAGCCGATGCGCGCTGTTGTCTACTCGCAAAAATAAAGATTGCAGGTGCGATGACGCGTAACAAGGAAAGCTCGTCTTAAAATGGAAAGATCGAATAAGATGTAGTACAGTTCCATTAAACTCATCACAAAGTCGACATTCCGAGTTTATAAGCGCCTTCAAAAGCACTTATCTGTGGTTCTGTGTTGGAAGTGACTGGTCTTGGCCGGCAAAAAGGACATCGAAACCTGTTTTTCATTTTTAGGAAAAACACTTCTCATGACAGCAAATAAACTCCCCAGGGTTGTTCTGTTCCACACACAACATATGGACACGAAGCAGTATCCCCAGAAAGTTTTTCCTTTAGCTTCCAGTCCTGTGCGGATTTAAAAAATTCCTTTGCTTGCTTGGGTGATATGAACAGCTGTACCGTCTAATAGAACATTGCCATCAGAAACATCTTACCGAATGTCGAAATTCTGTCCAACAGTCTTGGCATGCTGGAAGTAGCTTTGAGGTCAACAAGAGTTTAACAAGAGGATCGCCTAATAATAAATATGCACAACATGCCAAACAAAATTTTATTATGGGGAGCTTTCACATTTATCAAACCCGTCCCTCAGAAGTGATAGGTGAATATAAACGATGCCATAAAGAACATGGACGGGGACGTCTGTTGTTAGATATGCCCCTTCTGGTCAGAGTGTCAAGATGTATAACTTCCTGTTTACAATCTATAACCTCGACAACATTGGACAGGAACGCCATATTTGTGTGTGGCTTTTACTTCATTTCGAGCCTTACGCTCTGAACTCCAGATTTCCTTTAACCCTATAATCAACATAACGGCCAAAACGGACCAGAGCTATTTACAAAAATCGCCAATTAATTTTCATTATTCTTTTCAGTTTTTGTCTCAAAAACATAGGTTATGGCCCCTCTTAGGAACGAGCTTGGCGAGCTCGTTGTAAAGAGGGTCATAACTTATGTTTTTGAGACAAAAAATGAAAAAAAAAGTTATTAAAGAGTTTTGTGTCGTCTGCTTTTCATGTTAGGTGAAGGGTTAAGAGATTTCTATGTCGTCTCGACTTTCTCTTTAATTATTGTTGTAAAAAGAATATTGATAACTGTTCCAATTATCCATAACAAATCACTGTCCAGATGAGGGATAAAACCATTAAAATAACAACAAATGTGCTCATTAGCAACGTTTTAGGCCAACGGCCTTCTTCGGTGTCCATTGCCCAAGGAAAGAGATAACATTTCCATAGTAGAACGTCGATAAAATAAGATTCTTACAGCGGAAGCGCTACAATATAAAAGAACGCTGTGCAACTCGACACAACGTTGACCGAAAGCTTTGCTCATGAGCGCCTTTGTTGTGGTTTCAGTTATTACAGACCTCATTTGGTTTATGTTTTCTGAACTCTTGTTGAACTTCCATGCACTTTTATCCCCGACTTGCTTAATACAATGCAACTCTTTCAATCAGGCGTGTATAAATTTTGTAATGGACGAGCAGACGATATAAAGAGCAAAAAATGTAAAGCGAGGCTCGGTTATAATTTAATCCAACAGCTCGGCAGAGCTGTTGGATTAAATTATTACTGAACCTACCAACAAAACAGGATGGTTTCGCCCATTTCGCCGTTGACAGTATTGACTGAAATTATACCGTGCAGCTCACAGGTGTTGAAAGGGTTAATTGTAAACTAATAAGCTAATTGGTTTGTGATCTGAATTATATCTATGGTTTGGCATCGAAATTGGCACATTCCAGCTGTCAAGGGACAATTTAATATGAATTTGTTACATCACTTTTGTTGAGGGAGTTATCGATCATGTTTGTTTCTACACCGATGTCTGACTTATCGGTCGATACCGACAATTAGTTCACCAGTAAGCAGAATGAAATTTGTTCCTATGTACTCTACTCCAGCTTTCTTGAAGACCCAGTCGGTCCCACGATAACTATGTAAGGAATTCGACACAGTTATGGGCTGTTTGTGAATCCACTTTTCATGGAGTTTGATATAGTGTGATGTTCCTTCACTCACAGATATTCGTTCATGCCCCAGTTATAGGTATTGCAAATAGTAAATATTAAATTCACCCTTCAAATCATCAAGATATTAACGCATTTAGTGGAATTACACACACGGTGTAATCATAAAATTAAGACTGTGGTGCGTCGTTATTCCTGATGGTAATGTCATTAAAAATTCACCCAATCAAATGTCAGTTGAACAACATTTCGTGCATTGCTTCAAGGAAAATAAATGTTTATGGTATTTTTAGACTCCGTCCACTGGAATATATCAGTTGGTCGGAAAAACGAACCGGAGGTTCGCTTTTCCGACTAACTGAAATATTCCAGACGAAATAATCTAAGGATGGGACTTGGCCCTAAAAGTTATGACATCAAAATATTTTATGGAGTGTCTCCGTCACAAAAGCACTCGTTTAGCTGTGTGACTGATCCAAAAGAGATACTAACGGGAAAATCTATAATCCCTTCACGCAATAATGGGTGCCATGAATTCCATACAAATACACATCGGGTTGCCAAAAGCAATTTAAAAAATTTAAAATCCGCTGAAATCTTTTTTACAATATCGGATTAAAAAGGAAATGTCTGTGAAGATGAAATTGACGATTTTCACGAGAGCCATAGAATTCTACAAAACGACCATATTACTGGAGAGAAGGGGCATAAGATGAGCAAAACACACCCTTTCTGCAAACAAAGAGAGACGTATTGATCGATTGATATTTTATTTGCTTGTATAACAAAATATACCTGATAAATATATATAACACATGTTTCACAATATGGATACTTTCAAAAATGACAGTTCATTTCTACACCCTTTTATACTGGCGGGAGGGGGGGGGTTGCGGTATTCGGTTCGCGTCATATCACCGAAGTTAAGCAACGTCGAGCCCGGTTAGTCCTTGGATGGGTGACCAGCGGAGTGATCGATTCGAACTCCAGCGTTGTGTCCTTGGGCAAGGCACTTAACCCCGATTATCCACATAGACGCACGATGACGCCGTGTACTAAGGCATACTGCACGTCGATGGTGCGCATGTCTTCAATCAATCTGACTCTGCCTGTGCTGTAGTGCGGAGTTTCGATGTTGGGGAGCTGGCAGCTGCTCGTCATTGCTCGGTGGTTGTCTCCGGGTACTCCGGCTTCCTCTATCTGTAAAACTGTCACCGACACGATATGACCTTGGCTGTTTAAGTGCTTAGTGTTGCTGATGGTCAGCATCTGCTGTGATGTAGACTTTAGAGCTCCATTCACCTATCACTACTCCTATTTTTATCCTTTCCTTCGCACCCTGATGTCCATATACCAAAACCCAACGTAGCAAGTCAACAGGGGATCGAACCAACTCGCCATTGTCAAGCAGACCTCTATTATAGACTTGGATATCAGAGTGCAATGTCTTGAGGATCCATATTAGTTCTGGGCGGAATCAGAAGCAACCAGAACGAGAATGCCAGACATCTCCCCCACAATAATAGTATTGTCACAATTTCTTGTTAAATCATTCTTTCCATTGCAAGAAAAATTATTATCACGTTTATTGATTTGCTTGGGCTCAATTTACTTTCACAAGATAAATGTTAACGTCACCCATAATTATGGAATGTCTCTTTTCCTTTTTTGAAAATATCAATTACAAAGTTGAGTTTGGATTGCAATACATCAATTTATTATATGTTAGCCTGTGAATTATTGCAAATTATGTAAAAGATATTTCTCGATATCTATCGACTCGATGGATATCGAGAAATATCCCTCAGTAGCTTCCTAAATGACGTCACGCTATGCCGCATCACGTCGCCTTGAAGGAACGATCAGTTAATCTTTATTATTGTTTTTTATCCCATAAATGGCCGTCTATTTGAACAATAAAGGACTTGGATAATTTTTTGCTTTAATTACCCAGTAGGGTGATAAATTGTCCCCGTAGGTTTAACACACGAAAAATTTATCACCCTAGTAGGGAGTTGGAAACGGACTATACTATGTTGACCTCTGGCATTCCATTTGAAAGGTCGGGATATCTTGACCTGATTTACGCGTATCAGAAATCTGTAGAAACGAAGCGACGATCATCACTTGAACGTAATTAAATGCGTTGTACCGGTATATAACTATAAGATTATATGCCACATGTAAGACGTCCATTACGAGCAAACAATAAAGAATACTCATAATTAATTAACAAAAGTATTCAAAAATAAAACTCGATTTTGAAATACCTTTTGCCAGTAGTGACTACTTAAGTGTTGATTTGGGAATGTACATATGCTCGATGGGGCGGTACCTCGCAATGATAAACAATTATTCTGTTTCAGGAGAGAAAGAACGTGAACGATGTTCTTTAATTATGAGTAACCTTACATCTCCTCCCAGCACAGCAACGCGTAAGACTAAGTACACTCTGCACAATTCCAATACAACTGAATTCACAGATTGTCAAAATAATTTGAACACACCTGTATCACACGCTGTTGAACCCATGGCTTCCACACACGAATCTCGGGTGACCGCAATAACTATTCCCTCATTAGAACGAAATGGTGGCATGGTTTACATTAACGACTTCCATTTGCAGCATACTGACCTCTCGAATCCAAGCATATTATTGAATAGTTTATTTCACGGACGTATAAACATTAACACTTTAAACATCAACATACAAAAATGAACTGACAAGTGACATTTGTGACCTTCTTTGAAAGTGGCCCAATTGCTTTCACCCACTCATTGCTACATGAACGCGTTGTAATGTAGCATAACTGACAGTTCAATTGTTGTTTTCTTTAAAAGGTTTGAAAATATTACACAATGCCAGTACAAAAGAATATAATAGATTGTCATTTAATTAATAAAAGATTTTTGCAAGTTTAGCTGACATTTGTTGGGGAATTATTTTTAGACAGAAATGTATCACTGCGCCTTATTTATTTTGTACAATGTTCTTTTTCGATCGAAATGGTCCAATGTACTCCTAACTTCGAGCTATGTTTTGTGGCGAATAACCGCACGATTTCGCCGCAACTTCTTTGTAAAAGATTAATGGGATAAACAAAATAAACGTATTGTGTTTTCAAGTGAAAAAATTATTCTACTCGTGGGATTAAGAATGAAACCGACTCGCCAGAGGCGAGTCGGTTTCATTCTTAATCCTACTCGTAGAATAAATGTTTTACTTGAAAACACTATACGTTTATTCTATATGAAACGTTCGCATTTGGGGTCGAAATTGGCTGAACATTGTGCAATAAAATGTCTCGTAGCATAAAATTTACTCTATTTTAATCGGTATCTGGCATTATCTCATGAGTGTGGACCTGAAGGTTTGCGCAAGTGAAAAAAGTATTTTCAGGTCCACTGGATCAATTTCTTCAGTATCTTCCTAAATGGTATTACACTACAGTGTATGACGTCGCCTTGGCCATCGCCTTGAAGGAACGGTTGGCAGCTTTTTGTTATTGTCTTGACACTGTTTGCAGTCGTATTGGGCTGAATATTGTGCAGTTAAATGTCACATAGCATACAATAACTAGAAGGGATATTAGTACCCAGTGGCTCACCAACGGGTGGCCAATGTAACGTGTGGCTGTCCAAAACCTGCACACAAAAGTAAACACATTCAAGTAAATAAGCATGGAAATGGTTAAATAAAATAATACTATCCCTGAAAAGTATGATAACATTAAATTGGAAAAGAATAAAAATGAAAACAAAATTATAACATTTGTTTCAAAGGGTTAAAATTGAGAAACATGGCATGAAAATGTTACAGAAACAACCATGGCAATATGCCAGTAAGATAAAACTTCACTTGAAAAAAAACATTACCAAAACCTGTACACAAAAGTCAGTCAAAACACCTTTACACAAAAGTCAAAAACCTGCACATAAAAGTCCAAAATTAAGGTAAATAAGCAGGGAAAGGTTTAAATAATATATTACTAGCCGTAGGAAGCATGCTAACATAAAACATGGCAATATGCTGCAAGTTAAATCTCTTCTTGGAAGAGAAGAAAGACAAATATGAAAACCTGCACACAAAAGTCAAAAAAAAATTATAACATTTGTTTCAAAGGGTTAAAACTGAGAAACGTAGCCTGAAAATCAAAAGGGTTAAAATTGAGAAAATTATCATGAAAATGTTACAGTAACCACCATGGCAATATGCCAGTAAGATCAAACTCCACTTGAAAAGACCATTAGCAAAACCTGCACACGAAAGTCAAACAACCTGCACACAAAAGTCAAAAACATGCACACAAAAATCAAAAACCTGCACACAAAAATCACAAACCAGCACACAAAACTAAAAAAATAAGGTAAATAAGTCGGGAAAGGGTTCAATAATATAATACTGGCCTTAAGAAGCATTCTAACATAAACCGGAACCATGGCAATATGCTGCAAGGTAAATTACTCCTTGGAAGAAAAGAGACAAATATCAAAACCAGCACACAAAAGGCAAAAACCTGTACACAAAAGTCCAAACGTCAAGTAGATAAGCATGGAAAGGGTTGAATAAAATATTACTATCACTGAAAAGCATGTTGACATAAAAAAGCAAAATAAAAAAGAATCAGAACCTACACACAAAAGTTCAAAATGTATGAATCCGGACGCCGACACCGCCGCAGACGCCCGACGCCGAAGACGACGCCGAATGTGGGTTATGCCACAGGCCCACACAACTATTTTTGGTGAGCCAAAAAGAAACTCCACGCTATTTTAGTGAATATTGGGAATCATCTCATTCGTGTGGACCTGAAAGTATTATGTTTTACTCCCTCAAGCGCTCGCGAAAAATAAAACTTTCAGGTCCACACTCGTGAGATAAATAGAGGATATGGGATGAGTGTTTTCCTCATATAATATTTATGAAATAAGTCTAAGAATTTTCCGTTTTGGCGAGCCTCTGGCGAGCCCAAACGGAAAATTCCGACGAGTTTCATAAATATTAAAGGAGAAAAACACTCATTTCATATTCTTTTTATCATATGTTACACACACGCACAAATTAGCCACTTAGTATGACTTTTTAACCCATCACCAAACTTGAGTTGCAGACGGCACTTGGAAAAAACATTCTCGTATAACTAAAAAATTTCATTTTTTGCTTCGAAAACATAGGTTATGACCTCTCATTGGAACGAGCTCGTCGAGCTCGTTCCAATGAGGGGTCATAACCTATGTTTTCGAAGCAAAAGGCGAAAATATAAAAAAAAATGAATGGCGTTTTTCTTGTAGGTAAAAGATTAATACAATATAACCCACCCTAAATAGGACAGATAACGTAAATTCTCCCTACTGAAATTATGCAAATGTGACCCAGTTGTATTTTGTTTAGCCAATCAAATTGTCCAGTTTTGAAATTGGCCAATGAAAGCTCCAAACTCTAATTATGCAAATTATGAAAATGTGGCCCAGTTGTATTTTGTTCAGCCAATCACATTGTCTAGTTTTGAAATTGATCAATGAAATTGACGGAATGCTTTATTTATCACTGATTAATATGAAAACAAAATACCGAATGTTTTAAAGTGAACAAAACGGACGAGTCATATGATAATTCCCTCTTTGCACTAAATCGGCGTAGATATCCTCAAAATCTCTATATCTACTTCCATGGGTGTGTTGGTTCTATAAATTGCATTGACTATTCTAGATATTTTATATTTCAATTCAACAAGAACTGACTCGAACCCATGGGGTATGAAGATAGACAGGTTCTGACGAGTACTAATGTTAATGCTATTTTGATGAATAACCCGAATACCCCCCCCCACCCCCACCCCCAACGCCCCCCCCCCCACACACACACACACACCTGCCCCCCTCCCCGTATTCACCTTCGGGTCATGTATAATTTAATAAAGGTTGATAACTTTCTAATGCATTGGATATATTCGTAGGAATCTGTTAAACGTATGTGAGACCAATTACATGACATGTGTCCTTACTATTGTTCAGTTCAGTGCGCGAGTGATGTTGATGGGCACAGTGGGTACTGATGCTTATGACAATTGATGAGAAATGCCGAGAATGATCTGTACCTACACCCTGGATCCGAACAATATTTACAGTCAGTGGTGTTGTACAGAGATGGGCAGGAAATTTAAATTAATTACGTGTGTTTTGTCGGTCAAAGGTTAATAAAAAATATAATTAAGGTCTGTCTGGACCTGGTCCAAATTAATACTACCAACCATAACTTACATGTAAGCAGACTAACAGCAACACCAACACATACACTCTAAAATCAGTTGGGTCAAAATATCAACCCAGATCAACTAAGTTGGGTGAATATGAACCCAATTGGGTTGATTTTGGGTTAATTTTTAACCCAACTGATTTTAGAGTGATAGTACCTACGACAGACTGTTGAAATATCCATTCATCAAACACTGAAAAGTTTTCTATGGCTAATGACGAGATGTTAGTTTCCAACTAAATGCCAGCTGATAATAATGGAGATTGTTGGTAGAATGCCGCATAATAAAGAATGGCGGGAGCGCGGTGGCTCAGTCGGTAGAGGTGCAGGCTGCAAGCCGAGAGGTCCTCGGTTCGAATCCCACCTGCGGCAACCGCGTTGTGTCCTTGGGCAAGACACTTCACCCCCATTGCCCACTTGGGGGCACGGTGACGTTGTGTACTAAGGCGTACTGCACGTCGATGGTGCACCTGTCTTCAACCAATGCTAACCCTGCTTGTGTGGAGTTGGTATGTTGGGGAGCTGACAGTTCCTCGCCATTGCTCGGTTGTTCTCTCCGGGTACTCCGGATTCCTCCACCCGTGAAACTGTCACGGTCATGTTAGCCATTGTGCAGAAATATGTGACCTTAAACACCAATAAATAAATAAATATAAATAATAAAGAATGGCAAAAACAATGTAATAAGGTGGTGGGTTAGGAGAATAATTATTAAAACAAGAGTGTTAGAGTGAGTTTATTGTATTCTTGATCTGTGTGTAGACAGTATTGAGCTGCCGCTAGGGAGTATTCGTCATTTGTGTGGGGGTTACAGTTAAAACTAGAAGTCCTGTAATGAACTGCTCACAAATAGTACGTCGATCTGCGCGTTAATCTACGCGTTATGACCATAGTAAGGCTATCAAATTCTGTACATATGCCCTTTGCCCAAGTAATGTTTCAACCGTGGACCCCGGGTTTAACCAGAAAGTCTATTTGCAAAACAATGCTTGTGCTTTCTATTGACAACCAGGGGAATCTGTCGTGCTTTGGATGCCATATGATGGGGACATTTCGCTAAATTGCTGCGCGAAATTATGCCTGTGCACAGGCAATGTTTCAGCCAATGGACCTCCCGGTAACCCGGAGGTCCATTGGCAGAAACCTTTTTCTGTGTTTGCTATGAGTAACCAGGAGAACCTACCGTGCTTTGGATGCAATTCGATAAGGCAACTGCGAGCAATTCCTTCGTGTAAATAAGACTAGATAAGCGCACAGTTCTTGACAGGATTTCTAGTTTTAACTGTACCTATTATTCATTTCGATCTAATGGTAATATGAAATGTTTACGAATTTTTCCTGAGATAACTCTGGACTTCGTGATCGTGGTGTAAATATATGTTATTTTGCTGGAAATCCTGGAAGTTAATAAATCTAAGTCGGATATCCTTATTTGTAATATAAGATAAATATAGTTTTAAGTAACACACGTAGAAAACAACTTTCAAGAAAATTTATGAGTAGATAGAAAAACTCAATCATTGTCCATAAGACATGTCCCGTAACTCTTCCTCGGGATAAGCCCAGCGATCTCATCTTGACAAGGAGATCATCGATTATGTTCTGGGGTCACAAATGAATTATTGATATCCTTGCTTGGTGATTATTTCTCAGATCTCGTCGCATATCTAGGTAGATAATATACGGCTAACACCCCAAGATAATATCACGTACAGAAAATACTTCTGAATAGAAAGAACACATTTATTCATAGATAAATAGTTTTAATTAATACCCATAAAAACAATATTTCTAAGAAAATTTATGAGGGGATACTTGATCATTACCCAAAAGGCATGCCCGATAACTCTTTCGCGGGATGAGTCCAGCGACCTCGTCTCGTCAAGGGGTCATCGGTTATCTTCAGGTGCACAAATGAATTATTGATACCCCTGTTTGGTGATTATTTCTCAGATCTCCTCAGTGGCGGCGCCAGAAATTTTTTTGTGGGGGGGGGGGGTGGGGGCAACTAGGGGGGCAGACTCCCATGAAGGGGGGCAAATACGTAAAGGATCATATCATTACTTTGTTATGAGGTAGTCCAAACTTGGACCCAAAGTCCGTAATATACTTTTTTGGTTTGGTACGTCCTGTGGACGTACCAAACCAAAAAATTATATTACGGACTTTGGGTCCAAGTTTCGACTAAATGTAATGGTAATTAGCGGTCCTCCTTTCAAAAAATCCTGGATCCGCGTCTGGTGGGTCTGTGCGTGAGAGAGAGAGACAGACAGAGAGACAGAGAGAGAGAGAGAGAGAGAGACACTCATAATGCCCGTCTGTCATAATGCGAAATCCATGAATTTTTTTAGACAAGGGATATGGATAGACATGCCTTTGTCGGCTCATAACTTAATTATAACTTATAAGTATCTGCATCCGAGTCTTTAAATCTCTACTGCCTGGATGTGTTCATCAGCTAGCCTGAGGCTTTGGGCTAAGTGTCTATGGGAAATTATTGGGAATAAAAAAAGAGAGGGGTGTGTGTGTGTGAGAGATAGAGAGAGTGACTGAATGTGTTTGTGTGTGAGGGTGGATGGAAATGCATGCGAGATGGTTGGGGTGGGGCAACTGGGGGGGGGGGGCAAAGCCCCCCCCCCCCCCCCCGTAGCGCCGCCACTGGATCTCCTCGCATATCTTTGTAGATACTATAAGGCTAACACCAAAGACAATGGCACGTACAGAAAATATTTCTGAATAAAAGGAACACATTCATTCATAGATAAATGGACAGAACGCGAGGTGTGTTTGAATCGGTCGGTGTTTTACATAACGAATTGGAATTGCGTAGTCATATTTCGCGAGAGCCTTAGACGATTGCAACTCGTTATGTAAAACACCTTCTGATTCAAGCACACATCGCGTTCTCTGTTTATTACACATCCAATGCATTAAAATGTATTTAAATAAACAACATTTAATTCCGATGTTTAAATCCAAAGGTGAGTCCGTTTGTTTTGTTTGAAGCTGTACTGATCCAATGGACCAACAAAAAATCAAAACAACCTTTTTGGGAATCAGTGTTTGTTGAAATTCGTATTGCTGTTTCTATTTGGCTGGTGTACATTCACGCCTAACCATTTAGTGGCGATTACTGTTAGTAAAAATATAAGTACAAATTTGGGCAGATTTGCAAAACAGCTGGGAAAAACTTTTCTAAAAGAAGTTCCAAGCATATCAAGATGTCAGAAGATTTGCCGAAATAAGGTTGACCCATTTAGATATTAGGGGATTCACAAAACGAGACGGCCACGGGATTGGGTTAATGTTGTGGTTGGAAATGATTGGTATTTTTTAATATTATCTCATTTTTGGTTAACTAATTTTTTGTGAACCCACCTTACTTTGCTTCGGGCGTTTTCATTTTCACACTACGCGACAGACAATCGATAATTGTACAACGAAATTTGGGAACTTTTCGAATCGTAACTAATGACTCGATGGGAAAGGAACAAGTATAAACGGTGCTGGGAAAAAAGTTCCGGCTTGTACATCACCTGAAGAATACAGAAACATTTATGTCATAGCGGCCATTCCGTTAAATACAAGGGTTTAGTTTAATGGATGTGTAATAAATAGTTTTAACTAATACACATAGAAAACAACACGTTTAACAAAATGTATGAGTAAATGGAGATTGTTAGTTACACAGTTTGTTGGTGGGCTAATATGGTATATATGGTGTTAATTAATTTCATATTGGACTCGAGCGATGTTCGAGTCCAATATGAAATTAACTGACCCCATGTATACCATATTAAGCCACCAACAAACTGTGTAACGAATTTTTCTTACCGACTGCTGCATCGATGCACAGAACTAATAAAAACAACGACACAAATTAAATGAGAGAATTCTCACAATGTGTTCACGTGTCTTTGCCTTGTTACAATTTATGGTAGAGTGCCTACAGAGTGCCTACAGGCACTCTCCCATAAATTGTAACACGGCAAATTCATACATACCAAACAGTTTCATTTCGAAGGTAACATGACACACATCCACAGAATATGAAGCCTTTTTAGTTGCCTAACCTGCACTTCAGACCAAATATGGGCTTCCAACACTCAATATTTCAACTTGAAGCGTTTATCGGGTGCTGCCATTTTGAATAATCAATGAACAAAGGGGAGATTACCCATAGCTGGCAGCGTATATTGATGTTGACAGGCAGTAATGGTGACTGTTTGAAATCCACGAAGTGATAAAACAAATGGATCAAAAATATCCAGTAAAGTACTGATTATACTCTTGCCATCAGACTCTTAATTATTTATTTATTTAGATTTATTTAAATTTTTTTTAATGTATTATTTATTTACTTATTTATTTATTTACTTATTCATTTAATTATTTATTGGGTTTAAGTACACTTACGACAGCCAGGGTCACCTTATGTCAAAGTTTTACCTGGTGGAGGAAGTCCGAGTACCCGGAGAGAATCACTAAGCAACACCGAGCAACTGACAGATTCTCCAACGTATTTAACTGTTATTATTGTCTACAATTTAAAGGCCACACTAGAGACAAATTAAAAGAGGGTATCGTCGGCACCAAGCTTAAGAACAAAGCGTTTGTGCACGTCCTTCCTGTAAAGATAAAGGTCGAAACTCCCCCAGCTTCATCCCCTCCCCCTCGAGCCCCTCTTACCCCTCTTACCCCTCACAACCCCGTCCCTTCCACACCCTCCCCACTACACCCCCTCCCCTCTCCACCTCCTCATCACTCCACTCCCTCTCCCTCTCCCCTACCTTATCAAACACTAAAATAGAAGGGTAACAGTTCATCAAATTTATAGGAATGTATTATTTTTGAAAATTAATAAAACTTTTACATCATCTGAACCTCAATCGTTTGGCTCAAGCGCAGACATGGAGTCTTTGTTCAATAATTGGTGTCATGGAAGTACAAGAATCTTCTCCAATGTAGATATCTTTTAACCCTTTACCCAACGCAGACGATATCAAAATTTATTATTTTAAATATTATTTTTTTAAATGTTTCAAACAATTTCAACAAAACCATATCATGTGACCCCTCGTTGGAACGAGCTCGGGGAGCTCGTTCCAACGAGGGGTCACATGATATGGTTTTGTTGAAATTTTTTGAAAAATAATATTTTTTAATTTGCATATTATGCGGGCGGATGCGGGCGATTCGTTGGGTAAAGGGTTAAACACACTTTCTCATATTTCTTTCCCATATTTCTGTGGGTTATAATTCAAAACAAGTTCAACCCCTGAGCAAATGTCCGACTGAAATCCCACAAGCAGTGCATTTTCCATTCGACATATTTAAGCACATTATCAGCTATAAATCTTGGAATCTTAATCAGACAGTGGAGATAATGTGTTCACTTTCTCGGGGAAAGCAATCTTGATTGATATGATTTGTTCCTCCGTTCATTTTGAAGAGAGCTTTGTTGATGATTTAGTCACAAATATCAAATCTATTGGCCATACAATTACACCAGATGAAACATTTTATCAACAGTCTTGAATTTATAAAGCAGTTTTCTGTTTTCGAAGGGCAGAAATTTCAGGTAGTTTAAAAACGGCGAAGACATGGCGTTGGTTTGGGGTAGCAGGGAAGTATTTTGCCCATCCCCGTTCATTTAGCCGGGCGATGCCCCTGGTACCGAGTGCAATATAGACAGTCTGTATAATAGCATTACCATTGTTTTAATTTTCAAGAATGGGTTAAGAAGTGGTGGATCAACTTGAGCAACAATCTCTAAGACATCAATGGCGAAGAGGTAGTTGCTCAAGTTGATCCACCCTTTCTTAATATTTTACTCTACGTATCGGTAAAAACAGGCCTGCGCTCTTCACGAAAGTTGGTATTTTCAATTCCTGACTTATATCGTCATAATCCCCGCGGGAACCCCTGGAAGTGAATCAGTGCTTGTTCACCGTGTTAAACAGGCTCTGTATTACTCGTAATCATGACCACAATATGAGTATCAACTCAAGACCCATGGTCTTGAGTTGATACTCATGTTGTGGTCATGATTAGCCATTGTGCAAAAATATGTGACCTTAAACACCAATAAATATTTAAAAGAATATCGTCATAAAAATCAATTTTCCATAAAGTTATCTCCCTTGAATTATTGGACGAGCCGGGAGAGTCCAACTGAGAAGCAGGGAATTGTTGAGAAAACACCTATTTCATCAGTTGAAAATAAAAGGCAAGTTTCTTTTTGTTACATTGATTAAAAGAAAGCAGACAGCTCTCAGACCTGACTGTTGTTTTTGACTATTTATTTATTTACTTATTGGGGTTTAACGACACTTTCGACGCCCAAGGTCACCTCGTGTTGGGCAGTTTTACGGGTGGAGGAAGCTGGAGTACCCGGAGAGAACTAGGGAGCAACAGCGAGCAACTGTCAGGCTCCCCAACATAGTAACTCCATACAAGCAGTGTTAACATTGGTTGAAGACAACGACGTGCAGTACGCCTTAGTACACAACGCCACCGTGCCCCCACGTGGACAATGGGGGTGAAGTGTCTTGCCCAAGGACACAACGCGGTTGCCGCGGGTGGAATTCGAACCGAGGACCTCTCGGCTACATAGCCTGCTCCTCTTTCGATTATTAAAAGTTACGTTACAAGAGAAGCTTGGATTTTTTAATCAACTACTTCCATTATTAAAACTATCCTTCAGGAAGTATCACACTAGGTAAGGTTTCACTTTGGCTTTTTGCTTAGCGAATCTTTTTTTACAGTTATTTGAAAAATGTTATTCTTCCGTCGAAAACAAATTAGCAAATATCACCTCCAAGACGTTTATATTACCTCTTTGAACTCTAGTGGTATCTTCCATGCCAGTTCAATGGCAGCAATTATTAGAGTCCATATTCATTATTTGGGGTAGACCAATCAATATTTTCAACGTGCAGCATCTGGGCTGCACGTTGAAAATATAGACTGGTCTATCCCACACATTTACTAAACAGCCATCCTATTTAATGACGTTATGACGTATCATGTTGCTGGACAGAAAAGGGACGCTAGGGTTCAAAGGGTTAATGGAAATGACATTGTCTGTATTATACGCCACGATGCGCACACTGTTGACATAACCAGCAGAAAAGGAGAGGTGTGACCCGCTTGAATAATGGCAGTACAGCAAAGGATGGTGAAAACGCCAGTTTTCTATTCTTTAACCCTTTACCCAACGTAACGGCCAAAACCGGCCAGCGCTATTCTCAAAAATCGCCAATTAATTTTCAAAATATTTTGATTTTTTGTCTCAAAAACATAGGTTATGACCCCTCGTTGGAACGAGCTCGTCGAGCTCGTTCCAACGAGGGGTAATAACCTATGTTTTTGAGACAAAAAATGAAAAAATATAGTTATTCAAGAATTTTTTTTGCAAGTGTCGTCTGCTTTTCATGTTAGGTAAAGGGATATATGGGTTTCATCAGAGAATAACAGGCAATCGTTCCAACTGATTGGGGAAAAATTATAAAAAGTTATCTTCTATGTTTTTTTCCACTCTTCAGTAAAATGCTCGCAGTTTATGAAATGATGCGTACATCGGCGATAGAAATTCGTTACAGTTCGAAATATCAATTTTATATGAAACTGCCATACCCCAAGTCCTAAATTTACTGACAGCTTTAAGAAATTAAGAGAAGGTAACTTTCCTGAAAATCTCTTCCAAGGACGAAAATTGTCAGCCATGCATTTTTGGTCTCAAAACATAACTTACTGCCCTGTCTATCTAGAAAAGTGGAGTATGATTATGAGATCAAGATTCGAAATAATGTAATAATTAAATATTCTGTGACGAGTATTCAGGTATATATGCAAGTGGAGAATGTTGTGAGCTCAATGTTTCAGCAGGGTTAAAATGGAACTGTAATAAATCTATTCTCATCTCGGGAAATTGAGCCAAGGCATTTTATTGTGGTGTATTATGGATGCAGCAACAGTAACATTAGCTTTATGGATAAAATAATTGGACAATTATTGAACGTTGAGGAAGTGTACAACAGACAGTTACGAAAGATACATTATTCCAACATTACAAATTAGTAAATAATACCGCCATTTCAGAATATTCCCAAGTTTGAAACTAATAGATGCGAGTCTTTTTTAACACTTACTCTACCGAAGGCGACTATTGTCACCTATTTTATGATGATTATCTGTACGTTCTGGTATGCGCTGATCAAACCTACCATCTGATTAATTGTTGGAAAGGGCTCAGAGAGCCCTTTCCAGCAATTAATCAGATGATAGAGTTTCAAGTATGTCATAAATTTTATTAAACTACCTAGCATACAGGCGTACACAGACGTCTTCCATATTTATTTAGTTATTAGTGGTTAAGGTCATATACTTATGCACAATGGCTAATCATGGCCGTGGCAGTTTTACGGGTGGAGGAAGCCGGAGTATCCGGAGAGAACCACCGAGCAACGACGAGCAGCTGCCAGCTCCCCAACATCGTAACTCCGCACTGCAGCACAGGCAGGGTTAGATTGGTTGAAGACATGCGTACTATCGACGTGCAGTGCGCCTTAGTACACGGCGTCATCGTGCCCCCATGTGAACAATCGGGGTTAAGTGCCTTGCCTAAGGACACAACGCGGGAGTCCGAATTGATCGCTCAGACGGTGACCCATCCAATGATTAATCGAGCTCGACGTTGCTTAACTTCGGTGATCTGAAGAGAACCGGTTACCGCAACACCATCGCGCCCCGACGTCTTCCATATATGGATAATGTTTGAGTTGCAGTAAAAGGGTTAAAGTTTTCAACACTGAATTAACCTTACTTCGACTAGTGCACGAAAACTACATTTAAACCTTATCCCGCCACGTGCACGTTTACCATGTATGGAAGCAACGGCTTAACTACAGAGGATTCGGGGTGCGAACCCACCCCACCTTCTCATTAATTTTCCAGACATTTCCATCTGTATTGGAGTCATAGATATCGATTCGCTCTTGTCGGTGGTAACCATGGAGTTTCTTACGGGAAAAGATTTATAGGGATTCTTCTGCCCTCTTTGGAAAAGGGACCGGGAACCATGCAATTGGAACATTTGCATCATCAAGCCTGCAATTGAGAATACGTTTTGGTGGAGAAGAAACACAAAGAATAATAAATATTACCTTTAAATTGAACTCAGAACTCTCTGTGACAGTCTACATTTTGTGGCTTTGATGTGGTGCCGAGACAAGTCTTGGCTGCCTACAGAGGCATCCAAGACTTGCCTAGAAACACCTGACAAGGTTCTTATAATGTAACTTGCAAGTGCGAAGGAAACTTGCAAATGTATCTGAAAACTGCATGTTGGGTATCCATTTTTTGCAGTAAAAAGTGATCAAAATCTGAATTAGGTCTTTAATGGTTAGAGGAGAACCTTTCGTTACTTTTTAAGCTTTGTTAGGGTGGTAATTGTTGGTTTTCTGAGGACCTATGACCGCTTAGTTCAGGGGCCAATACTATCAAACTTTTACAACTGTATTTTCTATTATTGTATTTTCTAGTCATACCCATTCTAGTCATACCCAACAATATTGATTAAAATAATATCTTACGCGAAAATTATCTCCCTTGAGATTATTGAACTTGCGAGACGAAATCCAATTAAGAAGGCAGTGAATGTGGGTGGTGAGGTGTGAAATTTCTGAGACTTGATGTTCGTGGATGAATGACAATGAGGTGTGAAATAGCGACACCAACTAAAGCAATTACTATTTAATTTCTCATCCATCTCTGCGTTTTTGTACAGTCCGAGAATGTATTTTCATAGCAATTTGGAAGTTTTAATTCATCAGAGGAAAAAAATTGGAAAACCACATCTGACAGACTTTTAGATTATTAAAAAGAACAGTGTTTTATGCAACGATGCGCACACTGTTGATACAATGAATATAAAAACAGTCACCAAAAGGGTCTGAAAAGGCAGTTTTTTATTTTTCTAAAATGGGTTTCTACTGGGAACAATAGTCCAATGTTCAAATTAATTGGGGGAAAAAGTGTGGCAAGATAGCTTTTATTTGCTTATACTACACCACAGAAAAGAACTGTAATTTGTGAAATGATGCGCACATCGATGATAAAACTACACGAATATTAAAAAAAAATAAGGTTTTATCTGAAGTTCCCATCTGTCTCAGTGTTAAATGCCTGAACAACTTTACTAAATTAAGGGGAGATAATGTTATAGAGAATCGCATCAAGGGAAACATTTTCTTGCCCATGTATGACTTTTGAGTGGTTGAAATGAACACGTAGCATTTTCAAAGATGTGGCAATTTGCCATATCTTTTTAATAATTCATCTTAGTCAGTTCATTAATAGGTAGATTTATTTATTTATTGATGTTTAAGGTCACATATTTATGCACAATGGCTAACCATGACCGTGACAGTTTTACGGGTGGAGGAAGCCGGAGTACCCGGAGAGAACCACCGAGCAACGTCGAGCAGCTGCCAGCTCCCCAACATCGTAACCCCGCACTGCAGCACAGGCAGGGTTAGATTGGTTGGAGACATGCGTACCATCGACGTGCAGTACGCCTTAGTACACGACGTCATCGTGCCCCCACGCGGGCAATGGGGATGAAGTGTCTTGCCCAAGGACACAACGCGGTTGCCGCAGGTGGGATTCGAACCGAGGACCCCTCGGCTTGCAGCCTGCACCTAATAGGTAGAAAATACAATTCTAGAAAATACAGCTGTAAAAGCTTTATAGTATTGGCTCCAGAACACTAACTGTAAATTAATAGTTTGTTTGATTGGGAGGGAAATTGGGACATATTTGGTTTGAATTGGGAACAATCAGGCCCAAATGCCATTCGCAAAAGGGCCCCATGTTCTGCCCCTGTAGACATAGAAAATAATCCCCGATTTGCTTCATGAACCTACGTCACAAATGCAGTTGATCTCCTGCAAATGGGCATCTGAGGCAGATTGTGGATTTTGGGGTCCCATCGTGGCTAATTTTAAGTTTACGACTGGTGGGACTAGATTTGCTTATTGGATTTTCTTAGTCGGCCTCATGTAAATGTAGGTCTGTGGCCGATAGGGATATATCTATAGTAGCTTGGTGTTCCAAATGTTCACCACTCGTGGTGAAGTGGTGTTAACCGCGCCCCCAGGCGCGCGGTTAACACCACTTCACCACGAGTGGTGAACATTTGGTACACCAAGCTACTTTGGGTATATTTTATTTATACCACGACCGTCAGATTATTAAGTGTTGCTATTATTTTTTCTCGATTTTACTGAGCACCAGAGTACATACAGGCGAATCTGTTTTTGTTTACACGAGCATCGGTAGGCGGCACTTCCGCTGTCAATTTTATCGCCGAAACAAAATGAAACGGTGCTTTTTTCATTTTAATAGTATTATAACTTCCCATGTCGAGTTGTGGATGATTTATTAACATGAGACAATGCATGTTTGTTAAGTTTTGGTGTCTTATGGGGTAAACTCATTTAAAAACGTAATAAACAATTGTCACTTTCATTTCACTCTTCGCGAGGCGACGGGCGATAAATTTAAACAAGTTCGTATTCAGGTAGACGTCTCCAAAGGTCAACTTGGATGTAGTTCCACTGTAGGCGTAAATTTTAACTAATGAAATCCCATTGCTGGCGTATTCACCACGGTTGGTGTATAAAGCAAAAATATATGTTATAGGCTTTTCATATATAGTAGAATAGGTAATCATGGTATAAATGTGGGTCCCAGCATATTTATTTATTTATTTATTGGTGTTTAAGGTCACATATTTCTGCACAATGGCTAACCATGACCGTGACAGTTTTACGGGTGGAGGAAGCCGGAGTACCCGGAGAGAACCACCGAGCAACGGCGAGCAACTGTCAGCTCCCCAACATACCGACTCCACACAAGCAGGGTTAGCATTGGTTGAAGACAGGTGCACCATCGACGTGCAGTACGCCTTAGTACACAACGTCACCGTGCCCCCACGTGGGCAATGGGGGTGAAGTGTCTTGCCCAAGGACACAACGCGGTTGCCGCAGGTGGGATTCGAACCGAGGACCTCTCGGCTTGCAGCCTGCACCTCTACCAACTGAGCCACCGCGCCCCCGGGTCCCAGCATGACTAATCCTGAATCCGGTACGTGCTGATTAAATAAGAAATCGGAAATTCCATGCATGATGACTACTATATGTATGTATCCACAAACAATCAAAAACTCTGAGTTTTTTTAACCCTTTAGCCAACTTAACGGCCGAAACCGGCCAGCGCTATTCACAAAAATCGTCAATTTTCATTATTTTTTAATTTTTTGCCTCACAAACATAGGTTATGACCCCTCATTGGAACGAGCTCGTTCCAGTGAGGGGTCATAACCTGTGTTTTTGAGAAAAAAATGAAAAAATTAGTTATCCAAGAATTTTGTTTGCAAGTGTCGTCTGCTTTTCAGTTAGGTAAAGGGTTAACTACACTGTCCAACAAGGTTAAGCCAGCTCCCCCCCCCCCCCCTCCCTCTATGATACCTGTGGGTATACGAATGTTCCATATTGTGATGTTCCCAATTACACTATCGGAGAGGGCAGAGATCCTCAACACTGGTGAACATTTGCCGTGCATATCTGACATTGGTTGGACCGCGCTAAGTCCGATTTTGACGAGACTGTTTAAGTCACTCTCTGTTGAGTGTCTCAGGAATGTTCAGCCTGTTGACCGTTTTGGTAGTGGAAGCATCATGGTTTGGGCCGGTGTCTGCTTTCAACCCAAAACTGCACATCGTCGACGGAAACATGAATGCACGAATGTACAGGGGTCACATTTTGGAAACGCTTGCCATCTCGTATCGTCGCTGTTTCCTTGGAAACCCATTTCATTATTTGGGCTATAATGCCAGGCCTCACCAAGCGCGAATAGTGCGAGAATTCAATGATATGCAACAGGATGAGAACGGGATTCATTTTCCTGCAAAGAGTATGGACTGCAAGACGATAAAACATGTGTGGGACATGCTCGGTAGGAGAGTGGTTAATAGACAGCCACCACAACATGACATCGACAGTTTGCGTCGTGCGCATATAGAGGAATAGATCAACATCTCATTGGGAGAAATTCGGAAGGTCATCGCCAGCATGCCAAGCCGATTAATATGCATAAGGGTATCCCCCCATTAGTCAGACACCCCAGTTGTCAGACAGTTTATAATCACAGATTATTGGGTTGTCTGAACAGCTAATCCCAAACTTATAACCTTCAGAATAAAGTGGGATATTCCAAAAAGTCAGGCAGAAAAGAAACAATTAATGAACTTTAGCGATTTATTTCTTCACCAGTGTGTTTTAGAAATAAACAGAAAATAAATAGAAAATAAATGACAATAAAATTATGAAATATGTGACAATAACATGAATAATCGCACACATAAATAGTTTTTTGTGATAATTAAACAGAACATCATATTGTATGAAACAAAGAAAATAAATAGGAAATAAATCACAATAAAAAGAAGAATATGAAATACAACAAGAGCATAAGAGATACCGAACAATGTGACGTTGAGAGAGGTGTAACTTGTCCAATCCAAAACACCCTTAAATAATGGCAAAGAATCTCAAAAAAAACAAACATGTGCCTGCTTTCGACAGTAGTTTGAAAAACCGAGTTTTCATAATTAGGGACTGCAAGCTGGGGGAAACTCAGAAGGAGGTAATGTATTGATTGGGTAATGGTCAGGTGAGGATTGTGTATTTTAACACGGTACCTCCAGAACAAAATTTTTGACAGTTGTGGCAAGGCACTTCATCCCGATTGCCCATGTTGGGGGAGGGGGAGGGGTGGCGCTGTGTACTAAGGTGTACTGCACGACGATGGTGTACTTGTCTTCAACCAATGCCAACCCTACTTGCACGGAGTGAGTACACTGGGAAGCCTGACAGGTGCTCGCCGTTGCTCGGTGGTTCTTTCCGGGTACTTCGGCTTCCTCCACCCGTAAAACTGTCCGACACCAGGTGACCCTGGCTGTCGAAAGTGACGTAAAACCCCAATAAATAAATGTTGATAGATGTGGTTTATCTACCCCTACTCCACCCCCACCGCCCCCCCCCCCCCTTTCCCCACCAAACACACGCGCACACTACCAAATGAATGAACTATAACTTAGATTACAATGTCACCAATTCAAAGTAAGAATGATATAGGGACCAATAAAATCATTGGATTGGAAAGTATCATGGTTGTGAATGTAATTAGAGTGCTCAGGAGACTTGTCTCTTTAACGAAATGGATTGAGGCCGACAAAGAAGGAAATTTAGGAAAGGTAATAACTTCTGTTTGATCAAACAAGACAGATCATAAATATGGCAGATGCAGAATCTCGATCCGACTCCATTGTTGGAGGATCTAGTACTCATCGTTTTGCAGATTGCTCGTATTCTCAGTGTTAAATGTCAATTCATTTATTTATTGTCGTTTAAGGCCACATAGCATCTGATGCTATTTTGTGGTGATAAAACGGTATTAGCGTAAACATGTTATTTATCTTTATTATTATTAAACGTATTTTATTTGTTATAACAAAATGGATTGGATAACAAGTGCCGAGCACTTAGATAATATCCTTTCCTTAAAATACATTTGAAAATTTCAGATTACGTTTACAAATATTTACAAAAAGTTACCAAAATGTGCATGCAATGGCAAAGCAAACTTATGAATAATTAAAACAATATTGTGTATGTACACTCTTCAAGATGGATGTTGGTTGGTCGACTTCACAAGCGTCAGAACAGATAGGCGAGAGGAAGGAGAGCAGAAAGGTGAACTTCCACATCGCAACACTGCTGGACTTGGTCAACTAGCCAACGTGTCATATCACGGTACAATCGCGATTCCAGCGGAACCGCGATTCAGACGGAGCCCCGTTACCACTGCTATAGCCAGGGCATACAGGACGAACATGCGGGATGCACAAAGCCGTAACTGTAGGAAATGGAGGTGAAAATGAAAATGGACACTCATGTTATAGGACATTTGGCTGGGAAGATGTTGACAGACTAGTCTGCCTGATTACGGTCCAGTCTTAAAATCTCTTCGTGGCCTAAATGAAATTTTGTACACTTCGAGAAAGGTGGATGTTGACGGATTCTGGTAGGTTGGGGATACCATAATGAAGATCGTTGATCGATCTTATTGTAAGATGAGCAAGATTTCTCTGTAGGACTAGTCTTTCGTTTGAATAGTTATTACAGTCGAAAAAGTAATGGTTCGCGTCTCTTTAGTCTCGTAGCCACACGAACAGATAGGTGTATCATGGACGTAGTTGGAGTATTTATCATAATTTAGGTCGCTACACGAATTTCGCAACTTGCAGCGTATAATATTGACGGCTCTATCGCCATTGTTAAAGTACTTAGGTGGTCTACATGCGCCACTATTAAAATATTTGAGAAAGTTATTCAGGTGAACTCGATTGTCTTGTTTCTTGGGGTAATGCATTCCATTCCGAGATACATGAGGGGATAAATGCGCGCTTGAATGTTGCCGTGTGCGTAAGTGGTAATTGAAGATTAGTGTGCGACCGGGTGCTATACGTGGAAATATCCTCGAAGGTCCGTGGCAATAAGTCAGAGAGATATGTGGGGGCCTGGTTATTTACGATTTTAAAAAACGTTTTCATTTTGTGGAGATGACGTCTCTGTACAAGGGTTTCCCAACCAAGTTCTGCAATTAGAGCAGATACCGGGGTTGATCTCGTTAGACCGGATATTATTCTCGCTGCATCGCTGGTAAGTTGGTAGTCGGGCGCACCGGCCCACACCCCATCGGCGTATTCTAAGATAGGGAGTGTGAATGATTTGTATAACGTTTCCAGGCTTTTTCGACCTAGAATATACTTTAATTTTCGTAACTGAGACAGTCATGTTATTTATCTTATAATCAATCGACACCCCCACCCACCCCCACCCCCGGATCCGCCTAGTCTACTAAATACAAATTATCGCTACAGTGAAGTGATCTGGGTTGTACTATCACGTCGAGTTGAGGAGGTCAGATAGCCGGAAAAAACGCACTGCCGCTAGAAGCCTGTTTGATCCGGCTATCTGACCTCCTCAACGATGCGTGATGCAACGACCCAGATCACTTCACATTGGCGATAGAAGGTTTATTATATGACTTATAGTTCAACATTGCATGCCAATGCTAGCATTAGCAGTTCCCCCAACCTATTTGTGTAAATTGGATTGAAGTAAAAAAGAAATGTTTTTGTTTACACTTGTTTTTGTAACAGGCGAACACTTCCGGGGAATCCACCGATGCACATGATAACGATCGAAAAATATCATGAATACCATAAAAAAAACCTGAACCGCCGTTCGAGAGCACTCATTTCAGCTCAGAGTAAAGTACTTTCTGTGACCGGAACAGCTAATTATGCGAATTCAGACGCACCCGTAAAAATAGTCCGCCATACTACAGTGATATGGAATCGGATTCCACACTGTGGATTTTCAGGGGACCAGGAAAAGATCGTCAGACAGCAGTGATATTTAGTAGTTAAATTATATTGTCATGTAATAAAAATTTTAATCAGCCACAATAACGTCTTCGGACACCTGCGATCATTCGACTCAGATAGAGAACATTTTACCTGCACTAATCGAAAACTGATTACACATGTCGAGGTGACCGTTTTTGATAACAGTAATTACATGACAAATGAATTAACGATTCAGCGAAATAAATTATACTGGATCAATTTTTGCCATGATCATATTTTTATAGAGACCCACCATGCGCTAAATCTGAAATATAAAACAACGAAACACATAGCCGAAATACTAACATTAACTTCGGCGGTTGCAGTTTAAGTAGACAATGATTGGGGATTACGTCATGCACAATTGAAGAAAGTAATACCATAACGTCATCAATATCTTCATTCATAAAAAAATTATGGACGCTGAATGGTTGTCAAAATACATGCGAAAAAGTTAAGAGAGGGATTTATTTATTTGTTTATTTATTTACTTTTTTATTAAGGTTTAACGACAATTTAACAGCCAAGGTCATATCGTGTCAAACATCGTAACTCCGCACTGCAGCACAGGCCGGGTAAGATTGGTTGAAGACATGTGCACCATCAGCGTGCTGTACGCTTTAATACACGGCGTCATCGTGCCCCCACGCGGACAATGGGGGTGAAATGCCTTGCCCTAGGACACACCGCAGGATTACAAGGACTGACCGGGCTCGACGTTCCTTAACTTCGGTGAGTCAAGAGAGGGAAGAATACTGTATGATAAAGTGGCTGTTACCACCAAGTGGGTTTCCGAGATCGTGCAAATATATATTTGTCATCACCGCTCTATGTTGATTGATAAACTAGTATCAATCCTCGAGAGTGTTCCTATTATGTATCGCGATGAGCCCTAAGAGGCTCGCCGCGATATCCAAAACGAACACTATATCGGCTTGACACAAGTTTCTCGATCAACATATAGTGGTGATAACATTTAATGCCATGATAACCTATTCTACAATATATGAAAAGCCTGTGACATAAATTTTAGCTTTACACACCAGCAACGTGATTTCAATAGTTAAAATTTACATCTACAATGGAACTACATCCAAGTTGACCTTTGATGACGTCGGCCTGAATGCGAACTTGTCTAAATTTATCACACGTCGCCTCGCGAAGAGTGAAATGAAAGTGGCAATTATTTATTATGTTTTTAAATGAGTTTACCCCATAAGACACCAAAACTTAACAAACATGCATTTGTCATGTTAATAAAGCATACATAACTCGAAATGGTATGTTATTATGCTATTAAAATGAAAAAGGCCCGGTTTCATTTTCCATTTCATTTCGGCGATAAAATTTACAGCGGAAGTACCGATGCCCATGTAAACAAAAACAGATTCAAACGTATGTACGTCTGGTGCTCGGTAAAATCGAGCTAAAATAATAGCGACTCTTAATAATCTGATGGTCATGGTATAAATAAAATATACTCACAGTAGCTTAGTGTACCAAATGTTCACCACTCGTGGTGAAGTGGTGTTAACCGCGCGCCAAAGGCTCGCGGTTAACACCACTTCACCACTCGTGGTGAACATTTGGTACATCAAGCTACTATGGGCATATTCTAAAAAAAATCAAACAAGATATCCAACTTCAGTAGTCATGTTAAAAGAATCACGGATACTGACATTAAGCATTCTTGTCTACCAAAGGCTCGCGGTTAACACCACTTCACCACTCGTGGTGAACATTTGGTACATCAAGCTACTATGGGCATATTCTAAAAAAAATCAAACAAGATATCCAACTTCAGTAGTCATGTTAAAAGAATCACGGATACTGACATTAAGCATTCTTGTCTACCATTGATTTTTCAACTTGGTATCAGAATTTCATCAATCATTTCCTGTAAATCTGTTATTACCCCAGAAAAATCTAGCAAATTGCTGACAATTGTCTTGAAAAGAAAACAGATCAATAGTTGTCTACCATTAATTTCAAAAATAAAAGCACCAGTTTTCAAACGCTAAAGCCTCCGTACTTAAGGTCTAACTGGTCTGATAACACCCACCTCTGCTCCACCACGCCCACATTCACCAGCTAGTGAGAAGAAAAGTGTACCCAATAACCGGAGTGGGCGTAAAGCACTGACATTCACGCTATATATTTTTAACACTTTGATGTTCAACAAACGATGCGCAACTTATATATGTCCTACAATTTTTATGATTAACCTTCCAGGGGCGCGGTGGCTCAGTTGGTAGAGATACAGGCTGCAAGTCGAGAGATCCTCGGTTCAAATTTCACCTGCGGCAACCGCGTTGTGTCCTTGGGCAAGACACTTCACCCCCATTGTTCGCGTGGTGTCACGATGGCGTTGTGTACTAAGGCGTACTGCACGTCGATGGAGCACCTATCTTCAACCAATGCTAACCCTGCTTGTGTGGAGTTCGTATGTTGGGGAGCTGACAGTTGCTCGCCGTTGATCGGTGGTTCTCTTCGGGTACTCTGACTTTCTCCACCCGTAAAACTGTCGTGGTCATGATTAGCCATTGTGCAGAAATATGTGACCTTAAACACCACCACTAACTAAGATTAACCTTCCGATCACTGCACATCCACGAAATAAAAATAGATCTCTATATGCAACTGATAGAAAACCTTTCCGAAGTGAAGGAGTCACAGATTCAACGTCTGACAACATATTTTTAAATAAAAGGAAGCTATTTGTCTTTCTGAAGATTTTTAATGACGAAAACTCATCTCCATGGAAAATATCGCAAACATTTTGAGAATGATTCCAAAACAAACTTGCCAAGTCTAAAATTGTCTGAAGTTAATTTTAGCAAATAAGTAATTTTATTACACATCCATTAAACTTTAAAGCCTTGTATATAATGGAATCGCTGCTATGACATAAATGCTTCTGTATTTAACTGGTGATGTACAAGCCGGGACTTTTTCTCCTCACCGTTTCGACTAGTTTCTTTCCCATCGAGTCATTATTTACGCTTCAAAAAGTTTCAAAATTTCGTTATAGCATTATCGATCCTCTGCGTTTCTCTCAGCTGTTTTGCAAATCCACCCAAATTTGTACTTATATTTTTACCATCAGTAATAGTCACCAAATGATTTGGAGTGAATGGACACCAGCTGAAGAGAACAGTGATACGAATTGCAACAAACACGTCCAACAGAAAAGATAACGAATGTAATTTAGACTGGATTCCTAAAGGTAGTTTTTAAAGATTTTTATCGATCCATTTAATCAGTACCGTTTTAAACAAAAATGACGGACTCTTCACCTTTGAGTTTAAATATCGGACTTCAAATTTGTGTATTTAAATGAATTTAAATGCATGAGGATGTGTAATAAACACAGATCAGTAATCGCCACCAAATGGTTAGGCTTGACTGGACACCAGCCAAATAGAAACAGCGATACGAATTTCAACAAACACTGATTCCCAAAAGGTTGTTTTGATTTTTCGTTGGTCCATTTGATCAGTACAGCTTCAAACAAAACAAACGGACTCTCCACCTTTGGATTTAACCCTTTACCCAACGAATCGCCCGCATCCGCCCGCGTAATATGCAAATTGAGCAGTTGAAAATATTAAATTTTTCAAAATATTTCAACAAAACCATATCATGTGACCCCTCATTGGAACGAGCTCATTGAGCTCGTTCCAATGAGGGGTCACATGATATGAAAATTTTTTTAAAAAAATTAAATTTAGAATAATAAATTTTGATATCGTCTGCGTTGGATAAAGGGTTAAACATCGGAATTAAAATTTGTTTATTTAAATGAATTTTAATGCATTGGATGTGTAATATACACAGAACGCGATGTTTGCTTGAATCGGTGAGTGTTTTACATAACGAGTTGGAATCGTCTACGGCTCTCGCGAAACATGACCATGCCATTCCAACTCGTTATGTACTGCATCCACCAATTCAAACACACATCGCATTCTGTCTATATGTTTACTGTTACGTCCGTAGTCTGGACGATAATCTTTATCTTCGAGATTCAAAAATATTAAACGATTTGATCATTTTTATGAAAGTTTTATAAAAATATAATCAGTATTAATAAGGCATCTCATTTACACCTTAACCTTTTACCGAACAAATCGGTCGTATCCATCCGCGCAATTTACAAATTAAGCAGTTGGGGAAAATATATTTTTCAAACAAAATTTCACCAGAACTAAATGCTGGTGCAAAAGAACGGCTTGGAGGTTCCCAAAACACAGAAGTTGACATTCTTTGTCTAAGAAATGTTAATAGTATCGTCCATGGGCCAATACTCTAAACAATAAAATTGTATTTTCTAGAATTGTATTTTCTAGTTATGACTTTAAATGGGTTGAAATAAACCATTAGCACTTTCAAAGATGTGGCAATTTGCCAGTAGGCAAATTGCCATATCTCTTAAAATACCGATGATTCATTTTAGTCAATTATATTAATTAATATGTAGAAAATATATTTCTAGAAAATACAATTGTAAAAGTTTTATAGTATTGGCTACAGAACGTTTACACTTGAAGGATAATCCATATTGAATTTAATGTTGGGGTGAAATTTGTTCAGTTTGTCATCTCATTCAGCAATTTGTTTTCTTTTACAAATGTCATCAATGTTGCGAAGATTGGTGATTACGCAATGTTTTTAGGAAACCCCTTTCCAAGTTTGCCATAAAAAAGATTTGTATGCCGGATATTACTGCACCCTAGTTTGTAAAACACATGCTGCTTTTTAATACATTGTTCTGAGTTTGTTTTCTCCTTTGCATGTTATCACATCCAGAGGTGTGTTGACATGCAGAGCAGCTTGTCTTTCGTTCATTCTAGGCTGCATTTCATTGTGGTGGCAAAGAAGAACTCATATTGTGTCTCTCTGCTTATGTGGAGTTTATGTATATTATTTACTTTGCGGGCAAAACAATTCGACTGAATAGTGATGTCGCAAGTGTTTCAGATTCTATGGAGAAGAGGTATGTGAAAATCTGTGAGCAGAAAGGGTATATTTAGAATCTTTATGTAAGTCCGTAATGCAGCACAGACACCATGGACTGGTCACTTTCCACGGATGGGCATTCTTTAACACAGACGCAAGAACATTTAAGAACTGAATGCAATTTTTATAATCTTTATTGGAGTATGAACGTGTGGGAATGGGTACAACTTGTATGAATCCCGAATTACATTCCGTAACTGTTTAAACTACTTTTTACCAAACAACAAAGCAGAAAGACGAAATAAAATATGTACGAACGAACGAGGCGAAAAACCACCCTCACACAAAAGACAAAGCACACAACTCTGAGTTGAGCGCCAGTTTTCGGCATTGACCCAAATTTGTCAAATTGCCGTCTTTCGCAACGAAACTTGGAATGTTCAAAACAATTTATTTAACATATCAGTAAACTATAATCACTGTTCAGTGCGAGAGGCGCTAAAAGTTATAAACACGCCCAAACACCGCCCGAATTACATTCTGTCGACTGCGTTCTACCGTAAATGCGGGTCAAAGTTCGACCAAATGTATTCATTAGAAAATGAATTGCATTTGGTCATGACGTTTTCATCCAGCTGACCAATGGGAATTGAGTATTTGGACGCAAAACGTATAACTACATTAACAATGTAATTATTTAAGAAATAGCTGTTGTTTTCCTTCGGTTTATGCGATATAAACCGAAAATTTTCAGCACAAGCTTCATAACTCGCGTAGCGAGTTATAATTAAGCTTGTGCTGAAAATTTTCGGTTTATATCGCATAAACCGAAGGACATACTCCGATATAAACCGAAATTTTTTAGCACAAGCTTCATAACTCGCGTAGCGAGTTATGAATAAGCTTGTGCTGAAAATTGTCGGTTTATATCGCATACACCGAAGGAAAACAACAGCTATTTCTTATAATTCAATCCGGCTGTAATATTAAAATATAACAACTATGTGTACGTGAACGAAAAAAAACTTTTAATTTTCGCAAAAGACAACAGTCAAACTCAGGAAAGTGTGCAACAAACAGGTCACGTCAATCATTGTCAAATTATTTGTTGTTTTAATTTTCGATCGCAGACGACAGATATTTAGCAAGTCACGTAACAATATCATTAAAAACATTTTTTCAAGTTCCCCCAAAATCATGTTTGGGTATATGATCATTTATTCGTCTCCCACTTCGGTATATTTTATGAAATTCAATTGTTCCTGAGAAATTATCATTATATTCTCGCTGACTGGTGGCGATGAAAAATCGATCATTGATCTTTGTTTACAAGCTCGTTATCCATCTATCAGTCTGCCGTCACGTCCTCACGGTGACAGTTGGATTGAGTGGGTGGGGCTTCCAAGAGTCTTCAAGGTTGGATCGGATGTGCGAACGTGTAGCGACATTCCAAATCATGACGTGATTTGGTTTATACGATTTTGACGACTTTCACACTGTACACTTTCAACCAATCAAACGCAGAGGCGGGGCAAATGATTAAATTATTAGATTACCAACACTAATTTTATGAATAATCAACAAACATTTAATTAATGAAGCACCGGATACAACCCGGAAAATAAATACCTTTAACCCTTTGAACATTGGTAGTACCTTTGATGTTATTTTGGAAGAGTTCATATTCATTATTTAAATGTTGCTGCTGATGGTTTCTGTTACCTGGGAAACGCATGCATGGATATCACTGCCCACGCGTGAATTACGACCCGCCCACAGTGACTGCACTGTAGATGTTTCATGTTCCTTAAATCAGCACACTAAGATTTTAATTCTTCTGCCCTCTTTGGGAACGGGTCCGGGCCCATGCCATTGGAAAGATTTTGCGTCATGGGGTCTCCAATTGGGAATTTGTTTTGGAGGGGAAAAAAACATGTAAAGACATATGAGGCCAACCGCAGCACGTTCGTCGTAATGAAGCCAGCGCGTTTCACACTTTCATGCTGCTACCGAAAGGAAGATGAATCAAGTAATCAGGATAACTTCATCTTCAAAGATAGATTCCAGCCATCGTTTTTGACGGTGTGTAATGGTCTAGTGGTTTAGGTGTTGGACTGGCCTAAGATTATCGAACAGGATTATACATACGAAATAATATCTTCATTTTGTGCACTTATGGAACATAATATTTCCATTCGGTTCACTTATCTATAATCAGTCAGTGGGCTTCCCCCACACAATGCATCTCTTACCCACAAGTGGTGAAAGTTGCAGGAGAGAAAAAGTGTAGAGTGGCACAGGAATTGACAAATGAATTGCGCTCTACTTAGGGTCCTGCGAATATTCGTCATTCGATTCGATGTCGATACCATTCGTTTGCTTCGAGACCGATCCCGAATCAGTCTCAGGATTCGACTTTTCGAATATCTCGTACTAACACCAATTTGGTACATTTCCAACAAAAAATGAATAAAATTGGCATTAGACTGTTCATTTATATAGGCTCAATTCATATTTAATTGAGTAACTGACAATGGTTTGATAAATAGTTAATTTTGCCAAGAACATTATCCATAGTTTTAGTTTTTGAAGGTTTAACTTATTACTATTCACGTTCTTCAGAACGTGAATAGTAACAAGTTAAGCCTTCAAAAATTAAAACTATGGATAATAGGCCAAGCTGTTTCAGCTACGGTGCTACAGTGAATATTGATTTATTGTTGTTTACGGTGTCAGTCTGTCTTGTAAGGGTCATCACAGTGTACCGTAACTTCCGTTTAGTACAATATGAAATAACTTGTCTATTAAGATTCGATTCGAGATTCGATTCGATATCGATATCACAGACACGATTCGATTCGAAAAAAAATGTGTGATTCGCAGATCCGTAGCTCTACTCTTAAATTATTTAAACCTAAGAGTATTCTCTTAATATTTTTTTCTTTCATCCTTATGAAATTATTATTACTAATATAAAACTAAAATAATATTACAATTATGCCAACTATTATCCCCCGTTATGTAAATATTACGAATAGGTTGGCATAAAAGACAAAATTTTGAGCTGCTACACGCCCGCATTGTTATCCTATATTTCGAGCCGGCTTTTGAATTTGTATTACTTGCATGTCGTCATGAATGCATCGCATCACCAACTTCGGACTTGTTGGTGTCTCAGAGAGGGTATTGATATGCAGAGCAGATTGTGCTTCCGAGATTTTCATTCTAGGATGTATTTTGTTGAGATGGCAATTCAGAGCGTACATTGTGTCTCTCTGTTTATGTGGAGTTTAATGTGTATTATTTACTTTGCGCACAAAAAATATTGGACTCCAGAGTGATGGCGCTAGTGTTTCAGATTCGATTGAGAAGAGGTATGTAAAAATCTGTGATCAGGATATACCCATTCGAAGTCTTTAGATGCTTCATGCGTTTTAACGCTATAAGCCATATACGATTTGAATTATTCTGCCCTCTCTGGGAAAGGGTCCGGGGCCCATATCTGGGGAAATTTTGCGTCGCGGGGGTTCCAGTTGGGAAATTGTTTTGGAGGGGAAACCATACAAAGAATGTTATATTCGAACTGAACGGAGAACATTAACACCGATACCTAATCAACTGCGTGTGTACTACAAGTAAATGTTATAACAATTAGTCACATGGAGTCATATTTATTATTTACTGATGAATCACATTCTTATGCACAATGGCTATTCGTGACCATGACAGTTTTACGGGCAGAGGAAGCCGGAGTACACGGAGAGAACCACCTATCATCGATGAGCAACTGTCAGCTCCTCAACATTCTAACTCTGTCCAAGCTCTGCTCAAGCAGAGTTACAGCGGTTGAAGACATGTGCACCATCGACGTGCAGTGCCCCCATGTAGGCAACCGGGATAAAGTGCCTTGCCTAGGGACACAACGCGGGTCGTCCCGGACGGGGATCGAACGCGGATCGTCCCGGACGGGGATCGAACTCGGAACCTCTAGCACAGAAGTCCAACAGTCCAACAGTCTACCACTGAGCCACCGCGCTCACATCGAGTTATGTTCAGGCCTCTCTGTAGTCTCTATGGAACTGTTCTTAAACTATTAACGGAGCACTTGTCATTTGTTTTTGAATTAAGGGGCTTAGGCAAGTAATTTAAATTTAATGCACAGTTGGTGTCCTGAACTGGGCAGTCATAAGGCCTCAGATCCTGCCACTAACTGTGCATTAAATCCTTGAGTGGGAACCGAAAATGGGAAATTTGAGGTTAGGAAATTAGAAAAGTCATGCCCCAATATCATTGGGAAAGCGTCTCATAAACGGCCGATGTCGATACCCAAAAGAATGCCAAGATCTACGTATCCCAGTGAGATAAAAAAAAAACCTCGCCAAACCGTTATCAATATAAAAATATAGAGAAGAGAACTCCGTGGTGTATATCGTTTATCGGATAAGTAGCAATAAGATAATTGGCCACACTTTTGACATCTCCGTTGGTTAAACTCGCATGTAATTCAATTTAGTTATCCTCCATTACTCTTATTCTGCTTTCATTATCGATTCGAACCTTGTAACTGTCAGGATTATAATGATGTTGGTTCTAAAAGCAATGGGGAAAAAACGTTCGTAGCGTTCGGAAGCGCATTTGGTTTACTTTTTCTAAAAGAACTTTTGTATTTTAAGAGCTGTTGGTTTTCTATTTTATCCCTTTGCTCACAGTAGACGACACTTGCAAAAAAATACTTTTTCTATGATTGTACATTTTTGGTCATCAAGACAAAGCCTTTGACCAATGAGAGGTCATTTTATAAGCTATGTTTTGGAGGCAAAGAGTGAAAAAAGTAATAAAATTTGAATGGCTGTTTTTTGGTGAATACCACTGGATCAAACCCAGCTACCATAGGCAAAGAGTTGTTCCTATTGACGTCAAATTTATATTGACGTATTCTTTGCAATGGCAATATTAGGGGCAAATAAATACCTTTAACCCTTTACCCAACGCAGACGATATAAAAATTTATTATTTTAAATATAATTTTTAAAAATTTTTCAAAAAATTTCAACAAAACCATATCATGTGACCACTCATTGGAACGAGCTCATTGAGCTCGTTCCAATGAGGGGGGCACATGATATGGTTTTGTTGAAATATTTTGATAAATTATTTTTTTTCAACTGCTCAATTTGCATATTACGCGGGCGGATGCGGGCGATTCGTTAGGTAAAGGGTTAACCCTTTGAACATTGGTCGTACCGTTGATGTTATTTTGGAAGATTTCATATTCGTTATTTGGGGGTAGACCATTTAATATTTTCAACGCGCACACTCAAAATATTGATTGGTCTAACCAACGCATTCACTTTGCAGTGATCCAAATTAATTTCATTATGACGATTCATTTTCCTGGTCCGGAGAAGCGGATTCTCGGTTTCAAATGGTTAAATATATTTATTTTTCAAGTATATGTACTTATACGACAAATGGGGGCGCGCTGGTGTCGCGGTAACCGGTTCTCGTCAGATCACCGAAGTAAAGCAACGTCGAACGCGGTTAGTAGTTGGATGGGTGACCATTTCAGCGACTGATTCGTGCTCCCGCGTTGTGTTCTTGGGCAAGGCACCTAA
The DNA here is from genome assembly GCA_031216915.1 of Pictodentalium vernedei. NCBI lineage: Eukaryota > Metazoa > Mollusca > Scaphopoda > Dentaliida > Dentaliidae > Pictodentalium > Pictodentalium vernedei. The sequence continues at coordinate 402,987,661 of CM062291.1, forward strand.
CCCCGATTGATTACATGGGGGCACGATTACGCTGTGTACTAAGGCGTACTGCACGTCGATGGGGCGCATGTCTTCAACGAATCTAACCCTGCCTGTGCCGCAGTGCAGAGTTCAGAGTTACGATGTTGGAGAGCTGACAGCTGCTCGTCGTTGCTCGGTGGTTCTCTCCGGGTACTCCGGCTTCCTCCACCCGTAAAACTGTCACCGAAACGATATGACCCTGGCTGTTAATGTGTCGTTAAACCCTAATAATAATAAAAAAAAAGATAAATGTGTGCGTAAATCTTCGCGGTCATGCCTGTGTTGGAGGTGCAGCTAAAGATGATAATGATAGTTCAGAAAATTATTGCTCATTAATCGAAATATATCTCCCGTTCCTGTTTTAGAAAATTATCGATTGACACGTTACAAGATGATTTTGAAGGTGAATGATCTGAATCATAGGTTATATTATTTGTATGTATAGGTATTGGAGGAGCGTGGGTATGCTTAACCCTTTACCTAACATGAAAAGCAGACGACACTTGCAAACAAAATTCTTGAATAACTAATTTGTTTCAATTTTTGTCTCAAAAACATAGGTTATGACCCCTCATTGGAACGAGCTCGACGAGCTCGTTCCAAAGAGGGGTCATAACCTATGTTTTTGAGACAAAAAATGAAAAAATAATAAAAATTAATTGGCGATTTTTGCGAATAGCGCCTGCCGGTTTTGACCGTTACGTTGGGTAAAGGGTTAAGCGTAAATTTTTAAAATAATCATCCCTTTGAATTTACGTGCGAGTGGAATGGTATAAAGACATGTGGGCCCTGTTGTTGCTGTAGCAACGTTAGTAAACAGCTGTTTTAAACGCTCTAGGGGAGCGCGGTGGCTCAGTAGGTAAGAGGTGCAGGCTGCAAGCCGAGAGGTCCTCGATTCGAATCCCACCTGCGGCAACCGCGTTGTGTCCTTGGGCAAGACACTTCATCTTCATTGCCCGCGTGGGGGCACGGTGGCGTTGTGTACTAAGGCGTACTGCACGTCGATGGTGCACTTGTCTTCAACCAGTTCTAACCCTGCTTGTGTGGAGTTAGTATGTTGGGGAGCTGACAGTTGCTCGCCGTTGCTCGGTGGTTCTCTCCGGGTACTCCGGCTTCCTCCACCCGTAAAACTGTCACGGTCATGATTAGCCATTGTGCATAAATGTGACCTTAAACACCAATAAATAAATAAATTCATCGTCCCTCTTTGGAAAAAGAGTCCGCGGTCGACTCCATTGGTAAAATTTTGCGTTTCAAATGGGAATTTGTTAAGAGGGGAAATAACATGTGAAGACAAATGCGGCTAACCGCAGAACTTTCGTTGTACTGTAGCCAGCGCGTTTCACACGCTCATACTGCTACCGAAAGGAAGATGAACCAAGTAGTCATAACTTCATCTTCAAAGGTAGATTCCAGCCATCGTTTTTGACGGTGTGCAATGGTCTAGTGGTTTAGGTGCTGGACTGGTCTAAGACTATCGAACAGGATTATACATACGATATAATATCTCCATTTTGTTCACTTATCTATAATCAGTCAGTGCGTTTACCCCAAACAATACCCACAAGTGGCCAAATTTGCAAGAGAGAAGTGTACGGTGGCACATGAACTGGCCAATGAATTGCGCGCTAATCTTAAATTATTTAAACTGAAACTTAAACGCTAATCTGAAATTATTATAACTATTATAAAACTAAAAATAATATTACCATTATGCCAACTATAATCCCCCGTTTCGTAAATATTATGTATAGGTTAGCATAAAAGAAAAAAAATGCTGAGCTACCACACACCCGCATTGTTTATGTATATTTCGAGCCGGCTTTTGAATTTGTATTACTCGCATATCGTCTTGAATGCATGGCATCACCAGCTACGGGCGTGTTGGTGCCACTTAGTGGGTGTTGACATGCAGAGTAGATTGTCCTTCAGAGGTTTTCATTCTAGGATGTATTTTGTTTGGGCGGCAATGCAGAGCGTACACCCGATCCATTGGGTCTTCATGTCACTAATAACATTAATATGTGTTTTTCTTAACACCCAGGGTTGTCCTTACATACACTTCAACATTCTCACTCTCGTGCTTTCTTAATCGCTCACACATCCACTCAACAGACAGCACCACCCAAACAAACACTACATTCCACACGACCCCCTTCTCACAACTCATTATGACGTAGTGGAAGACGGGTCTCCAAGTCTGGTATAATCGTTATAGGGAAATAGGTGTTTTTTTCACACGGTAAATCTACAAAATATATTGTAAGGTTATAATACAAAATGTGGGGCGCGGTGGCTCAGTAGGTAGAGATGCAGGCTGCAAGCCGAGAGGTCCTCGGTTCGAATCCCACCTGTGGCAACCGCGTTGTGTCCTTGGGCAAGACACTTCATCTCCATTGCCCGCGTGGGGGCACGGTGGCGTTGTGTACTAAGGCGTACTGCACGTCGCTGGTGCACTTGTCTTCAACCAATGCTAATCCTGCTTGTGTGGAGTTAGTATGTTGGGGAGCTGACAGTTGCTCGCCGTTGCTCGTTGGTTCTCTAAGAGTACTCCGGTTTCCTCCACTCGTAAAACTGTCACGGTCATGATTAGGCATTGTGCATAAATGTGACCTTAAACACCAATGAATAAATAATAAATTTAAACACTCTAGGTACACGTTAATCCTTGAAGACGATTTCACCTGTGTGGGAAGGGACGGAAGCAAACTTCAGTGAACATCAATACATGAGTAGCTGCAGGTAAATTGAACCTGCAGTTTTTATGCGGGTGGAGGCTCTCACAGGATGTTTGCTTGCTTCCACGTTTTTCTACCATGCACTGTTTATCTCATGAAAGTCCATTACCATTTGGATTGCATTTCTTGTAAACACAAAAAACGTAGCCATCTTCTAAAAATAGTGTGTGAACCGGCTCCCCGGTGTCTGCATTATATCGACAGCCAGTCACAGATCGCGCGAGAATTGTTGCGACCAATGTGTATGATTTCACATTGGCTTCCCTCTACATAAACCCCCTGGGCGAGGGACTGCAGTTAGTAGTTACTAGTTATTTATGAAATAACTGCGCCAAGGCTTCCACGAAAAACGATTTTTACCCCTCAAAAATCACATTGCGATACAATTATCAATGGGAAAGTGACAGCCGGCACCTGGGTGGAATCTATTGCGAGTCGTTCGTTACGCTGATGAAAGATGGTTTTTTTGGTTGTTTGTTTGTCCACTTTAAAACACCAAAAACACTATTATTTCACCTCACAAACTTAGAAAACTATGCCCAATTGATTGATCCATGAATGTCATCACAATTAGCGGTTTTGCGTAAAGGCCGCCTGTCGGAGATAATTACTTCTACCCAACCCAAACAGCAGACGACATTATCGAATGGCTAAACATTTTCATTTTTGTCTCAAAAGCATAGAGTTACAAGCTACGTTTTTGAAAAGTAAAATGAAGTGATAATAAAATTTGAATGGCGACTTTTATGAAAAGCACTGGCCGTATATGAAGGTTACGTTGGTCAAAGGGTTAGTTAAATGGACGTGTTATGTGATACAATTACAGTTGTTCAAAGAGGAGAAGATCTGAAGTTCTGGATATTTGAAATTTGAGTTATTCAAGAATTTATTTATAAGTGTCGTCTACATGTCGTGTTAGGTTAAGAGTTAATGCAAACACAAGGCAAGTTCAAAATGTTATTTCATTTATGGGGTATGCTATTGTTTCAGTCAAACGACACTACCTAAACTGTTCAAATAATACCACTACCACGTTTCCGTCTCACAAAATGCGAACTTTCCGTGTCAAGGCTTCTCTTTCATATCATTGGAAATAAATAGACTCGTGGCTAAGATTCTCAGAGTTAATGCGCTACGGGAAAATCGATTGTTTTCGTGGTGGCTTGTCAAAGGTTAATATCTTACCTCCTGTAAAATTCTGAGAATTGTATTATATTCAAGACGACAGATTCCAGTGTTGTGTTTATCTTGCACACTCGGTTCACGTCCAAAGACGATGACCAATCACAGTTATCTCATCTTTACTCATCGACAGGCGATAACTGCTTCACGTTAAGGAAGTAAGAATTCATTCATATATTATTCATTGCATACGCAAATTCAGTATAAAGGAAAAAAAGTAGTAAATTGTTACACATCTTGTTAACCCTTTACCTAACATGAAAAGCAGACGACACTTGCAAAAATAATTCTTGAATAACTACTTTTTTTCATTTTTTGTCTCAAAAACATAGGTTATGACCCCTCGTTGGAACGAGCTCGACGAGCTCGTTCCAACGAGGGGTCATAACCTATGTTTTTGAGACAAAAAATGAAAAAAATAATGAAAATTAATTGGCGATTTTTGAGAATAGCGCTGGCCGGTTTTGGCCGTTACGTTGGGTAAAGGGTTAATGAACTAATCTGGTATAAATGCTAATATGTAATTAACTGATTCTGTTTTTTTATCACATCAGACCATTAACAATCTGTATGAATATTTTCATGTTCAGGTAAGTCGTGTGATCAAAAGTAGAATCAATTTTGTTTTTAATGGTAGCTTCCAATTAATGTGTGTATTGAAAAATGACAGAAGTAATGTTGTGTAACATTGTCAGGTGTAAGGTAAAACGATTACCAAGTCTATTTACTCAAATGTTTGCATTAGTGAAGCCGAGTGGGTAGCAAAAAGACGGATAGAGTATTAAATCCACAATGTGCCGTACTGCGAAGGAAATTTCCATTTTAACTCCCACCCCGCCCCCCCCCCCCCCTCCCCCACCCCACCAAACAAAAAAAACCGTTTCATCTAAAATCACAGCTTACCGAGTATAATACACTCTTTTCCAAACATTCATTTTCATCTCGTCCTTTGTAACATTTTACTGGTTTAAATAGGGTTATGGGTGCTTTATTTGGGTATTAAATCCTAATTTATATACGATAGTGCCATTTGAATTCCACCAGGCATCAGCCTAGCACCGCGCCACTGGATTGAAAACTGCAAAAACTTTGCAGTTTTCAATCCAGTGGCGCGATGCAAGGAGATACATTGTGGAATTCCTGCTTGATATAGGCGGTATAAATTAAATTCAAGCAGTTGCATCTTCACGGATCTTCCATAAATTGAGATTCCTGTGTTTAAAAGCTGGGACCCTAGACCATTACTATAGTGCCATTTGATATGTACCTGTTATTTGGACATTTTTATGACTTCTTGCACTGACCAAGAAGTTACTCACAAACTAAAGCACGAATGTTAGAGGCACATCACCCTTCCGAATATTTCACGCAGTTCTCCGTAATCGGTTTTTTGAGTACTTTATATGTCGCACATCTTGGCGGAGCGTTTTGTTTGTTTTGGGTTTGGTTTTGGGGGGTTTTTTTTTTGTTTGTTTCATTTTGTTTTTTCGTTTTGTTTTTCTTTGGGGGAGGGCGGTTTTTTGTGGGTGGGTGATTTGAGTTGATTTTTTTTTTCTTCATATCGGTTTCAAGTTCTCATATGCGACCAAAGCAAATATATATATATAAAGCATATTTATATTAACTACAAGATTGTGATTCAAATGACACATTTCGTTGTTATAAACGTCATTATATGATCTATATAAAATGTCAGCATTGATATTGTCTGTGTAATTTACCTTATGTGGGTTGCACCCATTGTACCGGTCCCCTTAAGATCCTTTTATAAAATCTCAAACATTCCGTATCGAATCGCAGCGATAGGGACCCCGAGACCACAGGCCAACCGTTACAGTCTGGACCACAAGCTTTGTATAAATGTACAGATTAAACGGTGGTTTGCGTGGAGCTTCAGGCTCAGGCGTGTCCAGAGTGTTTACTGCGGGGGTATTGTAAGTTGAAAGCACACACGTGGACAGCAAGTTAAACAACTCACTTGTAAACAATATAGGCCTTTAAGCATTGAAAGTAATGACAGAGAACAAGTTAACTAGTTATGTGACAAAATTGTCCGACTATCAAATATTTTCCGAAATGATTTAGTTTCCTGACCACCATAGTTTTAGTTTAAACAATATTTTTATTTCAAAAAATCTTGTTACATGTATACATATCAAATAAATTGCACAATGAATAACAGATTATAAAAACTAAATAATTGTACACAATATAAGAGACAAGAAGAGAGGCACAAAATGTAAGGAAGGGATGCGACAGTAAGCTTGAAGCTTTTAACCCTTTACCCAACGAATCGCCCGCATCCGCCCGCGTAACATGCAAATTCAGCAGTTGAAAAAATATTATTTTTCAAACAATTTCAACAAAACCATATCATGTGACCCCTCGTTGGAACGAGCTCGTCGAGCTCGTTCCAACGAGGGGTCACATGATATGGTTTTGTTGAAATTTTTTGAAAAATTTAAAAAAATGGTATTTAAAATAATAAATTTTGATATTGTCTGCGTTGGGTAAAGGGTTAATAGTCGTCTCCCTGATAAAATAAATGATTTGTACAAATGGGAGGCTTTTGTCAATTTTCAGATATTTATAGGAATGTTTAAACTAAGATAAAAAAAAATATGAGGCAATCAGGAAAAATAAGACACTCGGGGACGTAGGACACAAATGACACTTGATCAGTAGGGAGATGAGTACAATACAATTACGCTCAAATAATGGAGAAGCATAGAGAGGAAGACATGTTGGCACGGGGTGGGGACATTATCAAATAAACTTTGTATCTTCTTTAGTTGGGTGAATAGAATAAATTACTGCTTGTACATGGCACATATGCAGAGAAGGAGCTGAGTCTTAAGAACTTGGTCGAGATAGGTCGAACTCATATAAGTTTTGAGGCTCAAAAAAGGATGGTTGCCACTGATGAATCGCGAAGCAAAAGAGGAGCACAAGCAGTGGATTGACTCCACAATTAACATTGCTTTTGGGATTTTAGATACCAAGTCTACGAAAGCGACACTTAGAGTAGTGAAATGTTGGGATCCTACTTCCCTGAATCAAATTAAATGTTGGGGAAAGAATGAAAACAGCAAGACGAAGGAAGAGGTTGGGGCATGGGGGGAGTTATAAATAGCCATCTTGAGAATAGGATAATTAGAACAATACAGTTACCATAGTTTTAATAACCATTTTAATTGTCAATTTTAAAATTTCGTTTTAATGTTTTACATGGTATATGGCGTCTCAAATATACCTCTCATGTCGAAAACGTAGGTTTGTTTGGGGAAAAAACTGGGCAAAGACAATTATTGTTCGATCTGATGGCAGCAGTGATTTTGTTCTAATCATTCTCAGTACGAGGAGAGTACATTTCTTCTGGGACATCCATGGGAGGTGGATTTTCCACTTTGTGTAAACGCACAATTATTTATTTATTGGTGTTTTAAGGTCACACACTTATGCACAATGGCTAATCGCGTCGGTGACAGCTTTACGGGTGGAGGAAGCAGGAATACCCGGAGAGAACCACCGAGCATCGACGAGCAACTGTCAGCTCCTCAACATTCTAACTCTGTTCAATCTCCGTTCAAGTAGTGCTAAAGCGGTTGAAAACACGTGCACCATCGACGTGCAGTACACCTTAGTATACGGCGTCATCGCGTCCCCACGTAGGCAACCGGGAGAAAGTGCCCTGCCCAAGGATGCAACAGCGGTTCGTTCCGGACGGGGATCGAACTCGGGACCTCAAGCATAGAAGTCCAACAATCTACCACTGAGTCACCGCGCTCCCAAAACGCACAATAACTTCCTGCGACGTTTCATTCAATGGACATCCGGATGAAATCCGGAGGTCCATTGGCTGAAACTTTGCCTGTATTGGTAACCACTCAACTCGTACTGTAAGCATAAAGCTAAATGGTTAACGCTCAAGGTTGTATATACTAATGCCAATCTTATAGCTGTCAGGGCGCCGCTGATCAAATGTTAGATTCAGTCTGGAGAAAATAAATTATTGCTATCCAGGGAATTAATTTTGATACACGTATGGATAAACTGTCAGCTCTAATACCTACTTTAGGTATGAAAATGCAATCAATTCTTCCAGTGATATTAAGCTAACTGGGTAAACAACATTCATTGACTTTGATTGCTTGAAAGGATTTGGAGCGAAAAGAGTAGGAAATTGGCAGTCTTATTTTCTGATGTGACATGAATCCTACTACTTACTCTTCGTTCATTAATTTTACAGATATAGTCTCACTTCCTGCCTTTTATTGCAGTTCAATCAAGACGTTTTTCACTATACTGTCACAAGATTCGATACGCGTGTTTATTTACTGTGGATATTTCTACAAAATCTATTGGTAAATAGAAAATCCTGATTCTATAGAATCATGGGCTTACTCCCAGATGATAAAACGTAATGCAATCATTACCCTTGTAGAAAAATACTTTATAAATATCGTACTGTAGACCATAACAATTTCATAATGAAAGATGAAGAGTGTTACCGTACGATCACTTAACACGACCATGCAAAACTATTCTGGCTTCAGTATTTTGTCTGGGGAAATAAGTACTAAACTTGCAAAATTCTCTGAAAATCGTCGTGTTCCTGGCATTACTTTATTTCAAACTGTCGTATAGTGACGTGGTTGAGTTTGAAATTATATATATAACCAACGTTCAAAACAAATACAACGAAATAGCAATACTATTGGTTACACAGTTCGTTGGTGGCCTAATATGGTATTTTTGATGTCAGTTAATTCTATATTGAACGAGAGCGAAATGTGTAACGAATATATCTTACTGCTGCATCGATGCACAGAACTAATAACAGCAGCGATCAAAATTAAATGAGAGAATTCTCACAATGTGTTCACGTGTCTTTGCCTTGTTACAATTTATGGGAGAGTGCCTCCATAAATTGGAACAAGGCAAATTCATACATACCAAACAGTTTCATTTCGAAGGTAACATGACACACATCCACAGAATATGAAGCCTTTAAAGTTGCCTAACCTGCATTTGAGACCAAATATGGGCTTCCAACACTCAATCTTTCAACTTGAAGCGTTTATCGGCTGCCGCCATTTTGAATAATCAATGAACAAAGGGGAGATTACCCATAGCTGTCAGCGTATATTGATAGGCAGAAAATGGTTGTATATGCAGTCTGCATGTGACGTCTTTGAACCAATGAAATTCCCAGATACTTGTGGGAGGTAAGATATTGTAAAGTATTTTCGAAAAATAAGCGGCCTGAAGATCCGCAAAAAAGAGCACTGAAAGCGCTAGCAGGAAGAAACGTTGTTATTTCGTTGTATTTGTTTTGAATTTAGAATTTTTCACAACTGCCTGCGCAAGGATTCGTTTAAAGTTTCTGATATATAAATATATATCAGAAGACATTTTGTTGCTCCCTGAACAGTGCAAAGATTTGCTTGTTTCTTCATTTCGTTCTGGGGGAGAGGCGTAAACAAAAATTTTAAAAATTGAATTATAGAGACTGCACTCCCCTTTTGACAGTCACAACAGGTATAGGGTTAAATCTAACACCAAATCCTAGTACCAGACCATTTATTGTCAAATAAATGGAGAACGCAATTCAATTTTGTTCTTGTTGTTGTTTTGTTTCCTTCAGGGATAAATGAGAAGAGAAAAATAGCAAAATTCGCTAAAAACTCAATTTAATTTTCCTAATTACTGCACGTCAGGCAGCAAAACAGGTATTGTATATACCGTGATTCCAACACGTATCAACGAAAGTTGTGCCATTTTAGGCACAGGTGGTATATTCGATGTTTGTTCAATGGCAGCAACAGGAAAAATCCTAATTCATTTTTGGGAGTAGACCAATTAATATTTTCAACGTGCAGCCCGAAGGCTGCACGTTGAAAATATTGATTGGTCTTACCCACACATTCACAAAGTAGTCCTCCCACTTAATGAAATTATGACGTATCGTGCCCCTGGGACGGAAAATCAACCCACCTGTTTCAAAGGGTTAATTGCTAAAAACGTCTATGCAAAGCAATGTGAGCTATATCCTATGGGCTGGGAAATCAGATTCACAGAAAACTTATGACAATACATATATCTGTGCAGTCAAAATACGTATTAAATAAAGCGTGAAACCGAACATGTAACAGAAAATGGTTTGCACCACAAATGCCACATACAGCTATGGAAAGTAATATGAGCAAAATCATTTCTGAATATAGAAACTTTCAAAATTAACTGAAAATCGAAGTTTTTCACACGGGGCTGTTCTTTAAATCGAAAGAGCACAAATACCAAAAAGATGGCGTCGGATCCGAACAAGTTCAACAATAATGTCAAATTTCCGATTTCAAGTCATCGAGATGAGTGTAACAGGGCACCAACGTGTTTCGAGTCATCAACTTTCTGTCAAAAACAGTTCCGTTCTTTTTATGTATCACTGCTGTCCTTTCCTTTTTCTTTCATTTCCTATTTTTAAAGTTAATTGGGGCCCGGTGACTCAGTAGGTCGAGGTGCAGGTTGCGAATCCCACCTCGTTTCGAAACCCACCTGCAGCAACCGCATTGTGTCCGTGGGCAAGACACTTCACCCCCATTGCCCACGTGGGGGCAGTGTGGCGTTGTGTACTAACGCGTACGTACGTCGATGGTGCACTTGTCTTCAACCAATGCTAACCCTGCTTGTGTGGAGTTAGTATGTTGGGGAGCTGACAGTTCTTCGCCGTTGCTCGGTGGTTCTCTCTGGGTTCTCCGGCTTCCTCCACTCGTACAACTGTCATGGTCATGAATAGCCGCTGTGCTGAAATATGTGACCTCAAACACATAAATAAATAAATAAATAAATAAATAAATAAATAAATAAATAAATAAATCAATCAATCAATCAATCAATCAATCAATCAATCAATCAATAGCATTGCAAATGGCGCCTTGTTGTATTCAAGGGCAGTCCAGGCACAAACATCTTTTATTTGGCAAGATATACCGGATTCAGATTGTGGGGAGTCATCAGACCCAACAAAATTTGTAAGTTGTACACCATGTTGTCTGCTGGTAGAATAGAACTGAGTGCTCATTAATTCGTCCCTGAGTTCCAATGTGTTTGATGTGCTACTGGCACATAGAACACATTGGAACTCAGGGGGCGAATTGTTTATAATTACTAAACAAAGACATATCAATTTTGATATCATAATAGGGGACTATAATAACGCCTTTTGCACATGCGCATTTCTGCAAATATATTTTTTCACAATAAATGGGGAGACCAACACACAAACTGTGTAGATGTGTAGTTTTCTAAATAAAGTAACAAATACAGAAAACCTGAGATTTAGCTAAACGTGGCCATTTCTGGCTTTCAATGTCAAACACATCTCTAAAACTTTTGCAACCGCATTTTGTAGTTTCTAAAAAGGAATCTCTCGATGACGTCCCCTATTGAAAGATTTTTCATCTGAAATGTTTCCTCGTTTGAGACTACTTGCTAACTCACCCTCACACACACGTCCTCATTCCATGCTCTGTTTGAATGTCTAGATACATTTGTAATTTTGTGTCCCACATTTACACAAGTTGCAAGAGCACGCTAACACGCGCACACACACAGACATACATACACACACAGAGATGAAATTAAACAAAGAAATCCGTAAAAAGATTCAAAATTTTGATTAACACTAGTAAGTTTTTGATATTGAAAAATGAACAGGGGTGTGATTACGGGGAGGTGGATCTGGGTATGCTGTCCCTCATTTCTTCACCCACACGTATTATTTTTATATTTCTATGTTTCCTCAATACTTTTGTACGTGTTATTACTAACGAAATCTTTTGTTTAATTTAACCCTTTCATACTTTTGTAAGTGTTATTACGAACGAAATCAAACAGCACGTTGATACTTTGTTTTCATTTGTTTTGTTATTATTTTTCGATTTTTTTAAAGTTTAAATCTCAAATTCCTATTTTCTCCCGAATAGTGCTCAGTGATAACCGTTGAGCCAAATGCTTAAAATACTAACATAATTCTGCTGTCAAGACTTCTTAACTGGTTGAGTGCTAAAAGCCACTATCAGGGCTTTCAAAAAATGAGGACACCAGAGCAAAAGCCAACACTGTCCTTTCTTATATTTCATATTCAGTCCAACACAAATAATATTTTGTCTATATAAATTTATTTTATTACAAATTATTGGAGAGTGCCCGTGGGCACTCTCCAATAATTTGCAATAAAACAAGCTTTGAATAACAAATTCAGACCACCAAAATAATCTAGTCCTCAACCAAATAATCACTATTATTATCACTTTATAGGGCACTCCCTGGCGAATATTTTCATTTTCGGGGGCTGCACAAAACTCATATGTTTCCGTTCACATCCGGGTTCCCGGGCAATAATGAAAAATTCGTTTCAATATGGCCCGGCGGCCCGCACATCCCCGGATGTAGGTGAGGTAACACTGCTTTCAGTTTGAATATTTGGAGAAGAGAGATGTGATGGCGGAATTTTGTGATCTTTGGCGTGAAAGAATTAAGATTACATTCGCATTTAAGGCATGAGTTAGTTGCTGACAATGATTGTGTGGGAATTTCACACATCTACTACATTGAAAAATGATAATAATATATGAATGATGAAAAAAATAGCAATCTTGATTTTTCTTGGTTTAACATGTAACCTCTTTGAAATGTGATAATAATAGAAATAACATTATTTTGTACGGGCGTTATGGTTCATTAACGGCCCTACGAAAATGATTAACAGCCCTTTGGCCTATTAGTGGCCCTCGACTTCGTCTCGGGCCACTAATAGACCCTTGGGCTGTTAATCATTTTCGTAGGGCCGTTAATGAACCATAACGCCCTCAAAAATAATGTTATTGTGTAAATATGAAAATGATCTTGTTATTTGTACTTTCCGACGTTTGACGTCGCATTTTGTAAAACGTTGAAGAACTCCCAGTGACGTTTGAACGTCAGGATAATTAACGTCTCAAAGGGTTAAGTATAAATTAGCTGATAACGCCACGTAAAAACATCCATACTCCAATTTACCCCAAGAGGGTTTCACCAACCTTTTCGCAACACTAGGTCTAAAGTTTTACTGCCACGAATGCGCACACTCCAAAATTTAGTTGGGTTAAATATCAACCCAAATCAAATGGGGTGAGTGAATATATGAACCTATTAGGTTCATATTCACTCAATCCAATTGACCTGGGTTAATTTTTAACCCAAATAATTTGAGAGTACATGGCATTGTTGCGTGTGTTATAACGGCCAACTAAACCTGTTTAGGAGCTATTATTTTTAGGGGGTACCTCCAAATTAGGGTAGTATTATGGTTAGGATAGGGGTGGGGTTAGGGTTAGGGGCAGCCTCAGGGCAGGGCTTAATGTTGCAGGGGGTTAGGACCCAGGGAGGTGGGGGTTGGGGTCAGGGGTGGGTGGGGTTTTAGTTTTAGTAGCCACTAAACCAAAAAATAGCCCCTAATCATTTTGGTTTGGCTAGGGTGGGGTTAGGGTCAGGGGTGGGGTGGGGTGGGGTGGGGTGGGGTGGGGTTGGGTTAGGGTTATGGGTAGTCCAAGAGTGGATCTTAAGGTTGGGGAGGGTTAGGTCCCAGGGGGTGGGGGTTAGGGTCAGGGGTGGGGGGTTAGGGTCAGGGTAGGGTAGGGTTAGTTTAGGGTGTGGGTTGTGAGTGGATGGGGTGGGGTTAGGGTTAAATATAATTTCTAGGGTGGTGGGGGTGGGGTTCTGACTAAAATAAGGTTATGGACATATAAAATGTTTTTTTCGTAGCCCTTAAACCCAAATAGTAAGAACGCCAGTTCGGCTCGTTGTCACTTAACTTCGGGTCATTTTGAAAAGTATTGTGAAGAGAAATTTAGCTTCAAGGGGAAATGAAACGGCCGAGATGTAATAATTTGTAATTATCTTCTGTTGTTTTCATTGAATACCATTAGGCCAAATAAAAAAAAAATGAATTTGAGAGTGCATGGCATTGTTGCGTGTTTTATAACGGGCCAACTACACCTGTTTAGGAGCTATTATTTTTAGGGGGTACCTCCAAATTAGGATAGTTTTATTATTAGGAGAGGGGTTGGGTTAGGGTTAGGAGTAGCCCCATGGCAGGGCTTAAGGTTGGAGGGGGTTAGGACCCAGGGAGGTGGGGGTTAGGGTGGGGTGGGGTTTTAGTTTTAGTAGCCCCTAAACCAAAAAATAGCCCCTAATCATTTTGATCTGGCTAGGGTGGGGTTAGGGTCAGGGGTGGGGTTGGGTTGGGTTGGGTTAGTGTTAGGGGTAGTCCAAGAGTGGATCTTAAGGTTGGGGAGGGTTAGGTCTCAGTGGGTGGGGGTTAGGGTCAGTGGTGGGGTTTTAGGGTTTAGGGTCAGGGTAGGGTAGGGTTAGTTTAGGGTGTGGTTTTGAGTGGATGGGGTGGGGTTAGGGTTAAATATAATTTCTAGGGTGGTGGGGGTGGGGTTCTGGCTAAAATAAGGTTATGGACATATAAAATGTTTTTTTTGTAGCCCTTAAACCCAAATAGTAAGAACGTCCGTTCGGCTTCTTGTCACTTAACTTCGGGTCATTTTGAAAAGTATTGTGAAGAGAAATTTAGCTTCAAGGGGAAATGAAACGGCCGAGATGTAATAATTTGTAATTAACTTCTGTTGTTTTCATTGAATACCATTAGGCCAAATAAAAAAATGAATTGATTCTCAGGCAATTTTTTTTTCAAATCAGTGAGGGAGGGAGGATTTTATTTTTACTTTTTTTTATTTTTTTTTTTCGTGTAAAAGGGGTGAGTATACTCAGTAAATCTTTTTGCTGTCTTTCCACTTGAAAAAGAGAAAAGGTTGTATTTTAGTGTAATTATAGTATACCTTTTATAACCAACTGCCGTAACAACAGCTAAAAGGATTTGTATTTTATTGTTCTTTTTTATGGTATAGATGCGTCAAGCATCATGATCCATTAGAATAGGCCCCACTAACCAATTCTTGGGGTAGGAGTCCTTTAAAATGGGAAACATGGCTCTAAATGATTGGTAAAACTTGAGTTTATATCGGTTTTGCGACCATTATTAGCCATTGTGCGGAAATATATGACCTTAAACACCAGCAAATAAATTAAATTTACTACTAACACAGCTAGATAATTATATGTCGAGAAATGTGAAAAAATGACCATTCCAAGTTTTCACAAATTCTTTAAAAAACATGACATAATAAAAATGTCTAATGAGGAGGTTCAAATCCAACGAGAGAGGGCCTGAGAATCAAAAAAATATTTGTTTAGCCTTATATAGAGCGCTGACATTCGGAAATCAAGTTATAAAAGCTGAAGCTTCATTCTTTGGACAACTGTGTTCGCGCTGGCGTTTGCCAAACTAGCCAATGGCTATTTTCTATCAAATTGGGCAAGAAAAATGAGCGTTTGGCAAAAACGTTGCAGGAAAAAGTTCACTTCACAAAAACGAAAACCATGTATGGCAAACGTGGTCGTTCGCTAACCTACAGTTAAAACTAGAAGTCCTGTCACGAACTGTGCGCTTATCTAAGCTTAATTGCGCGCAAGTGTCATATCGAATGGCATCCAAAGCACGGCAGGTTCTCCTGGTTACTCATAGCAAACACAGGCAATGTTTCTGCCAATGGACCTCCGGGTTACCCGGAGGTCCATTGCCTGAAACATTGCTTGTGCACAGGCCGTATGTACAGAATTTAATAGCTTTACTTTTGTCATAAAGCGTATATTAACGCGAAAATCGACATGCTATTTGAGCGCATTTCATGACAGGACTCCTAGTTTTAACTGTAGATCAACTTTCTGAACGGCTATGACCGTGAGCGATGCGATGTTCTGTACAGTTTGTTGTGTGGCTGACGTGAGTTATCTTTTTGTGACGGGCTAACGCTCCATCCAAGGAGAAGACTGGAGAGACAGTACTTTGTGACATAGATTAAAAACGCTCCATCCAAGGAGGAGGCTGGAGAGCCCGTACTTTGTAACATAGATTGATAACGCTCCATCCAAGGAGGGGGCTGGAGAGCCCGTACTTTGTGACATAGATTTATAACGCTCCATCCAGGAGGAGACTAGAGAGCCCGTACTTTGTGACATAGATTTGTAACACTTCATCCAAGGAGGAGGCTAGAGAGCCCGTACTTTGTGACAAAGATT
Source organism: Pictodentalium vernedei (assembly GCA_031216915.1). Lineage (NCBI taxonomy): Eukaryota > Metazoa > Mollusca > Scaphopoda > Dentaliida > Dentaliidae > Pictodentalium > Pictodentalium vernedei. The sequence goes on from CM062291.1 coordinate 403,003,788, forward strand.
GATAACGCTCCATCAAAGGAGGAGGCTGGAAAGCCCGTACTTTATGACATAGATTTACAAAGCTCCATCCAAGCAGCTCTCAAAAACGACTATATCCCGTTACATGAGAAAGCACATGGTAGGTGATTTCTTAATTTCCTCTTATCGCCGTTATAACCAAGAAAACACTGACTTTGTACCTCAGAATTACTTTTAGTACCCTTCGATTCAAGACACAATAGATTTATTTATTTATTTATTTATTTATTTATTTATTTATTTATTTAGTGGGGTTTAATGACACTTTCGACAGCCAGGGCCACATCGTGTCGGACAGTTTTACGGGTTGAGGAAGCCGTAGCAAGGGAGAGGACCACCGAGCAACGGCGGGCAACTGTCAGGCGCCCTAACGGACTAACTCTACACAAGCAGGGTTAGCATTGGTTGAAGACAAGTGCACCATCGACGTGCAGCACGCCTTAGTGCACAACGCCACCTGCCCCCACCTGGGCAATCGGGATTCAATGGGTTTTGAGATTAAATAAGAAACTTGATGCGGATTAATTTAGTGGCGGTCCGACTTTGACCTTCTAAAAATCATACTCTGTCACAATAAAAGTCTGTTTTAACATGACGCATACATTTTGTTATTTTAGCGCAATTTTTATCCTCTGATATATAGTATTTTGTTGTAATTTTGCTATTGGTACCCTAATCATGGCCATTTCGGCATCGATTTCTTGTTGTTTGTATACTCTGTTTCTAATTTGTTTTTTCTGGACTAGAGAAAATTAACACAAATCAAATGAGTTTAGTGAATATGAGCCCAATGGGGTTCATATTCACTCAACCCAGTTCATTTGGGTTAATTTTAACCAATCTGATGTTAGAGCGAGTTGTAAAACCATTTATTTTCTCATTGTTTTTGTGTCATAATAAGTTGGCAAAAGTTTTTAGAATTTGGAAAAAAAAATTGCTTTTGACAAATGTTTTGACAAGAGAATTTTTAGGCCCAATGCTAACACGGTCGGCCAATAGCACGAACCTGGATTAATACACAGTTTGAGCATTGGAGAGTAACATGTCCAAATAATGGGTTCCATTTTCGTCCTCGATATAGCAGCGACGTAATTTCTTGATGAGGGGAATATTTTTGTACTTCAAATGCTTCAGTGCTTGCAAGTGATATATCATTTAGAAATGTCATGGGCGAATTTCATTTCCTCATAAATAAAAACTCTTGAAAAGCAATTGTCGTTCATCATTGTGAATTGTGAAACCATTCGTTCTTCATTCTGCATTTTCGTTGAAATTTTCGATAACAGGACGCGAAAACATGGAATTGTAGTATAATTGATGGATATCACAATGAAAATAATTTTAAACACTGCCAGCCGGAATAGCGAGCCCGGTTAATCCTCGGATGGGTGACCGTCTGAGCGATCGATTCGGACTCTCGCGTTGTGTCCTTGGGCAAGGCACTTCACCCCGATTGTCCACATGGTGGGCACGATGACGCGGCGTCATTCAATCAAACACAAATAATATTTTGTTTATATAAATTTATTTTATTACAAATTATTGGAGAGTGCCCGTGGGCACTCTCCAATAATTTGTAATAAAACAAGCTTTGAATAACAAATTCAGACCACCAAAAATAATCTAGCCCCCAACCAGATAATCACTAATGTGAAAAAGATCTTGTTATTTGTACTTTCTGACTAAGGCGTACTGCACGTCGATGGTGCGCATGTCTTCGACCAATCTAACCCTGCCTGTGCTGCAGTGCGGTGTTGCGGTGTTTGTTGGGGAGCTGGCAGCTGCTCGTCGTTGCTCAGTGGTTCTCTGCGGGTACTCCGGCTTCCTCCACCCGCAAAACTATGAAGGTCATGATTAGCCATTGTGCATAACTATGTGACCTTGAACACCAATAAATAAATAAATAAAGTGGGTCATTCTAGCAACAAAAATTTAAAATTTTCACGAGAAACTGAATGATGTAATTACCTGTTTTCACAAAAACTCTTGATCGAACCAGGGTGGGGGGGGGGGGGCACCAAAAATTTGCAAGACGTGGCGTGGGGGGTGGGTGGGTGCTTCTCTTGAGTGCGCCAAAAATGTACATTTCCAACTTGAGCAATTTTTTGAATTTTTTAAAAATATATCAATATATCAGCTAATATATACCATCATTTGTGTTTCAAACCTTAAAGATGATGTTGTACATCACACTCTTAACAATACAACATCAGGAGGCTTTATATGTGAGAATATTGGGCTTAATCTGGGAAAATGTCACACGTTAGTAGGGGGTGGGTGTCTTGTTCGAAATGTAGAAAATGTGCAGACAATATTTTGGGAACAATTCAAATGAAAATGTGTTCCCGTATATGTACACCTGCTCTGGCCAAGCCTGATAATGAACAGCTTGTCATTTGTAGATTGGGGCCAACAGCAGCCCACAGAGGTTTAAATTGGTGGTGCCAGTTTAAGAACATTATGAAAACCCCCTAAAGACAGCCGTGCCTACTAAGTTTATAAGTTTATTTTGGATTTTAATGGGAGAGTGGGGGATGGATGTCTGAGAACGGTAGTAGAAAATTGGATGGATGGGTGTACAAGGGAGCCCAATAAAAAATAGGACGTCACGTCTTGCAAAATTTTTAGAGCCCCCCCCCCCCCCCCCCCCGACCGAATGCATAAAAACAAAGACAACAAAGGAGTACAGCGCATAATGTTGGAGTTCAATTTCTAATCAAGCTTCAGTGGTACCACCTGTGCAGAAATATAGTGCGTTACAGATGTTTTCTTCATTTCACCTGAAACCAGTTGCGTTTCAATATTATTCTTTATTGTGTGATAATCTTGAATTTATAAAATATGTTCCTTTTAAACAAGACAGCAATTATAAACTTGCGGTATTCACAGACAACACTGCTGCGCACCCTTACCATCAGTGGTGTTTAGTTTATTAGGGGGTAACAGCACTTCCAACAAACAGGATCGCATTGTGCCGTCATTTACACGGGTGGATGAAGCAGGAGTACCTGGACAGAATGACCGAGTAGTGGCCAGCAACTGTCAGACTCTCCAACATAATGACCTGGTACAATCAGAGTAAGCAGTGTTTGAAGGCAAGTGCAACATTGACGTACTGTACACAGCTGTGTGATTTCCTTGGGTTTGTTGCCGGGCGGTGGTGTTAATATTTTACGCAACTGATGTTTTGATTGTGATTTCCTTGGGTTTGTTGCCGGGCGGTGGTGTTAATATTTTACGCAACTGATGTTTTGATAATTGAATCGCCACTTTGTAAATTCTGTAACATATAAATTGATAACAGTTCTTCGTACATCAGTAAGACATATATAGAGAATCTCTCATGAGTCCCCGATAAGTATGTAAAATATGAACCGAGTCCACTAAATTCTTTTCGGGCCGAGCTTTAGCGAGGCCCAAATCGAATTTAGTGGACGAGGTTCATATTTTACATACTTATCGGGGACGAGTTTGAGATTCTTTTTATCACATCACCGTAATTTGTCTACATTCTGACAGAATTTGGTGAGCCTCCTTAGCCCAAACCCACATTGCTACAATGTTTCGGCTTCCTTTGAATACACTCGTAACCCAATCACGTTACTGAGGGCCAGCCACTTTCTCGTTGAAATATAGACCCGGTAAGGTTTATGTACATCGGGTGTCAATGACTAAAGGTTATTCATTTCTGATTTTCATGAGTTAGTAATAACAATATGAACAATGTTTAATGATGATAATATTACAGCTCCATGCAGATGACTTTATAAGAGACATTCGAAAAAGAAACGCTACTTTTTCTTTGGAATGTCGCGTTCTGGAGCCAGCAAAGGAAAGTTACGTCACGGTCTCAATCACTCACTGTCTGAATCAGTGTAAACAATTATCCTTCGTCGTTTCGCCTCAGGTTTAGCCGGGCTTTTATTCTCATGGACATGGATTTTGAAATTACCACCATAAATATTCCCTAAAAACATTGTGAACATTTCGCCGGTAGTGGCCGTGTGTTTTGCACCAACAGTACGTACAAATGTGTTATTTGTGGAATTGTATCCCGAGGTTAAGCTTGAAGTTGAAGGCATTGTCGTCGGCAATGGCAGCTGAGCCTGACAGTAAGACTGGGATCGACAGTCGGATTCAATATGACATTCGTTCGTACTTGAGAGATTAAGTTTATTGGAAGTGTTACTTAAAATACGGGAAATGTTTTTGTACTGATTTTCATTTATGTGGCTATAATTATTGATGGAAGCAATGTTCTTATGCCCTGTTATCTGCATTATGTGACGGGCTGGAATTTCTGATTCACTCAACTTTTGGACCAAGTGTTTTCTGGCACTGTGATTTGTGAGGCGTTTTTGAGTGGAAAGTCCACCAATCGTTGCCATACGCTTCATTATAGAGGTAAGTTTGTTTTTGCCTATTGGCTGCCTCTTGAACCATTGATCTCCGGATTTCATGTTCAACTGATTTGTGTGGGTTGCAATATGAATATTCAACGCGTAGGAAGACGCATATCAATTAAGGTGATTCGCCGGTCAATAAACTCACGTGAAAAATCTCGTGGGTTTATGACCCGTGTATAATATTCCTGTTCTGAACTTGGTTATGAGGCAGTGCTTATGTGATAAAATCAAGATCGTATTACTGATGGCGCCTTTGCATATTTAAACAGCAAGTGTTTTGTATGGATAGCACAATTGACATGGGTGACAACACCACTAACGTGTATATAAATACACTTTTTGAAATCTTGAAAATCAATTTAATCGGCGTGGCTTTGTATACTCTGAGATTACTTGGTCTACTTTTATTGATAAGACAATACATTATTTACCAATGGGTGCCTGTTGTGAGTATTACTACATTTTGCCTGACTTGTGAAGTGACAACAATTGTGTTACCGACATTGCATCGCGCTCCTTTTTTAAACACAGATATCGCACTTTCGTGAACCTTGACCATTATTTGTGTCCAATATTTTCAATTAAAAAGAAATCCTTCTTTCAAATGAATAAAAATTCTTTATTTTTCAATGGGAAGATATTCTTCGATTCAGCTGATAAAGTTCATTCGTGTCACGGCAAATCATAATGTTATCACATAATCATCATTAATTAGCTAATTTCGTAAATATCGTTCAAAATAGCAAATAGCTATTATTAGTTACACAGTTTGTTGGTAGCCTAATATGGTATGTATGGTGTCAGTTAATTTCATATTGGACGAGAGCGAACTGTGTAACGAATATATCTTACCGACTGCTGCATCGATGCACAGAACTAATAAGAACAGCGATCAAAATTAAATGAGCGAATTCTCACAATGTGTTCACGTGTCTTTGCCTTGTTACAATTTATGGGAGAGTGCCCCATAAATTGTAACAAGGCAAATTCATACATACGAAACAGTTTCATTTCGAAGGTAACATGACACACATCCACAAAATATGAAGCCTTTTAAGTTGCCCAACCTGCACTTCAGACCAAATATGGGCTTCCAACACTCAAACTTTCAACTTGAAGCGTTCATCGGCTGCCGCCATTTTGAATAATAAATGAACAAAGGGGAGATTACCCATAGCTGTCAGCGTATATTGATGTTGACTGGCAGTATATGGTTTTATATGCAGTCTGCATGTGACGTCTTTGAACCAATGAAATTCCCAGATACTTGTAGGAGGTAAGATATAAGCAGATATTGAACCAACAATAAAAACAGGTTTGTATGTTTTTAGCCCTAAGGTGGTTTTACACGAGCAATATTCCTGCAATTTCTTGCGCGCAATTTATTTCAACCACATATTGCATGAAATATTATTGCTCATGTAAAATGGATTTATTGCATCTATTTATTGATGCAATTTATTAAAAAAAATAAAACCGATCTCTAGTTTCTGCAAGTTCATAATATTGCAACTGAATTTTTTTTTCTCAGCCAATCAGTGTGATGTTGAACCAACAATTTTTGTGTGCAATAGAGCAACAATATTTGAGCAGCGTGTTGACACAATTTATTGGTGCAATTTCTGGACCGTGTAAACCACCTTTAAAGTTGTCAAGTGTTCAATTTATGATTTACATTAGAGAGAGATTTTTTTATGGTATATATAAAGATAATAAATTATTTTTAAAAATTTTAATCGAATAAAAACGAAAAATAAAAATAAAATAGTTCATTTTTAATAAACTGCGTTTTGAATATATTTTTTCTAAAAACAAAAAATCCCACAACAACATGCCAGTCGATAAATTTGGTAGAAGTGACGACGAAAAAGTCAACCTAAGAAAGAAGAGGAAGACGTTCGAAGTCGACGATGGTTACGACGTTGCCAACTTGGACGAACGGAGATACGAACCTCGAGAAGAACCTTTGAACATGAACGATAAGAAGCTCTACAATCTTCCCGAGCCGATAGATCTCGCAGATGCTGCGACTAAAAAATACGTCGACAGGGGAAACGCCGATTTCGAACGAATCATGCTAAATAATTACGTGGATAAAACCATGACCGACGATCTCGATCTGAAATCCAAATGTTTGGTGAACGTCGCGAATCCCATAGATCCCACCGATGCCGCGACCAAGAAATACGCGGACGACTCTCACGTGAGATTCAGCGAACACCTGAGAAATAGATACGTTCAGAAAACGATGCACTCGGAATTGAACGCCAATTCTAACAAGATAACGAACGTGGCCACTCCCACGAATCCCAAGGACTTGGCGACCAAACACTACGTAGATCTGGAACAGAGAAAGTCTGACAGACGAGAAATGAAATCGGATCTGAATGCGGGATTCAACAAGATATTGAATCTGTCGAAGGTCGACGACACGGATGCGGACTCAACCGCGGTCAACAAGGGCTACGTGGATTCTGCCGTGATACGATCACAAGAATACCTAGAATCGCAAGTAGATGATCTCTACCTGAACAAACAATCTGGCGGAACCATGGTGGGTGGTATCGACATGAACGGTAAGAATTTATTCAGACTCAGTCACGATCCCGAATTCGATTCCAGCGCAGTCAGCAGAAAGTACGTGGACGACAACTCAGTCTGGAGAAAGGGTGACATCATGGAAGGTAAACTAGACATGGGTGGACACGCGCTCACGAATTTACCGGATCCCGTGAACATGACGGATGCCTGCACCCTGATTTCGGTGGTGGAGAAAGTCAAATATGCTAGACAATTGATCACTGTGTGGGCCGAGGAGGCCGGCACCTTAGATGAAGGAAAAGCTGAGTGGTCTTTAGGAAATGGAGGTAGCGGATCGAAACATGGTCAGGTGGGATATCCCATGCCGCTGGGAGGTGAAATCCTTCGAATGAGTCTGGCTTCCTCGGATTTGAATAACAGAGCGGTCGTCAATCTCATGGTGAATGGAGTAGAGAGCGATAAGAGATACAGCATCGAAAAGACTGAGAATCAACACGCGAATGTTACCACGTTCGGTACGCCTCTCAAAGTGAACGCCGGAGACAGGATTAATTTCGTTATGAAAACCAATAATCCCAAAGCCGCCACTTCCGTGGTGAGTCTACTGATCGAATTAGTTCCTTTGAACAAACAGTGAACGCGTGGAAAATAATGAATTTAAAAAAAAAAAAATAATGCGTGATTTATTAAAAACAAAAAAAAAAAAAAGTAATGAGATTTAGAAAGATGTTCAATCACTCTAGATCACATTACTTTACTTATTTATTTATTTATTTATTTTTTGAGGTTTTGTTTTAATACGTTATTTCTCATAATGTTTCATCTCGTGAAATTGGATCACCTATCTCAAAACATGCGTCGACATCTATTTTGCATTTCGAAGAGCTTTTATAAATTCTCGAAAAGCAGTCGGTCCTCTATACGTCAGCGTGTCTAAAAGTTTTCTGGTCTTATCTTCTATCAAGATTTTACTTTCGATTTCACGTCTCATATAATCAGTCAATATCAAAGGTTCTGTTTCGACTAAAGTGTCTAGAATTATTGCTAACGAATCTTGCGAAATATTTTTAATCAAAACACGTCTGTCTCTTCTTAAGTATTCTCTTTCTTTATCATTCATTTTTATAATAATTTTTTAATTTTATTTATATATATATTTTTTTTTTTTCACACTCGTCTCTCATCGAATGATCGACATCTTATTTCCATCCGATTCGAATTGTAATTCTCTATCCGACAGGACCAGGGCGAAGGCTTCGTTTTTTCTTGGCACGTTCCTATCGAATTGCATCTTGATCTGAATATCTAAGATGCTACTCTTGAGTCGTTCACTTTGTTTACTGACGTCGAATACGAACATGGGATACATCAACTTGTATTTGCCGGGAGATATGTTAGGGTTGCTCATCTATTCGTCTAAACCGTGATACTTCTTTCTAAAATCAGTGGCATCGCTGTACAGTCTGTGGAAATCATTCTTGTCGAACGACGCATTGTAATCGATTGCTGGATATCTCGTGGCGTTCAGAAACACTTGCATGTTTCTCAAATGGCAGTGATCGAACAGTGACGCATTCTTTTCCTGAGACCCGTCCCTATCGGTCTGAAATGCAACCACGATGAAACGCGGTCTCTCGGAAGCGGATTTCACCATCAGTCTCCAATCGAAGTGATTCGTGGAGGGTGGAATGCTAGCCGTGTCGCACTGTCTCATTCTAAATCCCACGGGTAATTTACTCTTGGATTCTATGATCTTGTAGAGACGCGCTTTTTCCACAATCGAAGGCTCCACATGCGGAATGAACCACGATATCTTGTGTAGAGTTATCTTACCCGCATTGGTCGCAGTGAGTCTCACTATTGTGTCGTTGTCTCCTTTTCGAATCAACGTCAGATTGTGTTTGAATCCGTACATGATCTTGTTGTAATCGTCCGCAAATCCGAAGATGTGTTTCAAAGGTATCCTGAAAGAAAACGTTCTTTTAGGTCTGGATGTCTTGATGATGTAGACGAATATCAAGGCGGCGCCGGCGCTAGCAGGGCCAACGGTGTCTTTCACCCACAACTGATTAAGTCCTCTGGATTTCGAAAAATCATCAGGATACGTCAAGAGTCCGAACATCGTGGTGGTCTGACCGGGATGAAACACAGATTCTATCTCTTGTCCGGATAGCATGTATTTTATATTACTGAATAGATGCATGATGCCATTATTGGCTACAGTAACCATGTCGTCGTCGGCGTAGTTGCTCCCATCTTCCTTGGTGAGACGTCCCTGCACCACTATGTAACTCTCGCTAGGATGTATGAATAGATCTTGAGTTTCGACGTTGATTCTTATCTCTCCCGCATTGTTCAAACTCGTTCCAGTTACCGGTTCGTATTCGTGAACCTCATATTCTTGAATACTTTCATCTTTCAGTATGCTCTGTGCTATATCTAGTATATTTGTCATTTTAAAGAATTTTTTAGTTTTTTTTTGTTTATTAATTAACTTGCTTTCTTTATCTAAAAATAGTTTTTAATTATTTTTTATTATTATTTTTCTCTCTTATATATATATATGTGTAAACAAGAAAATATTAAAGAAAGTAAATAAAAGACATTTGTTTTCTTTATCAAAACTTTGTCTTCTGTAATTGTTGTTCGTAAAACTTTCTGATGATCTCTTCTCCATCCAAAGCTTCGACTTCGTAAGTCATCGGATCGGTGTGAAATATTTTGATTATCACGAAGATTTCCGAGGTCCATCGAGGAGTATAACCCTTTTCGAAGTGCTTCTTATAAGCGTAGATTCTCACTCGATCACCGACTGCAAATTTCGACGTTCTAGACTTCTTCCTAATCTTAGATCTTTCAGGATATAGATTTGCGTAGACCCATTTTTCATTTCGAGGATCGCTAGCTTCCACGGGAGTCATCTTGATCGATCTGTGTTGCGTGTTGTAATCTTTGACCAGACCGTTCAGAGCGTATATGTATTTCTTGGTCGATTTCGCCGTGAAGTATCTGTGCATCTTTTCCTTCATCGTTCGATTCCAACGTTCCACCACACTGGCTTTCTCTTCGTTTTCGATCAAGTAGAGGTCTACCAATCGATGAACGTGCTTGTTGTAGAATTCCTTTCCCTTTTCCACCCACAATTTACTCGGTTTTCGAGAAGACGATTCGAACACGCTCTTCAGAGCCTCGGTGATGCAAGGTCCCGATTTATTCTTCAAAGCTCTGATCCAACTGTATTTGGAAAACACGTCGATGACCGTCAATAGATATTTGATGCCCTCGTTCCACCTCGAAAACGATCTCATGTCGACCAAGTCGGCAGACCAAATATCATCCAAACCCTTCATGAACACCCTTCTCTTTCGAAATTTACGCACTATGGGTTTGTGTAACTCCTCTGCCAATTCGCTCGTCAATAAACGTTTCTTCTTCTTTTCCGATGCACTTTTTTTTTTTAATGCCCCATCCGAATCGACGTTTCGCACTGATCAGATTGCTGCAGACCAGCGAACGTTCTATCTTCTCTCTCCTGGTCAGATTCGATATGCCTCTCAATTTCCCCAACATGTTTTTATCGCAGACGTCGTTGCAAGTCTTGGTGTCGGGATGTCGGGCATAGCACAGATCGTGATCATACGCGGCCGCGTCCACCCTATTCACAGGTTTGCTCCAAGATCTGGGTGTCAGATTGGCGTTGAGTCTCTTGTTCAATTTCGTTCCGGGTCCCGTGAAACTGTGACCGGGCAGATGCATTTCGAAAGGTAGATTATTAATCATTTTATTCACGTTGCCTTTACCTTTGCTCGTGTTCTTTTTTTTTTGACGAATCGAGTCTTGACAGAACCACACACGTCGCAAATTCCGCGAAGCATCTGTCTGTCGTTTTTAGTTGGTACTTCTCGAGAATTACTCGTCTCGGTAACTCTCTTACACTTTACACAATACATTTTTAAGAGTTATTTAAATTAATTTCGTTTTTTATTTTATACATAAATTTAATAATTAATTAATTCTGTTCTTATTATATATATTTTTTTTCAATCGCTGCTCTTGAGTACTATCATCTTACTGAATTCCTCCCTGGCCTCTTTCCTCCCCTTTTCCACGAGAGAATCCTTCATCTCTTCCTTGATGATCTGATGAGTCTTGATTCTCACGGCTTCTTTCATGGCATCGTATTTCGTTTCTCGCTCAATATCGCGAAGTATTCTCCGTCCGATATCCTACCGTCTTTCAACGCCATAGAGATCATTTCGGATATCATGTCGATCTTGGAGTCGGCCAAGACACGAATCTTGTCATGTTTCCTCGCCTTCAAATATAATTTCCTACTCAAAAAGTTTCCGAGCGTGCTAAACAATCCGGCGGCGAGAGCCACTCCTTCTACGGTCAACACGAGTGGAATGCCAACCGCGGTCGACAACAATCTGATGCTGGCCGCGTGTAAACCCATGGAAATCGTGATGAGTGTCGTGTCGATCGCGTTGACGAATTTCACGAAACACGAATACTTCTTCTTGAAAGAATGATGAGAATCTCTCTCTCGAGTTAGATACTCTTGGATTCTACTGATTTGATCGATGTGATACCTCTCTCCTCTTTCTTTTTCTTCTAGCGACGGTGCCGTCGGCAAAACGCTGATCGGCTTCTCATCCTCGTCATCATCTAACATCGGATACAATTTATTTCTGGTTCTCATTTTTGTTTTTTTTTTCTTTCTAATATTAGATAAAAAATTTATGTGTGTATTTATTTTATTTTCTATTCTCCCTTATTTTATATCAACGAGAAACTAAGACGTATGCTTCATTGAACAATAATTTCATGACGCATCCCTTATCTTCTAAAGTCAGACTTTTACGCGCCAATGTCTGTTCTTCTGAAACTGTGGGCTTGCTTTGATCCTTACAGAAGAATAATCTCTTCGAAAACGCGATCACTTCGTCGATTTGAACGCGTTCGAACGCCGGTTCGAAATACTTGACGACCATATCTTCCCTTTCCACCCACAGACACGAATGATTCTCGTGATCGAAGTCTAGGTGATCCCGAAATCCGACGCATCGTTCTAACAAGAGACGACCTAGTTGTTCATTCACGCAGAATGCGTAGGCTCTCATCAGCATTTTTAAAAGAAACCTTACTCTAATAGTCTGAGAATCGCTCATGATTTACGTATTTATTTTTTTTATTATCTATTCGATTTGATATATTATTTTTTTAAATAACTATTTATTTATATATTTTTTCTCTCCTATATATATCAATCACTTTTTTTATTTCTTCAGGAAATGTGGCAGTGGGTTTGCCGGTTCAGGACCACCTCTTTTCCGTGTACCGTACACGATTCGATTTCCGACTTAAAATCCGCAAATGGATTTCCGTGTACGCCTCCGTAGGGATTCAGTGTTAAAATCGTGTACAGACGTGGATGATTTAGAATCAGCATGATGATGATTTAGAAACGACAACACGTTTTTTTGCTCGCAATTTAACACTGAATCCTATGGGGGAAACCCATTTGCCGATTCCAAATCAGACGGTACATGTACGTGTACATAAAATTTCATGCGTTTTTTTTCACTCTTGTATAGAATCCAGTGATCTTTGAATCGGCAAAGCCGATTCTAAGAGACCCTAAAAAACGTTTAAATCGTGTACCTGTACACGATTTTAACACTAAATCCTATGGAGGTGTACATCGATGTACGTGTACATGTACACGTACATGTACACCTGTCTTTGAATCGGCACTTATCACCTACTGTTGATCAATAACACGAACCTGGATTAATACATAATTTGAGCATTGGAGAGTAACATGTTCAAACAGGGACGTGGCTAGATATTTCCGATTGGGGGGGGGGGGGGGTGCAGGGTAGTGAATTCCCTACTAGGGGAAGTGACCGGTAGGAGGGAAACACACTCCCGGTCCCTCCCCCTTAGTTGGAAATTCACTATCGAAAAAAAAATTGGAAATGAAACCCTGAAAGGGGGCATACAATTTATTCTAGTAACTGAAATGTCAACACATTTATGATAGAATTATCAGGTTGTTATTATTATTTGGTATTATTCTGGGAATTGAATATGTGCTAAACAAATGCTCAAGCTGAGAACTTCGAGAAATTCACACTGTCCTAACATTAAATGCGATCGTTTCGATGTTTCATCATTTTGTAACTGTGAATGGTGGCATAATGATGGCATAACTCAGGATAATGATTTTATATGATGCGATTTTCTTGAAGTGCATTTTCGAGGATTTTTTTATTACGTTAAGTAAACGTACTATAGAAATCTCGTATCTATTGACTTCATGCATACTTATGAAGCTCGATATTGCGTACACTGTAGTTTAAGTAGTAACAGTTTAATTTTTTGCCGATTTGAAACCGAGAAGGAATTTTGGGAAGTAAAGAAGACATCAGTATCACCAAAGAATCTCTAAATCCAGAGAGATGGAATTTCCAACCACTCATGACTTCTCCTCCGAAATTCCAACTATAGGGAATTTTGTCCAGGATTGGGGGGGGGGGGGACAAATAATGTGTTTCATTTGCGTCCTCGATTCAATAATAACGACGTAATTTCTTGATGAGGAGAATAACTTTGATTTCAAATGCTTCAATGATTGCAAGTGATACATCAGGTAGAAGTGTTATGGGCGAATTTCATTTCCTCTGAAAGGAAAACTCTCGAAAAGTCATTGTCGTTCATCATTGTCAATTATGAAAGCCATTAGTTCCTTCATTCTGCATTTATGTTGAAATGTTCGCATAACAGGTCGCAAAAATATGCAATTGCAGTATAATTGATCGATATCACAAGGAAAATAATATTAAACACTGCCAGCCGAAACGGAAGTGAGATAATCGCCGTGCATTAGCGGGTCATTCTCGCAACAAAGGTGTTTAATTCGGACAAGTTACATTTTTTTACCTTTTTTTATGAGAAAACTGAATAAAGTATCGAATGCATCAACCCTTTACCCAACGCAGACGATATCAGAATTTATTATTTTAAATATTTTTTTTATTTTTTTTTCGAAAAATTTCAACAAAACCATATCATGTGACCCCTCATTGGAACGAGCTCGAGGAGCTCGTTCCAACGAGGGGTCACATGACATGGTTTTGTTGAAATTTTTTGAAAAATAATATTATTTCAACTGCTGAATTTGCATATTACGCGGGCGGATGCGGGCGATTCGTTGGGTAAAGGGTTAAAAGAGGGAGAACAGCGCGAAATGTTTGATTTCTGGTTTTGATAAAAAAAAATCAGTGGTTCCACCTGTGCAGAAATATAGCGAGTTCAAGATTTCTTCATTTCACTTGAAACCTCTTTCTTCTCAATATTTTTCTTCCTTTTATACCATGATTACCTATTCTACTCTATATAAAAATCCAATGACATAAATTTTAGCTTTTCACATTAACCGTGGTGAACACGCCAGCAATGGGATTTCAATAGTAAAAATTTACACCTACAGTGGAACTACATCCAAGTTGATCTTTCGTGACCTCGCCTTGAATGCAAACATGTTTACATTTATCACTCGCCGTCTCGTGAAGAGTGAAATGAAACTGGTAATTATTATTACTGTTTTCTATAAGTTTACCTCATAAGATACAAAAAATTAACAAACATGCGTTGTCTCATGTTAATATAAACAATAACATGATTCTGGAGGGCATTATGGTTCATTAGCAGCCCTGCAGCAATGATGAACAGCCCGAGGGTTTATTAAAGGGCCGTTAATAAACCCAAGGGCTGTTCATCATTGCTGCAGGGCCGCTAATGAATCATGATGCCTGCCAACAATCATGTTATTACTATTATTACCAGGCCGTTGTAACAAACGAACGATGATTTTATCAGTATACTTCGAGTGCGACCGATTCACAGTGCAATGAAACTTGTTTCCATCTGATAGTGCTTCATTTCAGCACAGAAATAATCACTAAAGTCGGTTCGATATTTCGATGTGCGTTCGACTTCAGTTCAGAAATACAAAGGGACGTCATCCGAATGGGGGTAATTCATTAGACCATGGAATCTAAAAATAGCCGGGCCGCGGGCCGCTAATGGCTATTTATACCATTATCACCCGCGGCCCGGCTCCGTCGAATGACGTCACTGAAATTATGGAGTTTTAACGGGCCTCCAAACTTATGTTAATCGACTAGTAACTTATAGATTGAGTGGTAATAATAAAGAATACATAACTCGAAATAGTATGTAATTATGTTATTAAAATGAAAAAGTCCCCGTAATTTGTGCGTTTCGTTTTCTATTTCGTTTTGGCGATAAAATTGCCAGCGGAAGTACCACCCACCGATGTTCATGTAAACAAAACAGATTCGCACGTGTGAGTATTGATTTATTCAACATTTAACCTCTTATTAATCTGACGACCATGGTATAAACAAAATATACTTAAAGTAGCTTGGTGTACCGAATGTTCACCACTCGTGGTGAAGTAGCGTTAACCGCGCGACAAGGGCTCACGGTAACACCACTTCACTGCTCGCGGTGAACATTTGGTACACCAAGCTACTATGGGTATATTCTATAATAATCTTGAATTTATAAAAAAAAGTGCTTCTGGTAAACATGAAGAATAGCGAACCCAACAAATTATGCAAAAATTACCAACTTTTCACAACTTTTCATGGTCCCCTACATTCTTTAGTGTTTTTTCTTCACATATGTACCAAAAACCCTGAGTTTTTAATACATTTAGACATTATTTACCAAGTTTTTCCTTCCCGTAAGAGAGGCACGGAAAAGTCGTCTGATCGTGTTTGTCAACAGCGACGTTCTTTATGCGGAAACTGTCAAACATGTGACGTCACGGTGGGCGTCTCCTCCCATTTGTGGAGAATTCAGTATCACATCAGTTTAGGAAATCGCACTGTGATAAGGGTCAGTGTAGGAAGCGTTCGGGTTAGCTAACCCGAACCCTTTCTAGACTGATCCTAACTCGTCGAGCGCGCTGCTATTTATTACATATTAACTTACCTTAAAAATTAAAAAAGTGGATCCAACACGGAAAATTACGTAAAAAACCGCTGTACTTACCGACTTCTCCTTGTGGTACCGGTGCAGAACAAGTTCTCATCCAAATCGAACACTCACTTTCGGATAGAAAAGATGGTTGACGCGCAAGTTGAATTGCTTCGTCACGAAAGTTAAAAATTGGTAAAAACAAACTAAAAGTGATTTTTATTCCCCCAAATTTATGAATATATAAAGAAAAAACACTAAAGAATGAAGGGAAACAATGAAAAGTTGGTAATTTTTGCATAATTTGTTGGGTCCGCTATTCTTCATGTTTACCGTGCTTCTTTTAAGCCACTATAAAATTGCGGTATTCACTTATAACACTTTGCGCACTATTACAATTAGTGGTTTTTGCGTCGCTTTCTTTATTGGGATTTAATAGCACTTTCAACAAACAGAGTCGCATCGTATGAGGCAGTTTCACGGGTGGATAAAGGAGGAATACCTGGAGAGAACGACCCAGCAGTGGCGAGCAACTATCAGACTCCCCAACATAATGAGAGAAAGCAGTGATTGGAGGCAAGTGTAACATCAACCCACGTCAGCGATCTGTATTAAGTGTCTTGCCTAAAGACACAGAGCACGTGGCGAGGGTCAGGATCAACACGTCGACGTTTCAGTTTAAGTCTATTTTGCTACTCCATGAGCCACTGCTACTCCATGAGCCACTGGGTTCCGGATTAGCAGTGATACTTGTTGGAAATGTGTGCAGATATCTTGTTTCTAGTGTACGTCCTTATAGCTAATCCTCATTCAAAAAGAGTAGCGGTTCAAGAACACATTGAAAGGAAAAGGTAATAAGACGAGGTGTAACACTCGACACACCGACGTTGAAGTATTAAAACTTCACGCTGCAAATTTTTGCACGAAGCAACCACAATTTAACCAATTCCATCTTGTTTGACCGAGCGCATTAAGCAATGTGAAAAAAAATTAGAAATTTGAAATTTCGTGCTTTGAGGCCACTGTGCGGAGGGTCACATATTCCTGTAAACCTTTCCGGAAAATGTAACTTCATCTGTAATGTTTCTTGACCCTTTGACCTGAGCTTTTTCCGGCCAGGAACATGTACGTCATAACGTCATTAAATAGGATGGCTGTTCAGTATACAGTACGTGGAGAGTGCATTGTAACAAAATCACCCGCAGAGTGGAGTTATTACCCAAACTATAACTTTCAAATTTTGTCCATACGGACAAAAAACACAAGAAATGTTTCAGCCAATGGACCTCCGGGTTCAACTCGGAGGTCCATTGGCTGGAACTTTTCTTGCACTCGTTATGCTTTGCAACAAATTTGCAATTATTGCTTGAGTGGAATGTCCACTCTGTTGGTGATTTGGTGATAATACACTATACATGTACTGTATGTGTGGAGTAGACCAATCAATCTTTTCAACGTGCAGCCCCGAGGCTGCTATTAACACAACTGGTGTTTTGATAAATTGAACCGCCTCTTTGTAACCTCTGTGACATATAAATTGATACCAATTCTTCTTACATCAGTAAGATATATAATCAAGATCGTATTACCGATGGCGTATTTGCATATTTAAGCCGCTATTGTTTTGTATGGATAGCACCATTGACCTTGGTGGTAACACCACTAACGTGTATACAAATAGAAGTTTTAAAATTTTGAGATCAAATGCAATCGGCGTGGCTTTGTATGCTCTAGAATTACTTGGTCTGCTTTTATTGATACGATAATATGTTTTACAGCAACAGTATTTGTCATTGAGTGTTTGTCGTCAGTAATGCTACATTTTGCCGGCCATATGAAGCTACCAGAATTAGACCAATTCCACCTTGTTTGACCGAGCTCATTGAGCATTATGAAAAAAAAAATTAGTAACCCTGAAATTTCGGGCTTGTAACGCTAAGCTGTGCAGAGGGTCAAATATTCCTGTAAACCTTTCTGGCATTTGTAACTTCATCTGTAATGTTTTTTAACTCTTTGAACCCGAGCGGCCGCTTTTCCGGTCAGAAACATGCGTCATGACGTCATTAAATAGGATGGCTGTTCAGTATATGTGTGGGGTAGACCAATCAATATTTTCAACGTGCAGCCTCGGGGCTGCACGTTGAAAATATTGATTGGTCTACCCCAAAGAATGAATATGGCCTCTTCTAATTGATGTCATTGAGCTGACATGAAAGATGCCACTAGAGTTCAAAGGATTAAGCACCGGGTTTTGCGAAGCAATTTGGAAATTCTTGAAATGGGGTTGTGAATATGTATGCATGATTTCCTTTGGTTTGTTGCCAATGATCTGGGTGGTAACACCACTAATGTGTATATAAATATATTTTTGAAATCTTGAAAATCAATTTAATCGGCGTGGCTTTGTATGCTCTGAGATTACTTGGTCTACTTTTATTGATAAGACAATATGTTTTACAGCAACATTATTTACCAATGGGTTCCGGTCGTCAGTAGTGCGACATTTCGCCTGCCTTGTGAAGTGACAACAATTGTGTTACCGACATTTTATCCCGCTCAATTTTAAACACAGATATCACACTTTCGTGAACCTTGATATTATTCTTGTGTGCTTTGCGTCCTTAGTTTCAGTGGAAATAAAATTATTTATTTTCAATGGAAAGTTAATCTTCGAAACAGCTGTTCATTCGTCTCACGTCACAAATTATAATATTATCACATAATCTCCATTAAACAGCTCATTTCGGAAATATCGTTCGAATAGCAAATAGTTGTAAGCAGATGTTGATCGAAACATGAAGGCAGGTTTGTTAGGTATTTAGCTTTAAGATTGTCCAGTTTATACAAGTCGAAACTGTGAAATGTTCTTAGCAGCTTTATTTCCATTTACTCACAGCGCACCACAAAAGCAGGGGTGGGCTTTCTCCATTGTTATTGGTCTTATACAAAAAATAATTATTCCTCGGAGGCATTCTGTGCAATAAGTTCTTTGACACCATTTGATGGTTGTATTATGTGTTTTTCTATTGTCAAATGAGGGTCGCAGGTGATATTAAAGCTCTCAGCATCCAGTTCTGGTAATGATACTTTATTTCACTCATAAGCCACGTCTGTGGTACACGAGGCGTATGTGAAATAATTATATTTGCAGGTAACATAATACGGACAATGAGGTTATAATGTATTTATTTATTGATGTTTAAGGTCACATATTTATGCACAATGACTAATCATGACCGTGACAGTTTTACGGGTGGAGGAAGCCGGAGTACTCGGAGAGAACCACCGAGCAACGACGAGCAGCTGCCAGCTCCCCAACATCGTAACTCCGCACTGCAACACAGGCAGGGTTAGATTGGTTGAAGACATGCGTACCATCGACGTGCAGTACGCCTTAGTACACGGCGTCATCGTGCCCCTACGCGGGCAATGGAGATGAAGTGTCTTGCCCAAGGACACAACGCGGTTGCCGCAGGTGGGATTCGAACCAAGGACCTCTCGGCTTGCAGCCTGCACCTCTATCTACTGAACTACCGCGCTCGCGGAGGTTATAATGAAATCTAAGGAACAAAAACAGTGCCGAAAATAACCTGACGAAAAAGTCAGTGTTGTTGAATATTTATGTTACGCATTGCAGACAATCACACTTTTTCGTCTCTTTTCCATTGCGAAAAATACCCATATGATCGCGTTTGCATTGCAAAACCATTCTCCTTAACACATCATGCGTGCACAATGTAGGGCCGCTGTGGACTGGTCACTTTCCACGGGGTGGGCAGTATTTCCACGGACGCAATAATATCAGATTGCAAACACTAATTATAGGAATAATCATCAGAAATTTAATTAATGAAGCACCGGGGACAACCCGGTGCTTCATTAATTAATTTTTTTTTCTGATGATGATATTTGTTACCTGGAAAACGCGTGCGTGGACATAACTAACCACGCGTGGATAACAACCATTCAGGGCAACTGTATTGTATCATGAGAATGGGGGATGCGCACCCCCTCCCACACCCCACCCCAAAGAAATGAAATGAAGACATCATGTACTTAGTCTACATACTCCTTCTACGAATGGTACAAATCTTATGGTGATTGTTTTTGTTCATATTTACCAGAAAAGCTTCTCTCTGGGGCCCCTTGGTTAATCTGAGGCCATGCTTCGAGTGAAAGTATCGAACTTCTACGACAGATGTAGAATTGCATTTTAGCCATTTACTCATCACGAGTAGCAGTCGACACTTAAATAACGAAAACGTTTTCATAACATAACTAATGAGACCTTATCAAATTTTTGATATTCCCCCAACATACTAACTCCATACAAGCAGCGTTAGCATTGGTTGAAAACAACTGCACCACCGACGTGCAGTACGCCTTAGTTCACAACGCCACTGTGCCCCATGTGGGAAATGGGGGGGGGGGGTCTCGCTCAAGGACACAACACGGTTGCCGCAGGGAGGATTCGAACCGAGCCCCTCTCGGCTTGCAGCCTGCACCTCTACCTGCTGAGCCACCGCGCCACCGTTGGTTAAGGAGTATGTAGAAAGAAACGTTAAGTGAAATCAAAGAAAGCTTTTATAAGTTAGACAATGCAAACAAAATCCATCACACTACTAAATTACTACCATTCCTGACTTTTATCGTCATATCTATTTCGATAAAGTTATCTCCCTTACAATCATTTTTTATTTATTTATTTATTTATTTATTTATTTATTTATTTATTTATTTATTTATTAGGGTTTAATGACACATCAACAGCCCAGGTAATATCGTATCGGTGACAGTTTTACGGGTGGAGAAAGCCGGAGTACCCGGGGAGAATCACCGAGCAACGACGAGCAGTTGACAGCTCCCAAACATTGCAACTCCACACTGCAGCACAGGCTTGGTTAGATTGGTTGAAGACATGGGCACCATCGATGTACAGTACGCCTTGGTACAAGGCGTCTTCGTGTCCCCATGTGGACAATCGGGGTGAAGTGCCTTGCACAAGGACACAACGCGGGAGTCCGAATCGATTGCTCGGACGGCCACCCATCCAAGAACTAACCAGTCTCGACGTTGCTTAACTTCGGTGATTTGACGAGAACCGGTTACCGCAACGCCACCGCGCCCCCTTATAATCATTAGATGAGTAGGGAAGGTCCAACCAAGAAGCAAGGAATTGTTGTGAAAACGCCTTTTACATCAGTATAAAATGAAGCAAAATTTCCTTTTGTTACTTTTAGTAAATGGAAACAACAGACAACTCCTTGAGCTGTCTGCTGTTTTTTTTTTGTTTGTTTATTAAATGTAACAAAAGAAAACCTGACTTTTTCTGGAAAGCTTATTAGAAGCAACCAGTTCAGAGATGTCCACAGTGGATGTTTTTGTTTAGTGAATGCATTTTACAGTAATCTACAAGTTTTATTCTTCCCAGGAAAACAATTAGCAAATTTCACCTCCTGCACTAATATATGAATGGAAACGTATGGAAGAGTTCCGCATGTTAAATCGTCCCCTGAGTTCCAATGTGTCCTATGTGCCTGTACGCACATACAACACATTGGAAATCAAGGGACGAGATGATAAACTGGTGAAACTCGAACAACACTGCAATTACTCAATGGAGGCAAAGGAGATAGAAATCAACAATTGAACGATGAGACCGCCTCCCTGCAGAACAAGTTGGACCCGATGCCAAGTAACAAACTGCTTAACCTTTTACCAAACGAATTGACCACAACAAACCGTTCAACAAAACCATATCATGTGACCCGTGATACGTGATATGGTTTTGTTGACACTTTTTAAAAATTACCCCTCCCCCCCCCCCCCCAAAAAAAAAAAAAAAATAATAAAATATTTTGATACCCTGTGCGCTTAGCAAAGAGTTACTATAAATACACATCGAAACTACATATGGTGCAGTGAGCCAAGTTACGAATTTCTAAATGTTATTACGAGTCTATTACTTTTTCCCCCATTTACATATTTTCAAATCCGTACGGAACACGTGTTTCAACGAATTTCCGATGACGAGTATTTTTTCAATTGACGTCATGGATCCATCAGAAGACCTGACCTCTGCCCATTTTCGTAATAGGCCAATTGAAAAGTTGCATTCCGAACTAGATTAATTCAGAAGCTGTGTGACAGGCGGTAAGTCGTACATCAACTGACAAATATTTTTGTTCAAATCGACCAAAATTAACCAAATTAAACTTATTTATTACTTTCCAAAGTGTGATTTACTGGGATTTCCGGGTTTAATTATAAAAGATAACTTCACAAGTGAATTATGTAATCAACAAATAGGTTGTGTGTCCGTGCGCGCAAACGAAGACGCTTTGCCGTGGGTGTAATGGGGACTTCATTGTTTTTGTTTTTTTGGTTTTTTTTAACCCTTTACCTAAATGAAAAGCAGACGACACTTGCAAAATAAAAATTCCTGAATAACTATTATTTTCATTTTTTGTCTCAAAAACATAGGTTATGACCCTCATTGGAACGAGCTGGACGAGCTCATTCCAATGAGGGGTCATAACCTATGTTTTAGAGACAAAAAGTGAAAAAATAATGAAAATTAATTGGCGATTTTTGAGAATAACGCTGGTCGGTTTTGGCCGTAACGTTAGGTATTAAGGGTTAAATAATATAATTATCGTTAAAAATGAAAAGTAATAAACAGAGTAATCGCATGACTGGACTGGTTACGTGAAATAATTCATTCGAGGCGATGGACTATATTGTAAAACACTCGTGTGCATTCGCGCACTCGTGTTTGTACAACGTTCCTCACCTATCATGAATTAGTTCACGTAACCAGTCCAGTCAAGCGATTACTCTCTATTCTATAAATCGGGAGTGATTTTATATTACTCAAGTTCTAACATTGAAACGAATATCTCTGCGATAATGGCAGCCAATTTCTTAAAAATACGAATAAATAACCTATTTGGACACAATTTTTGTTTGTTTTTCTGTTTATGTGTCGATATGTCACACGTCGCTTCTTGAGTTCCAATGTGTTCTATGTGCCTAGTGGCACATAGAACACATTGGAACTCAGGGGACGACGTGTTTGCAAGTTACCCCGAAGACTTGTTTTATATTTTATTTCAAGAACACGTCAGAACTGTCAAATTCTAGAAATAAAATCGAATTTTTAACTAAAATTAATGGAACTAAATTAATGGATTCTATGTTATAAAGGCGTGAACTAAACACAGAACTGTAACAAAAAACGCTCATTTAGCAGGGCTTTCAGCCTTTGGCCTTCTTCAGTGCTTAATTCAAAGTAGAGTTTACATTATTCCTATCACATAATACAACATATACTGGTTAATTTTGGATTAGCTCAAGAAAACGTTAAGTAGACAAAGGATGACATTCTATACGTAAGACCTCTAGCAGCGTCACAACTAAACAAATCAATAATACGCCAGTCCTGCATTGTTCAGTCTTGCGTTAAAATCTACGCCCGTTTCCGTCCCCAACTTCCGTATCCACATTTCCTCTCTAACTAGCCTCGAAGACTCGTCGTGATCTACCCTTAGAACCCGGAGCGAGACTCGGATACATATTTTGTGTATCCACATAATGGTAATAGTCATTTTATCTTAAATATATTGGGGATAAGTCAAGAATGCAGACGAATGATATAACGAACTATTTATTCGTACGGAAGAAAAAAATGGATATCACGCGAAAGGAACGTGTTTGTATCCGACCCCCTGATACAAACATCTGTATCAGGGAGTCGGATACACGACAGTTGCGGAGTTAATACAGACAAAATACACGTTGATTGTAAGATAAAATATAAACCCATTGACTTGAAAAACTCATTGCTGGATGTAAACTTGACATTTCTTCATACCACACATCGTAAATTCTCGAAAAGAAGTCAGGTGCTTGGACCCAAGTGTTCAGGTGCTTGGACCCAAGTGTTCAGTTGTCTTGTTTAAAGTGCTTGAAGACAAAGGTGGTACAAGAACCTTTTAATGATTATGAGAACACATTATAAACAATGATAGAAAAAACATTCATCGTGTTACGAAACACTCACCTCGACCAATTAATGAAGGCAAACCGGATATCAATAAAGAAAATTAAATTATATCGGTTTGAGAGGGTAAACCTTCTATCATTCACATCAACAGTGAAAGTTCAAGAAGTATTTGGGACTTTGTAATAGCTCTCCATACGTTGTCACTGGAACAATTTATCCCACTCCCATTTGACAGAGGTTTAATCACACAGGCTAACAATTACTGTACGTATTGGTAATGTTGGACAGCTTTCAGGCGAAATCGTAACGATAGAGAATTTCTGCTGTTTGGGGAATCTATGTGTGCTAATATGCTATTTAACCCTTTGAAACTTAAATTGATATCCTGACGTTCAAACGTGACTAGGAATTCCGTTTCTTCAACGTTTTTCAAAATGCGACGTCAAACGTCGGAAAGTACAAATAACAAGATATTTTTCACATTTGTGATTATCTGGTTGAGGGCTAGATTATTTTTGGTGGTCTGAATGTGTTATTCAATACTTGTTTTATTGCAAATTATTGGAGAGTGCCACAGGCACTCTCCAATAATTTGTAATAAAACAAATTTATATAAACAAAATTAATTATTTGTGTTTGACTGAATATGAAATATAAGCATGGAAAGTGTTGGCTTTTTCTCTGTTATCCCCCTTTTTGGAAGCCCTGATAGTGGCTTCTACACTCAACCAGTTAAGAAGTCTTGGCAGCAGGATTATTTTAGTATTTTAAGCCCCGGTAACATTTGGCTCAACGGTTGTCACTGAGCAATATTAGGGAGAAAATAGGAATTGAGTTTAAAACTTAAAAAACAAAAAATAATAAAACAAATGACTGCAATGTATCAATGCGCTGTTTGATTTCGTACTTCATAAGACGAAGGAGTGTGCTTTCAGACCATCGCAGTTTAAAGTTCCATAAAACTTCCATTTGTTTAATGGACCCTCTTGTTACAAACATTTTTTCTTATTTTTACGATATGTTGTTTTAACCATGAAAGCACTGTGCCTCTGCATATCGTCCCTGTAGATTCCCACAAAATGAGCAAATCCAGTCCTATAGGACTGTAGCCGCCTTACAAATGAACAAATATGTTTTCGGTCTGATGGATCGGCAACAACTGGATCCTTTGGTACTATAATATCAAAATTTTGACCTCCCGCAGTTCTCTTTCCAAATTATCAATATTTTTTCGGCTTGTATGCCGATTTATTCTTTCCTTAAAGCCTGCAATCGCCCGCCCTCCCCCCCGCCCCCCCCCCCCCCATCCTTGGGTTAAAGCGAGGACATCACCCCCACTCCGTTCGCGAATAGCCCAACGTAGTCTGAGATAATTGCACCAAACTGGAAAGCGACGACATCGAATAAAGTCAGTTAGAAGCAATAAGGATTGTAACCGGTGCGATGTGAAATGCCAGCAGAGCTCTCTTACACTATAGTCGCCGTGAACTGGTTGTAATCCACGCGTGGGCAGTAATGTTCATCCATGCGATTACCAGGTAATAAAAAGGGGGATCCCCTGGAAAGAAGACGCAAAAAACCCACAAACCATAAACAATACTTCGGAATGCATCACCGCCTTACCCCTGCATACCTCTCATGTCTCGCCCACAAATCCTGTCTGTAAAACACGATTTATTTATTCATATTTATTTATGTATTGGTGTTTAAGGTCATATACTTATGCACAAGGGCTAATCGGGACCGTGGCAGTTTTACGAGTGGAGGAAGCCTGTGAATCCTGGAGAGAACTACCGAGCAATGACAAGCAACTGTCAGCTCCTCAGCATTCCAACTCTGTTCAAGCTCCGCTCAAGCAGCGTTACAGCGGTTGAAGACATTGCACCATCGACATGCAGTACTCCTTAGTACACGGCGTCATCGTGCCCCCATGCAGGCATCCGGGATATAGTGCCTTGCCCAAGGATACATCGCGGGTCGTCCCGGACGGCGTTCAAACGTCACTGGGAATGCAGTTTCTTCAATGTTTTTCAAAATGCGACTTCAAACGTCGGAAAGTACAAATAACAAGATATTTTTAACATTAGTGATTATCTGGTTGAGGGCTAGATAATTTTTGGTGGTCTGAATTTGTTATTCGAAAACTTGTTTTATCACAAATTATTGGAGCACTCTCCGATAATTTGTAATAAAACAAATTTATTTAAAAGTATTATTTGGTTTGAGTGAATCCCTAAATCCCTAAATAATGAAAATGTACTCTTCCAACTACTGCCATTGAACAGGCGTGGATGATACCACCAGGGTTCAAAGGGATAGAAACCTATGTTTATACTGAAACATTATAGCCCTATTCACCATATGTGCATTCATGTGCGCTTGATCAGATAAATTGATACAACTTACGTAAGCTTTGTGGATGCTGTTGAATCCATTTTTCTCTGGTTATATCTTTGTTGTTCTTATAGTTTCAATTTAATTAAATAATGCATCTGTATAACTACGGAAATAAAATTATGTTTTGACATAGATTTCGTTTGCGTCTCAGTTTTAGTATAAAAAAAACATATTATCATTGTTGGTTGTATTGCAGATTCAATCAGTGTTTACACGGGTTTATTTTTTATCTTACAATAACTGCGTATTGGGTCAGTAATTATCCAAATACAGCATGTATCAGAGGGCTGTATCTCAGATTGTCGAAAAAATGAAAATCCGGAGTGTTTACACAAGAGAACAATAGGCTTCAGGCTATAGTCTATATCTAATTGGGATCGGTTATTTTGCTGGAAGGGTTAAAAAACCGTGGGGAATAACCATGGGTGTCTGTTGTGTATTTCTTACTAACGTTTGAATGATTTCTAAAGCTTGAGAAGCGTTTTGCCTTTTTTTGCTCCCAAATTTTTACCGCTGATTATCTTCAGAAAAAAATTGATATATGTACGTATATACAGTACGTGGAAAGCGTATTGTCACTAAATCACCCACATAGTGGGGATTCCACCCAAGCAATAATTGCGAATTTGTTGCAAAGCATAACAAGCACAAGCAAAATTCCAGCCAATGGACCTCCGGGTTTTACCCGGAGGTCCATTGGCTGAAACATTGCTTGTATTTTTTGTCCACATGTACAGAATTTGAAAATGGTACTTTGGGTGATAATTCTACTCGCCGGGTGATTTAGTTACAATCCACTCTCCGTGTACTGTGAATATCTTTCACAACTCAGTAAACTCTGTTCACCGAACACAGAAAACCCGCCGACTGTATCTCTGATTGATCTCTGAAAGCAGAAATATCTCACGAGTGACCACAAATTAGATATAAACTATAATTACTATTAAAACAAACTTACCGAGATGTAAATTTTAGTTTTTCGATGTTTTGAGAACACACCTATCAGAGACCACCGATATAAAATACGTATCTTGCAACTACATAATACAACTGCGTGCTTGGTTACAATTTGTTTACGCTATTATTTATAGAACAATACAACCTTTCGAAACGCGCTTGAGAGGGACATTGTATGTTTCTTTATACGAAAAGAGAAAAAAATACTTCTCAAGTATACTTATTAAATTATGGAACTACATTGCTGTTATGCTTCTGTATATGAATAATTACAAGCGGTTAAGCTGGAATAACACTTAGTTATTCTGTTAAAGTGTACAGTTTTTCGGAATATTGAACACGAACGCGCTCCAAAAGTTTATCCAAAGATTGCAAAAGTTCAAGAAAACCGCATATAGTTTCAAACGACACGGCAAGCATTGTCTTGAGCCTAAAAGTAAAATCTGATCTTAACATGCTAGTTAGCCCTTTACTTAATGCACATGTTATCGTAATTTGGTATTTTAGTTATTTTGGGGACAAAATATTTTCAAAGAATTTCAACAAAACCAATTCATGTGGCCCTTCTTTTGAACGAGTTGAATGATATGGTTCTGTTCAAATTGTTTGAAAAATATAGAATATACCCATAGTGGCTTGACGTACCAAATGTTCACCACGAGTGGTGAAGTGGTGTTAACACCACTTCACCACGAGTGGTGAACATTTGGTACACCAAGCTACTTTGGGTATATTTTATTTATACCATGATTGTCAGATTAATAAGAGTTTGAATGTTACATAAATCAATATTCACACGTGCGAACCTGTTTGCTTACATGAGCACCGATGTGCGGTACTTGCGCTGGCAATTTTATCGCTGAAACGAAATAAAAAACGAAACGCGCAAATTACGGGGCCTTTTTCATTTTAATAACATCATAACATACTATTTCGAGTTATGGATCCTTTATTAACATGCGACAACGTATGTTTGTTAATTTTTGATATCTTATTCAAAAACGTAATAAATAATTGTCGGTTTCATTTCACTCTTCACGAGGCGACGAGTGATGAATTTAGACAAGTTTGCATTTAAGGTTAGGTCACCAAAGGTCAACTTGGATGTAGTTCAACTGTAGGTGTAAATTTTAACTACTGAAATCCCATTGCTGACGTGTTCACCACGGTTAGTGTGTAAAGCTAAAATTTATGTCATAGGTTTTTTATATATAGTAGAATAGGTAATCATGGTATAAATAATGTTTTTTTCAATAGCTCAATTGTAAATTACATATAGAATAAATAGGTTCTAGGGGCGGTAATCAGATTTAAACACGAGTAGGATGAGGATAAAATCCTTATTCTACGAGTGGTTTAAATCTGATTACCAATCCTAATACCTATTTGTTTTATTTATACCATGCTCTTAATAAATAATCGACTTTGTCACTCAAAATGGAGAAAAAACGACACTTTCTATCGCAAACACACGGGTTTGTTTTGTTTACATCTGCGCCGGTGGGCAGTACTGCCGGCTGCACGTGAATGTTTGATTGACAGCTAGACACATTGTCAACGTTGATTGAATTTACCTTGCTTTTTCAGTCAAGTTATTATTAACAATTCTTAAATGTTTTTTTAAATATTTAATTGTAGGTATTTTGAACTTAATAAGTCATTGCATGTAGTAGATAGTACTGCAAAACGTCGCATGTTTGAATGAAACATTGCGAAGAGTGAATGTATCGAGGTCGGCAAATTGCGTCATGTCAAAAGTCACGTTGGATGAACTTCCTACTTTTGGTGTGAATTTTTTTAACCGCAGTAGAAGCTTTACACAGGTAGTGGGGTTAAAGGCTACAATTTAACATACTGGCTTTTCACAGGTAGTAACATAGGCGAGCATGGTATAAATGGAATGATGCGTCACATTTGATTAGGGAAAGTGATAATTAAGTTATTTCAGTTGAGAATTGTAAGAGAGATCTATCATTGACTTTTTGTTTATGTACACAATGTTGTAACACGTCCCGGGCAAATTTCTAAGGCTACATCTCTACTCGCCACGATATGACCTTAGAAACAGCTCGACTTTGATACAACATATTGTACATAAAGATAATGGATGTAATATACATATGTATTTGAAAGATAGTTGCTTCCGATGAGCTCAACCATTCGCAAGATTCCTTGTATGCATTCATCAATTTAAGGATTATGTACCGGCTGTTATTAATTGGATGTCGCGTCCTTCAAATGATACTAACGATTACCCTTGTAATGTATTGATAAACTATCTAACTTAAAAGAACTGCACTACATTTGTGCTTAAGTCTTACTTTCGGCTTATTAATGGGCTCAATAAATGGACCGGGATAATAGACTACTGGCTGCATGACAACTAGTCTCAAGACATTTAGGCGAAATGACAACTGGCCGGCATTTATAAATGCTTATTTTTTATTGAGAATTTTATTTAGCTGTTCACATAGACAGAACGCGACGTGTGTTTACATCGGTGGGTATTTTACATAACTCGCTGGAATGGCGTAGTCATATTTCGAGAGAGTAGGGTATCGCGAAATATGACTACGCCATTCCAGCGAGTTATGTAAAACACCCACCGATGCAAACACACGTCGCGTTCTGTGTTTATTACACAACCAATGCATTAAAGTTCACTTAAATAAACAAATTTCAATTCCGATGTTCAAACCCATAGGTGAAGAGTCCGTTTGTTTTGACTGAAGCTGTACTGATCAAATGGATGGACAAAAAAAAATCAAAACAACCTTTTCGGAACCAGTGTTTGTTGAAATTCGTATCGCTGTTTCTCTTCGGCTGGTGCCCATTCACGCCTAACCATTTGGTAGCTATTACTGTTAGTAAAAATATAAGTACAAATTTGTGCAGATTTGCAAAACAGCTGAGAGACACGTTTTTAAAAGAAGCTCGAAGCATGTCAAGATGTACGAAGATTTACCGAAATAAAGTTGAACAATTTAGATGTAACGGGATCCACAAAACGAGACGGCCACGGGACTGGGTTAATGTTCTGGTTGGAAATGATTGGGTTTTTTAAAAATATTATCTCATTTTTTGATTAACTAAATTTTTTGTGAACCGACATTATTTTGCTTTGAACGTTTTCATTTGCACACTGTGCGACAGACGATCGATAATTATATAACGAAATTTGGAAACTTTCCGAAGCGTAACTAATGGCTCGTTAAATACAAGGGTTTAAAGTTTAATGGATAGGTAACAACTTTGCGTCTTCGAGGAATCTTTTTCATTGGGAATGCTTTATTGAAAGCATTTGAATAAATATCAGCAAACGCATTGTAGGCCATGTTTTGACGGTCTACTTCCATTACCGAGGAGATGTTGATACAGGAAAGAAGTGACTGGAAGTATTTTCTTGATTTATAGTCCGTTTGAATGTTGAATGTTTATTGTATACTATTTCAAAAAAGTAGGGGATATTTGATAAAAGTAAGATATATGAAGAAATATATTTATATTTCCATCAAAAAGACAGTTGAGGCATTGCACTGTGACATCTGGTGAATGATTTCATCGATAGTTGGGTGTCTGACAAGCACTCATTCCACGCACTGAGATGTAGAAGACATGGACGGTCAGTCAGAGAATTTCCCACATTCAGTTCAATACCTCAATACTTTGTAAATCCTCCTCAGTTCGCGACACAAACGCGGATCCAACATGACATACTCCTCACCAAACGTCTAATATCAGCTTGACTGATGTTATTTCATTCTCCCTGCAGTGCAGCGGCGAGTTCCTGGTCATTGGTAAAGGGCTGTTGGCGTTGTCGTAGACTCCTGCCAAGCACATCCCAGACGTGCTCGATTGGAGAAAGGTCTGGACTCAGTGCTGACCAAGGCAGTGTAGTGATGTTCTTCTCCTGAAAGAACTCCACAGCGACACGGCCCTGTGTGCTCACCGTCATCTTGGAAAATGAATCGACGGCCGTGGCGTCGCGCAAATGGCACCACATGAGCTGCAAACATGTTGTTACGGTAGTTCTGCCCTGTGACACTTCCTTGGGTGACATGTAATGCTGTTCTGTTTGTCATGGTTATGCCTCCCCACACCATAACCGATCCACCACCCAAACGATCGTACTGCCTAACGGTTACGTCATGGTATCGTTCGTTCCGCCGCCGCCACCGCCACACTCTGTTTCGCCTGTCGTGGAAGTCTGGAGTAAAAACTCAGATATTTATACATTTTTACATAAAGGTCAGTTCGAGGAAAATCAAACAAACAGTGCACATTTTATTGAAACCCTAAAAGGGTCACTGATGTCCGATGCCCCACTCTGGATCTTACCTGTCGTGTCTCATGAACCGCCCGCATTGATTGTCGTCAAGTAGCAGTGTACATAATGTATTATGCATAATTTCCACAGCTTACCACGGTAAACTGTGAAATTTCTTACGATTTTATTTTAAAGGTTTTATTTCATATTATACAGATGCCAGCCGTAGTGTGAAATGATCTTCTCTAAGAACGCCTTGAAGAAAGAAAAAATGAAACTGACGAAAGTAAGGCTGATCGGAAGGTCGTCATAGTCGGTTGTCGACGACAAAACATGTACTTGTGGTGGTTCATTGTGGACGCGTCGCACACATACCCTAGGATCTGTATTCTTCAAACATTTCATAGAAAAATCTTCAATTGATAAGGAGTTGCAATTTTGATTTCGGAACTGTAGAATGTGACGCATATGTCAGCAAGGGATTAATACACCACTATTCGAACTCCTGTTATTTGGTTGATGTCGATGATTAGACAATTATATTTGAGAACAAAATATATTCAAATCAAACTATATATATTGCAGTCCTCACAATTGTATACCGAGTCAAAAAAGAAAGTATAATAAACTTTGCGGAGCATTTTTTTAGTATTATCGACTTTAATCCCAAAACAAATTATTGTAAATTCATATTTCGAGTCCAGCTGTATGAATTTGCATAATTTCATGTTCTTACCGTTACCAGCGTCACGTCAGGACGTCGCAATTCAGACATGGGGTGAAATGAAAAGTTCACACATACAGTCAATAGCGTGTATGTCCACCGTTTACCTCTTGAACGGCAAGGCTTCGACGGCGCATGAACCTGAGAAGTCCCCTGGATGTCGCCCTGTGGTATTGCATTCCACTCCTGCATTAGAACATTACGCATATCACCTAACGTCTGAAGATCATGAAGTCGTACCCGACGGTCCAATTGATCCAAAAGATGCTCGATTGGCGACCAATATGGCGAAAGTGGGGGACAGGGAAGAAGTTCGATGCTCTGCTCCTCAAGAAAGTCACGACACATACGCGCCACTGGTCACCGGGTATTGTCTTGCTGGTATAACTGCAATCCGACGTTAGCGTTGAACAACGGAATAACAACAGCGTTGCGAATTTCGTCCCTATATCGCTGTCCATTCAGATTACCATCGATGAAGATCGTCTGCGTTCGATGGTGCAAGGGAATTTCTGCCCAACCCATTACAC
Source organism: Pictodentalium vernedei (assembly GCA_031216915.1). Lineage (NCBI taxonomy): Eukaryota > Metazoa > Mollusca > Scaphopoda > Dentaliida > Dentaliidae > Pictodentalium > Pictodentalium vernedei. Next base: position 403,036,645 of record CM062291.1, read on the forward strand.
TACCCCCGCCGAAACGGTCGCATTCCCGCAAGAAGCATCAGAAAACCGTTATCCTCGTCGGCGATACACTCACTCTTGCCCCACCATCAGCGCGCCGTAGACAAAATCGTGATTCATCACTAAAAAGAACCGTGCTCCAACGCTGCCCAGTCCAGCGAACACGCTGACGTACCCATTCCATTCTGACGGTACGGCGACGTTGGGTGAGGATTGGTCCGTGGTATGGGCGCCTACTTCGGATGCCGTGTTCAGCGAATCTGGTGAGGACAGTTTGTGCATTGATTCTATTGTTAGTTCTACCAGGAGTATTTTTTGCTGTCCTCGTCGCAGGAAGGAAGCGATCCCGCACGTGAGACGTTCTGGTGTGTCAGTCTTGTGCAGCGGTCGTAACTATTGGTCGACCTGAACGCGATCGGTCGGAAGTAGATCCAGTGGTTCTTCACCTTCCAATGAGGCAGTCAATAGTGGCCACGGTGACTCCAAACCCAGCAGCAAGCTCATCTGGAGGTAGCCCAGCCTCATGCATACCAATGGCACGCAACCTCTGATTTTCGGTTAACCTTGGCATTTTTTAAACTGTCGGAAGACAAAAAATAACGTTTTTTCTCAATAACCCAGGCTCTCTAGCACAACATACATGTAACACAAAGAAAATCGTCAGTCCCCCATTCAATTCGACATTCTCTGGTAGCACGTGCTATTCTGAAATCCGTAGCAAAATTGTATACGGTTGGGTGGAGAACAACAACATGTCATTAAACTCTTTGCACGACTTCTTGTCCACAAACATTCAACATTAGAACAATTATATTTCATCCTTTATGCTATTTTTCACATTTGTTCCTATTATACCTTTTTTTGACTCAGTATATATTTACGAAAACATAATGTTACTATCGCCGAACTATATAAATTATTGTTTGCTCTTTATATCGTCTGCTCGTCCACTATCATTCTTTTCGTCTCGCAAAAATGTGTACACACGGTGGTGAAAGGGTTAATTGAGTTGTGCCTAAATACTTCTTTGTTTATAGTGAATGGTAACAGTGAAGTGGACGTACATCATGGTAAAACTACATGTACACATCTCAGTGTGAGTGACTATGTTATATACTGTTATTGATAATTTACAAATTGATGATTTTAATGAACTGCTCCCAGGTGCGTTCTGCCTAATTAGTGTACAACTGAGGAAAATTGTGTCAATGAAGCTGAGTTAACAGCTGATGCCAAACCAACACCTTCTATTGACAGGGGACCAAACAAAACAAGAAAGCTTTTGTGAAGAACTGTAAACAATTTGATAAACTGAAACATAACCTACATTACCTTGGAGAAAAGAACACGATTTCCAACAATGGTATGAATCACTTGAGCGATGCGTTGAGTGATTTTTGCCCATGTACAGCGAAAACTACTTTTGGACAAGACCGTGCGTGAAAGAGCAAAATTAACAAAACAGCGTGGTGTACAGTGGACGGTATGATTCTCGCTCTGCTGATAAAAATGCACATAAAGACTACAGCAGAAACTCAACAACTTGTCACTCTTTACCAAACGTCTGAAAAGCAGACGACACTTGCAAAAAAATCTTGAATAACTAATTTCTTTCATTTTTTTTGTCTCACAAGCATGGGATATGACCCCTCATTGGAACGAGCTCGACGAGCTCGTTCCAACGAGTGGTCATAACCAATGTTTTTGAGACAAAAAAATGAAAGAATAATGAAAATTAATAGGCGATTTTTGAGAATAGCGGTTTGGGCCGTTATGTTGGGTAAAGGGTTAATGAAGTTCGTCTAAAACTGTCAATTTTGAGTTATGAAAAAAAACATTAGGCTCGGCAAAATCAAATATGACAAAAGCGTCAGAGCCAAAGTAGGAAAATTGAAGAAAATTATCCGAAAGCATTTTAAAGTTATTGAACGGCCTAGATAATACTAATACCAGAGTTAAACTTCAAAATTAAGTGAATTTGAAAACTACTACATTACTGAATGTCACACTAGTATTCCAACATTGCCACTGATGATGCATGTAACGATATGTTGGACTAGTTGCCTGAATGATACATCACTATTCAGGAAATTGAGAATGCATTTACTTATTTATTTATTTATTGATGTTTAAGGTCACATATTTATGCACAATGGCTAATCATGACCGTGACAGTTTTAAGGGTGGAGGAAGCCGGAGTACCCGGAGAGAACCACCGAGCAACGACGAGCAGCTGCCAGCTCCCCAACATCGTAACTCCGCACTGCAGCACAGGCAGGGTTAGATTGGTTGAAGGCATGCGTACCATCGACGTGCAGTACGCCTTAGTACACGGCGTCATAGTGCCCCCACGCGGGCAATGGAGATGAAGTGTCTTGCCCAAGGACACAACGCGGTTGCCGCAGGTGGGATTCGAACCGAGGACCTCTCGGCTTGCAGCCTGCATCTCTACCTACTGAGCCACCGCGCTCCCAAAGAATGCCTTTAAAGCCCCCAAAACCGATCAAATGGCTCGGTTTGATATTAGGAAGGAATATATTGAAAGTACATTCGAAAAATTAAAATATAGAGAGGATATGGAATGAGTGTTTTTCTTATATAATATTTATGAAACGAGTCTAAGAATTTTCCGTTTTGGTGAGCCTCTGGCGAGCCCAACCGGAAAACTCGGACGAGTTTCATAAATATCATATGAGAAAAACACTCATTTCATATTCTATTTATCAGTTGCAGACGGCACTTGGAAAAAACATTCTCATATAACTAAACATTTTCACTTCTTGCTTCCAAAACATAGGTTATGACCCCTCATTGGAACGAGCTCGTTCCAATGAGGGGTCACAACCTATGTTTTGGAAGCAAAAAGTGAAAATATAAAAAAAATGAATGGAGTTTTTCTAGTAGGTAAAAGATTAATACAATATAACCCACCCTAAATAGGACAGATAACGTAAATTCTCCCTACTGAAATTATGCAAATGTCACCCAGTTGTATTTTGTTTAGCCAATCACATTGTCCAGTTTTGAAATTGACCAATGAAAGCTCCCAACTCTAATTATGCAACTTATGAAAATGTGGCCCAGTTTTACTTTGTTCAGCGAATCAAATTGTCTATTTTTGAAATTGACCAATGAAACTGACGGAGGGCTTTATTTATCACTGATTAATATGAAAGCAAAATATCGAATGTTTTAAAGTGAACAAAACGGACGAGTCATATGATAAAGATATTTACTTTTGTTTAACTCCATGATAAAAACAGGAAAGATACCCGAAAACTGTCCAGTCGAGGCTATTAAACCAGTTTATAGGCGAAATGGAGATACTTGCCACCCAGAAAATTGTCAGCAAATTACCCTTGTTAGCTGAATTTTGACATTATTCACCAGTCTATTAAGCGAGAATATAAAACTGTACTATTCAAAAAAGTAGGGGATATTTGATAAAAGTGAGATACATGAAGAAATATATTTATATTTTCATCAAAAAGTGAGTTGGGGAATTGCACTGTGACATCTGGTGAATGATTTCAGCGATAGTTGGGGTAGCTGACAAGAACACATTCCACGCACTGAGCTGTCGAAGACATGGACGGTCAGTGAGAGAATTTACCACATTCAGTCCAAGACCTCAATACCTTGTAAATACTCCTCGGTTCGCGAGACAAGAGCGGATCCGACGTGGCATACTCCTCACCAAATGTCCAATATCAGCTTGACTGATGTCATTCCATTCTTCCTGCAGTGCAGCGGCGAGTTTCTGGACTTTGGTAGGGGACTTTTGGCTTGTCGTAGGCGCTTGCCAAGCAAATCTCAGACGTGCTCGATTGGTGAAAGGTCTGGACAAGGCAGTGTACTGATGTTCTGCTCCTGGAGGAACTCTGTAGCGACACGGGCTCTGTGTGCTCTTGCATTGTCATCTTGGAAAGTGAATCGACGGCCGTGACATCGCTCAAATGGCACCACATGAGCTGCTAACATGTTGTCACTGTAGTACTGCCCTGTGACACGCCCTTGGATGACATGTAATGCTGATCTGCTGGTCATGGTTATGCCTCCCCACACCATAATCGATCCACCACCAAAACGATCGTGCTACCTGACGGTTACGTCATGGTATCGTTCGTTCCGCCGCCGACACACCCTGTTTCGCCTGTCGTGGAAGTCGAGAGGGAACCTCGATTCATCGGAAAACATGACGTTGTTCCACCGACGATTGCCCAAGCGCTGTCGTGTTTCACACAAATTACGCCTTGCTGCGATGTGCCGTTCAGTCAAACGTGGAATTATTCGAGGTCGTCGAGCGTACAAATTTCATCTGTGTAGGCGATTGCGGATAGTCTGACCACTGACTCGCACATCTGTCGCTCGGAGCAGCTGCTGTTCATATTCTGAGGCACTTTGATGGCGGTTACGTTATGCTGTGGTTCGGATGAAACGATCCTGGTTAGCAGTTGTCGCCCTTGAACGATCTGACCGGCGTCTGTCATCAACATTGCCTGTCTGACGGTATCGTGACCACAAACTGCTAATCACCTCAATTAACGTTGAGAATTTGAGCCACTGCAGTCTGTCTGTTGCCAGCTTCCAACATGCCAACGGCACATAAACGTTCGTCACGTATCAGTCTTCACATACCTCAAAAGTTACGTTTCGACCAGAAACTATTGATGAACGAGTTTATACCACGAAAAGAACGATGTGACCTTCGAAAAGGACTGTCCAGTACAAATGAATATTTCAAAACGTACCCCACAGACATTAACGGGGCGCTCGAACGAAAAACCTGCACGAAGTTTTCGAGGGGCGGTGACATTCATGATCCACACTAAACGTGGTAACATATTGATGTGACCAATCACACGTATCCAATACCATTTTCTAAAAATATCAACATCAGTTTGGATATCCCCTACTTTTTTTAATAGAAGATCTGGAAGATAATGACATTCTGTCTGAAAATCAGCTAGGCTTCAGCAAAAGTTATTCTATACTCAATCATATTTTCTTTTTATATTCGCCATTGAATGTTCGCAAAAAATGCAATCGAAACCTCCATTTCGGTTGTCTAGACTTGTGGAAAGCCTTCGACAGAGTATGCAGGGGGATCTCTTGCTTAAACATAATTTATTAAACGTTAAAGGAAAGGTATCAGAAATCATCAGAAATATGTACAATGATATCAAAATGTATGTTATGATGGACGGTGTTCAGTCAGATGTTTCCGAGCTATGAAGGGGTCCGGCAGGGAAACCATTCGCCTCCCATATTATTCACTCTACATATGAATGATCTGGAAACCATTTATAAGACTAACATAGCGTTTCTTCCCCTCTCACCCCCCCCCCCCCCCCCTCCCTTTTGGAGTAAAACAACGCTGATACATTTATTAACCCATTGAACACTGGTGGCATCTTCCATGCCAGTTAAATGGCAGAAATTGGAAGAGTCCATATCCATTATTTGGGGCAAGAGCAATTAATATTTTCAAGGTGCAGCCTCCAGGTTGTTCTACCACACACGTTCAATTAGCAGCCATCCTACTTAACGAAATTATGACGTATCGTGTTCCTGGACAGTAAAAGCAGCCTCTCGTGTTGAAAGAGTTAAATTATTGGTTTTATTGTATGCTGATGATACAGTATTATTTTCCGATTCGTCGTTCGAACTACAAAACTTACTTGACAGTTTTACTACTTTCTGTGATAATTGGAAAGTACACGTTAATATATAAAAGGATTGCTGTATTTGGGTGTAAGAATTTATTTATTGATGTTTAAGGTCCATACTTGTGCACAGAGGCTAATCGTGACCGTGACAGTTTTATGGATGGAGGAAGCCGGAGTACCCGGAGAGAACCACCGAGCATCCACGAGCAACTGTCAGTTCCTCAACGTTCTAACTCTGTTCAAGCTCCGTCCAAGCAGGGTTACAACGGCTGAAGACATGTGCACCATCGACGTGCAGCACGCTTTAGTACACGGCGACATCGTGCCACCATGTAGGCAACTGGGATAAAGTGCCTCGCCCAAGGTCACAAAGCGGGTCGTCCCAGATGGGGTTCGAACTCGGAACCTCTAGCGTATTGCCTTGGAGGTCCAACAGTCTACCACTGAGCCACCACGCTACCAGGGAGTAAGAATCCAAGAGAAATGCATTAATATCAGAAAAATATTTTGTTGGAAACTGTAAAGGTCTATACGTTTCTCGGTTGAACATTATTCAAACCACAAATTGGTCATAGATTTGACTCTAAAAATTTATGAGAAGTCAATCCCTTTATATAACTGTAAAGTTTGGGATTTGGGTAATAGCAAGTGTATCCGGAAAACAGAACTTTGGTTTCCTGAGTATCTATTGAACTTAAAAATAACTACACCCAGTAGTTTTACTTGCGGAGAAACTTCCATTTATCCAATTACTGTCCAAATTAAGACGCGAATGTTAAACGTTAGGTCACAGATTATGAATGGAAAACAGGAAAAATTTCTTTATGTTTTGTATAGATGTATACAGAAGCCATGGATCAAGAATGTTCACAAGCTATTAATCAAATGTCGAATGCCTTATATTTGGGATGCCCACTTTACTCCTCGTTTAAAGCGATGGTCAAGTGAAATTGCATGATATTTGTAAACTGAAATGGTTGGAATGTTATATTCGTCAGTAAAATACAGTTTCTACAGATACATTAAACTATCCTATACATGAGAATAGTACCTCAGCAAATTAAGCCCGATACAAATTAAAACTCTCATAAAATTTTGAACCCCAAATCACCGACTCTCAGTTGAAATTGGAGATTGGCACAACACAGAGTACAGTGAGAGAAAATGCCTATTTTGTTTTACAGCCTGAGGTGAGGGGGTATCATGTCCTTCAGGAGTGGGCAGGATTGCATGTGGCCAATCATCGATACATGGCATTCAGCTATTACACAAACACATATAATTATAAATTTGTCAGAACACCTCTGTCCACGTGGGAGTGATGACATGTGGTTGTTTAGCCTCGCCATTAAAAATATTGGGGGACGAGCCAAGAAGGCGGGTCGAAATCCAGGCAAGGGCCAAGTACATTCTCAAAATGTCACTGCCGCGAGCTCGCAACAGGAGCAATAAAACACCGAGTCTAAAGGCCGTTTCACACGGACAGGGCGATCTATCGCGGTGTAAAAACGCAGCGATTCTACGCGTAGATGGGCTGTTCAAATGGCACGGTGTGGACAATACACACGGACGCGAAATCACATTTTTAATCTCCATTTTGTCGATGGAGTTTGATGAAAAAGAACTTCTTTAGTTGCTTTTACTGCAAAAGCAAAAGAAAAAAAACAGAAAACATTGGACACACCCAATTAACCAAAACAGGAGGTCTTTTGGAGAATTCCATCGTCTGGTAGCTGAGCTGAGGCTTGATTCGGGTCGATTCTAGCAGTACTTTAGAATGACCACTAACCAATTCGACCATCTGGTGGACGTTATCGGTCCCTCCATAACAAAGCAGGTCACCAACATAAGGAAGCCAATTTCTACTCAGCAACGGTTGGCCATTTGCTTGAGGTAAGAAAAACTTTCATTCAGGTAGAATGTCACGAATAGCGGACTCCCCATTTATCAGTTCTCTGATTGGTCAATTGAAGGTTTGTCGCCAGGCGATGGCCCAAAAAACGTTTACAAAAATCGCTGCACCAGTCGCTTCGCGAATCGTCGCTCTGCCGCTTTATCGCTCTGTCGCATCGCGCGCTATCTGAACCGAATCATGACATTACTATAGTTTCTACTGAGCGCGTGTTCTGTCGTGTCGCAGCCGTGTGAAACTGTCTTTAATCTTTTGCGTCTGTGCGCGTCTGCAGCTCTGACTGCCGGGGTTACCGACTTGCAATGTTAATTACTTGCGACAACATAGTTCTGATTTGGATTCAATTTATCCACTCTGTCGGCGAGTTTAGCAAATCTACGTCACATACATTATACATGTGTCCTTTGATAAAACTCTCCTTGAATGTTCCTGTCCTTTGAAATACACACAGTTCATGCAGAACTCACCACTTCAATATGCGCTTCGAGCTTGCGCGAATTGTCACTGTCGACCCTGTCGACTATTCACGGCACTCTGATACTAAAACAGGCTACTACGCGATCAACCTCTGCATTCCGAAGGATTAATACCACAATACAATAGCCTACACTTTGAGACAGGTGCGAGTCGATCTTCGCTAATGACATCTAAACTTCGCCGTTACTTGGGTCCGTAATCTACTCTCTAAATTCGGGTTTGTAGTCCTTCTACATCCGCCTCATCTGATACTAGAGGCGTACAACGGAGCTTCGTGGATTGCCCAGCAATTCCACTGGTACGAGACCGTATATGGCGTCTCCTATTCGGCTGAACCCAAGTCTCACTTCTAAACGGTCGGAACCCAAGTCTTTCTCTCCTAAACGGTCGGAACCCAAGACTCTCTGAACAAGCTTGTTCCCCATACTTTATACCTGGCCTTGGGATGGTCAGGTAATAATACCTCAACATGCCAAAACAAGGCATGCGACATTTCTGAAGATAAAATCACCTCGCCCCAATGCATATGCTATCAAGCGAATCCCGAGAAATAATATACTTGATAGCCGTGACGATTGAAAGTGTCGGTCACTTCGATATTAATTGACTTTATATAGCATGGAAACATTTTCTGCTGACCAGTAATATGCCAGAGAAGTATCCCACTGTGAATCGCCTAATGCTAATTATCTAATTAAAACATGTGTGCTTATAACACAGAGAGAAGAAATATATACATATATATGAACTTGAAAGTAGGGGGAAAGGGCCTCCTCCCTTTTAGACTGGCTTTGCCCTGACAAAATTATATGAATTATTGAATGCTAAACTTCGAATTATATCCATAAATTTCATTGGACTCAAAAGTTTAAAACTTGGAACTGAAAATAGCAGAACGTGTTGTTGAGATAAAGTGCCGGGTTATAAAGGATGACTCAGTGTGTGTACACGTGGGTCCTATTGGTCGTCTCCCTGGAGTGTCGTTGTGTTAGTGGAATGATATGTGTGTTTAAGGGATGGAGTAGGAGGAGGTGTATCTGAATATATTGAAGGAACCAACAGCGTTGTTTTTGAAGAATTTGAAATGGTGGCTTCTGATCCCCGCCGTGAATCGAACCATCTGCAACACCTCCTGGCAATCTTGAGTCCCACACCTAAACCACAAGACCGTTGCACACCGTCAAAAACGATGGCTGGCATCTAGCTTTGTAGATGAAGTTCTCATGATGTTTTGGTTCAAGCGGCGGTCACACCATCGCATACGATTTTTAGTCCGTCTATCGTACACGTATTTCTCTGCGATTCGCGTCGTTGCATTGCCACACTATATGTACGTGTTCGTGGGGTCGAAGCACTCCGCAAGGAGCACGGCGTATAAATCGGAATATTATGAAAAAGGGGCAAAGTCTAGAAATTTTTATATTGGGGAAGGGGCGCTTTGCTATGAGTTTATAAATTATCTTAATTTTTAATAAAATTTTGAATAAAAAAAATCAAAATATTGGGCGGGGGGCAGTGACGAAGACGTTAAACTACTTGAAAATTAATCTTCGACATAATGTTCAAAAGTTCACTGCCGTACTGGGGAAAATATAAGACACGTGTAACAAAGACGCACACCTCCAGGAATCAGAACAATGACGTAGTGCATGCATAATTGTGTAGTTTTTTTTTATACTTTCATTTGACCTTGACCTTCAAAATATTGAAAACAATTGCATACGTTTGCATTCCGTCCGTCAAAAAAATGGAGAATGTTCCATTTTATTCGGCGGAAAGATGCGACGTATACGAAAATTTTATCGTACACGTATGTGTGTCAACCCCAACGGAAAGCTATAGTTTTCATTTCAATCCGATGACGTATACGACTGTCGTATCATAAATCGGATACTTGACGTACGATGGTGTGGCCGCTGCCTTATGAAGAGTTTTGCTTCGAACGTTTGTGGACACGGTGAATGAGTCTGATACAGAAACATTAAACAGTAAAGTGATGAATACTCATATTTGGGCTTTACTCTGAAATGTAGGTTCCACAACGAAAAACCTTCATATTCAGCAGGTATGTTTCATATTACATGTACCTTTGAAGTGAAATTATTTAGTTTTCATGGATTTGCCTCGTTCTAATTTATGGGAGAGTGCCTGTAGTGAGCACTCTCCCATAAATCGTAACAAGGTAAAGGCATGTGAACAAATTTTGGTGACAAAAAAATAATTTAGCACTCAACCGGTTATATTCATACGCTGCAGAGACAGAACCGGGATATTCATTACAAACTTGTGCCTTCTAAATATCAGTAGCGTGCATATTGTTCAAATAGTTAAATGGTCGATCTGATATATTATTACCATGAATGTTAAGATTTTCCACCGGCGAGACAAGGATCTGATATATTATTACCATGAATGTTGTTAAGATTTTCCACCGGCGAGACAAGGATCTGATATATTATTACCAATGAATGTTGTTAAGATTTTCCACCGGCGAGACAAGGATCTGATATATTATTACCATGTATGTTGTTAAGATTTTCCACCGGCGAGATAAGGATCTGATATATTATTACCATGAATGTTGTTAAGATTTTCCACCGGCGAGACAAGGATCTGATATATTATTACCAATGAATGTTGTTAAGATTTTCCACCGGCGAGACAAAGATCTGATATATTATTACCAATGAATGTTGTTAAGATTTTCCACCGGCGAGACAAGGATCTGATATATTATTACCAATGAATGTTGTTAAGATTTTCCACCGGCGAGACGAGGATCTGATATATTATTACCAATGAATGTTGTTAAGATTTTCCACCGGCGAGACAAGGATCTGATATATTATTACCAATGAATGTTGTTAAGATTTTCCACCGGCGAGACAAGGATCTGATATATTATTACCAATGAATGTTGTTAAGATTTTCCACCGGCGAGACGAGGATCTGATATATTATTACCAATGATTCATTTTCCACCGGCGAGACGAGGGATGTTAGAGCTACTCACTGTGAGCTTAACCGCCGCCCTACAAAGTTGTATAAAGTAGCTCAAAGTAAACATTAATCTATACCCGTTGATTACGTTAAATATTGATTAAGAGGGCAAAGGACATTCATGCTGTAGAAACAGATTCGTAAATACGTGTTCAAGATATCAGACTATAGTGGGGTCCATTGATTATCATTGACAAATTGATTTCACAGATTTTTCTGAAGTGTGCAATCACTCGATGAGCGATATTATTAATTTAATTAGTATGATTGATCTATTTTCACAGTAAACATGAGCTTTTCACACAACTATCTGAAAAAACAAGAGAGATATTAATGAAATTTATACAAATGATTTTGAAAATTTCAGGGCATAAATCATCATCTTGACAGTTTAATAAAGGTTCTAAATTTAAAAACAAGGATTTACGCATGACCATTTCAGCGACTGATTCGTGCTCCCGTGTTGTGTCCTTAGGCAAGGCACTTAACCCCGAATGCCTACATGGGGGCACGATGACGCTGTGTACTAAGGCGTACTGCACGTCGATGGTGCGCATGTCTTCAACCAATCTAATCCTGTCTGTGCCGCGGTGCAGAGTTCAGAGTTACGATGTTGGAGTGCTGACAGCTGCTCGTCGTTGCTCGGTGGTTCTCTCTGGGCACTCCGGCTTCCTCCACCCGTAAAACTGACACGATATGACCCTGGCTGTTAATGTGTCGTTAAACCCTAATAAAAAAAAGATTTCCGCAGATTTTTTAAGAGACAAAATATTCAGCTTTTTGGAAACGAAATATCGTGATACCGAATCCAGTACCAGTCACCTTTCGCAGGATGAACGACGAATGATGAGAATTACGAATGAGGTACTACGTCACTGGAATTTGTGTTCTTCCTATGAGCTGTCGTTTTCCCTTATCTGTAATAACGTTTACCATTTCTCATTAAAACACGCCGATATATCATATTGCAAACAGTTTGAGAGCGTCCCTCCGCCCCTTGATGTGGGGTTCACTCCAAGATTATGACTTCATTTCAGATGAACTTAGAAGAAATATTTTGAGGAGTTTGAGATTATTCGATAGCAACATGTGAAATAACAGATAACAATAGCACACAAAATGACGTAGCAATATCACGAAGTCTTCTTCAAACACTTTATAGCAAAGATGATATCCAGTAATTTTTCTTGGCACATCCAGAGATGCATTTGTTAACATTACGTCAGGATACCACGTGTTAATATTTATTTTTATTAATAATAATAGTTTTCAATGTCATAATATTGAATTTTAGAATATGTTAAATTCTGCTAATCGCTAAAGTGAAATTTTAATTATACTTATTCCGTAAAATATAAATTATACGACTTGATGTTAACCCTTTATCTAACGTAACGGCAAAAACCAGCCAGCGCTATTCACAAAATTCGCCAATTAATTTATTATTTTTTCATTTTTTTGTCTCAAAAACATAGGTTATGACCCCTCTTTGGAACGAGCTCGTCGAGCTCGTTCCAATGAGGGGTCATAACCTATGTTCTTGAAAAAAAAAATAAAACAAATTAGTTATTCAAGAATTTTGTTTGCAAGTGTCGTCTGCTTTCCATGTTAGGTTAAAGCATCGAATTATTTCTATCAGGCTTGTTTTAATTTAGTGGCCAGCTTTTGCGAACAAAACTATAGTCGGCATCTATCTGATGTCGCAGATTATCACACGTCTACCGAAAAAAATAGGTTTGGGTAGACAGGAAGTCTCCATTTTAAAAAAAAAGTCAGTAAAATCATATGATGTTGCTCACTCACTGGAACGAGCACTTTGCAATGAGGGATGGGGTTACGTGATATGGTTTTATTGATTTTTTTTAAAATACTGTTTATTTTTTAAATGCTCGCTTTGTAAATTAAGCTGACAGATGCGGTCGGTTTGTCAGGCGAAAACACACAACGCGCTGAGTGTTTGAAACGGTTGGTGTTTTTCACAACGAGTTGGAATGGAGAGGTCATATTTCGCGAGAGCCATAGGCTACGCCATTCCAGTGATTTATGTAAGACACCCACCGATTCAAACACACATCACGGTTTTTTTTTTTTGTTTTTTTTTTTTGCATTAAAATCCATTTAAATAAACCAATTTCAATTGCCATGTTTAAACTTGAACGTGAAGAGTCCGCTATTTTTGTTTGAAGCGTTACTGATCAAATAGATCGCTAAAAATTCACAACAACCTTTAGGGAACCGCTTTAAATTACATTTGATATCTTTTTTATTGGGCTAGTTTATTGAAATTCGTATCGTTGTTTTTATTCGACTGGTGTTCATTCACGCCTCACCATTTGGAGGTTGTTACTGATAGTGAACATATAAGTACAAATTTGGGCTGATTTGTAAAACATGGAAGAACAGACTTTATTTGCTTTGGACGTTTTCATTTTCATACTTCGTGACAGACGATCGATAATTGTATTATGAAATTTGGAAACCTTTTGAAGCATAACTAATGACTCGACGGGAAGGCAACTAGCCTAAACGGTGTGAGGAAAACCCCCGGCTTGCACATCACCAATTAAATACCGAAACCTTTATGTCATAGCGGCAGGGTGCAGTGGCTCAGTAGATAGAGGTGCAGGCTGCAAGCCGAGCGGTCCGAATCCCACCTGCGGCAACCGCGTTGTGTCCTTGGGCAAGACACTTCACCCACATTGCTCTCATGAGGGCACGGTTACGTTCTGTACTAAGGTGTATTGCACGTCGATGGTTCACCTGCCTTCAACCTTCTTGTGTGGAGTTAGAATGTTGGGGAGCTTAGAGTTGTTCGCAGTTGTTCGGTGGCTCTCTCCGGGTACTCCGGCTTCTTCCAGCCGTAAAACTGGCGTGGTCATTATTAGCCATTGTGCAGACATATGTGACTTTAAACACCAATATAAATAAATAAATGTCATAGCGGCGATTTCGTTAAATACAAGGGTTTAAAGTTTCGTGGGTGTGTAATAAAAGGTTAAAATATTTTTTCGACATATTTGTTATATTAAAATATTATAAAGTAGAACAGTAGAAAAAGAACAAGTCGATAGCATCGTTAAACAACCTTTTACAAAGGAATTTGTATTTCAAAAGACAGACGCCCCAGTGGTTATATTTGGCATTACCTACACTTGTACGACAATGAAAAACTGCAAACAATATGACAGTTCATTGACTCATGATCGAAAAATTAATCCTGTCAGCATATCTTTCATGGATATTTGGTAAAACTGATGTTATTAATTCTCTGTTATTTGATCTGCAAATACACTTTAGTACTGTATACAATATTCCATCTGCTGATCTAACATGTTAACATGAGAAAATAGGCAACAGTTTTAATTCAGTTTATAAGGAATAACTGGATGACGTATTTGACTGAGCATCACAAATTTAAAGTAAGAAAAAAACAGCTCTTCGTTGCCACTACACGGGGCGGATTGGGTTCTATGTTAAACGGTTTAGGCTCCTGTCGGGTAAAGGATTACATTCGTGAATCCTCGGTAATGATATATTATCATGCAACTTCAAGACAGAACATTCCGGAGTTATCGTTTTTCCTGTCTTTCACGTGTGCCGAAGGCGCGCGAGAAGTACAGGAAAACCTCGAACAACGTTCGTTGATTCCGGCCCCTGTACTATATCTTAGAATGGTCTGCATTTATAACTCTTTAAGACTTTAATTATCCTGACGTTCAAAAGTCACTGGGAATTCAGTTTCTTCAACGTTTTTCAAAATGCGACATCAAACGTCGGAGAGTAGAAATAACAAGATACTTTAGTGATTAACTGGTTGAGGGCTAGATTAATTTTCGTGGTCTGAAATTATTATTCAAAACTTGTTTTATTACAAATTATTGGAGAGTGCCCACAGGCACTCTCCAATAATTTGTAATAAAATTAATTTATATGAACAAAATATTATTTGTGTTCGACTGAATATGAAGTATAAGCAAGGAAAGTGTTGGCTTTTGCTCTGGTATCCTCATTTTTGAAAGCCTCGATAATGGCTTCTAGCACTCAATCAGTTATAAAGTCTTGACAGCAGGATTATATTAGTATTTTAATAACATTTGGCTCAACGTTTGTCACTGAGCACCATTCGGGACAAAATATGAATTGAGGTTAAAACTTTAAAAAATCGAAAAATAATAACAAAACAAATGGCATCAAAGTACTAACGCGCTATTTGATTTCGTACGTCATCAGACGTAAAAAAAGTATCAAAGGGTTAAACGTTTATAAAGTGAATGAAGCTTACATTTTTTAAAGAAGAACTTCTGTTTACTTTCTTGCCTGACGCTGTTTGTGTCAAAATATTTCATCCTGTCATAACGTCAATCTAATGCGTACAAGACCAATCAGGCGCGTTCTTACATAGCATTCTTGCACTTTATCCAGATTCCATGCGTGCTGTATCTACCATAATTATATGCCTGTATTGTATCGGATAACGTTGAATACACACAGAAATCGTGATATAAACACAGCTCTTCTCTGACATTTCTTTCTGCGGGGCTGATGAGTTCTGTACCAACAAAACTAATTTTCTTGAATCTCCAGAAACTTTCAGACAAAACCACAATGAACGTGGAGTACGAGGGACAGGAAACAACTACTAGAGTTCAGGGTTTTTTCAAGTGCTTCACGAGCATCAAAGGCTCGAGTGAAATTGAGGAAAAACTTCAGCAAGTGTCGTTGATTCTTGTCCCCCCGAACTGTACACGAGTTCACGAGTTGTGTTCTGTATTAATACCACAATTAAACTTGAATTTTGGCGAATGTGGCTGCTATTTTTTATAGAAATATATCACTTTTCTGTTTACTTTCTTGCTTGACATCATGTTGTGTCGAAGCAATTCATTGGCGTCATGACGTCAATCGGATGTGTGACGATCAATCAGATGCGTTCGCACATGACATTAGGTCTTACACGAAGGTTAAATTCTCAATGTCTGAATTTTATTGGATAACGCTGAAAACATACAGCAATCTCGGTATACTGTTAAACCTATCATTGATATGGTGTATGTTCAGTTATCTAATCTTGATAGTGGGATCACAATCGGCTGTTTTCTGTTTCCATGTTTTTAGCATGCAAACGAGAGTGGTATGGTGTACGCTCAATCGAGTCCACACAGATTAAGCACGGAGCTGACCTGCACACAACCAGTCAAATTACGGGTTCAGAAAGAACAACTAAGTCGACTTTAACTGATGAATTACAATGTTATTTTGTCAATGTATCTCTAGTTGAATGTCTGGTTTTGTTTCAAATTGCATCGGGGTGCGTCTAACGCAATATTATCCGTGATGAATGGGGAACAAACAACGAAGACTGAAAACAAAAAAGTTGTTTTCCAGACTCATGTTCACGTTATTCACACTCCGGCTGACATCACCTGTAAACGATCGATTCGATTGACATGAAGGTATATAATAAACAGATCGTTTAGACAGGGAAATGACCTGGTTAGTCGCACATCGGCTCACTGGCGAATAGTGACGAGGTCTGATCGCGGGAGCAGACCGCTCTGCCTCTGGTGAATTTCAAAGCTATGAACTGCCCAAATTTGGGACGAAGCCTTACACAAAGATGGCAAATCGTCGCCATGTGTGCAACAGGCATGTCATTCAAAGCTTTTGGAAGGCAACTTGGCTATTGTCATTCTGTCATCAGCAGACTTGTCCGAAAACATCAACAAACCTATGGTGTTGAGGGCCGACCAAGGCCTGGACAACCCCAAAAGACCTCTCCTCGGTAAGATCGGAATCTGGAACGCCCTGTTAGGCGTAAACCCTTTGCTTCAAGTGGGGTTTTGAAACGTCTTTGGTTCCACCAACAGGCCTTTGTGCAACAGAACTGTCAGAAACCGTCTCAAAGCACTGGGCATGAGGTCCAGAAGGGTCACCAAGTATCCAGCTCTGCCCGGTCAGCATCACAGACGACGTTTGGAATTGTGTATGGCACGACAAAACTGGAATCTCAGGAGGTGAGGGAGAGTCCATTGGTCATACGAGAGTAGGTTCCTGCTTCATGTCAAAGATGGTCGCATGAGAGTGTGGAGGCATAGAAATACTGCTTACGTGCCCAGGAGCATCAGACCTACTGTTCTTTATGGTGGGAGATCAGTAAAGATCTGGGGATGCCTCTCTCATAATTGTAAACTTAATATGGTGACTGTACGTGGGATGGGATTCTCAATGGTCATCAGTACATCCGGGACATTCTCAATCCGGTTTTCGTGCCTCATTTTGACAACCACCTGTTGGCTACTCGCCCTGTATTCATGGACGACAATGCAAGGCCACATCGTTTCTATGCTGTGAGAGCATTTCTTCGGATCAACGCTATTACAACAGTACCTTGGCTTGCAATGAGCCCCGATTTGAATCCATTAGAACACATCTGGGACTTTCTTGGACGTCGTGTGCAAGCAAAGGATCCGCCGGTGCAGAATTTGGCCGATTTGGAAGCTTATTGCATGAGGAGTGGCAGCAGCTGCCTCTGGACCATATCGGAAGGCTCACTGGTAGGATTAGGCGGAGGGTTCAGGTTGTCATCCAGGCATGTGGAGGATAAATCGCTACTGACATCAGACACTGTAATTGTGTTCAGGAGATCACAAGTTGCATTTGTTGTCAGTAATTACCGGCACTGTTTCATCGTGGGCCGTTTCTGCACCGTACTTGTCGAGAGAACATTTCTCCATCAATATCATTAGTGACAGACGTGTAATTAGCGCCATTAAAATACTGCATATTTTCATCGTTGTGTTGTCTTTCATTTGTCAATAGACCATTCATTCTTTCCGCAAACAATCACTTTTGGCCAATCATTTTTGGCCATCTGAAAGATAGCATGAAAGTAATGACAGTTTCTATTAACACCACTGCAAAAAAAACAGGGGGTGCTTAAGTTCCGGGTGTATATATAGGTCGGATATAAATGTTTTGTCCGATTTTGTAATCACAGCATTCACGGACGCGGAAGTGATAGAGTTAATATAACGATACAAAATAACGTCACCAAAGTGGTATCCTTGGTAACACGCGCGTGTGTTTTGGTTTGTAACTCAATCTTGTCTGAACAGAGCGACCTTTCCACGTTCTTCTCATAAAATGAAGGGAGGGTGAATCGTCCTGATTATCTGGTAATCAGCGTAATGAAATTCACAGCGAAATATCAACGAGAATGAGATTCTTCAGTAATAATTTCAATCTTTTCCCGAGAAGATCCCCGACAATCAGTCGATGATTGTTGAAATGATGAGCCCTCGTTCATCTACTTCTTAATTTCGGAAAGCATCTGCTGTGCTCACAAGAGATCAGATTGCGACACACTTGGACACCAGTGGTCGAGATGTCCTGTTTAACGAATTGCGAAATTACGACCGAAGCAAGAAGAAAAAGCGAAGATAATTCTTTACAATAGCGATATTTGCGCGAGGGATTTTTCT
The DNA here is from genome assembly GCA_031216915.1 of Pictodentalium vernedei. Lineage (NCBI taxonomy): Eukaryota > Metazoa > Mollusca > Scaphopoda > Dentaliida > Dentaliidae > Pictodentalium > Pictodentalium vernedei. The sequence goes on from CM062291.1 coordinate 403,055,181, forward strand.
CTCACCATTTTGGTTTTTTGTCGGTTTTAATCCTTGTCCTTTAAACCCGTAAGTAAGGCCGATTTTTCTGTCCAAGGCATAATTCCGTCCCATTTTTGTTTTACTGTAAGATGTCTATACACGAGGCACTGATAATAAAATAATAACTACAGTCTGCAGACAGGGGGCTGCAAACTGCAGTTATTATTTTATCCCCCTGTATAATGATATTGGACTGAACCATCTCACTGTAAATGAACACAAAGTCTATACCATTCCAGGACACGAGAGTTTAAGTGGTTAAAACACTTTTCAGACACGGATGAGTTGTTAGATACAAAAATATTTTGATTTTAACTCCAGTTGCGACATTTGATAGTGTTGTTGAAAATCCGTCGGAACGGCCATTTTGCATTTTTGTTGTTCCATCCGATTTCCTAGGATTGAGAAGGTGTTCTTGTTTGCATTTGTAAAGACACCCCCCTCTCAAGACAATATGGGAGAAATAAAAAAAAATCATTTTTCGAGAGTAAGTGAATAGTTTTGTACACAAATGGTAGAGCCGGGGTTAGTACATGTAGCAGTTTAGGTAAGGCTAGATGTTGTTGACCCTAATACGGGTATGCGTCAAATTTATGACGCATTCAAGATGTAACCTCTCTAATCTAACTGAAAAAGACTCACGGGTTGCGGTGTCGCTGACACTAAAGCCGAGGACACACTAGGCGATTTTGTACGCCCGATCCATTTGCGCTTGCGTAATCGTATAGTGTGTCTGATTGTGCGACGCCGAACTTTGCTAGCGAACACGTACGCCCGACCAATCGGTCGTATTCAACATGCTGAATATTGGCGATCAATTTCGGCCGGATTTTTATCGGTGGCGTAGAGATCGGCCAGTGTGCCCACCTCGGCGACAGCAGATCGGATGCGTATATTGACTTCGACTTGCTGGCCGCCATTTTATGATCACATGACAAGAGTAAAAAAGTGTCACATGACAAGAGGAGACGTCGCTGTCGTACTGTTATCCGGCAAGTGTGTCCACTCAATCGTTGAACTCACTGCCGGACAAAAATCGACGGCGTAAAAAATCTTTGTCGACAGCGATAAAAAATCGCCTAGTGTGTCCCCGGCTTAACTTGATCTGACGATCAGTGATTTCGAATCTCGCGTGAAAATGCATTTCAGTGTAAATCCCCCCCCCCCCCCCCCCTCTAATCAAATATTTTTCTTCAAACTTGTGAGATATCTCTTAATTCAACAGAAACAACGAAAGATTGAAGGATTACCCATACGAAAATAGCATCTCAGATTCAATGTTGTCGCATTTCCTCTCAGTTTCTGTCGGATTTTGTGATCACAGCACTTTGCCTCCACGGACACAGTAGTGATAGAGTTAATGGTCTGCGGGTTCTACAATCGTCACAAAAACAGAGTCAAAATAATAATATAATAATAATTTACTTACATAGCGCTTTTACCAACAAAACACTGCTTAACCCTTTGAACACTGGTGGTATCTTCCATGTCAGTTCCATGGTAGCAACAAGAAGAGTCCATATTTATTATCTGGGGGTAGACCAATTAATATTTTCAACGTGCAGCCTTAGGGCTGCATGTTGAAAATATGGATTGGTCTACACGACACATTTCCCTTGCTGCCACCCCCCTTAATAACATTATTACGCAGCTCGTGACCCGGCCGGAAAAACGGCCTCTGAAGTCCAAAGGGTTAAAAGCGATCACAATATAAAATGGCAATCAAAATGAAAAAAATCAGCAGTCATGGGCTATCCCAAAGAGAAGGGTTTTTAAACCTTTTTTGAAACATTCAGTATTGGAGGATTTCCTTAAATTCTGAGGGAGGGCATTCCATTGTGAGGGGGCTGCAAACGTGAATGATATTTTACCCGCAGTAGATCTTATTCGAGGCACGACAAGACGATTCTTTGAAGATGGTCAAAGATTCCGTACTGGTTTGTGTAAATTGACAACCTGTTTTAAGTAGGTGGGGCATTATCTCCGTGGATGATGGTGTGTGTCATCATTATATTTTATTCGAGTCTCAACTGGTATCCAATGGAAGGATTTGAGGCTTGGTGTAATGCGGTCATATTTTGGCGTTATTAATGATCTAGACTGCTGTATTTTGAATGCGCTGAAGCAGGTTAACAGATTTCAGCTGAAGTCCAAAATAAAGCGAGTTTTACAGTTTATTGAGTTTTGATCAAGTAGTGTTTCAATTTTGTTGATGTTTCTTATCTAGAAGAAGCAGCTTTTGCTCACTTTAGTAATTTGGTTACTCAGATCGAAACTGTTATTTAAAAAACGCGCTAAACAAAAACTAACCTGTCAGCACTTTATTATTGACAGCCTTCATGGGTCCTTTTTTTAACAACGCTAATATTTGAGAAAATAACGTGTAATTTTCTTTTAATTTAGTCCGCAGGTCAATAACAATATATGCGTTGCGAATGAATATTGATTAAAGAGTGATCAATATTTCATTTCTTTCCGATTCACGTTTTCTGTCGTGTTCAATTCATGTCTCTTTGAGAAACGAAGGATGTTTATCGTTCCTTGAACAATCAAAAAACCCTCAGTATAATACTTTGTGACAAAAAACGTGCAGTACAGACGAAAACAACGATCGTACACATGGAATTGTGTCCCCGTGTTCTTGTTTGATAGCATCACTTAGGTCAACACACTGATTTGTGAACAATTTTTCTCAGTAACCACAAAGTGAACGAACGTTCCTATTCCTCGATGCGAAGGTAGATTTTCAAACATTTCTGCAGCTGTGGATACTTTTATGTTGCTGGTAAATATTCAGAAGTCATGGATTTCTAGGGAATACCTGCACCTTAGATTACATTGTAACGAAGGTAAGTGATTAGTCTTATGACGTTACGTAACTTTACGTGTATTTCTTAATTTTCTAAAAGCACGTGCTGGTTTGGGTGAACAAACGAGTGCGTATGTGTGGCTGTGTGAAATTAAGGATTTGACGAAGATGAACGATTGGATGTAGTGTCAACTTGTTTTGACCCGACTGTGATGGCTGCAGTCCTGACTGATAAAATATACCAACTACATCATCAATGCTATATATTCAAGGCTATAGTGCGGGCTAAAGATCCCTTCGTAGTAATCGAGAAGAGCGAGGCCACGAAGTTGCCGCTACGAAGGTCATCCCACACACCTGCGCCATTGGGCTAAGGAGAGGTGTTAATATAAGTCGCATAACTTGTACGCCAATCCTTGTAAAACAAATACGATTAAATAAATAAGGCATGATTTTTGCGAAAGACATACAACTTGATGATGTGGTTGGACTATTAGTGAGTAGGGAATAGAGTTAAAAAAAACTCAAGATAAATAAAATATATACATGAAGTAATCGTGACGCAACTTATTATTTCAGTAACCAAATCAAGACCAAATAAGACATTCTGAGCCCCAATTGAAGACAATGAACCTCCATTTGTATGACCGACTCGTAACATAAGTTGAAGTGTCAAATCTATCGTCTCGTAAAAAAGTACTTTAATGCTAGATGAGCAATCCGATATCTGAGAATCTGATCCAGACTTATCCCGACTGCAGATATGATTGAGGGTGGTACTGGATCTCTCTACCCACACTCCCTCCACAACTCCCCTGGGTGAAATGTGAAAGCATGTCGTAAATCATTAAATAACAATAAATAACAAGATACTTTTCACATTAATGATTATCTGGTTGAGAGCTAGAATATTTTGGGTGGTCTGAATCTGTTATTCAAAACTTGTTTTATTACAAATTATTGGAGAGTGCCCAAAGGCACTCTCCAATAATTTGTAATAAAACAAATTTATATAAACAAAATAATATTTGTGTTTGACTGAATATAAAATATAAGCGAGGAAAGTGTTGGCTTTTGCTCTGGTATCCTCATTTTTGAAAGCCCTGATACTGGCTTCTAGCACTCAACCAGATAGGAAGTCTTGACAGAAGGATTATATTAGTATTTTAAGCTGCGATAGCATTTGGCTCGACGGTTGTAACTGAGCACCATTCAGAAGAAAATAGGAATTTAGGTTAAATATTTATTTATTTATGTTTAAGGTCACATATTTATGCACAATGGCTAATCGTGACCGTGACAGTTTTACGGGTGGAGGAAGCCGGAGTGCCCGGAGAGAACCACCGAGCAACGACGAAGAGCTGCCAGCTACCCAACATCGTAACTCCGCACTGCAGCACAGGCAGGGTTAGATTGGTTGAAGACATGCGTACCGTCGACGTGCAGTACGCCTTAGTACACGACGTAATCGTGCCCCCACGCGGGCAACGGAGATGAAGTGTCTTGCCCAAGGACACAACGCGGTTGCCGCAGGTGGGATTCGAGCCTGCACCTCTACCTACTGATCCACCGCGCTCCCAATTGAGGTTAAAACTTTAAAAAATCGAAAAATAACAAAACAAATGACCACAAAGTATCAAGGCACTGTTTGATTTCGTACGTCATAATATCAAACGGTTAATGCGAAAAAAATATAATGTTATGGCATTGGGGAGAATTAAAATTGTGAACACTTTGATCAGTGAGTTATCGTTCGGTAAATCATCGAAGTGGTGGTCGACTGGATAAGTGCGCTTTTGTAGTGGTGGTCGATTGGATAAGTGCACTGGTCTCTCATGCCACAGTTCCCGGGATCGATCGTCGATCGGGGAAAAAAGTTTTCGATGTGTCCAAACACTCTTTGTCAGCACCAATTGTGGAGTTGTTGCTGTCACAGTGAACCGTTCTATCAGGTTGAGGCGTAAAAGGTCTTCCTCTTTGTGGAGCGAGACACACTCCAGGCAGGCTAAAGATCCATGTGTGGTATTCACGAAGAGTGAGGCCACGAAGTTGCAGCTGCGAATTTCATCCCACACACCTGCGCCATTGTGCCATGGAGGGGCGTTAATATAGGTTGCATAACTAGTTCGCCAATCCCTTTGAAACAAATAAGCTTTAAAAAACGAAGGTAACTTACACCTGTAGAAACTGAGTAAAAACTGGATTAGGTTAGACTGAATGTTTGTACCAGGCAATTACAGTATATTTAGAAGGATACCCAGTCATTCTAAAAGATACTGCAAACTTTTTATGCGTGGCGGTCATTCATTCGAAAAACAGCCGAGGTGAAACAAAGGTAGTTGTCGGCAGTGGATTTTAAGCGCATTTCGAAAAAGAAATTGGGAATAAGTAACGGTTGTCACAACCCCGAAAAAGGTTGTCACGCCCCCAGTGAAATGAAACCTGAAGATGACACCGTTTCTTGGCAAGATCTCGTAGAGACGTCTCGGGAATACCTCGGTGAGTGTCGGGTATAAATATTATTCGTTAGGAATATATGTATGCAATCACCAGGGATTATTAAAATAATTTTAGGCAATTATTTGGGAAAGTACTTGAAAGTTCTTCGGAAAATGTCTTCACAATACTGAAATTTGCGGCAACTTTAGAGCTCATTCATTTTTACCATTCATTCTCAGTTCATCAAACACCTGCTCAGTAAGATATTGACAAAATCTCTTCAAAATTACCGTCTTCCGAAGTTATCGAGTATATCACATCTTCAAACGACTTACAAATGAAAGGCCCTTAACTATGGCTTGAAATAGAGAAGTGAAAGCAAATAATGAAATAAGAATGGCGACATTTGTGTGTAACTATGGAGCTTTGAGGTGGACTAGGGGCCAATAAGTAGATGATCTGAAGAATTGTACGAGAAAGGACTCTGTCGAGCGATTGCTCAAAAGATCGTTTGCTATTTAAGATATAGTGTCAGAACATAGCCTGTTCCCGTCATTGCTCGACTGACTCTTGCAATCATTTGTAGAGCTATGAAGGGGAGGTATAGAAGTCGGTACCCAGATAAGTCTAAGAGTAGCTACGACTAGGTAGAATGGTAAGAAGAGCCAGGCATTTGCAGAAACCGAGGAGTCTTGGAAGTTAGGTGGGAGAGCTTTAGGATCAGTTTTGATAATTTTATACTATTTGTCGGGTCCTGTGTGGTTATTAGGCACACTACCATGACTGGAATACATGCAAGGTTTTATAACACTACGTGCTACCAACGATGGCATACAACATAAATGATTCTCTCAGAATCCGAGCCAGCAAAGCAGTTTGTGGGATTCTTTGCGCTATATTTTGTTGTTGCCGGTTGTTTTCGGTGGCAAGGTATGCAGTACAGCGCCGTGGACTGGTCGTAATCCACGCGTTGGCCTTGATGTCCAAGCATGTGTTTACCAGGGAATAAAAATCATCATCAGCAAAATTATACTTAATGAAGCACTGGGCTGTACCCGGTGCTTCATCAATTAAATTGTTAAAAGATTATTTCTTTAGTTAGTGTTTGGAATCTAATATTATTACGTCCGTGGAATTATTGCCCACCCGTGGCCGTGGAAAAGGACCAGTCCACGGCGGCTGTACTGTACTTCTATCCAATACAGCATACCTTCAAAAGACAGGATCTTTATCGTAGAGGTCGATCGACCCCATACTAACAACGTGCCACAATAGAAACCAAGATGGTGGCCTTCAGAAAATAAAATCGACCACGTAAACACATTACTCCAGGAAAGCGCATTACGAATGCGCACTAACATCACGTGTTAATATGACAACGACATCATAACCTGGATGCTTACGCCTGCTACCATGACAACACTCGTGACACAATGTACTTCGCGGGTCCTGTTAGATGACCTACAAAAACGCACCCCTCGTCCACTTCTTCCGAGTGAAGGCCTTTCTCAGATTATTCCAAGCGAGTTTTTTTTTTTTGTCACAAGGGCGTCGACAGTGTTGAACGGCAAATCCTTTCAACGCACATTTACTGTTATGATTTTCATATCATTGATATCAACACTCATTCGTTGTTCTAACCGAAACCTAAAAACGTCAATAATAGATTAACATTGTTGGTCACAGATATGATCTTTAACACATATTGATGTTATGTTTTGAAACTTAATACATATTGATGTTATGTTTTGAAACTATCTGTCATCACACAAAACTAAGTACAAAACGCCAAAGGTGTTTTATGAGATATTTCCTCGATGAGTCGTTGGCATCTGACAAACACGTCCAGCAGGTCTGTCGTGCTGCATTCTACCATCTTAGAAATATCAGCAGGGTGCGAATGTTGATAGACAAACACACAGCTGAACAATTAGTCCACGCTTTTGTCACTAGTCGTCTTAAATATTGCAACTCGCTGCTATACCGATGCAAAAAGGCGTCCCTGGATAAGCTTCAACATATCCAAAATTGTGTTGCTAGGTGTGTAACTCGAAATAGGAAGACGTGTCACATAACACCTATCCTGGCTGATCTCCACTGACTTCCTTTCCAACAAAGAATTCAGTTTTAAATAATCCTTCTGACATATAAATGTATAAATGACCTGGAAACATCATATCTCTCAGATCTGGTCACATACTACACACCTGCCAGAGACCTCCGTTCTTCGGACTCGCACACCTTGGCCCAACCTGTTTCAAAATTAGCATCCGCAACTGACATTGGCCTTTTTGATCGCCGCCCCTAACCTCTGGAACCTTTTACCGAGTCACCTGAGACTACCACAGGAAACTGAGTCATTCAAAGCTGATCTGAAAAGGTATCTCTACAAACAAGCTTTCTGCACCAATATGTAGGTAAGAAATCATTTCCCTTTTTGTGTGTAAAGCCAAAGAGCACATTTTGTGGATTTTAGGCTAAAATTATTATTATTATTTATTATTATGTGCTCCCCTCCTGGGTGCGTCCATTTGCAACTCGCCTTCCCATCCACTTTGGGTAGATGTACATAATAGTTCCCTGTTCGGATTTGAGTACGATTTTTATACTCGAGTGAGGCGCTCGGGGGATTATTTCACGAGGCGCTTGCCGAGTGTAATAATCCGCGCGGCACACGAGAGGATAAAATCGTACTCGAATCCGAGCAGTAAACTTTTGTATTTATTTTATTTTCTCCTTATTTGTTTTCCCAAAACAACCCTTTATATATAGAATAAACGTATAGTGTTTTCAAGTAAAACATTTATTCTACGCGTAGGATTAAGAATGAAACCGACGAGCCTCTGGCGAGTCGGTTTCATTCTTAATCCTACGAGTAGAATACATTTTTTACTTGAAAACACTGTACGTTTATTTTGTTTATCCCATAAATCATTTATTGGGCAGTCGCGACGAAATCGTACTGTAACTCGCTACAAAACATTACGAGAAGCGAGGAGCACATTGGTCCAAGTCGATCGACAAGCAAAATTGACAAAAATAAACAAGACGCAGTGATGCATTTCTGTCTGAAAATAATTCGCCCACAAACTTGAGCTATAGTTACAAAAATACTTTATTAAATGAACAATGTTTATCTTTCGTATTTTCGTTCTTTATTGTTTTGTTTTTTCGTCGTCGAGTCAACTTGCATTTTATAAACAAAGCAGACGACACGTGCATTTGTTTATTTACACTTTCCTAATTTGGAAAATGAAACCCCACTCATCATGTCCCCGCCTTTCACATTCAAACTTGTATGCTTTTCAACGTTTGGTTTCGATTGATTTACTTTGTGATTTCTTTGTTAATTGTTGTTCGTTTTATTGTCAGACAGGGTTGAAATGTGTCATGTATTCTATAAGTAAACATTTCAGCGACGGTCAACTTATAATTAACGTCGGTTCATTTTGTCTCCCACAAACGTAAAACAGGTCATGACAACACGAATGCGGTAGAGGTCAGAGGTCAACAAAACCGTCTCTTCTACAGGAATAAATTCTTTCAATGTTAAACCTACGGAGAAAATTTATCACCCTACTAGCAGCTGCTACTATGTGAATAAAGCAAAAATTTATCCAAGACTTTTATTGTTCGAATAAACATCCATTTATGGAATAGAATTGCTTCCATGGTTACTTTCAAAACACGTCAAATAAAAAAAATAGTCCGACATCGCTGCGAGTGGAACACGATGCTGGGAGTGGAATACGATGCTGGGAGTGGAATACCATTTTCGGCGAGTGGGAGTGGGAATACGATTTGTTTTGGGGGAAGAAAAACGACTGTAAATAAAATAAAATAATTTATTAAAGAGTGATTTAAAAAATAATTGCGCATGAAACTTGTTTTAAAAATATAAAATTACTACCCAATTTTGATTTTGGTCATTCCATGGTTCTATGGACCGAAGAAAAAATATCCAAGGACGTTGCAGACTGACAAAAGCTTTAGGAAAATTGTCAGCCATTGTCAGTGTTCATGCTGTCGGGTACAAATTCAGTCAACTGCACAAAAAATTTGATTTGGCACCCAAAAATCTTCCGTGGCTAAAACTTTGGCAGCAAAACCATACTTTCAATTGTGAAGAAAAGACATTGCGGCAGTGAAGAGCACAATCGATGACGAAACAGGAAAATAAAGGATATCTCGTGTTTTTGAGTGGATATCGAAAATTATCTCACGACTCACCGATACAAATGTGGTTTTTTTCGCGACCGCTTGCGCGAGCGAAAATACCCTTTTATAATTTTCGGTATCCACTCAATAACACTACATTTTCTTTTTATTATACGCTTTTCATAAGAATCAGATAATTCCACTCGTTTCAACCATGAATTATCGCATGTAGGTAAACAGCGCATTGAATCATTGATACGCGGAAGTGATTTGATCGATACTCGGAACAGATTGCATCTTGCGATTTGATTCAATTGGCGGGTTTCTAGTCCAAACATGGCCTGAAAGTACGTAATATAAGTTTTTGGTTTGGTACGTCCTTTGAAAGGACGTACCAAACCAAAAACTTATATTATGGACTTTTAGGCCATGTTTGGACTAGCGGGTTTCATGCATCAATTCAAGGTGAATACGTGCTGAATTATTGCTGGAAATGATCGGTATCCGCTCAAAAACACTTGATTTTCTTTTCGTTATATGTTTCTAAAACAATTGATCATTTCCAGAAATAATTTGACTAGTATTCTCATTGAAATGATGCTTTGAAAGCCGCCATTTTGATTGATACTGTGAAAGTGAAAATTTCTGTATCTTCACAGTGAGGGATACGATTTCTGTCTTTCCGCAATTTTTTATATAATCTATCGCATAGCGTATAATAAAACATGTTATTACTTCTTTTGCTAACATGGTGTGGAGCATTGTGTTTGGACAAATATCCAACCTTAATTGGATTTGGCACCAAAACATCTTCGTTGGCTAAAATTGTGGAAGCGAAAAAACTGTATTCACTTGTGAAGGAAAGTCATTGCGATAGTGAAGAGTACGATCGATGACGGGACAGAAAAAGCATATGTTATTGCTTCTGTTATCAAGAAGGTGTTAGAAATTATGTTTGGACAAACAATATGTTTCTAAACTGTAGACTAATCCATCAAAACCTGCTAGTAGTATGTATGCGAGAATCAACCCCCATTGCCCGGACCCCCCCCCCCCAACCCCGACCTCGAGGTCGGGTCACAGGACCCCTGATCTCGGCGCCCAAAGCCATTAGGCCTCTCCTCCCCTTCCCTCCAAGGCCTATGCTATTTTTAGGCGCCCCATCCCCCTTCCCGCCCTGTATGTACCCTATTTTTAGGCTATCCCTCCCAAAGCCCATTTTAGGACCCTCTAAAGGGACCCAGGTTATGTATAACCCATTTAGGCTTTCCCCACATTCTTTTGGCTTTTTCTGTATGTAGGCTCCCCCTTCCAAAAGCCCAGTCCCTCCCCACCAAAGTTCTGACCTGTTCATTCAAAGCCATTGTATGGCTAACCTGAAGCTGGAGGACTTCCACACTGAGGTGTCCTTATGGGTACTAACAAACGACTGCCTCCATCCCCAGCCCCCTCGCTGTCCCTTCCCTCACGTAAATTTCGAGCTCTGTTGGTGTATCTAAGGTAAATGTTGTCATGTACACGTAACTACAAACAAAAAGATTAATTTGAAGACTACCTGTTTTTTTTAGACGTGTCATAAAGGAATTATGACAGAGAACACCTGGTCTTGGTCAATGCATAGATAACGGTGATAAAGATTGAGGGAATCTTTGTTTATAAGAAGATATGATAGTGTCACGTTGTATAGTTACTCAAATAGATAAGGGACAACTGGTATGTTTGATTATGTCATAGATAAAGGTATTATGATAAAGGTCTCCTTTGTTTATAAGAAGCTCAATATGATAAAAACCATGAGGGAAGAGGGAGAGGGGAGGCCTGATGGCATTGGGAGCCCGGGTCAGGGGTCTGGGGTCCTGACCTCGAGGTCGGGGTCAGGGGGGGTGGGGGGGGGGGGGTCCGGGCAATGGTGGTTGATTTTCGCATACATACTACTCCTGCTTATAAATGTGTGTCAGACCCTCAAAATTTTGAATATTTTAATAGATACCCGAAACATATTCCACCGTTAGGAATTAGAATTAAACCCCGTATGGAGTCCGCCACAATTGAATCTGATGCCATAAAAGAAAACCGTGAGCCGCATATTCCACCCAGGCATCTGTGAAAATCCATAGTTCTTTTGGACCTTGTTTCTTCCAAAAAGTCCGAGACAAATTATCTACAGTTAAAACGAAAATATGACGAAATTAAATCAAAGTATAGTGCATAAAAAAGGATCTATATAGATAGATCTAAAGATGGTGACAAAGTATCATCAGCCGTTTTTTTTTTTTCTGGTGATCGGGTCACCTCAATCCGAATTCTAAAATAAAAGTTCTATTTCACTGCTGAAGTTAAAGCAGCTTTACAACTTGCGCTTGAACACATCGAGAATGTGCAGGAAAGGAAATCGATTATCTTTTCGGATCCTCTTTCCTCTTTACTAGCTTTACTCAACTCCAAGCTGAAGAACCCTCTCATTTTGGAACTACGCGAGAAACTGAAAACTCCTAAGTCTGACCGATGTGGTATCGTGTTTGGCTGGTTACCTGGGCATGTTGATATCTCCAGTAACGCCAGGATAGACAGTGCAGCAAAATATGCTTTAACCAAACCTCTCACTTTTCAGTGATTTTAAACCGCATCTAAGAAACTACATCAAATCTGTTTGGCAGGCGGAATGGGACGGAGCGACAAACAACAAGCTTCATCGCTTCCGAACTACGATTACTGATAAATATCCGTCTAGTAACCTTTGTAGAAAAGATCATGTCATTCTGACACAATGTCATATCGGCCAAGACTCACACATTCCTGTTTTGTTGAAGGATAATTTGCGACCACGATGTGTTCCTTGCCAGCAAGGGTTTGACAGTGGAGCACATCCGTTTGCACTGTACAGATGTCAATCAAGACAGACGGCAGTATTTTAATGTTGTCTCTCTTCGAGAACTTGTTTTGCAACAAAAATTCTCATACAACTCTGTCGTTCCTCGACGATGTTAACCTTTTTCATAAATTTTAAATGTATCTTATTCTTTTACACTCACATCTATTCATTTCTATTCCATGGGTTGATTTACCCTTTACCTCGCATGATGAGCTCGTTCCAAAGAGGGGTAATAAGATTCTTGAATAACTTTTTTTTTTTCATTTTTTGTCTCAAAAAATAGGTTATGACCCCTCTTTGGAACGAGCTCGGCGAGCTCGTCCAAAGAGGGGTCATAACCTATGTTTTTGAGACAAAAATTAAAAAATAATGAAAATTAATTGGCGATTTTTGTGAATAGCACTGGCCGGTTTTTCCGTTACGTTGGGTAAATGGTTAACAAAGTACAGTTTAAACCACTGGTCTCATCTTCTCATAACTGTATTCAACAATTATATATTCCTTATGTTCTTTCCAGATTTCATCAAATCATTTTTACTTCGTGAAGGATAATGACCTATTTGGACATTCATATTTTGTATCGCCGCGATATAGCTTCAGATGCTGATGTGGCGTTAAGCACCAATAAATAAATAAATTATATTTTCAAATAGGTTCTAGAAACTAAAACAGTCAAAAAATGATTCAAGCACTAGTTACATCAGGCAGTTTGCTTTCAGGAACAAACAGTACAATTTAAAGTTGTATCATTATTTCTGCATGTGATTGGTCGAGTTTTTCAATACATGACAAATATTTTTTTCCTATTGTGTGAGTGTTTTTTACCTCTCTCTTTTCGGCTCGTTTGTCAAAACAAATGCGGGCGTATCTACACAGTCATTTGCAACTATCCACAGAAAGGTGGATCAGTGTACGGTTGGAACTATGCAAGAATAAATATATTATAATAATTATAATGCAGATAAATGAAAATCGACAAATTGATATTCGCGTGCGATGTTTTCACTACTTATTAATTTATTTATTGGTGTTTAAGGTCACATACTTATGCACAATGGCTAATCGTGACCATGAAGTTTCACGGGTGGAATAAGCCGGAGTACTCGGAGAGAACCACAGAGCATCGAAGAGCAGCTGTCAGCTCCTCAACAATCTAACTCTGCTCAAGTTCCGCTCAAGCAGGGTTACAGCGATTGAAGACATGTGCACCATCGACGTACGTGCAGTAAGCCTTAGTACACGGCGTCATCGTGCCCCCGTGTAGGCAACCTGGATAAAGTGCCTTACCCAAGTACACAACGCGGGTAGTCCCAGAGTGGGATCGAACTCGGGACCTCTAACACAGAAGTTCAACAGTCTACCACTGAGCCATCGCGCTCCCGGTGTTTTCACTAGTTTTCCTCGAGAGTATTCGAGACTGTGCACAGTACGGCCACCGTGGACTAGTTACATTTTGCGGGTAGGCAATATGTTAATGGACGCAATATCAGATTCCAAACTCTAGGAATAATCATCAAAAATTTAATTAATGAAGCACCGGGTTTTGAACGCGATATCAGATTCCAACTAACTATAGGAATAATCAGCAAAAATTTAATTAATGAAGCACCGGGTACAACCCGGTGTTTCATTAATTAAAATTTTTCTGATAATTTTTATTACCTGGTAAAATGCATGCGTGGGCATCACTGTCAACACGTGGATTACGACCAGTCCATGGCGACTGTACTGTATTGGTGTATGTTGAAAACAGCAAAACTCTCGCCTGTGCAAAAGCTGATTCAGAGTCCTTTGAAAAATTCAATGTTTTATATTTCCATGGTATAAATGGCGGAAACTTCGGACACTTTGCGTCTGTTATAGTACTTAATTATAAGAACTGAAATGAATTGTCTATCGCTTTCTAAGAGTATAAATGCGAGATAGGTGTGTTAGATTTTGTATGAAGTGCTATTGACTTTATACAACATGACACGCCCATCCTAATTCATACTACGATAAAGCGACAGATACGTAATTTCTGTTTTTATATGAAGTGCCATTCGACACTCTATATTTACAGAACGTTTCTCTTCTACCCATGTGTAACAACTTTACTCGATAGTTTCATCACTGCTGGAAATTATAACACATTCCGGATAAACTATGGATTAACGTTACAGATGGAATGCGATCAGGTGTCCATCGTGAAACACTTAAACAGTTAAACAGAAAATGTCCCACTCTTGCCAATAGAATATTGGAAATAACCTGGGAATTTTGGTAACACAAAATCGATTGAACCTGACAAACCATCACCTGATACATGTGAGATAGTCCCTTTGAGTTTCACTTGTCAGTTGTGACGGTTTGTATGAACTTTCGCGCACCATTTCCACCCTGCAATCGTTTTACTTATCGGAAAACACTCAATATTACTGTCAGACACATATCATGATTTAATACTCTGAATCGATACGGCAAGAGTTATATCCAGAATGAAGATCAGTTGGATGATGAATGTAGATGTTGGTCATTGACCGTATACAACACCCAAAGTAATCATTCCTTCGTTTAATCTTATTTTCCACTCTCATTTGAAGCGAACCCTCTCATCACCGCATTGTCGTCACATTATCAACAAACACTTATGGTGAATTGAAAAAAAAGGTAAAAATGTATGAATCTTAACCCTGTATCTCGGGCAACTCCCATAACCGTTGATCGTAAGATTCAGGTTCGTGAAAACGGCTCACCTTCTAAATTGTAAAATTGGTTTAATATATCCTGTTTATTTATTAGATATAATTTCTTTATAACTGTCCATTATCAAACGCGGCTGATATGACTTCAAACTCGGTTGATAAGACGTCGATCTCGGATGATATGAAACAAGCTTGGATTGTCCCCACTGATGCGTTACATCGAAACGTACACAGTTAATTTTGTTAAGATCGAAATTGTCAGAGCTATAGGTCGAATGCAATCGGGAAAACTGACGTTACTGGTCATGGCGGGGTAGTTTGAGGTAGAATTTTGTACGATGAGGAATTAACGATGACAATAAAGCAATGATTAGGTGGATGAAAGCTGGATGAAGAGAAGAAATACATCGCTAACTAAAATTGAGAGTCGTGGGCGGAGATTCGTAGAAGAAGGAGAAAAGCTAATTCAGCTATCAGAACGTCTCGGCTTCCCCGATGGGGAAGTCGATACGTTCTGATAGCTGAATATCTATTTATTTATTGGTGTTTGAGGGCACATATTTTTGCACAATGTCTAATCATGACCACAACATGAGTATCAACTCAAGATCAGGGGTAAGTGTTAATTGGCCATGTTGCCCATTTTAGAGAGGATCTGCACCTTCTGAGCATTGGTGATTGGGTCCTAACCGTCTGATAGATGAATATTTATTTATTTATTGGTGTTTAAGGGCACATATTTTTGCACAACGGCTAATCATGACCACAACATGAGTATCAACTCAAGATCAGGGATAAGTGTTAATAGGCCATGTTGCCCATTTTAGAGAGGGTTTGCACCTCCCAAGCATTGGTGACTGGGTCCTATTTTACCAGTAAAACAGAGCCTGTTTACCGCTGTGAACAGGCACTGCTTCACTTCCCGGGGTTCCGATAATAACCTCCAAATATCACAGATACATTATTTATTTATTTATTTATTTATTTATTTATTTATTTATTTATTTATTTATTTATTTATTGGGGTTAACAACACTTTCGACAGCCAGGGTCACCTCGTGGCGGATCAAACAAACACTAAGAATTAGTATTTTCAGTTCTGTCCTGTTCGGCAATCATACCCTAATGCCATATTTGGCATTAGGGTATGATTGCCGAACAGGTCAGAACTGAAAATATGAATATCTAACGTTTCATTAAACGTTCACAAAATTTCAAAGCTCAAACCCTATATTTTTGGGTATCCCTCTTAACCCCCTACCATGTGATTTGTAGTAAATGGCCAACAAGGGGAGAAACAACTCGTCTCTGTAATGGACAAATGCACCATCTGCTATGCAAAGACACTGAAGATGGAGCTTTTGTTCCATTCATGGGACAAACAGTTCAAGCGGCTTGAGATGAAGAACTCCATTAGTTTTTTACCTTAAGCACCAGTCATACAGACAATGCGACCACCATGCAACCTCTTGGCGACTGATTTCATTTGCGTCAGACTGGCGATCGCTGAGACTTATCGGCAACTGTTCACCGCAGATACAGCGATAAGCTTGCAGCTGATTGACACCGATCGGTGACTGGTCAGTA
Source organism: Pictodentalium vernedei (assembly GCA_031216915.1). NCBI lineage: Eukaryota > Metazoa > Mollusca > Scaphopoda > Dentaliida > Dentaliidae > Pictodentalium > Pictodentalium vernedei. The sequence goes on from CM062291.1 coordinate 403,071,751, forward strand.
AATCTTCAGTGATCGGCGTACGCTTGGAAACCACATTGCACCCGATCGACAATCAGTCGTCGATAACGCGCCGGTCGATTACCGCCGAAACACTGATCAATCATAGATGGGTCGCCACTTGGTTGCAAACAGTCAACACCCTTGTCCAGATGAAACCGTTGGCCGCACGGTTGAAACCAATCTAAGATTAAAATAACCGTTTGGAGAGCTCTATGAGACCAATGAAACCTCTGAGCGACAAAATCGGTCGCAGCCAGTCTTTTGTACATGCTCAAAAGACTGGTTGAGATCGAATGGAGTTTGCGACCGCACCGGAACCTTGAAGCGACCTCAGTGAAACATTTCAGAGACCTCTGAAACCTCTTTGCGATTGTCAAATGTTTTGGTTGCCAAGAGGTTGCATCGCCGTCGCATTGCCTGTGTGACTGGAGCTTTAATGGCAACATCCCCACACGTTATTACCATCAATAACGTGATATTTTATTAACAATATCCCAACAAGCCATACTCCTTTGAGCAAGTGTGAATATAGGTAACGCCATTACTGCTGAATAAAAAGGAAACAAGGGTGGGAGTTGGTGTGTTTTGCCATTGGTGGTTTTTGAATTCGTGTTTTGAGTAAATTTATGTTGAAAAAATATAATAACAGTCCCATAAAAATTACTTGGTATCCCTGAATATTCCAGAGTGTATGGGAATTAAACTGGTTTCAAAATTGCTACACCCTGGGGCGTAACCGAAGAGTGTACCAGTTTTCAAACCAGTGTAAATACCACACATCCGGGAATATACAAACAGAAAATTAATTTATTTCCTCGCTAACTCTCTCCACACACGCCAATGTCTGACCAAAATGATATAGTGTTTTTCTGGTAACCTGGACATATTGGTATATCCTGTAACACCAGATCAGACAGTGCAACAAAACCGACTTTACACAAGCTATTAGTAATAGCTTGTTTAAAGTCTGTTTTGTTGCACTGTCTGATCTAATAGCCTATTACTGATTTTTAAAATTCCATTCAGTGATTTTTTATCGAATCTATGTGGCAGGCGAAATTGAATGAGTTGACAAATAAGTCCCATCGCTTCACACCATCTATCACTGATGTCATATTGGTCATGCAGGACTCACACATTGCTTTTTATTGGAGGGGTTGGATGCGACCAGAATATGTTTCCAATCAGCATATTTTGACAGTGGAGCACAATCGTCTACATTTATACAGGTTTTAAACTTGTCAGGCGCAAATATTGTACTGCGGGCTCTCTTGGAAATCGTGTTTATCATACAAGCCAGGGGGCGCGGTGGCGTTGTGGTAACCGGTTCTCGTCAGATCACCGAAGTTAAGCAACGTCGAGCCCGGTTAATCCGCGGATGGATGACCGTCTGAGCGATCGATTCGGACTCCCTCGTTGTATCCTCGAGCAAGGCACTTAACCCCAATTGTCCACATGGGGGGCACGATGACGCCGTGTACTAAGGCGTACTGCACGTCGATGGTGCGCATGTCTTCAACCAATCAAACCCTGCCTGTGCTGCAGTACGGAGTTACGGTGTTGGTGAATTGGCATCTGCTCGTCGTTGCTCGGTGGTGCTCGGTGGTTCTCTCCGGGCACTCCGGCTTCCTCCACCCGTAAAACTGTCACGGTCATGATTAGCCATTGTGCATAAGTGACCTTAAACACCAATAAATAAATAAATAAATAAATATAAATCATACAAGCCCACGTGTTACAGCTGACACTAGAAATTCCGTGCCTGTATAGTGCACTTTTTTGAAGTTATGGCACGTAGAGTAGGTCCCATTATGTCCCTATAGAGTAGGTTCCCTTATGTCCCTAAGTTATGGCACGTAGAGTAGGTCCCTTATGTCCCTATCGAACTGAAATATTAGCGTAACTCAATTCCGGTAGGGTTCTGTACTATTGTATACTAATAAATAGAGATCATTAATATCATTCCTAACCACTACTGGGATAGATGACGTTAATAGCTATTAACCCTTTGAACCTTCGCGGCCGCTTTTCCGGTTACCAACATGGTACGTCATAACGTCATTATATAGGATGGCTGTTCAATAAATGTGTGGGGTAGACCAATCAATATTTTCAACGTGCAGCCTCGAGGCTGCACGTTGAAAATATTGATTCGTCGACCCCAAATAATGAATATGGACTCTTCTAATTGCTGCCATTGAACTGACGTGGCAGATACCACTAGAGTTATAAGGGTTAAAATTTAATTCCATATACATAATGACGAGAGCTTACTACTTAATCGGAGCGCAATATATTCTCCACTCGAAAAGTATTTAATTGTTCATAACAGAACAAGAAACACTTGCAGACGTTCATCACATGGACCACCAGGAAGTTTGCAAGTGCTTCTTGTGTTTTGTCCTCAGATATTGTAAATAATTACTAAGTGAAAAATCTATCCCACAGCGATCTTGTAGTAATACGCCATCCACACACTAAAGTCTCAATATTTTCTTTCTGTTTGATCGGTTTAGTGAACGATTTCACTACCGACCTCGCTAATAGCGCATTCTATGCGCTCTTCTGTATTTCAGACTACTTGATTTTCTACAGTAAATAGCGCGTTAACTATCGAAGTTTATGGGCTAATTTTGACAGGATTTCTAGTTTGAATCGTATTATGTCATTTCTAAAAGAAATCAATCCTTTCAATAAATTTTTTAATTGATTTTACTCTTATAAACTAAACTCTTCAAGTCTCAAATCACCGGGTGTGATTTATATAGTATTATTCACAACATTATTTGTCTTATCACCCATTAGAGTCCAAGCTAATTAAGTCATTCAACAAAGTTGAATTGGCTTATTGGGACCCAGGGACGTGGCGACAGCGGAGTTGTGGGGGTGTCACCCACCCCCTCCCAATCCTGGCCAAAATTTCCTATAGTTGGAAATTCGGAGGGTAAGTCATGAATAGTTGGAAATTCCATCTATCTGGATTTTACAGCTTCTTTGGTCATGCTAATGTCTCCTTTACTTCCCAAAATCCCAACTCGGTTTTAAATCGGCAAAAAATCCAACTGTTACTATTCACAACGACAGTGTACGCAATATCGAGCTTCATAAGTATGCATGATGTCAGTCGGTACGAGATTTCTATAGTACGTTTACTTATCGTAATGAAACAATTCCAGGAAATGAACGTCAAGAAAATCGCATCATGTAAAATCGTTATCCTGAGTTAAGTCCATCATTCACAGTTACAAAATGATGAAACATTGAAAACTGATCATTCCTGCATAAGATCTGATTTAATGTTAGGACATTGTGAATTGTTCGAAGTTCTCAGCATGAGAATTTGTTTAGCACATATCCAATTCCCAGAGTAATAACAAATAATAATAATAGCCTGATAATTCTATCATAAATGTGTTGGTATTTCAGTTACTAGAATCAATTTCTGCCCCTTTCATGGCTTCATTTTCAATATTTTTCTCGGTAGTGAATTTCCAACTGGGGGGAGGGACCGGGAGGGGGGTCAACCCCCTCCCGGTCCCTTCCCCCAGTTAGAAATTCACTACCATACACCCCCTTCAATCGGAAACCTCTAGCCACGTCACTTTTGGGACCGTTGGCCTATTTTTTATTTTTCTTGTTCAGCACACTACAATCAAATTGTTAAAGCTATGCTGGCCAAATTTGGTACAATTGTTAATGGTGACTTCTAGTTCTACAATTAGGCGTTCGTGTTCTGAAATTCGACCTTATCCAAAATAACGTCACTTTTAACGTTTTTTCTTTTAAATATCAGGTCCTGTATTAAACCATGTTTTAGATATATCATCTCCAGCAAAAACCATATCTAAAATGTGGTACCGCGACAAATTATCAACGGATATAGCCGAATTTTCGGTGACGTAATTCACGCCAACGTCACAAAAAAATTAAATGTTGGCGGATTTTCATGAAATTTTAGTATCTTGTATCTTTTGATTTTCCGATTTATTGCCATTTTTTACGTTTTTATGGCACTTAGAAGGTTATGCTATTTTTATAATATTTCACAAAAAACGTTACTCTTGTGATTCCATGATCTCCGTACCTATATACTATTGCGTAGTTATACAACTTCACCCACCGTTTTACAGTCATTTCAAATTCTACATACTCATTTTGGGAATTAATACGTCGCTCCCGATGCCAGCTTTGCCAGATTTATGTCATTTTCCTGAACTTTTAGTTTCAACCATCCTCAGTCTTTTGCAATTGCTTGAACTTTATCGCCAACGAAAACCATATCTAAAAATCAGGGAACATTCTAGGAGATTCCAACCGTGATGACTAAACTCTAAGGTCATTCTCATAAGGGGCCATAACGTCAAAAAATAAAATTCGTCCGATTTTTTTTAAATTTTAGTATGTTCTTAAAGCTCAAATCAAAAATAGGCATTAACTGTTTTTTGTCGATTTATCGACATTTTGACGTTTTTATGTAACTTCAAAGTTTTGGCTATTTTTGTCCTATTTCAGTAAAGACGTTACTCTTGTGATTCCGTTATCTCCGTACCTATATCTTACACAGGTATGCATGTCAAAGAAACGCCGGTACCAACATTACCGGGACGGGACAGAGCCTGTTCCGTTGAAACCGGTACCGGGAGAAGTCAACAACTGGATGACATCACAATCAGATGGTAGAAATACACATTTAAACCGACCCAGTCCCCCAAGATCGCAAAGACAAACATAGCATCGTACCAATTATTCTGCGGCGATATTAAAGGAATTATAAAGCACGCAAATCGTGCTTTATGATTACTTGATTACTTTGATGTCGCCACAGAATAATTTCTTTGAAGTAGCCGATGACGATGCTTTCATTGTCTTTGATGTTACGTTTGGAAAGTTAAAATGATCGGCCTCGTCGAGGTGGTGATGCAGACAGGACATCCCCCTTTAGAGTGCTTTGATATGTGCATTCACAAATAAGCTGAAAGTATGTCGTGTAAATGTGTCATACACAATTATTAGCCCGTTTACCCTTTTGTTCAGTCAGGAATTTTCCCATAAAATAATTTTGTCCCGGTAGTGGAGGGACAAAAGCTTCAGTATCGGTGCCGGTTGGGGCATGAGGGAACCGCCGGAAACAGCCGGTACCGGTATAGGTATCGGTTGATATCACACACCGTTTTGTAGTCATTTGGAATTCTGCACACCCATTTTTCGAGTTAAAATGTCGCCACTGATGCCAATTTTATGTCATTTTCTTAGCCTTTTAGATCCATCCTCATCTTGAGGCTCAGTCTTTTATAATTTTCGGGAATTATTTCTCCAACGAAAACCATATATAAAAACCGTGTAATATTCTAGGAAGTTCCAGCTGACATGACCGAACTCTGTGGTGACGTCATTAGGGGTTCGGAATTAAAATTCATCCGATCGTTTTAAAATTGTTACGATGTCATAAACCCACATAAATAGGGCATAGCTATGTTTTTATTTTTCTATTTATGGCCATTTGGACGTTTTTACGTCACCTCAAAGTTTAGGCTCTTTTTGTCTTATTTAATTAATAGCCTCGCTTTCGTGATCCCATTATCTCCATGTAAAAATACTATTCAAAACAGGAAACGCAAAACGGGCATAGTCACGGTAACATGGCAAATTTTGGAGAAAAAGGCGATGAAGTGTGGCTGTAGATATGGTTAAGGACATATCGCTGTAGTCAAAACATTCCACTCAGTGAATACCTGGTCATGATGTTGCACGCTCCCAGCATGCAAGCTGAGCGTGTGGAGGTATAAATGGATATGGAAATGGGTCGGAATTCGCACAGCGTTAAAGGGATATTCTCCATGCAAAATGCCGCATTTGACCGAAGCGCGGAGAAATAATGCCATTGGCCGCTTGGAAACAGGTGAATCAGCTTCGAATGTAACAAGAGTGTTCAATGTTTCACCGAGCACCATCATACGCCCGTGGAACCGCTACCAAATCCAGGAGACAACGCAGGACCTTCCAAAATCCAGAAGACCCCGAGTGACCACCCCACCTCAGGATAGACACATCCGGTTACGTCATTTGCGGGGGAGAACAACCACAGCGACCTCCAAAACGTCAACACTACCAGGTAGGCGGAGGATTTCAAATCAGACTGTTCGTTACCGTCTACGCGTGGCAGGTCTGCGAGCTGGACAGCCAGTTTGTAGCGTCATTTTGACGGAACAGCATCGTCGACGGCGACTTCAATGATGCCAGATGCAAAGGGCATGGCCTCACCAGAGATCCAGAGATGGAGAACGGTATGGTTCAGTGACGAGTCACGCTTCCTTCTTCATCGAGTTGATGGACGATGCCGTGTGTACAGACGTCGTGGGAAACGTTTTGCGCGTAGCTGCGTTTGGGGAGATGACAGATATGGTGGCTGTAGCATTATGACGTGGGCAGCCATCTCACACACTGGTAGAACGGACCTCGTCCATGTTGAAGGTACCTTGACGACGCAGAGGAACAGAGATGAAATTTTGCATCCACACGTGCTCCCTATTATGCAGAATGCCAACGCCATTTTCCAGCATGATAAAGCCCGACCGCACACAGCCAGGTTCACGACAGCTTATCTACAGGATAACACATCGAATCCTGCCCTGGCCCTCCAGATCGCCAGATTTGAACCCGATCGAACATCTATGGGATCAACTGGATCGAAGTCTGCGACAACGTCAACCACAACATCGGATTTTTCCGCAGTTGGCGCAAGCGTTGCAGGAAGAGTGGGCCACCATACCTCAAGCTTCCATCCGGAATCTGATTGCTTTAATGAACAGAAGGTGTCAAGCAGTTTTGGACTCAAATGGCGGTCACGCTAGATATTGAGTTTGGATAACTTCGACTCGTGGCGTTAACTTCTAAAACGTCTCCATTTGTGCTTCATTCATCCACTAAAACTTTGGTTATAAATTGATTTCGTTCTCTATCTCATTATCCCATAACGCGGGAACGTACCTCATCATAGAAAGCCTAGTTTGCGTTTCTTTTTCTTTTTTTAACAGTATATATATTTCACAGCTGTGCAACTTTACACCCCGTTTCATAGGCGCATAAGATCATGGACACCCATTTTTGGAAGTAAAATGTCGCCCCCGATTGCAGTGATGCCAATTTTACCCCATTTTTTTACCTTTCATTTTCAACCTCATTTTGACCTTAGTTTTCAATAATGTTACGGATTTGATCTCCAACGAAAACCATATCTAAAAATCTGCTAAGGAGTTATAAGATCTAAAAATTAAAATGTGGAGAATTTTGTCAAATTTCAGTATGTTATAAAGCTAAAAAATGGGAGATAGCTTGGAGTGTGTTTTCGATTTATCGCCTTTTTCATGTTCTTAAGCGACTCAAAGTTTAGGCTATTTTTGTCATATTTCATAAAACAACTGTACCTTTACAATTCCAACATCACGAACAACAGGAAGGGAAGTACCATCACGTGCACATATTTTTCAGGGAATTCCCAACAAACACACCAAAAGTCAATTGTATTTTTTAGGTCCAAAAACCATCAAATTGCCCTCTTTATTTATCTGGAGCATTCAACAATAATGCAAGATGTCAATAAGATGTTTCAGACGTTTATTGAAACAATATATTTTCTCAAGCTGCTTATTTTTAGAGATTGCATCATATCCGACATTTCAAGGTAGGTAACTCTAATTCAAATATTTAGTTCAGCGATACCTACACATCTGTGAAATGTCACACGCCATTTTTCTGCTCCATTGAAATTGTTAACTTCCATTTTGAAATTAAAATTTTAACCGCCGATGCCAGAGATGTGAATTTTACGCTTTTCTGCTTACTCTTTTCCACCACATTTTTAACATTTCCTTTTCGAAATCTTGGAAATATAATAAAAATACACATGAGACCTGGCCGTGAAATGGCATTCATCATACTTCGTTGAATCAGTTCTGAAAGTTCGCTTTGCGATTTCAAACCATCTAGTCATGTCTTTGTTAACCCTTTGAACCCTCGTTTCCTGGAATGGATTCCCTTTGTGTGCACTTACAGTGAGATCGGCCAGTCCAATATCAATATACAGGGATGATAAAATAATAACTGCTGTCTGCAGCCATCTGGCTGCAGACAGCAGTTATTATTTTATCATTAATGCCCCTTGTATAGACCTCTTATAATAAGACAAAAATGGGACGAAGTTATGCCTTGGACCGAAAAATCGATCTTACCCGTTCAAAGGGTTAAGTCTTCGAACGATGCTGGAATGACTTTTTGGGATAAGCAGCTTTTTTTGTCTTCTGTTTTTGGGGTTTTTTTTTGTTCAGCATATTAAAGCCATATTTTAAACTGTAGTGACCAAATTTGGAACACTTAACGGCGACTTCTAATTACACAATTAGGCATTAGTTTTCTGATATCTGACCTTCATCCAAAACAACGTTTTTTCTGTATCTTTTAATATCAACTTCCATATGAGGCCTTCCTCTTTTAAATTTTGGATTTACCGTCTCAGTCAAAAAAATGTCGTGCCGGAATGGGAAATTATCAACGGTTTGGGCCGAATTTCCGGGTGACGTTATTTGTGACAATGTCACAAAAATTAGATACCGGCCGATATTTATGAAATTGTAATATGCCGAAGAGCTCAAAAATAGAAGGTAGCTGTTTTTTACTTTTCTTCGTTTTATCGCCATTTTTGATGTTTTTGTGTCACTTCCAAATTTTTGATCACTTTTTAAGCCCCGTTATGTTGACAAAAAGTCAGACAATATCCCTGACAGTATGGTTTGTGTGTGTGTGTGTGGAACTCTGTCCGGAATAACACTTTCACGTAATTTCGGCACTAGCACTTTGCAAGTACTTACATGTGTTTTTAAGTTTTATTGGCACGTTTAACTGCAGTACGAATATTAGTTGGAGGTAGTTTAAAAATTCTGATCCGAGTTTTCCCAGTCAACGCGAGCTAGTTGGGGTCAAAGGTCAAGCTTAACACCTGAATGTTTCTCGTACAACAAACGGGTAACATCAGCGCGAGCTCCTATTTCCAACATGTGCTAGAATGGCCGGGATTACTGCTTTTTATTTCAGACAGTTCAACCCTTGGAATCCGAGAGGCCGTTTTCCCAGTCCGGAAAGATGATATGTCATAATTTCATTAAGTAGGATGGCTGCTGAATGAATGTATGGTGTAGACCAATTAAAATTTTCAACGTGCAGCCCCATGGCTGCATGTTGAAAATATTAATTGGTCTACCCCCTTATAATGAATATGGACTCTAAGTTATGAAAATTGATCAGAATGACATTTTGATCCCCCCCTGACCCCCCCCCCCCCCCCTCCCCCCAATCCTGGCCAAAATTTCCTTTAGTTGGGAATTCGGAGGGCAAGTGATGAGTAGTTGGAAATTCCATCTATCTGGATTTTAGAACTTCTTTGGTGATGCTGATGTCTCCTTTACTTCCAAAAATTCCAACTCGGTTTCAAATCGGTAAAAATTCCAACTGTTACTCTTTACAACTACAGTGTACGCAATATCGAGCTTCATAAATATGCATGATGTCAATCGAGACGAGATTTCTATAGTACGTTTACTTATCGTAATAAAAAAAAACCCTCGAAGTGCACTTCTAGAAAATCGCATCATGTCAAATCGTTATCCTGAGTTAATTCAGTCATTTTCAGTCGCAATTGATCATTCCTGCATAAGATCTGATTCAATGTTAGGAGAGTGTGAATTGCTCAAAGTTCTCAGCTTGAGCATTTGTTTAGCGCACATTCAATTCCCAGAATAATACCAAATAATAATAACAACCTGATAATTCTATCATAAATGTGTTGGCATTTCTGTTACTAGAATCAATTTTATACCCCCTTTCATAGCTTGATTTTCAAAATTTTTATCGGTAGTGAAATTCCAACTGTGGGAGGGACAGGGATGGGGTTTCCCCCTCCCGGTCCCTTCCCCTAGTTGGAAATTCACTACCCTACACCCCCAATCGGAAACCTCCAGCCACGTCCCTGTCTAGAATGGCCGGGATTATTGCTATTTGTTTCAGACAATTTAACCAATCAGAAGACGCGTTCATTGCCGATAAAGGAACAAAATGCAATAGTTTAACCTTTCAAAACGGGGTGCACTACTCTAAGCGTGAATGAACCTTGCTTCTCCGCGACCACGTAACATAATAATCTTTAAAAAATGAGTGCATAATGTATTATTAGATATTTGCACGGCATGATTTAGTATTTATTTAATTATTTATTTATTAGGGTTTAACGACACTTTAACACCAAGGTCATATCGTGTCGGTGACAGTTTACGGGTGGAGGAAGCCGGAGTACCCGGAGACAACCACCGATCAACGACGAGCAGCTGCCAGTTCTCCAACATCGTAACTCCGCACTGCCTCTCAGGCAGCGTTAGATTGGTTGAAGACATGCGCACCATCGACGGGCAGTACGCCTTAGTACACGGCCTCATCGTGCCCCCATGTGGACAATCGGGGTTAAGTGCCGTGTCCAAGGACACAACGCGGGAGTCCAAATCGATCGCTTAGACGGTCACCCATTCAAGGACTAACCGGGCTCGACGTTGCTTAACTTTGCTGATCTGGCGAGAACCGGTTACCGCAACGCCACCGCGCCCCTGCACGGCTTGAAGTTGAGGATGCCACAACAGTGTTCCTCGGGGACCGCGCCACACTATTTTATTATATCGATTAAATCGAGAAAGAATCTTGCCCCACATCCAGTTTCTAATCCTAAGTCTAATTAACCCTTTGCCTAACCCGAAAAGCAGACGACACTTGCAAAAACAAAATCTTGAATAACTAATTGTTTTCATTTTTGTCTCAAAAACATAGGTTATGACCCCTCTTTGGAACGAGCTCGACGCGCTCGTTCCAACGAGGGTTCATAACCTATGTTTTGAGACAAAAAAATGAAAAAATAATGAAAATTAATTGGCGATTTTTGAGAATTTGGCTGGCCGGTTTTGGCCGTTAGGTTAGGTAAAGGGTTAAGAATCTTGTCCAAGACAGACATTTTCATTTTTGACCTTCAAATAACGAAACAGAATTCCAGAAAACACACCTTTTATACGGGCGATTTGTGTTCCGCCTGTTGAACGCAATAGAATATTCCACGGCCATTTTTCGGCATCAGCAAAATTCACCCTCTGGGGACCTCATTCTTCAATTGGCAGGTTGCTTTTTTCCAGGCTTGATAAAAAGTATGTAATGCATGGGAGTAGTGCACGATTACTTTTAGACCTTCCCAGTAGATAAACCTATCGGAAAGAGTATAGTACCACGCAGCCAATCAGAGAAAGGAAACGTCACGTGGGATATTAGATGAAAAATAGTAAGGAGGACCAGAAATAATACAATCCTATTATAGAATCAAATTATTACCTGCACTCCCTACAAAAACAATCGATTCGATCAGCTGTCCGTCACTAGTGATTTGAAAAACGATATCAATAAGAAACGCAATGTTGAAATGGTTACTATCGTGTGAATGAGGCTCTCGTTGCGCTGGACTGCAAAATCAGAATTTTCTATGAATGAAATCCATGTTAGTCACTCCATCACAAGTCGCAATTTACGTTCGGTGCGTATAATAATGTACGCGCACCTCTGCGCAGATACTTAGGATATTCTGACGGTGTTTTTCTTACTTTGCCTTCCAGGCGATAAGTTTATTTTCATCAGTTCGAGCGATTCATTTGGCCATCCGTCAGATGTGAAGGGAAACTACTTGCCCCTTCCTCTTGCAAGGTAAGACTTTAATCTGCTCATTGTATCACAATAATTTTATTTTATACTTTAACCCTTTACCTAACATGAAAAGCAGACGACACATGCAAAAAAAATCTTGAATAACTAATTTTTTTCATTTTTTGTCTCAAAAACATAGGTTATGACCCCTCATTGGAACGAGCTCGAGGAGCTCGTTCCAATGAGGGGTCATAACCTATGTTTTTGAGACAAAAAATGAAAAAATAATGAAAATTAATTGGCGATTTTTGTGAATAGCGCTGGGCGGTTTTGGCCGTTACGTTGGGTAAAGGGTTAACCCTTTAAACCCTAATGGTGTCTTCAAAGTCAATGGCAACAAATGGACGAGTCCATATTCATTATCTGGGGGTAGACCACTTAAGATTTGCAACGTGCCGCCTTCGGGCAGCACTTTGAAAATAATGATTGATTACCACAAGTATGTACTGAACATTCATACTGCTTACTTGGTGAAATAATGCCATATGATGTTCCTGGACCAGGGAAAAGAGGCCTATAGGGTTCAAAGGTTAATAATGTGTCGTTGTTTGAAGGTGAGTGTTGACCACTTTTCCGTGTCGACCGGGAATACCGCTGCATCTTTGAAGAGTTTTTTTTCGCCAGACAGTGATACAAAGTTTTCTCCCACCACCAGCCCATTCAGATACGCGTACACAGCCTGAGATACCAAGGTGAGAGAGATCTGTTATCCAACCCACGCGACCAGCCTCATTTCACTATTTAATGATTCTACTATTGCATCATCGTCAGCGTCTTGATCAAGAACATGGTGTCAAGCTTCGCGTCAACTGACCCAGCTCCCCATCCCATCCCATCCCACACACCACCTGTGGTAGAAAGACGTCACCAGAATGTCAGTTGTTTCAACTTACTTCAACAGCCAGGATCACATCGTGTCTGATAGTTGTTACGAGTGCAGAAAGCCGAAGGACCCAGTGGGAACCAACGAGCAACTGCCAGCCTTTCCTGCTTACTAACACTGCGCAAGCAGAGTTGGCAGGGTTCAAGGCAAGTGTACCATTGGCATGCATTAGTCCCAGTACACGGTGCTACCGTGCTCCACTGTGTGCTATCGAGATTAAGTGCCTTGCGTTCCTGCACAACTAGTGATTAACCGATGTTCAGCAATCGCATCTAATATTGGCCGATTTTAAGCCATCGGTTGACGATCGGTAGAAGTGTTTGAACATCGGTCCATGCCGATGGTTACATGGAACACCACTGGACCAAAATTGTTTGCATTTATGTTTGATTAACAATCTCATACAAGCAGTAACAAACTTAATAAGTTGCCACAATGATTGGTAGGAATCAAGATTGGTCTAATCTCATTGATTGGTCTGATCTTCCACTTGACTGCTGCTCATGACGCACATGCCACCTGCAGTGTGGACTCCATGAAATGCGACATCAGAGGAAACAAGTTAACAGCGCAGTGTCTTTGATCGTTGATTGATCAAAGACGCTGCGCTATTAACTTGTTTCCACTGATGCAGTATTTTTATTTTAATACACACACTGATAAACTCTTGACATCGGCAAACAAATCAACCTGACTGTACTGTAAAATTAAACCTGTTCTATGCATTCTTTAACATACTACTCCTTTTGGTTCATACTATCTGACATCGGCATTCACAATCGGCATATTGTGTGGTCAACTAATAGGCAAGCAGAATGATGACGGTCGCAAATCCTTATCGATTAAGGTGCTATATAAGTAAAAAAGAATTTGCGTATTTTAAAATTTCCACTTCTCATATTCCTTAAATTCAAATTAAATATACACAAATTATACAAAGGAAGATTGAGATGCATAGAACACGAAACACATATGTTATCAACTCAGAGTTGACAACAGGCACCAATGGTTCCTGGAAGTCTGCAACCGTATTCGTACCAGAACTGATAATAAAATAATATTTCACGAGAACAACTTAGATTAAGCAATATTTATTGAAAAAGAAAGAAATGAATATCATGTTACATGAATACACAGTATAAGAGAAAGGTTGAACACTACTCTGCAGGAAACACAGCACATAACATGAAAGTCGACGATTTTTAAACAGATAGTTTAGGGAATCGACGGGAGCTTTAAGCTTGTGTATGTCATCTCTCTAGCTCGAAATAAGAGAACAACTTGTGGCCAAATGTGCTTCAGATATCGAATAACAAAGCTAGGCATTCAAAACACGTCACGATCTCGCGATAGGACTGCATTTGGGAAAAGGACAACACGGTCTGTATTTTTATTGAAGATGGATTCCATGTTCAACAGACATGCGCAAATCACTTGATACCACGAATTTCCATCGAAAAACAAAAGCGTAATTCTAAGAAATTTCAATAGGTGTCATGATACCTTGCACAGAATATAGCAACTGTGCAGTCTCTATATAATAATAGTATACTGTATTAAGGCGATCTTTCTCATTATTTGATTTCAGGCGGCGTTGTATATTGATGCTTTTTTCCGTCCGATGACATTGACCGGAAATCGAAAGTACATTTTTATATAAACAAAAGCGAAGGTTTTGGAATTTACTCCCATGTTGCTCTGCCACTGTGTACTGAAGAATTTTGATGCCCTAGCTTTGTTCTTGTATATGTGATGCACATTTGGCCACACATTCTTCTACTGAAATATTATTTACTTATCAGTTCTGGTACGAATACGGTAGCAGACTTCCAGGAACCAGTGGTATAAGTTGATCACATATGAGTTTCGTCACATGAGTCTGTAACATGACATACATGCATGCAATATGATATATGCATATACAACCGAGCGAAGCGAGGCTCGCTTCGCTCGGTTGTAAATATATATCATGTTGCGTGCATGTGTGTCATGTTACAGACTCCTGTGGTTTCGTGTTCTATACATCTCAACCTTCATTTGATGTAAACTATTTTGTATAATTAATTTTAATTTAAGGAAAATCAGAAGTGGGAATTTCAAAATAAACATAATTCTTTTACTTAATCACTATGCACAACTCAGTTACTTTTGGCCAGGATCGAGTTCAAAGTCCATTTCTCTAACAACTGGGCTATTTTGCGCGGCAATTGATATATAATATATCCATGGGTTTAATCTATTTTCAAATCAAATCTGTCGATGTTGACTGACATTGACTCCGAGGAATTGTGAAGCGTTTCATTTGCAATTGATTTCAAATGTCAGATGCGCGTATGATAATTATAGACTGAAGTCCGGATGTTAAATGACCATGGACGTGACAACCGTTACTAGTTCCTAGTACCTTATTCGATTTCGTTATCAACCGATTTTTATTGGTTGATAACGCAGTCGAATGAGGAACTGGGAATAAGTAATGGTTGTCATGTCCCCAAATGGAGAGATAATTATCGTGATCCTCCTCACAACGGCAAAGGGGTGATACCAATCAAATCACAAAGTGAGTCACGTGATACATACAGACCTGCGCAAACTTGAAAGCAACACGGGAAGTAGTTTGCGGGGGTGTGGGGGTAGAGTGGTCAGGGGTCTTTCCTCAATCCTAGCCATAATTTTTCAATAGTCTGAAAATTTAATCCTCAAACTTCCAACAGTTGGGAATTTTATGATCAATGGTAGTTATTTATTTATTGGCGTTTAAGGTTACATACTTATGCCCAGTGGTTATCGTGACCGTGACAGTTTTACGGGTGGAGGTACCCGGAGTACCCGGAGAGAACCACCGAGCATCGACTAGCAACTGTCAGCTCCTCAACATTCTAACTCTGTTCAAGCTCCGCTCAAGAAGGGTTACAGCGGGTGAAGACATGTGGACCATCGACGTGCAGTACGCCTGAGTACACTGTCACGTCCCCAAGTGGCGAGATAATTGTCGTGATCCTTCTTACAACGGCAAAGTGGTGATATCAATCAAATCACAAAGCGAGTCATGTGATACATACAGACCTGTGCAAACTTGAATGCAACACGGGGGAGTAGTTGGCGGGGGGCGGGGGTCTTTCCTCAATCCTCGCCATAATTTTTCAATAGTCTGAAATTTTAATCCTCAAACTGCCAACAGTTGGGAATTTTGTGGCCAATGGGAGTAGAGTTCTCAGTGTTTTCTAACTGGATTTTCTTACTAGAGTAAATATTTCATCGATTGAGTGCAAAAGTATTGCCGGTGGTGCCTTGTTGCACTTAGGAGACGATTTATAAATCAAGAACCCAAAGGTCGTGGTCATATATTTCGAAAGGGAGAGGGCACATTCGGATTTTTTTCGGATTTCTTCACCACATGGAGATTAAAAGGTAGCAGTTCCCCCTTCAAGGCGGGGGATTGGAAATGTTCTTCTCCAATATTGGATGATCGGCAGCTGGGGGCAGCTGGAAATTCAGTGGGGGCACCACCACCACTCTCACCACGCGCAAACCAAAACCCTGTAGCTACGAGTCCTTGGAAGTATAAGGCGAGTTGGAAAAAAGGTTACCTTAACAATGTTCGAGCAACCAGTTTCACAAGTAATGGGACTTTTTTGTAACAAAGAAAAGGGCATAGTTCTACTGTTATTGTTACACACGCTATTTCAAAGGTTGACGTACAGTACGTGGAGAGTGGATTGTAACAAATTCACCCACAGAGTGGAGTTATCACCCAAACTATAACTTTCAAGTTCTGTCCATGCGGACAAAAAAACACAAGAGATGTTTCAGCCGATGGTCCATTGGCTGGAACTTTTCTTGTCCTCGTTATGCTTTGCAACAAATTTGCAATTATTGCTTGAGTGGAATGTCCACTCTGCGGGTGATTTGGTGATAATACACTCTACATGCACTGTATGCAATCTAAAAAATTATTTTTGTCAAAACATAAATTATGACCCCCCATTAGAACGAGTTCGAACTCCTTCCAGTGAGGGATCATTATCAATATTTTTAAGTAAAATATTAAAATGTTTAATTATTTCAAAAATTTTGCAATTATTTTGCCTCCTTGTTGTGCTGGATAAATGGTAAAATTTTGTTTCAGTGAGTCGAGGGTATGCACTGATATATCAAAGAGCCTTTTCTAACACCTTGTTACGTCACATTTCATCTTCAAGCTCAGAACATTTTTGTCACCATTATGAAAAAGATCCTGGTTCCGATGAACATGGACGGTGCCACAGGGTTTGTGTGGGGGTGCCATACCAGCCCCGTCATTCATCAGATTTACAGTTGTTGGAAATTCTAAGCCCTAAGTTGGAAAAAATTTGGAAATTTCAGACATGGCGCTGGTGAAAATTTTTCAAACATGCCAAGAAGTTCTAGAATGAAAACTAGTAAAAGTCGAGGTTTTGATTAGAAAGTAGTAAAAATGCCCCAAAATTTTTATTTTTTGTTGGAATTTGTGACTACCAAAAGACTCAGTTTGATAATTTACGGGTATCAGCTGTACAAATGGAATTCACCATCTTAACCCTTTACCTAAAGAATCGGCCGCATTCGTCGGGAAATTTACAAACTCATCAGTTAAAAAAAAAGATGTTCGGAACATCTCAACAAAACCATATCATGTGATCCCCTAACTGAAACGAGCTCTAGAAGCTCGTTCTAATGAGGGGTCACACAGCAGTGTTTTGTTGTTTTTTTTTTTAAATTAAAAAACAGCTAAAGAAAATAACGAAAGGGTCAAAACCTGTAGATGGAAAATTGTGACTCGGGTCGGAGGGGGTGGGTACGGATGGAATTTCCCACATGTTGGAAATTATGTGGAGGTAAGGTAGTGGAAATCTGGTGATAGACCGCCCACACCTCCCTAGCGGAGACCGTTAGCAACGTCCTGCTAATGAAGTACCAAGAACAATTTTGTTAAACGTTCACGTTATTTCCTCAACATTTGATAATCTTGAGGAATGCATGACGGATTATTTTAGTGGCGCTGGTAATCACAAGTCATTCCATTCAAAAACTGATAGTGTCGGAACGAAAGTTGCGTCTAATTTACCCTCAACAGAATTCCATGATGTATGGAATTGCACGATCCAATACATAAAAATTCAAATTGCAATATGACTGACAAAAAATTTTTAAACGTAACTTCAGTCTTATTGTGGGATGTACGCTTCTAAAAAGTATGAATAAAACGCGAATCATGAAAGAAACAAGGACGTGGCGACAGGGGAGTGTGGGTGTGTCACCTGGCCAAAATTTCCTATATTTGGAAATGCGGAGGGCAAGTCATGAGTGGTTGGAAATTCCAACTTTTTGGAGGTGCGTCTTCGATGCTGATGTCTCCTTTACTTCCTAAAATCCCAACTCGGTTTCAAATCGGCAAAAAATTCAACTGTTACTGTTTATAACTGCAGTGTACGCAATATCGAGTTTCCTTAGTGTGCATGATGTCAATCGGAACGAAATTTCAATAGTACGTTTACTTATCGTAATAAATAAAAATCCTCGAATGCACATCAAGAAAATCGCAACGTGTAAAATCGTTATCCTGAGTGAATTCCATCATTCACAGTGACAAAATGATGAAACATCGAAAATTGATCATTCCTGCATAAGATCAGATTTAATGTTAAGACAGTGTGAATTGTTCAAAGTTCAAAGCTTGAGTATTTGTTTAGCACATATTCAATTTCCAGAATAATATCAAATAATAATAACCTGATAATTCTATCATAAATGTGTTGGCATTTCAGTTACTAGAATCAATTTTATGCCCCCTTTCATGGTTTCATTTTCAAAATCTTTCTCGGTAGTGAATTTCCAACTACGAGGGGGGGGAGAATTCCCCCTCCCGGTCCCTCCCCCAGTTGGATATTCACTACCCTACACTCCCAATCGGAAACCTCTAGCCGTGTCCCTGGTATGAAAATTGATTCTTGCACATCAAAAATATAATTCCCTTGTTGTTTTCGCAAACCTGTGAAACCGCCAACAATCCCTTAAATGACGTCATGAATTGAATGGAATTTGATTAGAAATGGCATTGTTCAGCGGACAAAGCATATTTGAGCTTTCATTATTTTTTTTATCTCCATGTACAATTTTATTAATGCCGAAGGAATCTCCTCCCGTGCCGTTGGGTTGAGAGAATTGAAAATGAAGTTCCATTAACCCTTTGAAACCGAGTGGCCTTTTTCCGGACAGGAACATGATACGTCATAATTCCATTAAATAGAATGGATGCTAAGTGCATGTGTGTGGGAGAGCAATGAATATTTTCAAAGTGCAGACTCAAGGCTGCACGTTGAAAATATTCATTGGTCTACCCCGAAATAATGAACGTGGACTCTTCTAGTTGCTGCCATTGGACTGATACAGAAGATACCACCAGGGTTTAAAGGGTTAATTTGATCAATTGAGTTTGGCTTTCTGTTTGTTAATGACTAGTTTTTAGAAACTGTAAGTATGGGTTTTGTTGACTGAAGGGTTAATAAGAGTTATGTGCTCATTGTGCTTGTATACAATTTTTTGTCTCGACTCTACTCAGTTTTGGGGAGGTACAGCAGCTACTCGTGGCGCAAGGGCGACTCTTAGCTGTACGCCCCCGAATACGAGTCTCATCGCGCTAAAATATCCTGTACAAGCATAATACGCGCATTACTCATATTTATCAGACAGGCTATTGTGTAACCTCGATCGCATCTGCTGGTTAATGAACGGAGTGGAACAACTCCTTCAGGTGGGGGCACTATTTATAATATCAAGCAAAGTCAGCTTTTCCACCACTTTGCAAAATCTTCATTCTTAGTTTTATTTGATGGCAAATTTCTATCAAATATTAGCCTTCTGTAAAGAGAACTGTCCCTTCTATGTAAACGGTATAGCGTCCCTTCAGTGGAGCATTTGTATTGCAGATGGCGCCGTGTTCCGCTCAAGGTACGATGTACCAACCGTCAGTACAATTAGCTGTAATTAGCTGGAGCTGGAAAACATATATCGGAAATGTTCCTTTGATGGTATAAATTACACTAAAACATCGAATTATTTGAGTTGATTAACCGGATGGACATGACAAGCGAGGCTTTGTCAGATTCGTGGATTCGTACTGGAATTTTCGCTCGACGTAAACATAATGAAAACACAATGATAACGAATGATAAATAAGGTTTGACTCCCTGTTTCCGTTCTCGCATCAACGAGTAAAACATTGCACCATTCATTTGTAGGTCAGGCCTCGAATAAATTATCTCGTTGTAGTCTTTTTTTCTGAAATGGCTGAGAAATTTGAAGCCTGTTACGGAATAACGAGCCACACCCAGTGACAAGCAATATACCATCAGTCTTATTTTGTAAGGAACCCTACGCTGTTATGGGCTTTGTTTGGTCACTTTTCGCAGAGTCCCTTTCCTCACAAAGATATGCAGATATTGATTCATGCACCAGTTATAGATATTCCAATTAATATGTATTGAATTTGGTTTGAAAACGTCAAGATATTAACGGGATCGCAAGGCACTTAATCCAGATTGCCAACTTGGGGGGTGGGGGGGTGGCGCTGTGTACTGAGACGTACCACAGGTCGATGGTGCACTTGTCTTCAACTTGTCTTCACTTGTCTGGCTGTCATAAGTTTTAAACTCAAATAAATAAAAAAATAAGTGGAACTACACGGCGTAATAAAACTCAAGAGGCTCAATGGAGCTTAAAATGCTCACCTGGACCAAGTTGTCCTAAACTGTAAGGGTTATGGGTATGGAGAAAATGTAATCTGAATGAACCATATGACAGATTCGCCAGCAATTTTTTTGTCCAATTGTTTCAACAACTCAGAAGAATTATTGTTCTATTTTTAGCGCCAGGTATTCCCACGGGGAACCGCGAACAAGTTTTGGGGCATGAATAAAGTACTAAGGGTCAGCTAATGCCACATATAAGATTTGGTTCAAATCGCTCCATTTGTTCTTGAAATAGAAATTTTCAGGGGAGATCAACAGTGAGCCCATCCCCTGGAGAGCCCAAATATGGACCAATCAACTTTCTTTGAGCAACTTTTAATCTTGAACACCAATGGAAGTTTCATACCAAATATCAAAGCATTCCCACTTGTGGTTCACGAGAAGATGATTTTTAATGCAGTTCACGATATTTGGGCATAAGCCCAAGCCCAAAAAGGGCAGAGACCCCATTTGAACAAAACTAAAACAGAATACCCACAAGATGATGTGGCCCATATATGTTTCAATTTGGTCCATTGGTTTGTGAGGATCTTTTAAAAGGTAAACATGTAACCTTTTTCCCATTGACTTCAGTGTTAAAAAATGCTGAGTCGTCACATTTTCATAACACCAAAAACAGACCATATGACAGATTCGCCACCAATTTTTTTGTCCAATTGTTTCAACTGTTCAGAAAAATAGTTTCATACCATATACAAAATCTCTATTCCGTGCAGTTTGGGAAATATGGGACTTTTCATTTTTGTTCTATTTTCAGCTCCACGGGAACCGCGAAAAGTTTTGGGGGCATGAATGAAGTACTTAGGGTCAACTAATGCCCCATTATCACATATAAAATTTGGTCCAAATCGCTCCATCGGTTCTTGAAATTGAAATTTTCAGGGGAGCTCAAAAGTGAGCCCATCCCCCGGAGAGCCCAAATATGGATCTATCAACTTTCGTTGGACAACTTTTAATCTTGGACACCAGAGAAAGTTTCATACCAAATATCAAAGCGTTCCCACTTGTGGTTCATGAGAAGAAGAAGATTTTTAAAGAATTGCATCATATTTGGGCATAAGACAACGCCCAAAAAGGGCGGAGACCCCATTTGAACAAAACTAAAACAGAATACCCCCAAGAGGATGTGGCCCATATATGTTTCAATTTGGGCCATTGGTTTGTGAGGAGAAGATTGTTTTGTAAAAGCCAACGTACGATAGACGACGGAAGACGGACGGCGGACGACGGAAGACGGACGACGGACGACGGACGCCAAGTGATGGCAATAGCTCACTCTGACTTTCAGTCAGGTGAGCTAAAAACTAGGTCGTGGTAAGCCTTCATAGCTGATGGCAATATCATCAAACATTCGGCCAAACCAATTATCTATTGGCTAAAGTTATTTTTTTGATTTGATTGGTTGATAGATACGTGGTATGATACCATATTCATTGAAACCCACGATACGTCCGCCCAGCCACTGACAAATTTCCCATACCCAGTTGAAGCCTTGTTCCGAAATCTACAAATTGTCCATACCCCGTAGAAGACGCGTCATTCCAGTTTTACAGTGTACATGTATTATATTTTAATTTTTTATCTCCAAAATATAGCTCATGACCCCTTATTGGAATGAGCTTGTCGAGTTCCCTCCAATGTGGGGTTCATAAGCTATGTTTTAGAGACAAAAAAGAAAAAAAGAAATTCAATAATTATTTTATACTAGTCTCATCGGCATATTTTCACAAAAACTCTTTTGCACAAAAATTCCACAGAAACCTGTGTGGCTCAACAATGGAAGATAAAAGATCTCATGCTGTGTGTGTTCACCCATGAAATAGATTGTACTTCTAAAACGGAAAGTCAATAGATAAATTCGTTACCCCGTGTCTGATCATGTGGTACGGGTTTTTACCTACCCGAAGCCAGCCGTATCCCTTGAGGCCGAATTTTACCTAACCGAAGCCAGCCGTATCCCATGAGGCCTTCGGCCTCATGGGATACGGCTGTCTTCGGGTGGGTAAAAACCCGTACCACGTGATCAGACACGGGGTAACCAATAGTCTCTGTTTGAGCAACTCATCAGCGGTTCTTGCGTTGATTCACAGACAATGAATATTAATATTAATATTTTTTTATTTTAGATTTAATCGTCTGAAATATATCAATTGGCCTGAAAAACGAACTGCAGATTCGCTTTTCCTACCAATAAAATTTTTTTAGACGATTGAATCTACACAAAGGCGATGAACTGTTTGAGGGATTGACTGGTTCTAGGCCACAACACCGTCAAATTCTTTACACAATTTGACTGGTGGATTTTGAGCTTGATCCAGTGACTGAATTAACCGATTGAGTGGAGTTTCTGTAAAAAAAATACTTGACATTCGTTCAAAGGCCTGTTTGGGGAAATTCTAGCATTTCTCTGATGCACTATTACCAGAATTCGATAAAGAATTCCACTGTCAAATCATTAAGAAACATAAGTAATATTTTAATGCAACTCAAAGTAGATCTTCTGTTTCTCAGGCCATTTTTTGTAAAATTACATTTTTATTTTTTAATTTTGTATTTATTTCTTGGCCATCAGAAGTTCATGTTCTTGGTTTCTTTTATGTTTTAGGCTTCATAATCTACAGAATCGAATGGGTGTCGTTGTATTTCGTCCCTTGAGTGCAAGAAGGCTTTGTAATGCTAAAGCATTCCAAAGCCTTGTTACATTCAAGGGATAAATTTATCAATTTTATTAACTTGAATAAGATATTAGGCATAACCCATTTACTTTCTATTTTTTATCTTTCCGTTGATTATAAAAAGAGAGCATGCGGCAGCCAAAAGGACTATGCGGGAGGGCCTGAGAAACGGATTTTTAACTTTTAGGCCTAAAGGATCTGGAATGTATTTGAGAATGCTGGGAGAGTGAAAAGTTATGGGCAACATTATAAATCCAGAACCTAATGGATCCAAACGGGAAAATGCAGAGTAAATGATTGATAGCAACGTTTTCAGAAACGTACAACGTAAACCCTACTTACAGCGTCCCAAGAGAATGACAGAACATGTGCAGCTTCTCATGAACACAGCCGAGGATATTTCGCATTTAAATTACCTCCCCTATTCACAATACTCACAATGTATACAGTTTCTGGAAGCTCTGAATATTGCCTTTTCTGGAGACATCTGTACACAACAAACAAAATCTTACAATATCACTCAAATGCACTCAGCTGAATGACACAGTTGATGGCTAAAAAATGGCTCAAAATGGTCAAAAGTTTCTCATTTTAGGGATAAATTTCAAATTTTCGGGCATCGATAGTGATAAAATTATGTTATAGGAATTCCTCATTCCTCCACTGAGGATTTTACAGCATAACATGATCATTCTGACAAATAAAAAGCACATGGGTTTCTTATTCATTTTTCAGAAGGCGTTCTTAAAGTAAATTTACACAAAAATTGTCCCATTTGTAAACTGCAAATTGTCAGGTCCCAAACAGGTCTGAGTTAGTCATTTAACCCTTTACCTAACATAAAAAGCAGACGACACTTGCAAAAATAATTCTTGAATAACTAATTTTTTTTCATTATTTGTCTAAAAAACATAGGTTATGACCCCTCGTTGGAACGAGCTCGACGAGCTCGTTCCAACGAGGGGTCATAAACCTATGTTTTTTAGACAAAAAATGAAAAAAATAATGAAAATTAATTGGCGATTTTTGAGAATAGTGCTGGCCGGTTTTGGCCGTTACGTTGGGTAAAGGGTTAACACTTCCATCTGACCTTGATCCCCAATTGAAATGAACTGGACAGTACACAGTTTGAATCAAGACTATCAACAAATTATTTTGACGATATCACCATTAATGAGAATTATTTACTAAATCCACACCACCACAAACTAAAATTATAGCTCAAAATAACCATTTGGCTATGGATATCAAATAACTCAAAATAGCCATACATAAACGGTGCTGGGGATAAAAGTTTATTACACATCCCGTGCGTTAAAATTCATTTAAATCAACAATTTTTAATTCCGATGTTTAAACCCAAAGGTGAAGAGTCCGTTTGTTCTGTCTGAAGCTGTATTGATCAAATGGATCGATAAAAAAAAAATCAAAACCTTTTGGGTCCAGTCTAAATTACATTCGTTATCTTTTCTACTGGGCATGTGTGTTGAAATTCGGAATCCCGCTTTGACATTTAAATCATGATTTTAAATCAATGATTTGAATAGATTGATTTAAATCAGCCAACCCTATTAGAGTGCATACATCACCTGATAATCGATGATTAGTCCTTCGTATAACTGAAATATATGCATTCAAGGAAACATGGCCCGGCAAAACATGTTTTGCCGGGCCATGTTTTCTTGAATGCATATATTTTAGCACAACCAATGACTGGTGAAACAAGGGGCGGATCCAGAACCTCCCCTATATCTTCGCCAACTATATTTCTCCCGTACTGCTACTGGTTCACTTTCGATGGATTTCGGATCATTTTTGCAGTAAGTGGCAGCAAACGCTAAAATGTATAAAGTCTGTTAAAAAATCGGTTAACTGAAATAGATCGTAATCTTACAGACATACAAGTACAAGTACCAAATCCACTCCCAGACAAGATAATCCACAGACAGTATAATTGCTGTTAACGTCTGGTAAAGCATACCGGTGAGGTCGTTACGACCAAAGCTGATAAATAAACCTCACATGTATGTTTTATCGACGTTTTTTAACGGCTCTCAAAGTGTGAAATCTTTCAAATACATCTGAAAAATCTCAAAATATCCACTCAGATGCATGGAAAGGGGTTTTTGCGACCCTGGAATTTACCATGGTCGGTCGTCATACCGGCGACCATCCGTCGCCCCATCCAGCCCCCCACACTTTGAAAATCGTTCCGACACCCCTGACTGTTGTGAGCTGCTTGATACATCCTGTATTTTAAAAAGGTTTAAATACTGTTAAGGATTGATGTCAGGAAGCCTGAGCACCAGGAGAGAATCTCTGAGCAACGGCGAGCAACTGTTCTAACTACACACAAGCAGGGTTAGCATTGCTTGAAGACAAGTGCGTCACGGACGTGCAGTACACCATAGTACACAGCGCCATCCTACCCCCAAATGGGCAATCGAGATGAAGTACCTTACACAAGAACACAACGCAGTTACCCCGGCGGGATCGAACCGTGGACCACTCGGATTAGAGTCCAATGTTATAACCACTGAGCCACCACACACATTTTGATTGAGGTAACCCCCACCCCCACCCTCCCAGCAATGCTATACGTCACAGATATGAGTCAAAACCTCAATAGGGATGAATAACTTCAAAACTTTACCAAACGAAGCAAGAAAATCTAGTCAGCACCATTTATTTCCACCCAGATTTTATTATTTTGTGAGCTTTTGACTCTAAAACGGGACAGTTCATAAGCTTTGTTTTGGTGACAAAAGTGAAAGTTTTAGGTTATTCAGAAAATGTTTTTCGCACGTTGACTCTGTTTTAGCCGTCTCTCTGCTGCACGCATTTACATAAAATCTAGTGTACTGCTTTCAGGACAAATAACATTTATTATGACCAGCTAACTGAGCTTTCACAAAAGATAACAAGACATGATTACGTCACATAGACTTTCAACTATAATCTGGTGTCGTTTACTTTCTCGTCGCATGCGATACTAATAATAACCTTAGACTAAATCCTGTTACATCCTTTCCTTTTTGACAGCCAAAATTTACAGAAAGAAAAATAATTTTTCAAGAAAATTATCTTAAACAAATCTCGACAATTAAATTCACACAATTCTTAGAGAATCCCTTCAAACAAAGAATTATCAATACCCTGAAACTGAAAGGGTGCCCTAAAAACTTTAGCCATTACAAATGATTGCGACTGAGAACTTTAATAAAATCTAAGCTGAAGGTCTGTTAACTAACAACTGCCGTAATATCTCTTTTCCGTTTGTATAGAATTAGCAGTCTTTGGGAACATAGTCACGAAACCTAGATGGTCTAACAATGGTACGCTCTGATCTTGTCTGCTGGGGAACAGGAGAAACTGTACTGTTTGAATGAATTAATCTGGTAGGACTGGATGTGTTAGGTCCTGGCTGATCATTAGAGGGCGGAGCAAAATCAAGAGGTTGGGAGTAAAAGGTTCCACGCTTTTGCGCAAATGTCTGTTTCGACGGACAATGTTGCCATTTTCTTTCAACACAGTCTATGATATGTTGCGTAAACAGTCAGTAATCCTGCCCTATTGCCAAATCTGACCTTCAGCCATAGGTGCAATCCGAACATCGCCTTTCTGAAGAGGATTCATGTCATGGGCCGACATGTTGTAAAAATGTGATAATAATGTCTTTGCTTACTGACGGTGAGTTTTTTGTAAACATTTTCTGGTGGAAGCAAAGGTTGGAATAGAGTACACTTTGTAGGAGGAAGTGTTCGTGTTCGACGATTTATCAATTGTTGGGCAGGAATATAGCCCGTAGACAGCTGGGGTGTATTTCGAAAGTTCTAAAGGGGTCCGTTTGGGAAGACTTAGCCTTTTTCATGAGTCTTTTTGCAAGTTTCACTACAGGTTCTACTTCCCCGTTAGGCTTGGGTTAACAAGGGCTCGAGGTTACATGTGTGAAGTCCCACAATGAAGCGAAATTTTGAAAAAAGTTCAGATGAAAATTGAGGGCCATTATCAGAAACAACTGTCTGAGGAATTCCATGCCGTACAAAATGCTGTTTGAGTTTTCGAATCACTGTTTTTGAATCTGTGTCTGTTTCAAAGAAACTGCAGTAATAGTCAACAGTAATAAGATATTCTTGGTTGTTAAATGTAAATAAGTCAAGTTCCAACTTTCAACCACGGGTGGTGAGGAATTTCATGTGAAACAAGCGTTTCTTTGTGTTGTTGAGAGTCGTATGATCTACATGTTTCACATTTACCGATGTAGTCTTTAATTTCAGAGTTCATACCAGGCTAGTACACACGGTCTTTTGCGAGTCTCAAACAACCTTGAACGCATATGTGAGTGAGAATTTGCTCTAAAATATCATGACGCATGCTTCTAGGGATCACATATCGATTGCCCATAAACAGTGGCGGCGCTACGGGGGGCATTGGGGGGGGGCATTGCCCCCCCCCCAAACGAAGGCTTTGTCCCCCCCCCCCTCCCCCTAGTTGCGCCCCCCCCCCCCAACCATCTCGCATGCATTTCCAGCCACCCTCACACACAAACACATTCAGTCACTCTCTCTCTCTCACACACACACACCTCTCTTTTTTTATTCCCAATAATTTCCCATACACACTTAGCCCAAAGCCTCAGGCTAGCTGATGAACACATCCAGGCAGTAGAGATTTAAAGACTCGGATGCAGATACTTATAAGTTATAATTAAGTTATGAGCCAACAAAGGCATGTCTATCCATATCCCTTGTCTAAAAAAAATTCATGGATTTCGCATTATGACAGACGGGCATTATGAGTCAGTCTCTCTCTCTCTCTCTCTCCCTCTCTCTCTCGGATCCAGGATTTTTTGAAAGGAGGATCGCTAATTACCATTACATTTTGTCGAAACTTGGACCCAAAGTCCGTAATATAATTTTTTGGTTTGGTACGTCCACAGGACGTACCAAACCCAAAAAGTATATTACGGACTTTGGGTCCAAGTTTGGACTACCTCATAACAAAGTAATGATATGATCCTTTACGTATTTGCCCCCCTTCATGGGAGTCTGCCCCCCTAGTTGCCCCCACCCCCCACCCCCCCCCCCCCCCCACCCCCACAAAAAAATTTCTGGCGCCGCCACTGCCCATAAACAATATTCCATCTTGCACCGAGATTTTGTCACGCACATTAAAATATGGCTTAACTTGTGTAGGAATGCTTCGAGAGACCCAGCCATTTAAAATGACTTCCGTTAATACATTGAGTACTAGATCGTCTAAGTTCGCTTGCTTTATTTCAATAAGGTTTTGCTTGGAGATGGCCAAGTAATCTGCCATGGAAATATTTTCAATTTCACGTTCAATGTCCGATCGAATAGAAAGTACTTCTTCCATATGAAGGTTATTTCCTGTTCAGTTTGAATGAGCTCTAGACAACATGTCTGCAATGTGCATATCTTTTCCGGGTTTATATGTAATCTGATAGTTATATTTTTGAAGTCGTAACAACATGCGTTGCAGACGTTTCGGTGTCAAGTATAAAGGTTTTTTATGAATACTTTCCAAAGGCTTGTGATCACTTTCTACTTTAATGTGACGACCATATCGTCGCCTGAGTGCTAGAATGTTCTATGTCCCCTATGGGACATAGAACATTCTAGCACTCAGCCGACGATATGTATACTGATTGCATTTTTCCATGCCGAAACAACGGCGAGAAGCTCCTTCTTGATTTGTACATAGTTTTGTTCTGTTGCAGTCAGTGCACGACTGGCATAAGCAATAGGCTGGCCTCTTTGCATAAGTGTTACATCAAGTCCCGTTTGTGAGGCATCTGTGTGAAAGACAGTTTCAGCTTTGGTATCAAAGTAAATTAACACAGGAGCTTCACTTACTGCTTTAAGAATGTTCTCAAAAGCGGAATCATGATCGGAAGTCCAATTCCATTCGGAATTTTTATGAATTAGCTGTTGCAGCGGTACACAAATGTCATTAAGATGAGCCAAGAATTTTGTTAAGTAAATGGCAACGCCCAGAAGTCTTTGAACATCTGTAAGCTTTTGCATTTTTAAAATAGCGTCGACTTTTGACGGATCCGGTTTTACACCACTGGAAGTTAATAAGTGTCCCATAGATAGCATTTCAACTTTATGTAGTTCCAATTTGTCTTAATTCAGCATAATATTCAGCATAATATTTCTTTCATGGCATCCTTGCAGTAATGCAACTAAATTGCTGTCATGATTCTTAGTAACCTCTTCTAAGGTATCACCTTCCCTTTAAATAAGAATATCATCAGTGATTTTCTTAATGCCATGCAAATTTGAAAGTTCATTATCTAGATATTGCTGGAAATATTCAGGACCAGGTGAAATACCAGATGGCATGCGCAACCCCCGGTAACGGCTAAGTGGGGTTTCAAATGTGATGAGGCTATTGCTCTTTTCATCACGGGGGGAGGGGGGAGTGCCAAAACCCGTTCTGGACATCACAGTCACTGAAAATGTTTGCTTTTCCGAATTCTGGGAGCAGATCATCAACTAAGAAGGGCTGTGAAGTTATCATTAACCACAAAAATGTCACTTTGTTACACTGATTTGTTTTAGGGTTCTTTTTAGATCTAAAATGCTAGTTCCTTCGGGTGTCATTTGAGAATTGTTATACATTGTTAGTGTTGCACTACTCCTATTACTTTTAACAAAGGCATTTCCTGCATATTTTCGAGGTATTACATTTGCTGAAGCACCACTATCGAGTAGAAATTTGACTAGCTGATTCTGCGGTAAAAGTAACATTTTAGAAAAGGTGCGCTTTGATTATAATTTGAAGAACTGCATTCATTGATCAGTGCTGGAAATGAACAAAATTGACGGATGCAGTTTTAAGCTTCCGCGAAATCAGGGACGAGAGTAAATTGCACCTGTAAAATGTTAGTGTATGAATTTTCGAGGGACTTCTGTTACCAAACACCAGAAACCTTAACCCTTTGAAGCTGAGCGGGTGCTTTTCCAGCCAGAAGCATGATACGTCATAATGTGATTAAATAGGAGGACTGTTCAGTAAACGTGTGGGGTAGACCAATCAGTATTTTCAACGTGCAGCCCCGAGGCTGCACGTTGGAAATATTGATTGATCTACCCCAAATAATGAATATGGACTCTTCTAATTGCTGCCATTGAACTGGCATGGTAGATACCACTGGTGTGCAAGGGAGGGGTTAAATGTATAAGGGCTTGCTGAATTATGACAGTAACTTGACACTGGTCACAGTGTACTGCTTTCTCAAAACAACACACATTTATATGCCTTCGCAGTATATTAGTGTTCCACAATATTTTTCAACGAGTGCATTTTTAGCTCCCGTAAAATAGAAATCACGGGTGCTGACGGGAGCAATTGCACTCGCACGCGTCTCATTTCCAGAACTCACTGACAGACAGTGTCATAATTTCAAAATTTGAACTAAGGTCACTTTCGTCTGTCATTGGATTCACGGTTACATATCGAATGCGATTGGACTGATATATCTTCTTTTGTACAATTTTATTGTCCGACTGGAGATATACAGAAAATAAATGATTTAGTTTTCCACATATGTGGCATGTTTTGCCATATGCTGGGCATTTGCCTTGTTTACTCTTGGTGTGCCACTGTATCTGCACTTTTTAGTGTTTGAAATATGAGCTCTATTTGCATAGGCAGTAGACACAAATTGACGGTTTTTCGTATTCTTCAAACTATAAACTTCAGTTCTTGTTTCTACATTTGTGGCACCTGGCATGTGTTTAAGTTTTTCAGTGGTTGATGACTGATTCGTGCTACCGCGTTGTGGCCTTTGGGCAAGGCACTTAACCCTGATTGCCCACATAGGGACACGATATGACGCTGTTTACTAAGGCGTACTGCACGTCTATGGTGCGCATGTCTTCAACCAATCTAACCCTGCCTGTGCCGCGGTGCAGTGTTACGATGTTGGAGTGCTGACAGCTGCTCGTCGTTGCTTGGTGGTTCTCGCCGGGTACTCCGTCTTCCTCCAACCGTAAAACTGTCACCGACATGGTATGATCCTGGCTGTTAATGTGTCGTTAAACCTTAAATAAATAATAATTCAGTGGTTGATTCTGAAGCTTTGCAGAGATCGATAGCTTTTTGAAGGGTCAATTTGTCTTCTCGCAGAAGGCGTTTTCGCACTGTGTTGTCGCGAACATCGCAAACTATCCGGTCACGAATGAGATTATCTTCAAGTGAAGAATAATTACAAGTTTAGCCAATTTACGCAATTTCAACATAAGTATAAATTGTCTCATTCTCAAGCTGATTGCACATATTGAAAGTGTATCGCTCGTAGGTTTCATTGGTTTTTCCTATGCAAAACAAAATCAAATTTCTCAATGACCTTATCAATGTTTGTGCTATCGGCTGGATTTTCAAACGGAAAACCGTGAAACACGTCCATTGCCTATGAACCAATACAGGTTAAAAATGTTGCTATGCGAAGATCATCGTCTCTCTTTTAAATTTGCGGCAAATTCATAATTCGTCTCGACATTGCCGTCTAAATCTAGTTCAGCGGGAAACTGAATAAGCGAAGGCAAATCAGTAGCCATAATCTCGCACGAAACCACGATGCTGAGAAGAAATATCGTTTTGCTTAGGATAAACTCTAATAATTTGCACTTTCTTGCTTCTGTGGAGTTTCTTCTGACATCATGTTTAGGCCATCTCTCTGCTGCACGCGTTTACAAAAATTCTAGTGGGCTGCTTTCAGGACAAATAGCATTTATTATGACCAGATAACTGAGATTTCACAAAGAAAAACAAGACAACATTACGTCATATAGACTTTCAACAATAATCTGGAGTCGCTTAAGTTCTCGTCGCTTGCGGTACTAATAATAACCAAAGACTAAATCCTGTTGCACACTCCTTGTTGGAACGAGCATGTTTTGTCTCAAAAACATAGCTTATAGCCCTCATTGGAACGAGCTCGTTCCAATGAGGGCTATAAGCTATGTTTTTGGGACATAAAATGAGAAAATAATGAAAGTTGAATGATTTTTTGCGAGTAACGCTGACCGGTTTTGAGCGTTATGTTGGGTGAAGGGTTAAAAATGAAGCTTAACGTTGATATACAAACCACACAAATATGCCAAGGCATTAGAAGTGTGGGTCATTTGTCACTCTTTAGAAAGCTTGTTGTGCACAATGGTATTAACTACGTCATGCATGCAAGGAGAGAAACCGTTTGTTACGGCAGGGACGACACTTCCAAAAGTACGGCGTGTGCAGAAGTATCATCGTTTAAACCTGCAGTTAGACATCTTCTATGTTAAAACTTTCTAAACAGACCTGCATAAAACTGGGCATACTTTCCGCATGTGGTGTATTAGAACAAAATATTCAATGGTCTGACGAAAAAACAATATTTTTTTCTAATTTCGACATGCTGTTCAGAATTTAACGTTAACCGGTCAAGCGTTTACAAAATAAATAAAATATTCTATGGTAAGAAGACATCCCTGACGTGTCTCGTCATGAAAAGCGAATTTCGATAAAGTATCTCCCCTGAAATTATTAGACGCGCTCGGCATGTCCAATTAAGAAGCAGGCAATTGTTGAGAAAATCTTAATAATCCTCACATCATCTCCATATGTCATTTTTAAGTTCACTGTACACAACAAATGTCCACATCGTTACGTACGTGTTTATTGAATTGTTTTACCCTTCCTATCGACAAAATAAAAAAATTCTATGTAAATATTAAGCGAACTATTACTTAAAGTTTGAACATAAAGGTATTGGCAAACCTTATTTTTCAATATGACATCACAGTTACAAATGAATTAGGTCATGGAGAAAATATTTCAACAGGGAGACATTGACCAGTTCAATAAAATCATCCGAGTGCAGCTCGTTGAACCACGGGACTAAATAGGACAAGTATAAGGCCATAAATATAAAAGGTTAGTAGGTATATTCGTCCATGAGCTTTACATAGAAACAAAAACATTATGCGCTACAATAAGGAAAGACTGTTACATGGTGGACAACATTTGGTGACGAGATTTTAATTTTCATCATCCCGACAAACTTATATTGCTATGCTAATGCAGAACGCCCCGTGGTCGCAAAGAACGCCATGTAAAAAAGTAAAGCTATCAAAAAGAGCAATACACATCTTAATCTGAACTTTTTTCACCACAACATAGAAACATATGTAATAATACGCGTGGGATATATCCTTCGACTGAACGATCATTTTAACCCTTTACCAAACACGGAAGGCGAACAACATTTGCAAACAAAACTCTTGAATAACTATTTTTTTCATTTTTGTGTGTCAAAACATAGCTTATGACCCCCTCATTGGAACGAGCTCGTTCCA
The DNA here is from genome assembly GCA_031216915.1 of Pictodentalium vernedei. NCBI lineage: Eukaryota > Metazoa > Mollusca > Scaphopoda > Dentaliida > Dentaliidae > Pictodentalium > Pictodentalium vernedei. The sequence continues at coordinate 403,105,223 of CM062291.1, forward strand.
ATGAGGGGCCATAAGCTATGTTCTTGAGACAAAAAAATGAAAAAATAATCAAAGTTGAATGTTTTGCGAGTAACGTTGGCCGGTTTTGATCGTTATGTTGGGTGAAGGGTTAAAGATGACAGCTTAACGTTGATATACAAACCACACAAATATGCCAAGACATTAGAGGTGTGGGTCATTTGTCACTCTTTAGAAACCTTGTTGTGCACAATGGTATTATCTACATCATGCATGCAAGGAGAGAAACCGTTTGTTACGGCAGGACGAGACACATCCGTAAGTACGCCGTGTGCAGAAGTATTATCTTTTAAATCCGCAGTTAGACATTATATTTGTTAAAACTTTCTAAACAGACCTGCATAAAACTGGGCATACATTCCGCATGTGGTGTGTTGGAACAAAATATCCTACGGTCTGGCGAAAGAACAATAATTCGACGTGCTGTTCAGAATTTAACATTAAAACTTTGAACGCTACAGGCCGCTTTTCTGTCCAAGGAACATGATACTTCATAACTTCATTAAGTACGATGGCTTTAAAGCGAATATGTGGAATAGGCCAAGCAATATTTTCAACGTGCCTCCCCAGGGCAGCACGTTGAAAATATTAATTGGTCAGCTCCAAAATAATGAATATGGACTTTTCCATTTGCTGCTATTGAACTGACACGGTAGATACCACAGGGGTTCAAAGGGTTAATTCTTCCAACGTAGACTAAATAAATTTAGCATCAAAAGGAAATACCTCGGATATCGTTCTGTACACGATATTTCTCACTCCTCTCCTCCTCAACCCTGTATAGTGCGTGAGCTTCTCATAGACCCTGTTCCCCCAACAGGAAATTTTGAAGGTTATGCTTTTCTTAAAGTTTATTCAAAAAGCTATAATTTGCATCAATGTTTGTCATTAGGGGTTGGGGCATTACTGAGTAATGTGCATGTAAGTACCACGATCACGATCATCGTGTAAACAAATTTAATTGTGACAGTACTAAATTTGACCTTTGTTTGTATATGAATTATGGGTGTTTTTACCATGACAACACATCATGGTGCCACTGGGTCATGTGATATGGCGTTACATGAGATCTAGCAGATGTGATCCATAAGACGAGGGGTTGGGGGTGGGGGTCTGGGTACATGATATGCTATTTTTTCCGTGTAATAGGCGCATCCCTATTAATATTTCATTTCGACCCCATTTTATGGATTTCATGTGGTAGATCTCATGTGACGTCATAGTCACGTGACACAGTGGCACCGTGTGGATTGTCATGGTAGACCCGTGGGCGGCCATTTTGTGACGTAATTACCATAGTGATACTTGATCTTCGTGCGCATGTGCAGCGCGTGTTGTTAGGGTGATACGTGTTTCCTTCGTCCATTTTGTATATTAGAGGCCACCATCTTAGTTAGTTTCTATTGCAGCACGTGGTTGATATGTGATTCAAAATCCTCTAATAGCAAAGGGGTAAGTTTAGTAGTTGTATTCAATTGAATAGGAGTAAATCTAACGACCCAAATATCCCGACAATCCCCAGTTCCCCAATCCAAAACCACGTTATTTGGTGCAGATCCCCCCCCCCCCCCACCACCCGAATCCTCTTTTTTCCAATAACAGTACCTTCTTTGTATAAGAGTCAATCTACGTACCCAGAATTCTGAGACAGAATTACCACAAACAACCAGACATGTTTTAAAAGGCGCACAGAGTGCTATATTACCATAAAGGCTTCTGATATCACCAAGAGGCTTATAAAACTAGAATGTTGTGGTATAAAGTGCGTTTCTGTGTATATTTATTTATTTATTTATTGGTGTTTAAGGTCACATATTTCTGCACAATGGCTAATCATGACCACGACAGTTTTACGGGTGGAGGAAGCCGGAGTACCCGGAGAGAACCACCGAGCAACGGCGAGCAACTGTTAGCTCCCCAACATATTAACTCCACACAAGCAGGGTTAGCATTGGTTGAAGACAGGTGCACCATCGACGTGCAGTACGCCTTAGTGCACAGCGTCACCGTGCCCCCACATGCGCAATGGGGGTGAAGTGTCTTGCCCAAGGACACAACGCGGTTGTCGCAGGTGGGATTCGAACAGAGGACCTCTCGGTTTGCAGCCTGCACCTCTACCTACTGAGCCACCGCGCCCCCTGTTTCTTTGTATAAGAGTCAATTTAATTACACAGAATTACCACAAACCACAACCCGACAATTGTTTTACTAGTTCAGATTCCTTCGGAATCTCCTGCTTCTGCCTATCCTGGTCCTTTCCATAGCTTATTATTCTTTCCATTCATTGGTCTAGCCTGCCTATGTTTTGACTTCCCAGATCTCTCCATAATTTATTCTGACTTTCCTTGATGTGTTTGTGTGCTAGTCCACAATGTGTATACATTACATGTTCACATACCCACATGCTAGATGCCGGTATGTGCTGGTGTGCTAGTGCACAATATACGCACACCACATGCAGTACATAGGCACATACAGGTATTTGAGGATACTTATGCCATGGTGATAAATTATTTGAGGATACCTTTTGAAGAATACCTTCTGCAGGATATTTATTTGAAGACAGTTATGGCTTCTAACCCTGTTCAGCTTCTGGTTTCTAATCCACCCCCATGCCTTCCATAGCTTCATGACTACCGCTGCCGACTTGTCCATAGTCACCACCATATGTTCTATATTCAGTATGCATTGTATTTACCTTTAGTATGGCGTTCTATCAGCCTTGCAGCCTCCTAACATGGTTGCCTTGTATTTTTACTATTGGCTACCAGTCTTCCGTCCTGAGCTAGAGTGTCTCAACCATTACCAACTTGTGGTACTACTACTACGGCTCTTAGTACACTACTACGGCTACGTGTCCCAATTCATATCACAATCAAAGTTGTATTCCACTACTGCTTACTCGATTCACTCGAATTTTATCGAGCAAATGAGCTATTGATCAGCTGCTTGAACGAGTGACTCTTCATACTGCTCTTCGACTCATTTCGATAAAAAAGGGATTCTACGGGAATTCTGGAGAAGGGACTCCATAAGTGGAATTCCGTAAGTGGGATTTCAAGCTCCAATACAGCTTCAGGTAGTCTTACCATCGGATTCCATCTTGTCTTCAACTACAGTACATGTAGAGTGGATTGTAATTAAATCACCCGCGGAGTGGAGTTATCACCCCAGCTATAACTTTCAAATTTTGTACATATCGACAAAAAATACAAGCAAAGTTTTAGCCAATGGACCTCCGGGTTAAACCCGGAGGTCCATTGGCTGAAACTTTGCTTGTGCTGCTTATGCTTTGCAACAAATTTGCAATTATTGCTTGGGTGGAATCTCCACTCCGCGGGTGATTTAGTGATAATACACTCTCCACGGACTGTATCTGTCCTATGATTTGCGTCTGTTGCAGTTATCCAATACCACCATCACAGCTTTATACCATTGCTATTGACTTGTAGCATAACTTCATACTTCCCAGCTATGCCTGACCTGTCTCGGCTCTGTCCTAGGCCAGATCTTTAACAGGCGCAATCAGATCGCTCCATTCACCTAGGCCTTATCAGTCTCTACAACGTCTGGACCTCGTGCAAGCTGGGATATTTTACGCATAAGAAACTGTATGTTGATAATGCCGAGATGTGCTTGTGTGTTAATACACATTGTATGACAATGTGTACGCATTGCATGCAACACACTAGCACACACTGGATCACGACGCTGTTCATCCGATTACCACCTTTGCGGTGCAAAACCTCGTTTGCGGTTTAAAAAACAGCAGACTGTTACGCATACAAGTTGAAAAATTGGTAAGTACACGCATTTCAACAAGCCTACTTGTGTTGCAAACTCAGGGTAGGTATTAATCACCAATACTTTCATCCAAGAAATATTTTCATGAGAGAAATAAAAAACAATTTTTTTTAAGTATTTTAAAGTGGAAATATGGAGATAAAAATTCCAGTTGTTGGGTTTGAACTGCGAATTATATTTAAAATATGCTATTTTGAGTCCTTGGAGCAGCATCCGTATAGAAAATTGTCTTATTTTAGCCAAATGTGTAAGTTACGTTTGTGAGCCTTTTGTGAAAACATGTTTACACGGAATTTATCGGGGGGGGGGGGGGGGGGGGGGTAATTGATTTTTATGAATACCTTATTTGCGGTGTAAGTTACCACCTTTTGCGGTTTAGACAACACCGCAAATCAGGTATTCTAAAAGTTCAACACCTCTCGTCGAAGCTGCCAAATAAGGCGAATGCAGGACTTTTTATGAAAGCTGAAGCTGACCTAAACTCAAAGACAAAAGTCTGAAGCAACAATGGAGCGAAGGTCTGACCTTCTATGTCCTTGATTGTCACGGAGAGAACAAATTTTGTCGAAAATTTCCAAAAGAATGAGGATGAACGCTAATGTATTTTCAATAACAGAGCTCAATTACTTCATAAAACGCACCGACACTATGTACAAGAATGCAATAACATTCCATAGATCGCCAGATTAAATTTTTTTTTTAGTGATATACGCAAGTTAATAGCAGTTATACCGTATTTTATGACACCTACCTTCAACCGTTTCCGTTTTTTTAAATCGCAAACGAGGTACTGCACGGCAAAGGTGGTAATCGGATGATGACCAGCGTGTGAATGTGCCGATTTGTACTTGTATGCTGCACACAAAATATACCGCATATATGCAAATACGGTGAAAAAGGGAATCTAGGAGTATAGTCGGGTACTAGAAACGGATTCCACGGAATGTGGATCTGTTAGTTGATTGAATGTGCTTGTGTGCGAGTGCACAATGTGTCACAATATGTACACACATCACATGCTGGGTGTGCCAATATGTGCTAATACACTATATGCGCACAACACATGTAGCCCATATAACAATAACAAAAATGGGATGCTGTATGGTGTGGGGTAGGTCGTGTTTGAATGGGGGTGTGTGTTTGTGGGGTGTTTTGCAGTGGTTGAGGTTTAAGAAGGTGGGAATTGGGCTGTAAAAGCATACTGGCCCATAGCCTTGATGATATGGTCAATTTAACTAATTCAAATCGTCAGCTTGCTTATAAAACCTCCTACGCGATATTTTTTAAAAACAATGTACATGAGGGTTTATAATTAGGGCAACTAAATGACTTGTAAATTGTAAAAGCTGCTATCACCAGCTGGAAAACATGCTTTAACTGGTTGAATGCAGGAAGCCACTATCAGAGGGCATTCAAAAAAATAAGGGTACCAGAGCAAGAGCCAATATTTTTCGGGCTCATGTTTCATATTCAGTCAAATTCAAATATATTTTGTTCAAGTAAAGTTGTTTTATTACAGTGTATTGAAGGGTGGCTTTGGACACTCTCCAATAATTTATAATGGTATAAATTGTGAATAACAAATTCAGACCAACACAAATTATCTAGCCCTCAACAAGCTGAAGCATTTGAATGTTGGACTTTCAAAAAACATAATTTTATGAGCTGATACATCTAACGCCTGTAGCTTCTAAACCCCTTAGTCGCCAGATGGCAAACATGTCTTAATAAACAAAATTATTGGACTTTCAGAAAAACATAGCCTGGAAAATTCCCTGATGGGGGAGCGTGACCATATACTGGCTCGTAGCCTAGAATGTTTTGTACGATTTTCTCTTCGTTCTTCACAACCTTTATATCACCCGATTTCCCGCACGCAATGTCAGACAACTCTCCAGACGTACCAGCATTCATCACAACAGACCTATTATCCATCTCAAGCTCGTCCTCGCCGTTTTCCATAACCTCCATCTCACGTTTCTGTACCACCTCAGACAGGATTGCCAGCGCATCTTACTTACACAACTCCCACCCCCCGCATCGCTTGCCTCTTTTCTCGACTCAACGTCTGTATCACTTTCGAGACCGCTCTGAACTACACTCGTATCTTCCATACATCACCCTGCATATCGCTTTGTGTGCCTGGCGAATAACGATTTTTCACTCGAATTGTTTGTTTGTTGGTGGTTAACGTCACATATTTATGCACCATGGCTAATCTTGACACAATATGGAGATGAAGTCAAGTTTAGTCAATCGTTGATCCACATGTTGCCCATTTTAGAGGACTTTCACCCCAAGCATTGGTGACTGGGTCCTATTTTTCACTCGAATCGAACTTCGAATCAAATCAGGCTTTCCAATTGGTGCTGACTACCATCATCTAAATCTAGTATCAATATGCGTTCGCGACTATTTCACCGAACAGCACGCATAAGTAGATGTACGGATCAGTTGTTTCATGTTCCCATGATGTCGTTGTCAAAGCTGAAACTTCATCCCTGAATGCACTTTCATAATTGTCAGTTTCCATCTTACAAATGCACACCATATTTATTTCTTTATTTATTTATTTATTTATTTATTTATTTATTGGTGTTTAAGGTCACATACCTCTGCACAATGGCTAATCATGACCACAAAATGGAGACAAACAAGGTCAGTCAATCGTTTGTACCCCCATGTTGTCTATTTTAGAGGACTTAGCATTAGTGACTGGTTCCTATTTTAACAATGAAACATAGCTTGTTTACCACAGTAAATAAGCACTGCTTCACTTCCCGTGGTTCCCACGGCGGAGGGGAGGGGGGGGGGGCACCATATCTATCTGATTATTTGTGCAACAGTACAACAAATTTGTTGATAATTTAAAATATCGCCATAAAATATTATTCAGCAAAGCAGAAGAAAAGAGGCCTCCGCAATTTATTTTTAAAATACCTGGTCTCCTGAACATTTTTTATTTCCACCAGTCTTCATCATGTTTTTAATAGTTTGAGTGAAAAAATTGGATTTAATCCTCTTGTGATATTTTATAAGCCCATTGTATGGGCTGTATGACAATGGTACCTCCTTTCCTCCTGTGTGTGTTAGGCTAGTATTATACGTGCCACCTGTAGCGAGAAAGAACAAATCATTAGGGTCAGTATAGTAAGGGTAAGGGCTAGCATGCCACTGCTAACCCTTACCTTCACTATACTGACCCTAAACCATTAGGGACGTCTCCTATTTTAGCCACTTCAACATGAAAATTTTGTTTCGCAACGTGTTAAATTTGCAGTAAGAAAATGGTAAAAATAACTAGTTAATATGATATTGCAGTGCCTTAAACAGTTCTTATTTGTTGGTACATGATATGGAATGAAAATAAACACCGAAAAAGTTGAGGAGACCAGGTGTTTTTAATATATAGTGCGGAGTCCCCAATTCTTCAGCTTTACCAAATATTCGTGGCCAGTGTGTTAGAGACCGTCAACTACGGTAACCTCTTTCTCACAACATGTGCGAATCTCCCGTTACGAAACTTCAATTCCATGCGTTATTAAAAGAAAACAAGAAACGATATTATTTGAGGACTTTTTATTACAAAAGGAGAGATTAAAGTCAGAAAACGAAATAACCATCATTGTATGTGTTGAATAATTATTTTTTCGCAATGAATACCTATTCGCTAGAAGAGAGTCAGTTGGTGATTTATTTATTTATTTATTTATTGATGTTTAAGGTCACATATTTATGCACAATGGCTAACCATGACCGTGACAGTTTTACGGGTGGAGGAAGCCGGAGTACCCGGAGAGAACCACCGAGCAACGACGAGCAGCTGCCAGCTCCCCAACATCGTAACTCCGCACTGCAGCACATGCAGGGTTAGATTGGTTGAAGACATGCGTACCATCGACGTGCAGTACGCCTTCGTACACGGCGTCATCGTGCCCCCACGCGGGCAATGGAGATGAAGTGTCTTGCCCAAGGACACAACGCGGTTGCCGCAGGTGGGATTCGAACCGAGGACCTCTCGGCTTGCAGCCTGCACCTCTACCTACTGAGCCACCGCGCTCCCCCAGTTGGTGATTACACGATAGCATTCGCGGTCATACACAACGGAAACGGCGATATTTTAAATTATATTGGGTGCAAAGGAAAACTTTTTCGAAGAAATCTGAGCGTGACTCTTTAATCGTTTCAAAGATGTGTGTATCGTAGATCATTTTTTTATTTGCCTGAGCTCAAGGCAACAGTGTCGCCGAAGTATGTCAAGAATTTGACATCACTTTGTGTAGCACACCATTGGCGACATACGAAAACAACGTTGATGATCTAAGTCAATGTAATCGACACAGAACACTAAATGTCTTGTATGACGTGCGCAATTCCAACCTTTGCTCAACTTGATATCAGGGGTGTATTGATGACCAAATGATGTGGGGCGAAATACATTTTTTGTTGCCAAAATTTCCTCCCCCCACTGCATGTGTAACATACGTGTGTCCCGGGTGAGATAGTAGGGAGAGACAGATGTATCCCACCCCACCTGCGTGACGTTATACATTTATAACGTTATTATGACGTTAGGCATATCGTATCAGTTTCTTGCTACCAAATAATTCACATTGACGTCATCAGAATGCCGTGTGATCAAAGTTTGATGCTCTAAAAATTTTTAGACCCCAAGATGCCACCGTTCCTAATTAACACTGTTGCATGCTCTTTCCGATGGTGTCATTAGTTTTTCAAAATAACGAATACCAAAATGAGTTGATTATATCAGCACGTGACCGCCGATTACCTCTGCTAACGTAACCGCTGTATGGTGGGGGGAGAAAAATAATCCCTGATGGGGATCATCTGACTGGACGTTGCACGACCGATTGACGTTATGACCTGAATGAAATGCTTCGATACAAAAGTGTGCCAAGCACGAAAGTTATCAGACCGGAGAAGGGGATATTTTTCTTTTACAATGTCATCTACAGTCACGTCATTCAAGTTGAATAATGGTATAAATACTGAACGCAACACATGTAGAGTGCGAGGGACAGGAATCAGCTACCCTAAGTGGAGTTGTTCGTGTAAATGCTCACATGACAGTTCATTCACTTTGTTTTGGGTTCAGGGTGTGTATCTCCATGCACGGCAAAAATATAGGTTCTCTTTAGAACCAAAACTGGTTCTAATCTTGTCCCTGAGATGGAACCAGTTCTGTTTAAACAGTATTTATTTCAAATCAAATAAATTTACCAAGATTAGCATTCAATTTTAACAGAATATTACACGAACTGAAGTAGATTCAGCAGTAAACTTGGAGCTTATTCAACGCAGTCGCCAAACATTTTGGTTCGATATTGGTTCGATATGCCAACTGTTCATATCCCCTTTGCTTAATAATGATTTGCGACCACCTCGTATAAGCTCTAAACTTACGACTGAAACCCCCTCAATTTATGTTTAATTCTGTTAATATTGAATGTTAATCTTTATAAATTTATATTATTATAAAACAAATACTGTTTAAACAGCACTGGTTCCATTTCAGGGACAAGATTAGAACCAGTTTTGGTTCTAAAGAGAACCTATATTTTTTGCAGTGTAGGCGATGGTCCAGTATTTGCTCGGGGCAAAAAAAACCTTAACCATTCATGTCAATTGTCGCACCTTAAGTAGTTTTTGAATGTTCTGGTACTCAGAAAGTGAAGGAATAACTATTTATACCACGGTTACCTATTCTACTGTACATAAAAAGCCTGTGGCATAATTTTTAGTTTTACACACCAACTGCGGTGAACACGTGAGTCTGTGGTGAACACGGCAGTAATGGGATTTCAATAGTTAAAATTTACACCAACAGTGGAACAACATCCAAGTTGACCTTTGGTCATCTCGACCTGAATGCAAACGCTCGTCGCCTCGCGAAGAGTGAAGAGAAAGCGGCAATTATTTTAGTTTAGTTTTTAAATGAGTTTACCTCATCAGATACAATACGTTGTCTCATGTTAATAAAGCATCCATAACTCGAAATAGTATGAGTATGTTATTAAAATGAAAAAGGCGCCTTGATTTGCGTGTTTCTTTTCGCATTTCGTTTCGGCGATAAATTTACAGCGGAAGTACCACCCACAGGTGATCATGTAAACAAAAACAGATTCGCACGTGTGTACAGGCATTGTTTAGAATTTAGTATTGAATATTGCATTATTTAACATTTAAACTCTTAATAATCTGACGATTATGCTGTAAATAAAATATACCCAAAGTAGCTTGGTGTACTAAATATTCACCACTCGTGGTGAACATTTGGTACTCCAAGCTACTTTGAGTATATTCTGTATACATAGCAAACTGACCAAAGAAATATCAACACCAGTGTCCGTGAACCAGTTTTGGGGATTTTAGGCATGAATGCACAAAAGGTTGACATTGTTTAGGAAAAGTGGGGGGAGAAATTCTCCTCCCCATCCACCCTGTTGCTACACCGTTGCTCAACGTGCGATATAAACGTATTATCACTACAATGGATTGATCTGGTCGCAGTGTCACGTGCGGCTCACCCCACCAGGGTAACTATTCTGTGTCATTCGACAAGGCACTTCAGTAATCCCGATTGCCCACGTGAGGGCACGGTGGTGCTATAAACAAAGGCTTACTGCACGTCGATGGTACACTTGTCTTCAACCAACGCTAACCTTGCTTGTGCGGAGTTAGTATGCTGAGAAGTCTGTCAGTTGCTCGCCTCTGCTCGATGATTCTCCCTGGGCACTCCAGCTTCATCTACCAGTAAACAAGTCCGATAAGTTGTGACACTGGCTGTCAAAAATGTCGATAAACCCCAGTTAAATCATCTATTTAATCTCCTACATGAAATAATCTATACAGCAGGTTTTGCAGGCGCGCAGTCCGTGCATATGCATTAGTATCTGCAAACCTGTGGATCGATGTTAAGTCGAATATGACAGCATATTTGTTTATCTTGCTTGCTGTCTTGACGCGCGTTACTTCGCGTTTTTATTCTCACTTTTCAGCGATAAACTTCATTCGATCCTTGAATAATAACATACCATTCAGCTGGGGGATGATAAGTGCACTTAGTTCCACCTGGTGATCTATTTTCAGTTTGTTATACGTTTACCTATGAATTACGAAAATGTCGAACTTATCAAACACGATATCTTCTCAGCAGGAGATACGAAGAATCGGTTTCACGATGGCATTAAGTACTCAGACACGTAACGAAGGTATTGGGACTACGATTATTAAGAGTACTGTTGAACTTGATCGTTTTCCCCATGGTATGCATATTTTTTATGTGAAAACAAAATTATTGTGGGGGGCTGACGACAAAATGAACTCTACGTCAGTAGTGGGGATCAGTAGTAATTTAACCCTTTACCCAACGCAGACGATATCAAAATTTATTATATTAAAAATCTTTTTTTTTCATTTTTTCAAAAACTTTCAACAAACCCATATCATGTGACCCCTCGTTGGAACGAGCTCGACGAGCTCGTTCCAAAGAGGGGTCACATGATATGGTTTTGTTGAAATTGTTTGAAAAATATTTTTTCAGCTGCTGAATTTGCATATTACCTGGGCGGATGTGACCGATTCGTTGGGTAAAGGGTTAAGCCTACGGCTCTACAGAGCTGTTCGATTAAATAATTAATGAATCGCCCTATGAGTTCAGAATAGATTCGCCCATTTAACCGGAGAGAGTATCGTATTTGACCATACCAACCAGGAAGCAAGTTTTGAGATGGGTTAAAGGAGAATTCTGTTTTCTGGCCGTTTCTCTCTCATTATATCAGTGGCCGTGACAGATTCTTTTGTTTATAGGGCGGAAGAGAGGGTAGATGCGGGACAAGCTCACCATAAAAGAGTGATAGATTTGTGCATGTTTGTGTGCAAGTGGTAGAGAGCCTATTTCTCGGTGGGAGGTGGATGGGGGGGGGGGGGGATGACCGCCACTGCAATAAATTCCAATTTTAAACAGTGTCTACCCATTTATGAATATTGTGGAAAACTCCAGGTTGATCAGATTATGCTGCGGTGGTTTGATGAATGCAGCCAGATATTGTCTGGACAACGATCAGATCATTTTGGTTTTTAGTCCAGGCACATTAGACATAAAAATGAGAAAGTAAGGGAAAAAATCGGAGAAAGCTGATTTTTTTATATGTTTTCGGGAACACACATTGCGGATAAAGTGTGAAAAGTCCCCGCGAATCCGAGTTGAGCTTTTTTAGTTATAGCGTTTTTTTTATGAAAAAAAAAATTTTAAAAAAAATTCGACCCAGCTCCATATTTCTCATTCTTATTCGCCTTAGTAGGGTGAGAATCATAAATATCGTGCTGAATTATATTGAGAATACATATCCCCAACAGAAAATGCCAACTTTGTACCAATCCTCACACTCAATGGTGAAATATTCACGAAAATGTACAAAATTACGAAAAAAAATTTATTGTTTTCATACACACAACGGTACACAACGTCCATTAAATCAAATCTACTACTACTTTGGGAGTTAAATTATATATCAAAAATTGCAGAAAAGCAGTGGCTTTATAATGATATATAACAATAGTCATTTATTCCATAATGAACTGATGAAACGTGTGAAATATTAACCATACCCCCTAAACTCAAATTCAAACGGCATCGACTTTTCTCATTCAAATACCGTATTATAGCATCATTGTTTCAATTTCCATGTTCCATTAAATCACATAATGTGAATTGCACAAACTGAATGTGAGAAACAGGGACTGAACGTTTGTCCAGTGACGTTTGACCAACCACTTTATATCAAAGCAGTGGAGATTGTGTCTTCGTCAGATAAGTTGACAAAAGTTTTCGTTAGACTCGGCGGCTTCCAGATGATTATGTCATATTTAGGGGCAATTGGTTCGATCATGGCTGGTAGCGGCTTGAATGAACTTTGGGGGACTGTTTATGCTGGTGGGTCAATCCATCATTTGATCAGTGGTCATGCATATTCAAGAGCAGTTCGTGCCCATTTGCTAACACAAATTGCCATTACAAAACTTGTGTTTGAAGAAAGCTGAACACTAGATAACATAGACTGCACAGAAGTCAATGAAATATTCTGTGGACTTGCCAGAGGTGACTGTATAACAGCTGACGCTGTCAATCAAGAAAGTGTCAACCATCTACTGTCAAAATTACACGAACTGCTCCAGAATGCGTCCGTAGGACGCACAGGAAAGCTTTGGGTACAATACTACGAGCAAATAGTCTTCTCCAGTTGTTCTTGAGAGCAGAGCGCACAGGCGACTGGGAACTCCACACATATTGTGTTCGCAATATGATTCCTGTATTTCACGCAGGTGGTCATTTTGCATACGCAAAAAGTTCTCATCTCTATTTGCAGCAGATGAATGAGCTAACAGAAATAATGCAACAGGATGATTTGAAGTTGTTCACTGAGAAAGGTTACTTAACCATAAGGCGCTCAGATAAATTCTGGGACGGGATATATTCTGATCAGACCATAGAGCAGTGTTTAATGAGAATGTTCAAGCTCCCTGGTGGTCTCACACATGGCAGGGGAATAACCGATAGCACTGTTGCGAAATGGGTACATGGACTACCTCTTTGCCTTCCGATATGTAATGCTCTCGAAAATTTTGTTCATGTTCACACTGGTCATGGCGAACAACATCGGGATCTCCGTCAAAGTTCACAATTGACTGATGCCAATGATATCACCAAATTATTGAACTGGCTCAGAGTGCATTCCCCCTTTCAGAATAGAGATCCACTACAATTAGTCTCTATAGCGACCGGGCTTGTGGCCGACGAAACTGTGAACTGTAACCAAGTTCGCAAAATTGGTGAATGTTGCGTATCGAATGTTGTAAGCAAAACGTTCAACAGCATCAAACTACGACGTGTTGACACTGTGAAGTCTTTCGCATCGATGGCAAATAGCATCAAAGTCCGTGGAAGTAAGGTAGTGATTGACCCCACAATTCTGTTCAACCGCATCACATGTGTTATTCAGTCACAAGCAGAGATGGAAGAGTATCTCAAATATGAACTCGCCCCGAAACCACCAGCATTGTTTGATTCTGCTGGAATGAGGAAGACACAGAAAAGCACGCTCGGTAAGATCCTCAAAACATACGGTTCCGAGCAAACTAAAATCCCAGAACATTCTCTGTTTGTTGTAGATGGTGGATTTTTATTGAGGGCAGTTGTATGGCCTAAACAGTTGTCATATAAGGACATATGTACATCATATTCCAATTATCTAGTGAGACATTTTGGGGCGAACGTCGTGGTTGTTTTTGATGGTTATGCTTGTACAAAGTCGATAAAGGGCATGGAACAAGCCCGTAGATCTAACGACAGGTATTCCATTGATATCAATATCTCACCCGAATTACCAGCCACCACACCCCAATCCGAATTCCTTGCAAATGCCAAGAACAAAACCCAACTGATCGATCTTCTAATGCAGGAGCTATCTGCTATCAATATTCAGTCCAAGCAGGCCGAGGCTGATGCTGATGTACTGATAGCCGAAACTGCACTTGACATCGCTCAAGATGACAACAATGTTGTCGTTGTGGGAACAGACACAGACTTGTTAGTCATTCTTACCTCTCGAGTTCAACCGGGATGTAATATTCACATGATGTATTCCATTGCCCCAAACTTACTAGTTTCAGTTAGTGAAATAGCAACCAAAATGGGTGACCATAGAAGCAACCTCCTTGTAGCACATTCTATAAGAGGTTGTGACACTACTTCTGCACTCTTTCGAGTTGGTAAGAAGAAAGTATTCAGTACAATTGTCTCCGATGTTACTAGCGACTCACAACAGTATGTCAACACAATTTTGGCGGATGACAGTACACCAAGTGCAGTAGCCGCTGCCGGGGAACAACTTCTCCTGATCTTATACGGGAGTAAAACTGTTTCCTCTTTCGACCAATATAGATATGTCACTTACAAGCGTTATGTAGCAAAATCTAAACTGAATAAACCCATCGACCTAGCCTGAATTGCTTGTACAAAAAGGTGTGGGTGTAAGAAGGCAGGACTCTCTTGCTCAGGTTTGTGTAATTGCAGTTCGGATTCTTGTAACAACCACAGAAACACTGTCCTGTCGGAAATTTCTGAGTTCGATGAATAATATGTATATAGGTCATTTCTGTATATAGCGTTGATAATAGTCAATGTAACTTAATCCATGTTGATTGATTTGTACATTCTGTAAATATTATTTATTGATTTTTGTACATTCTGTAAATATTATTTATTGATCTAATGCTGCCAGACACAGACGTGTCTGTTCGGTCCCAAGCCCGAAAATAGTTGAGTTCTCATGCTGACGAATTTTATGCCAAAAGGGGAACTCGGCCAGAAGCAGAGGGGGTCTTCCATAATGTCTATTTTGTAAGCAATGATAAAAGTCTTCAAATGGTGGTGGATTTTTTATCGTCTGTCCAACTAACATCCAGTTCTGTACTACGACCCTTTGGGCAAATCCGTTAGGAAAATCGTCATCTTTTGCGTAAATCCGATACTTTTTTGTGAATTTTCAATAATTTTTCGCAGAAATTGTCACAGAATGCACATTTTCCTCTAGGTAAATGTATATTAGACATTATGTAGCTCGAAATACGCGTAAACAAAAAATACAGTTGGATCAATTCGAGGTTACAAAGTTCGTGCGATTTTTTTTGATTTTTTTCAAACGCGTTTTCGAAAAAAGGCTGTAGAAAAAAAAGCTCAACTGGGATTTTAGGGGACTTTTGTCTAATCGTTCAGTGACATGTACTCGACATTCCCTGAAAAAATCAGCTTTCTCCGATTTTTTTCCCCAGTGAAACCTAATGTTCTTGGGCTATTTGAATATATCGCAGGTGGATCTATCAAAAATATTCTTTTCCAAAATGCACATAAGAAAAGAAACCGACGATTATCTCAGCGGCAGGCTGATGGTGGGGCTAAATATTTTTTGTTCCCACGACTGAGATAATTGTCGTATCCACAGAAAAAAAATTACCTGCCCCTTATTATACGAAAAACGGAGATGGCGAAGGTTTGTTACGAAATGTTTCAAATGTCCATTGAACACATCCGTGAACAGAGATTACACAAGATTGTGAAGACGGGCAAAGAAGCATTTTCTCTAATTTTTTATGTTTTTATTTCTTCGTTTTCCTGAACGTTCGTTCAGAGACAGGGTGTGTGTGTGTGGGGGGGGGGGGGAGTCTCACCATCCCCATTCCCCATTATTTGTCCACAAATCCAGATAGTTGGAAATTTTTCAGGCAAATATTCCAACAGTTGGAAATTCGAAGGACTGTTGTAACGGAAGTGTTTTTTGCCGAATGTGGTATTACATTTCTGTGAAAATTCCAATCGCTAACTCCAACAGACAGAATACTGATCGAACAACGCAGATTTTCCGATTGCTCAGCGGCTCCGAGGTTGATTCTACAACCGTGGTCGTGTTACGCTTTTTGTTCTCTTCTATGTCTAACTTTCATGTTGTAACAAGCATTTAGCAAACCATTTGTAGAAATGCAAACAAGTTGGTCAATCTGGTGCTCACAATAGCCATGAGCAGTTGATTTTTGGGGAAAGGGGCGCGGTGGCGTCGCGGTAATCGGTTCTAGTCAGATCACCGAAGTTAAGCAACGTCGAGCGCGGTTAGTCGTTGGGTGGGTGACCATATCAGCAACCGATTCGTGCTCCCACGTTGTGTCCTTGGGCAAGGCACTTAACCTCGATTGCCTACATGGGGGTACGATGACGCTGTGTACTAAGGCGTACTGCACGTCGAAGGTGAGCATGTCTTCAACCAATCTAGCCCTGCCTGTGCCGCGGTGCAGAGTTCAGAGTCACGAATTTGAAGAGCTGACAGCTGCTCGTCGTTGCTCGGTGGTTCTCTCTGGGTACTCCGGCTTCCTCCACCCGTAAAACTGTCATCGACATATGACCCTGGTTGTTAATGTGTCGTTAAACTCTAATAAAAAGAATTATGAGGCCAATATACACTGCACGTTATGAGACCTACATGCAATGCACCCACAGTCTGCAGTTTGTATTAGAACTCAAAGTGTGCCCCCTGTGAGGCTGTGTCCTGGAATTTTTAAAGTTACTCTCAAAATTGTGCAGAGGTTTCCTTGGCTCTGTACTCTCGTGAAAGACAGATTTAGCCAGACTGAAAATTATGATTTGCATTGGGTATTGTTGAATTAATATCTCACACATATTGTGACATAAAGGCTAAGTAAGTTAAATAACTCGTTACTCATACTTTGTAAGCATAATGAATGGTTGTTAGTCATTGAGTTCATTTCAAGATTAGTGTTCTCACTGCTCAGCATGACCTCATATTTGAGATGATTAATTAATATATTATTGGTTAAATACTGATTTTTCGAACATTCACCAAACGTTCCCATTCCTGTAACTGGCGCAATGCCTAATAAATGCAAATTGGGCCTACTTACAGACTACAATACCACATGATATTGACATCTTGTGCTGTCTTAAAACCTGAAATTATGTGTATAGATATTTAGCTAGTCATTTAAACTACTCAGAAATATACTCAGAATGCCATAAAACCTACTGGTACAGTCACTCGGAGTCAACATTTTGACTAATTCCCCCATCTCGAGTCGCGCGGTGTGTGTGGGAGGGGTGGCCGTGGGGTGGGAGGGGCACCCCTTTAAGTATCCAGCCTTAGTTGGAATTTCCATAGATCTACAACCCTCTACCCCCAATGAAAACCTCCTACAGTTAAAACTAGAAGTCCTGTCATGAAATGCCCACAAATAGCTCATCGATCTGCGCGTTAATCTACGCGTTATGACCATAGTAAGGCTCTAAATGTCTGTAAATATGGCCTGTGCACAAGCAATGTGTCAGCTAATGGACCTCCGGGTAATCCGGAGGTCCATTGGCAGAAACATTACCTGTGTTTGCATTTAGTAACCAGGAGAACCTGCCGAGCTTGGGATGCCATTCGATATTGGAATTGCGCGCAATACCTACGCGTAAGTAACCTAGATAAGCGCACAGTTCTTGAGAGGACTTCTAGTTTTACCTGTAGCTACGTCCCTGAGTTCGTTAAAGAGAATTTCATCTTTGTTCTGCATATTCTACATTCTGCTCGGTTGTTGTTCTGTTCCAAAGTCTTTTCTGTTCTCGTTTTCTCCGTTTCATTTCGATCTTCTCTTCGGTATTTTTCGATATTTATTCTGTTCCATTCTCCCCCCACCCCCCCCCCCCCCCCCCCCCCTTCTTCGATCTGTTCTGTTCAGTTCATTTTTATCTTCTCTTTCTTCGTTCGCTGGATTCCCTCCGTTGTCATTACTGGTTCTGATTCTTGATCGTTATCAACTGGTTGCACTGAAGAATCTTCTCGTTTTCGTTCATGGCTTGTGATTCCAACTCTCACATCTCTATTCAGGTCCATTGCAACTCACCCAGTCGTTTACGTCGCTGCACACTGAATCTGTCGTTATAGTAAGCTTTCCAATAATCTGGGTTCCACCAATACTTACTTCATCTCGTCTTGCTGCTTCGTTGTTGCATTATGCAGGTAGGGTGTGTCCATCAGTCGTTTATTCCCCGTTTAGGCCATTAATGGGGCATTTCTGTTTGATGTATAGGTGTTCAAATATTTCTGTTTGGTTCACGTTATTCACCTGGTACCATAGATACATCGCGACTGCGATGTTTCAAGTAAAACAGGCAGTATTGTCCATACACTGGTAATGGTCCTTGTAGGCGTTTCGAATTAAACATCCAATATCTCTCATTCTTCTTCAGGAAATTCTCGATAGCGAATTTTCTTCAGGAAATTCACATACGCTTTGAAATAAGTTGTAAATTCATTTAGATGCCGACGATGTTTTTTTGCTGGTATTCATTTGTTTTATTCAACTAGTAGAGTGCTGGAAGCCCATGCTTTGTTCTTTAGTACCGGTACCACAATTTAAAGGCTTCATATTTTGTTGGTTTGCTTCATATTATCTTTGAAGTGATATTATTTCATCCGTTAGGATTTGCCTTGTTACAATTTATGGGAGAGTGTCCACTGGCACTCTCCCGTAAATTGTTACAAGGCAGAGATGCACAAACAAATTTTAAGGACAAAAGTAAGTCGGTGGCTTGGGGGTCTGTTGGGAGATTGCTTTTTTGAATTCATAAAGGGGAAGATTTTTGATTTGGTCACTTAATGAGTTCCAGATGTTGGTACAGGATGGGAAGAATGAATTTTTGTAAAGCTCGGTACGAGCTTGGGGGGAAACAAAATTCGAGGAGTTACGGAGTGGGCATGACGACATTTCTGATACGTACCTTGGAAGAAGCTCAACTAGGAAGTCTGGTGCGTTTTTGTTTACTATTTTGTGGAATGTACTCATTTTACTTACATACCGACGTTCTTCTAGTGTTTTCCAGCCAATTTCTATCAGAAGTCGGCCACGCGATACAGATCGTGTTAAGCCTGTAACAATTCAAGCAGCATCGCAGTGTATATCCTCGAGTCTCTAAAGCAAGTACTGGGGCGCTCCCGACCAAACGGGGGATGCGTATTCTAAGATCGGTAAAATGAATGATGTATACAATCTTCTTAAGCTTTTTCTACGCAGCACATATTTTAGCTTTCTCAGCTGAGAAAGTCTAGAGCAAGCTCTCTTACAAATATTGTCAATGTGTACATCCCAAGAGAGGTTGGACTGCAGGTCTATTCCTAGATGTTTGTGGTGTTCATTGATTTCTAATATTTCATCATTGAAAACAATTTTCGGGTTGTCGGTATTTCGTAGAAGAGAAAATACAACTAATTTAGTTTTCTTAGCATTGAAGGTCACAAGCCAATCAATTGCCCATCTATTTAATTTTAGGAGTTCAGTATTGACCTTATTTGTTATACTTTCCGGTTTATTCCCGCTTTCCGTGAGGCACGTGTCATCCGCAAATAGGCGCACAATTGACTTTATTGTCTCTGCAATATCATTTATATAGACCAGAACGAGAAAGGGACCCAAGACTGATCCCTGGGGAACCCCAGCGTCAATCAAGCAATACTTTGAGTATCTGCCATTTATTCTGACACGTTGCTTTCTATCTTTTAAGTAACTTTTAAACCATTTGAGAAATTGACCGAATATGCCATACATTTTTAATTTGAAAATAATCCCATCATGCCAGATCCCAAAAGCTTTGGAGATATCACAAAATATCCCACAGGTTAGCATCCTGTTATCTACTGCTAAACATTGGTTGTGATAGATTTCTATAAGTTGGAAAACGGTACTGTTTTGGGGGAGAAATCCTGACTGGAGTTTGTAGAAGAGGTTGTTTGATATGAAATACTCATGCACAGATTTAATAACCACTCGTTCCATTATCTTCCCAATGCAACACAGAAGAGATATTGGACGATAATTTTTACAATCGAACTTATCGCCTTTTTTGAAAATCGGAATTACATCAGCCTTTTTCCATTCACTTGGAAATGTGCATATCTGCAAGGATTTGTCAAATACCAGAAAAAGCGGTCAGCAAATTGTGAATTTCGTTTCCTTAAGTACTCTATGACTTATTCCATCGTGGCCATTCGCTTTGTTTGTTGGTAGAAACTTAATAATTTTTATAATATCTTCTTGGGTAAAAAATATAGAAGACATTGATTTCGAGCACTTTCGTTTGAATGATGGGAAACTCTGATTTTTTGTTTCTAACTTACTGTTTTGTAGAAAGACTTCATTAAGCATACTTGCTTTATCTAGATCGCTTTCTGCAACAATTGTTGCACCAATACAGGTTTTTATGAAGGGGGGGGGGGGGTATTGGAATCATCACTAAAATTATTCTGAAACAGTCTAACAACATGCCAGAATTGCTTTGGATCGGTTTTCTCGTTCAGGGTCTCATCAACAGTCGTTAAGAATTTTTCCTTCGCAATTTTTTTCATATTGTTAACACTATTTCTTATATTTTTATATTTGGCCTATAGCTGAGGGGAGTTTCGTTTTATGGCTATTTTTCTGGCTTGTTCTCTTTTGCGAATTTGACTCCGCAACCGACTGTCGAACCATGGTTTGTCATTGATTCTAATGGTCGCTACAACGGTTGGTACACACTCCTCAATATTTATTATTTATTTATTTATTTATTTATTGGTGTTTAAGGTCACATACCTATGCACAGTGGCTAATCGTGACCGTGACAGTTTTACGGGTGGAGGAAGCCGGAGTACCCGGAGAGAACCACCGAGCATCGACGAGCAGCTGTCAGCTCTCCAACATCGTAACTCTGAACTCTGCACCGCAGCACAGGCAGGGTTAGATTGGTTGAAGACATGCGCACCATCGACGTGCAGTACGCCTCAGTACACAGCGTCATCGTGCCCCCATGTAGGCAATCGGGGTGAAGTGTCTTGCCCAAGGACACAACGCGGTTGCCGCAGGTGGGATTCGAACCGAGGACCTCTCGGCTTGCAGCCTGCACCACACTCCTCAATATTAACATTGAGAGTCGTTTCAAAGTTGTTGACGGATTCATTTATATCTAGTGGTTTGATGATAAGTGTTTCCCAGTCCGTTTCGGAAATCAGTTGGTTCATCTTACGGAAATCGGCTTTTTGTAATTTTTCACGTGTCTAACAAAATTTTGAGAGTGTGACTCAACGGGTGCGATGTGAGCATACGCAGCCAAGTGGTCAGAGCAGCTGAGATCAGCTGTCCCTGAGTGTGTTACTCTAAGGGTATCACTAATGATAATCGGGTCCAGTAACGAGACACTATTATTAGTAATACGAGTTGGGTCTTCTATTGAGTTTTTAAAATTGAATCTCATAATAATGGAAAGAAGTTTTCCCCGACTTTGAAGTAAATCACTGTTGAAGTCTCCCGTAAGGACAACAGAGGGGTTTATACTTAATGCAGTTTCGACCGATTCTTCAAGCTGAGTCCAATACAGCGGACAACATTCTCTTTCAGATCTATAGGTAACGCAGAGCAGAAATTTTGTCCTATGGCCAATCTCCAGCCACAGTATATCATTATCAAACATAAGAGAACTTAGTTCACGGTAGTATATTTTATCCGAAATATACACCGCAATGCCACCACCGTACTGATCTCTGTTATGGCGAACTGGTTGGTGATAGCCAGGGAGAAGTATATTGCTACTATCGAAATTTTCCTCAAGATGCGTTTCGGTAAAACAAATAATGTCGAAGTGGTGTTTATTATCCTGAAGATCTGAGAGCTTGTTACGTATGCTGCGGATATTATAATTAATTAGTGAAATGGCACCCACGTTGTTGGATTCACTCATTGGCCCAGGATTCATTTCAACATCTCCACATTTTGCAAGCATAATGACTAAAACCAGTATTACCATAAGCCCGAGTTCTGAAGCAGTATACACATATTTATAAAGGTTTAGTTTTAATTTGCAACGAGGGCGATGTCCAATCTGCAAGGCCATCTTGTTGTGAAAGGTGCCTATGGACTGGCGGTAGTGATCAATATCAATCGCCATCGATTTTCACAATGAATACATCCGAAAACAACCACCATCCACACACACCTTCCACCCCACGACAGCCAATTTTCCCTGTCAACATGATGAAGTCTAGAAGCAGGATTTGCCGATTTGAAAAGAAGGTAAAATGGATTAACGGTAGAAAACAAAAAGAGCTAAACACAAGGGAAAAACTTGAGTTTATTGGCATCTCAAGCCAAAGTTATACTCATTTGGAAAATTTGTGGATTTCGTAAAAACTGGGTTTTTTTTAACTTATGATACGTGAGACAGGTCATTTAACACAAGCGGTAGTAGTAGTAGTAGAAGCAATAATAATAATAATGACAACAATAATAACAGAAATGATGATAACAAAAGCAATAATCACAATAACAACAATAATAATAGTAACTGTTGTCATTACCATCACCACCATCACCACCGTCACCACCACCACTATTATCAATAATAAAGATACTCAGCACTAATGTCGGTTTATGACTTGAGTACTTGAGATATCTTTTATCGTTGATTTTTGGTTTGATGCAATACAATTCTGTATGATAGCTGATACTAATTAGAGGGCTGGAATTCAGTATGGGCGAATGTGAGCGTTAGTTTATGGTAGCTGGCCACACGGTTGGTTCATTTCGATTATGACACCAGGTGAAACACAACAAAAATGTCACTGTAATTAGTGATCTTATAGATCTGAGAAAACAGGGTGGAGAAAACAGGGTGAAAAAGAAAAACAAAACTGAACTTATAAGGCAAATTAGGAACGAATGATAACAAAGCTGTTCAACGAACTGATGTCTGAGAAACAAAGTTATACTCTAAAGGCAAAATAAAAAAGAAATAATAACTAGACTATATACAATAAAATACAACATAGGTCGATACAGAGAACAGGAGTCAGAAAGGACTCGTCAGCAATTTACACGGTGGTAACGTTTTACCCTTAGGGCTCCCCCCCCCCCCCCACCTCTCCCCCCACTCAGGACGCCAACATTGTGTGACTATAATTCCCGTATTGAGTAGCAAGGAAGAGATATCGATTAGTAAACTCTGCATGTAAAAACGTCTACAGACATCATAGAACTAAAATCTGAGAAATCCCACCAGAAATTTACAGTGCAGTAATTTCCTCGCAACACCTCTCAGAACCCAGTTCAAACAGAGTACATTTTTGGTAATGGGAAACATTCCTGTACACCTAATAATCTTCCAATAGCGACAAGTAATGCAGAGGTGTACATGTAATTGCATGCGGGGGGCATTAACAATGGTTGCGTGTCCCAGAATCAGCTTTAAGAACGCCCCAATGTGAAAAAGGGGAAAGGCAAAAGACAGCAGGGCATCATAGATCGTAGAGCCGGCGACCTGCGGAGATACTAACCCACCCATACCACCCCACCCACCCCCATCCTACCCCCACACATGGAGCATTTGGATGATGAGTGTGCTTGCCCCGTAAATTAGGATTACCCTGCTCCGAAAAATGACGAAAGATGTTGAGCTGAGCAACCCAACCGGGCATCAGAATGCTAACCCTGCTTGTGTGGAGTCAGTATGTTGGGGCGTCTTGCTCGCAGTTGCTCGATGGCTTACCCGGGTACTCCGGCTTTCTCCATCCGAAAATCTGTCCGACAGGAAATGACACTGGCTGTCGAAAATGTCGTTAAACCCTAATAAATAAATAAATATCTTCCAAGTAATGCTAACTGAATTACATCACGTGCTTGTTGTCATTACAGATCGTATGTTTGGGATGAGAAGAGTCGGCCGCAGTATAACGTCAAATGGGTTTTAGGAAGTTACCATATTCGTTTCCAGGAACCTTTGTTTTGTACATTAGTAATTTCTCACAGCTTGACTTTGTAATATTATGCTTAATATGTTTCAGTGTGTTTTATTTTTTTCTTATCATCGCCTTTGGGGGTTCCTTGATTTTGTCCAAAACAGTGTACGTTCGCGACACTATGGTTGCTATGAGTATTCCCCTGGAGGAAACTGATCTGTTCGTTAAGGACAGTGATGATTTCCGGGGGGGGGGGGGGGGGTGGGCGACGTGGAGGAGCGCCGTTCCCTTACATTTTCTGAGTAGGAACATCATTCCCAAACAAGTGCAAAGCCTGGAATTGAGAATATCCCAAGAATTGCACAGCTAGTAAGACGAAGGAGGGCTCGCGACACAGCGAATCTCCTTCGTCTTGCTTGCAGCAAAACACACATTTTAGTTATCGGTAAGTTACTCGCTTTCTAAACTTTAAAATAATATATATACACCTGGAACTTAATTAAGCAGCCCCTGTTTTGTTTTGTTTTGTTTTTTTTTGTGCGCAGTGTTGTTAATAGAAACTGTCAATACTTTCACTCTTTCTATCAGATGGTCCAAAGTGATTGTTTGCAGGAAGAATGGTCTATTGACAAATGAAAGACAACACAATCATGAAAATAAACAGTATTTTAATGCTGCTAATTACACATACAGTACGTGGAGAGTGGATTGTAACTAAATCACCCGCAGAGTGGAGTTATCACCCAAGCTATAACTTTCAAATTTTGTACATATCGACAAAAAATACAAGCAATGTTTCAGCCAATGGACCTCCGGGTTTAACCCGGAGGTCCATTGGCTGAAACTTTGCTTGTGCTGGTTATGCTTTGGAACAAATTTGCAATTATTGCTTGAGTGGAATCTCCACTCTGCGAGTGATTTAGTGATAATACACTCTCCACGTACTGTATCTGGACAAATGTGTTTGATGGAAAATTGTTCTATCGACAAGTATGGTGCTGGAACGGTCAATGATGAAACAATGCCGGTAATTACTGACAAAAACTTGTGATCACCTGAACACAATATCAGTGTCTGACGTCAGCAGCGAGTATATCCACCACGTTCCCGGATGACAGCCTGAACCCTCCTCCTAATGCTATTAGTGTGAGACTTCTGATACGGCCCACAGAGGCAACTTCTGCCATTCTCATGCAATGCAGCTTCCAAATCGGTCAATTGCTATACAGGCGGATCCCTTGCTTGCACACGACGTCCAAGAAAGTCCCAGGTGTGTTCTAAGGGATTCAAATCGAGGCTCATTGCAGGCCAATGTAGTGTTGTAATAGCGTTGTTCTGCAGAAATGCTCTCACACCCCCCAGATCATTACTGGTCCTCCACCATAAAAAACAGTAGGTCTGATGATCCTTGGCACGTAAGCAGTATTTCTATGCATCCACACTCTCCCATCTGTGACGTGAAGTAGGAACTTACTCTCGACTGACCAATGGAATCTCCTCCATGTCCTGAGATTCCAATGCTGTCGTGCCATACACGACACCAAACGACGTCTTTGATGCTGATCAGACAGAGCTGGACGCTTGATGACCCTTCTGAACCACAAACCCAGTGCTTGGAGACGGGTTCGGACATTTTTGTTACACAAACGCCTGTTGGAGAGCCAGAGGCGTTTCAAAACTCCATTTGAAACAAAGGGTTCACGCCTAACGAGGCGTGCCAAACTCCGATCTTCCTGAGGAGAGGTCTTTTGGGGTTACCCAGGCCCTGGTCAGTCCTTTACATCGTTGGTTTGTTGGTGTTTTCGGACAAGTCTGCTGATGACAGAAGGTCTATAGCCAAGCTGCCTTCCAATAGCTTTCAATGACATGCCTAGTATTTGCCATCTTAATGCCTAGAATATTTTTCATAATTTGTCTAACAGAATTTGTTTTACCTTTTGCTTTCTACTTTTACCCCGGTTTCTTTTCTTTTCGGGTTGTTTTACACACCCGTTCAGTCAGAATTTGGATTCCGAGTACTTTTATCGCCATATTTCATTTGTTTTGTCGTCTATGTGTATTTTATCTTGTTGTGTCTGTACCCCTCAGACCGAAAGCTAGGTGAAAGTTGTTTGTTTCTTGTGCTATTTGAGCTTTATTAAGACGGATTTCTTTCGCTTTAGCCTCTTGCATCTCTCAGGTCCAGCACAATTGAAACAGATTTGTTTTATCAGAATACAGACCTTTTATATATATATATACTTAGATAAATAGCATCACACTGGTACATTAATAGACTAACACAAAGATCCAGCGAAAAGTTTAAACTTTAATTTTCGAGTGACACAGCACTCTTCTTCAGAAAACTAAAAACTACTGATTCAAAATAATTTACAAGGGTACTAAATACATTGAAAGGTGTGAAAAGATAAAATCCATAAAATAAACAAGTTACATATATTACAAACGGGATAACACGAAGCCTGATAAAATAATAATGGGAGTACATACAAAAGAAAATATCTATTAGGCAACGACGAATTTGGAGTGAACACTGGGTGATGATATGGTTTAGACAAAGCCGCAAAACTGAGTCACTGAATGAATGGTAATTGTTTTAAGGTGCTGACTGTATGGGGCGCGATGAAACAGTGTCTTGTTTCATCGCCCGTTTCATCTATATATATATATATTGGTTCAGGTTCGTAAATGAAGACAACAAATGATATCACAAAAGTTGCATCCCTGGTAAGTTGCATAAGCGTTTGTTTTGGTTTGTAACTCAATCATGTCTTAACAGAACATTTCCACGTTCTTCTCATAAAATGAAGGGAAGGCGAATCGTTCTGGCTGTCTTATTAGAGTAATGACATTCACTACGAAACATCAACGAGAATGCGAGTCTTCAGTAATCAATTTCAAAACGTTTCCGAGAAGACCCCCAGCAATTCGTCGATGATTGGTGAAATGATGAGCACTCGTTCCCCTACTTCTTAATTTAGGAACGCATCACTGGGCATTTTGTTTTACGAAATTTCGACAGCCAAGGTCACCTCGTGGCGGACAGTTTTACGGGTGGAGGAAGCCGGTGTACCAGGAGAGAACCACCGAGAAACGCCGAGCAACTGACTCTCCAACGTACGAATTCCGCACAAGCAGGGTTAGCATTGGTTGAAGACAAGTGCACCGTCGACGTGCAGTGCGTCTTAGTACACGTCGCCACCGTGCCCCCACGTGGGCAATCGAGATGAAGTGTCTTACCCAAGGACGCAACACAGCTACCATCACTGGGAATAGACATACAATAAAACTCTTAATGATGCTAAAGTTGTTTTATCCGCCAACGAATAGTGACCACTTATCTCTACAAAGCTATCTAATTAGATCCATGTTCAAGAACAGGACCAAGTGAAGAATAACACTCATCTGTGTATTAAACCTGTCTCCATGATGGATTACCAGTGTTTTGAGACATCTGACAATGTGAAGCAGCGTGTGTCACAGAATGAGAACAATTGTTAAGTACGTCAGAAGTTTATTTAATTTACAGAAGAAAACTAAGTTCAAATGACTTGAAACAAATGAACGATAAACTCCCTGATGCTTTGTTCTCATATCAGAACGGTAAATTCGATTTTTCATTTGCCCCATAGCATATGCCCTTGTCAACTAATCTCATTTCCAAGTGACAAAATAATAAATAAGATAACGCCGTGTTTCGTTTACCAAACAGTGCACGTTGATTATTTATATGGGCAATAGGTGAACGTCTGCGTTCATCGTTTTACCCAAATCAAACGGTCATAATTTATCCACAAACGAAACTCACGTGAGCAAAACTTTCCAATTTCCAAATTGCCTGAATGAACTCTTTCTGAGACAAGGTTCAACCAACTTCATATCATCTGGGTTTATATCAAACTCCACATTTACAAACTGTGTTTTCAGTATTTTCAGGAAGTGGTCAAAATCAGAATTAAATTTAATTCAGTGTTGCTTTGAATGACAGCACCCTTCTGTCAAGTGGAAAAGGAGGTTGAAGTTTTGTGTGGCCGTGGCCTATGACGTTCCTTTTAACTTACGCAATTCATTGGTCAGTACATTTTTTAACAACACAAGAACATGTTTCAGTGAAATGTATCGTTATTTCAAAGTGAATTTCAGAAATGCATGCTTTTTATTCAGTTATCACTAAGAAGTATGATGCGACCTGTTTTTTTTCACTTCGCGAAGTAGAGTGTTTACATTTATTGCCCTTCAAGTTTAATTATAAGGAATGGTCGTTTGTTGCTGTCTATTTGAGTTATGGTCCTCAAACAACCAAGGCCAAACGTAGTGTAAATGGGTACGCCCATTTACACAGTATGGCCTTTGTTTTTATACGCCCGTTTTGAAAAAGCGGGTCGTATTATGGTATACCGCTGTCCGTCTGTTCGTCCGTCCGCCTGTCCGTCCGGACACACGTCGTACGATAACTCAAGAACGCTTTGAGAGATTTTCGTGATTTTTGGGTAGGTGGTGTATATCGATGGAGGGAATCTCCCTTTCGTTTAGTGTCGCCGTTCGAGTAGTCACTCCAGAGTTATGGGACTTTATTACTTAGAAAATTGTTGATTTTTTACACGTCGCACGATAACTCGAGAACGCTTTGAGAGATTTTCGTGATTTTTGGGTAGGTGGTGTATATCGATGGAGGGAAGCTCCTTTCCGTTTAGTGTCGCCGTTCGATTAGTCATTCCAGAGTTATGGGACTTTATTCGTCAAAATATAGGCAATAGATGTATACTCATAGTGTGTGCTTCCCTCTTGTTATTAATAAAGGGCGTATCATGCGCTCATGGCGCAGCTGTTTATTTGGGGTTAATGAGCCCCGAAAAACAAAAGCCAAACGTAGCGCCCATTTACACGGCGTGACCTTTATTTTTGGGGTTCAGAACTCAAGAAATAGACAGAAACAAACGAATAGACAGAAACAAACGAGCATTCCTTATTTGTCACTTGATATTGTTAATGATATATTACATATTACGTATGTAATATTAAAATACGAACTATTGTATCCTGTTTGGTGATTAATAAAGTGTCGTGGGCTAATCCCCATTCTCCAATTAATATTTCTCTTCTTCGAACATTACTCGTCCACTGCACTATTTGTTGCATATATGCCCCCCCCCCCCCCCCCCCCGCCCACCTCTCACAATTCGGAAATATCCGAAGGCAAGAGGCTGGCGTTTCAAAAAGTACGCTGTAACTGACTCTTATGAGTTAAGATCGGGAGTTTACAACATATTACAAATTGTAATATGACACTCAATGGCTCCGAGAGCTGTCTGTTGTTTTGTTTATTAAAATTTTACAAAAGGAGAAACTTGGCTTTTTATGGCAAATTAACTAGAAACAGCCACTTCATAGATAAACCGTCATTAGGAATATCTACCGATACTGCACAATACTACTTCTCTGGAAAAAAAACATTACCAACTCTCACCATGCAGACTTTTATATACTGTCTAAAAAAAGTTAAGCCCCCCCCCCCCCCCTCCCTATAATACCAGTGGGTATACAGTAAATGGGTAAATTCTCCTGAGAAAACCTGCTATTTGCAGTGGGGGAATACGCATTATTTGTGAAGCAAGGGTTTCTGGAGATTTCTTTTTTATTGAAGGAATATTAGGCATCGCCGACGTCATCAAAACGTTAAAACACGTCACGTTGTTCAGTACCTGATGGAACAGCCTCAAGCATATCTAACACACCTTAACCCTTTATCTAACACGAAAAGCAGACGACACTTGCAAACAAAATTCTTGAATAACTATTTTTTTGTCTCAAAAACATAGGTTATGAACCCCTCGTTGGAACGAGCTCGACGAGCTCGTTCCAACGAGGGGTCATAACCTATGTTTTTGAGAAAAAAATGAAAAAATAATGAAAACTATTTGGCGATTTTTGAGAATAGCGCTGGCCGGTTTTGGCTGTTACGTTAGGTAAACGGTTAATCGGCGTGGCATGCTGCCCGTGAATTTCTCTCACTGTGATGTCTTATTTCTCTATAAGCACACGGCAGTGACGTGGTCAATAGCCAGCAAATATTCACCTGTTTTAAGGACGTATGCCGGATCAGACAGAGGAATGCAGAATGTCACAATATGAGCTATTCGTATACCCACAGGTATTTTTTTTTGGGGGGGGGGGGGAGTTGCTTAACTTGTTTTCGACACTATTTATGGAAATGGCAGTGTCTGTGTTATATGTCATGGTACGCACACTGTTGATATAATGGACAGAGAAGGATGTTACAGAACATAAAAAATTGTGAAAACGCCGTTTTCCTTATTTTTAAAAGAGTTTCAACATAGAACTGGAAAGCGTTTGTGCATGCAGAAGCGCGTAAAAAAATCCATGAAACACTCTTATTTTGTGCATACAATCTCTTCGTATTGGAACATAAACAATACACATTCTGTGAACAAAATTGAATCTCTCTCACTAAAAGTCGAATACCACATCTCAAAGCAGTGTGACTGATGGTTCACAAGATATTTTTTAAAGATTATTAGACATGGTTCCAAAATATGGGTGTTAATACCTTCACTCGAAAACCCCCACACTCCACCCCCACTGCCGAAAACACGGTCAGCTTTCTCGACGAATCGTCCCGGCACGAAACTTGATTTGGGACAAAACGCCCGTGCCGAGAAGGTTTTGAGAGGAAATGCCCCGGTACCATGTCCAAGTATTGTCAATGGTGGTTTTCGAAAAAAAAACAATTTCAAAGAATTTCAAGCTTATTGGACCGGGGGGTGGTATTTTCAGGCTTAAGATCTCCATTCGAAATATCTTGTGGAAGTAACTCCCACCCCTCCACACAAAAACAAAGCAGCTTAAATGTAGTCTACAAACATATCGCGAATTGGGGGAAATATTCACGCCGACATCTTATTTAATATAATTGAGAGTGGATGTATCATAACACAAATGGTTTCAAAAAGTCCTTCTGCTGCGGAAATACATAATTTGAAATCTCAAGTCATCCCATTCGTTGCATTGACCACCGGACGTTTCGTTCAAAGTCTGAAGGTGGCATAACACGACAACACGAAAAACTGATATCATTGAATACGGTGAATCCCAGTTAAAAGTCTATCCGAACTCGGCCGATAAAATTCGTAACGGAATCGAAGAATTTTCGAATGGAGTATCTGTCAATCTATTGTTCACAAAGGTTTAATTTCTTGACATAAACAAGGAAAAAGTTTCCTAATTATGAAAACTGTATTCTCATAGCCAAAATTCCTCCGATGTTATATTTGCTTTTTAACTCTCTACCTAACGAATCGCCCGCATCCGCCCGCGTAATATGCAAATTGAGCAGTTGAAAAAATTAAATTTTTCCAAATATTTCAACAAAACCATATCATGTGACCCCCTCATTGGAACGAGCTCATTGAGCTCGTTCCAATGAGGTGTCACTTGATATGGTTTTGTTCAATTTTTTGGAAAAAATTTTTAAAAAATGATATTTAAAATAATAAATTTTGATATCGTCTGCGTTGGGTAATGGGTTAATTAATAGGTCAAGTTCCAAGTCTCGTTCCTGAAATTTGACTATTGTTCCTCGTAAACGTTAACTAAAGATATACAAGTGAATATGGGTCGGAAGTGGAAATCATATTCAATATTGAAAAACACTGTAAAATACACACCGACATTCGCGACAACGGATGCAACATCACAGGACACGTCGATTTTGGCGAAGGAGCCGAGTTATTGCGTCAAATATATTGTGTTTTCTATTTGTTTTTCTTCTGAATCTAACATTTCTACGAGAGTACCGCGATTTGGTAAAAGGAACCAACCCAAGTGACATTGCGTTTTCTTCTAAAATTGTCTACGGAATTTCTGGATGGAATGTATTACAGACATGGTTGCAAAATACTGAAGTGGGCTATAAATTCAGAAATATTTATGCCAGTTTATTCTGCTTGCGCAACATAGAAACAGTTTATGTGATAAAGATGTAACAACAACAATGAAAACGAGAAGTAGTGACGAGGTCCCCTGAGTTCCAATGTGTTCTATGTACTAGTAGGCACAAAGGACACATTGGAACTCAGGGGACGAAATAGTACCACGGGTTCCCTCGCAAATGTCGTTGGCGATAAAATGTGTTCTTTTTGTTGACAGTTGTCAAATAAATTTCTGAGTGTCCTTCGGGTAATTGTTGTTACAGACGTGAAGGCGTGTATTAAACACAGAGCGACATGCGTGTGTGAATGGGTTAATCGATATGGCACTTGTGCCATGGCGAAAGGATAAAAATCGAGGCCTGCGACCTCTCGTTCTATCCTGCCGCACTGGCACTGGCACTCGTACGATATCGATTATCCCATTCACACAAGTGTATCGTTCTGTTTATCTATCCCAACTAATACGTGTGTACGCGCGCTAATATTCTTCAAACTGTTTGGAGAAAATTGTCAAAAGCTAGCTTCTGTTTTTTTATACTATTCTATATTATTTATTTATTTATTTATTTATTTATTTATTTTCTAGAGCGAAAAACCACAAATAGTGCTCAAAAACGCTTGACAGAAATAAATACACTTTTCTGAAATAAAGAGTCACATCTGTTTTGGTTGCCTCTAAGAGAGGTTCAGGAGAATGCTTCAGTAAATAGGAAAGTTTTAAGATTTCTTTTGAAGACATCGAGAGTGTCTGAAATTCTGACACTAATTGGCAGGGAATTCCACAATCTGGGACCCAAGATGGAGAACACATACTCATGAGCCTGATTAGATCTGCTAAAAGGTACAACTAGTTGAATTTGAAAAATCTCATGATTCTACCAGAAAGTAACAGATTAATGAGATTATGGGTGGTAGTTGACTGGGTAATGAAGTATAAACCTCGGGTATACAGTAAGAGACTTGACATACAATTAAAACTGAAAATGAATGACTCTAAAACTGAATTCTTAGTGATATCCGGGGTTCGCATGCCTACACCCTCTGTTACCTCAATTCTGGTTGGAAACAACATCACTAAGAAAATGAATCGGCCAGGAATATTGGACGGATTATGGACTCAAATTTAAAACTAGACATCCATATCAATAAAATATGTCAAAAATACTACAGGCAGCTTCGTAATGTTGGAAGACTGCAACCTTATCTTAACCAGTCAGCACTTGAAAAACTTGTGTACTCCTTCATCACCTCACAACTAGACTATTGTAATTCAGTGTTAGTGGGGCTGTCCCAGTGCCTGATTCAGAAGCTTCAAAAAGTTCAGAATACTGCTGCTAGGATAATTACTGGTACCAAACGCTCTGAACACATAACACCTGTTTTAAGACATCTACATTGGCTTCCAGTTAAACAGAGAATTGATTACAAAATATTGACCTTAGTATTCAGATGTATCCACAAACTGGCTCCAGTTTACCTGCAAGAGCTCCTCACTGTATATTTAAACCATCACGCAGTCTCAGATCAAAAAACCAAATTCAAACTTTTTTCTAAAGGAAAAAAGTTTGCAAAATCTCATGATTCTACCAGAAAATAACAGATTAATGAGATTATGGATGATAGTTGACTAGGTAATGAAGAATAAACCTCGGGTATACAGTAAGAGACTTGACATAGAATTAAAACTGAGACCCGAAGCAATAGGCGAACAGTTTTGTCACATCTCTGACTTATCTTGTCATGAAAATTGACTTTCGGTAAGGTTAGCTTCCCTGAATTTATTAGACCGGCGAGGATAGCCCAATTAATTAATTGTTGAGAAAACACCTTTGATATCAGTAAAAAGGACGACGTTTCTTTTTTGTTGATTTTAATAAACGAAAACAACAGACAGCTTTTGGAGCTGTCTGTTGTTTTCGTTTGTTAAAAGTACAAAAGGAAACTTGGCTTTTATGGCAAGCTAATGAAAAGCAACTAAGTGACCGTCCACTTCGGCTGTTGGGGGCGCGGTGGCGTTGCGGTAACCGGTTCTCGTCAGATTACCGAAATTAAGCAACGTCGAGCCCGGTTAGTCCTCGGATGGGTGACCGTCTGAGCGGTCGATTCGGACTCCCGCGTTGTGTCCTTGGGCAAGGCACTTAACCCCGATTGTCCACATGAGGGCACGATGACGCCGTGTACTCAGCTAGGCGTACTGCACATCGATGGTGCCCATATCTTCAACCAATCTAACCCTGTCTGTGCTGCAGTGCGGAGTTACGATGTTGGGGAGCTGGCAGCTGCTCGTCGATACTCCGGCTTCCTCCACCCGTAAAACTGTCACGGTCATGATTTGCCATTGTGCATGAGTATGTGACCTTAAACACCAATAAATAATAATAATAATAATAACTTCGGATGTTTGTTTCGCGAAAGTGTTTTTACAATAATTTGCAAGCTTTTATTCTTTCCATGAAAATACAATTAGAAAATCTTGTGGTTCTCTCCGGGAACTCCGGCTTCCTCCACCCGTAAAACTGTCACGGTCATGATTAGCCATTGTGCATAAAAATGTGACCTCAAACAGCAATAAATAAATAAATAAATACTAGTCTTCGGGAAAATGCCGTAAGTTTGTGAAATGATGAGAACATCGATGATACAAATTCACTAACATTTCGAAATTTCAATTTTTATTTGAAATGCCCACACCCTTAGAGATAAATTTACTGACAGCTTTGGGAAAATAAGGGGCGCTAATGTTCCCTGTAAATTTCTTTCAATGACGACAATTCGTTCCCCGAGTTCCAATGTGTTCTATGTGCCCGTAGGCACATAGAACACATTGGAACTCAAGGGACGAATTGTCAGTCATGTGATTCCCTCGTCCCTGCTAATAAATTTATTTATTTATTTGTTGGTGTTTAAGGTCACATACTTAAGCACAATGGTTAATCATGACCGTGACAGTTTTACGGACGGACGAAGCCGGCGTTCACGGAGAGAACCACTGAGCAACGACGAGCAGTTGCCAGCTCCCCAATATCGTAACTCCACACTGCAGCACAGGCAGGGTCAGAATGGTTGAAGATATGCACACCATCGACGTGCAGTACGTCTTAGTACACGGCGTCACCGTGCCGCCATGTGGACAATCAGGCTTAAGTGCCTTGCCCAATGACACAACGTGGGAGCCCGAACCGCAACGCCACCGCGCCGCCTGATAAAATGACCAACTGGAAATATACCTTGTTTGCTGAAAGGTCAAATGACAGCCGTACTTGTTAATCTTGTGGACGAATGTAAAATTAATCGCAGTTTGAGGATGAGTTGACTTTTTGAATTTCGCCTTCTAGAAGTATCCAGTTTCCAGTCATAACATGACATTTTATGACGAAAATAAAATAGCATTGCGAAAATAATTGCATGGCAATCAGTGGAAATGGAATTGAAATTATATATCTCATCGGAAATTAATTATGCCTCTCTTTGAACCTTGTTCACATTCGCAGTAAAGTAATAGGAATAATTATATGAACTGTGTAGGAGTGGGCCGAGGGGTTATTGAACTCTGAGAGATATTTTTATTTTATTTTCTTCTCCCCCCCCCCCTCCCTACCCTCCCCCCCTCCCCCCTTGTCTTCCTTCTCACAATGGAAAACTGACATGAATGTTCTTAATGGTACATGTATATTTCAAATCAAAACAACCCATACACACTAAAAACTAAAGTGTTAAAACTGACACTTTCAAAGTGTTAAACCAATTCTAACTCTTAGGATTTGATTTTAACACTCAACGTGCAATGTTTTAAGCACTTAGACATTACAATCGTCGAACATCTGAAACTTGAATGGATGGCACTTCCCATATGTCTAGCATTGGTGGTTCTTCCAGAATCGTCCATAATTTGATTTGTGCTTGGTGGGTACATAATTAAAAGGACACAACGCAGATGAAGCGGATCAGGCTCGAGCGTTCGAGCCTGATCCGCGTCATCTGCGTTGTTTCCTTTTAAGTGTCACGACATTACACTTGTCAAGTGGTATTATTTTAACACCTGACAAGTTCTGGGATATCTACACTTGAACAAAGTGCTAGTTCAGCACTCAGTAAGTGTTAATACAGCACTTCAAGTGCAGTTTTTAACACTTTAGTTTTTAGCGTGTATAGTCTTCAGCAAGGGCCCTGTGAAGTTTCGAAATTCGATTCGAGTCGAAATTTCGATTCTATTCGATTAGATTCGAGTCGCACTGATTTGGAAATTTTCGAATTGTCGAGAGGTTTTCAAGACCTAGCAATTGTCTCCTTTTAAATTCTGTTATCACCAGGTCTCAAGTACTCAGTAGAAATCTCGGCCCTCTATTGAAATCATAGTGCTTGCAAAACTTTTACTATTTTGGTGATGGTGAAACGATGCTACACGGCAGCTGAGATGGGCGGTATTGGGAATTTTGAGTTCGGAATTTTTAGGGGTTAAACTGCAGTTTTCTTTCGGTATTCGGTATTTGACTTGACTTCGATTTGATGAAAGTACAAAACTGGAATTCACATAGAAAAATATAGAATAAGTTGTTCTTGTATCATTCTACCACAGTGTTACAAATGCCACTGCGCGTCACGGTGTCATTATTTTGCCAACACAGATCATATCTACAGGACCTTCGTGACTATCTATTCAGAAATACACCTTTAACCCTTGGAACCCTAGCGGCCGCTTTTCCGGCCAGGAACAAAATACGTCATAACGTCATGATACAGGATGGCTGTTCAATAAATGTGTGAGGTAGACCAATCAATATTTTCAACGTGCAGCCCCGAGGCTGCACGTTGAAAATATTGATTGGTCTATCCCAAATAATGAATATGGACTCTTCTAATTGCTACCATTGAACTGGCATGGAAGATACCACTAGAGTTCAAAGGGTTAAAGGCCTCTTTCAGGTTTTTGCGATCTGAGAGCACGTGCACTTAATATGACGTCATTATGAGGTCCTGCTGATTATAATACTAGAGGTACTCGCCTCGGGGTGGCAAATCCCCCTGCAAATCACACTGATACTGTAACCATGGAACTATTTACATGAAATTAACATATCAATTGTTGGTATTATTCACTCAAATAATACAGATAAAATTACCTGCATTTGATGAAATGTCAAGTTTGGTCTCGATCGGAACCGATAAGATTGTGACTGTGAACCTGACCTTTGGCACAATGACCTCAAAATATGTAGGGCTCTTTCTTTCAACATGCTCAACGCACATTTCAAGTTGGGTTTCGAACGTGATGCATATTTTTAATAATTAAGAGAGCCGAAACCAGCTCCAACTGATAAAATTTTAATTTCAATATCACTGTGACCTTGGCCTTTGGCATAATCACCTAAAACATAAATAGGGTTTTTCCTTTCATAATGCCCGATCCACATGCCAAGATGGTTTCGATCAGGCAAACAACATTTTAATTAGAGAGTGGAAACCAACTTTGACCGGGTAAAACTTAAAAATTCAAGGTCTTAAGCTTCTTCCTCTCATCATGCCTAACCCACATGCCAAGTTTGGCTTCATTCAGTTGGTCAAGTAGAACTTTAATTACAGAGTGGAAAGGTGCACTGATAGAAAATTAAAGTTCAAGGTCAGTGTGACCTTAACCTTTGGCACAACGATCTCAAAATATTTTAGGTTCTTTTCTGTCATCATGCCTAATCCACATGCCAAATTTGGGTTCAGTCGGCCACGCGGAATTTTAATTTGAGAGCGGAAACCAACTCCGTCTACAGACGGAAGGACGAACGAATGGATGAAATTTTCTCGGGGGGATTAGAATCATCTGGTCAGTGATTTCTATTCAAGTCTTCCCTGCCTGTTAAGGCAGCTAAGACTCGGCCACAAATGAGTGCTTGAGAAACTATTTTTCCATATAATAGGCGCGGCGTCCCTATTAATATTTCATTTCGACCCCATCTTATGGATCTCATGTGGTGGATCTCATGTGGGGTCATAGTCACGTGCCATGTTGGGTTGTCATGGTAGCCCTGTGAGCGGCCATTTTGTTACGTAATTACCATAGTGATACATGGTCTTAGCGAGCATGAGCAGCGTGTGTTGTTAGGATGATACATGTTTCCTTCGTTCAATTTGTATATTGGAGGCCACCGTCTTGGTTTCTGTTGTAGCACATAGTTGCTATGTGCCCCAAATCCTCTAATAGCAAAGGGGTATGTTCAGAGGTTGTATTCAGTTGAATAGGAGTAAATCTAATTACCCAAATAGATCTGACAATCTATCCACTGCACCAAAAATCAACCCCAAAACAGTTTATTTATTATTTAGATTCCCCAGAATGCTTTTTTTCAATAACAGGCGCGTTTCTTTGCATAAGAGTCATTCAGATTACCTAGAATCCTGGGTTAGAATTACCACGAACAACCCGACAAGTTGCACTAGTTAGGATTCCCTTAGAACCATTATTTTAATTGGAGCATCTAATGCTATAGGCTTCTAATATCACAGAGAGGCTTACGAAACTAGCATGTTGTGGTATAAGGTGCGTTTCTTTGTATAAGAGTCAATTTAATTATCAAGAATTAACACAAACAACCCGACAATTGTTTTACCAGTTCAGATTCCTTCGGAATCCCCTGCTTCTGCCTATCCTAGTCTGTTATAGCTTATTATTCTCTCCATTGCTTAGTCAGTCCTGTCTATGATATGACTTCCCCGATCTCTCTATAAATTATTCTGACTTTCCAAGACATATGCCTATGTGACTATGTGCTACATGTAATGCGCACGCATTGTGCTAATTCACAATGCGTGCGTACTTGTAGCACATAGTCACATAGGCACATGCTGGATGTACCTATATGTGCTGGTGTGCTAGTGCACAATGTGTGCATATCACATGCAGTACATAGGCACATACAGGTATTTGAGGATACTTATGACATGGTGATAAACTATTTGAGGATACCTTTTGAGGATACCTTTTGAAGAATACCCTCTGAGGGACATTTATCTGAAAACAGTTACGGCTTCTAATCCACCGCCATACCCTTCAAAGTTTCAAGGCTACCGCTGCCGACTTGTCCATAGTCACCGCCATTTGTTCTATGTTCAATATGCATTGTATTCACTTTTAGTATGGCGTTCTACCAGCCTTGTAGACTCGTACTATCGTTGCTTTGTATCATTACTAATGGCTACCACTATGCTGTACAGAGTTAGAGTTTCTCAACAATTACCAACTTGTGGTACGACTATGGCTCTTAGGGGGCGCGATGGTTCATTAGGAAGAGATGCAGGCTGCAGGCCGAGAGGTACTCTGTTCAAATCCGAACTGCAGCAACCGCGTTGTGTCCTTAGACAAGACACTGAATCACAACTGCTCACGTAGGAGCACGATAGCGTTGTGTACGAAGGCCCACTGCACGTCGATTGTGCACTTGTCTTCAACCAATGCTCACCCTACCTGTGTGGAGTTAGTACATTGAAGAGTCTGACACGTGCTCGCCGTTACTCTGTGGTTCTACCCAGGTACTCCGGCTTCCTCCACCCATACACCTGTCCGACACGAGTTGATCCTAGTTGTCAAAAGTGTCGTTAAACCCCAATAATTAAAATAAATAAATACTACGACTCTTAGTAGCTCTTAGTACACTACTGCCACTACGGGTCTCAATTCATTTAAGGAATGTTCGTTTCTTTTTGTCTATTTCTTGAGTTATGAACCCCAAAAAAACAAAGTCCGAACTGTGTAAATGGGCGTAGCCCATTTACACAGTTTGTACTTTGTTTTTTGGGGTTCATAACTCAAGAAATAGACAAAAAGAAACGATCATTCCTTATAATTAAACGTTCGCGACCCAAATAAATAAATAGTGTTAGTCGTCTTCTTCTTCAGGGAACAAAGACTTAAAAACTAAAACTGTAGACATATTATTTTTCTGGCATAAAAGAGGGCGCATATTATTGAAATGCAGGTAGCAATTGACACACTTTCCAAGTCAAATGCACTTATATCATTAAATTTTTTATTGACCAATGAATTACGTAACGCAAAAAAAACGTCATGAGCCACGCCTCCCCCAAATTTCATTCAACTGTTCACTTCACGTAAAAGTTACGTTCCGTGGTAGGTGGAAGTAGGCCATCAATATTACATTGTATTTTGGTTTTGACCGTTTCCCGAGAACTGAAAAACACAGTTTGTAAAAGTAGAGTTAGATATAAAGCCAAATATTCTTCCTCAAATATAAAATCATTTTGATTTCCAAACATTTCATTCAAATTAGCAATGTCAAAATTGCCGTATTCGTCGTGACCAGCCATTATTTACAATCGATTTGGGTAAAATGATGAACGCAGACGATCACCCAGTGTGCGTAAAAATTGAAATGTCAAATAAATACAGTTGTGAAGAAAAAGAAAAATTGACCCACCACGGTCATTTAAATATTTTATAAATAATTTCATGGTGATAAATTTGTAATATAAATTTATTTTTCTTTTTCACATTTAGAACGTGCCAGTTTTCTAACTTCTATTGATTGAACACCATGTTGCAACTCCGAAGACTGGTATTTTAGGGGCGTGGCTGGGGGCGGACCTAATTGTGTTTTTTTCGGTTCATTGAGTTATGAAAAGAAAAAACAGAATCGTGTGAGCCAATCGTTTTATCTGAAAACGCATGAACCGAAAAAAAGTTTAATTATATCAAAATCAAAGTTGTATTCCAATACTGCTTGCTCGATTGACTCGAATCTTATTGAGCAAAAGCGATTATTACCATTATGTGGATGTACAAAATATGTATCCGTGTCGAGCTCCGGGTTCTAAGTGACTCGTCGTGATCTTCCCTTAGAACCCGGAGCGAGACTCATATACATATTTTGGACATCCACATAATGGTAACAATCATTCTATTTTACAATATATTGGGGATAAGTCAAGAATGTAGACGAATATATAACGAACTATTTATTCGTACGGATGAACAAAAAGAAAAACAATGGAACTCACGCGAAAGGAACGTGCTTATATCCGACCCCCTGATACAAACATCTGTATCAGGGGGTCGGATACACGACAGTAGCGGAGTCAATACAGACAAAATACATGTTGATTGTAAGATAAAATGAGCTATCGAGCACATGCATGAATGAGTGACTCCTCATACTGCTCTGCGACTCATTTCGATAAAAATCATTTCGGTAAAAACGGAATTGTACAGGGATTCTGGAGAAGGGACTCCAAAAGTAGAAGTCCGAAAGTGGGATTCCAAGCTCCTGTACAGCTCCAGATAGTCTTGCCATCGGATTCCATCTTGTCTTCAACTATCGGTCCTATGACTTGCCTCTTTTGTAGTCATCCAATACTGTAGACTTCTACCACCCTTACAGCTTTGTACCATTGCTATTGCCATGTAGCACAAATCCATACATCCTAGCTATGCCTGACCCTGCCTCGACTCTGCCCAAGGTCATGTCTTTAACATGCGCAATCAGATTGCTCCATTCATCGAGACTTTATCAGTCTCTACTAAGTCTAGACCCCGTGCAAGCTAGGGTACCTTACATATAAAGAAACTATGTTGATCATTCCGAGATGTGTTTATGCGTTAATACACATTGTGTCACAATGGGTACGCATTTCATGCAGCACACTGTGCCGATTTGTACTTGTTTGCTTATGTACAATGTGCACACAACATATGCCGCATACAGGAACATACAAAGAAAACGGGATTCTACGGAACGTGAGTCTGGTGGTTGACGAAATGTGCTTGTGTGCGAGTGTCACAATGTGTTCATACATCACTTGCTGGATGTGCTAATATGTGCTTATGTGCTAATTCACAATGTGCACACAACAAAGTCTAGACCCCGTGCAAGCTAGGGTACCTTACATATAAAGAAACTATGTTGATCATTCCGAGATGTGTTTATGCGTTAATACACATTGTGTCACAATGGGTACGCATTTCATGCAGCACACTGTGCCGATTTGTACTTGTTTGCTTTTGTACAATGTGCACACAACATATGACGCATACAGGAACATACAAAGAAAACGGGATTCTACGGAACGTGAGTCTGGTGGTTGACTAAATGTGCTTGTGTGCGAGTGTCACAATGTGTTCATACATCACATGCTGGATGTGCTGGATGTGCTAATATGTGCTTATGTGCTAATTCACAATGTGCACACAACAAAGTCTATACCCCGTGCAAGCTAGGGTACCTTACATATAAAGAAACTATGTTGATCATTCCGAGATGTGTTTATGCGTTAATACACATTGTGTCACAATGGGTACGCATTTCATGCAGCACACTGTGCCGATTTGCACTTGTTTGCTAATGTACAATGTGCACACAACATATGCCGCATATAGGAACATACAAAGAAAACGGGATTCTACGGAACGTGAGTCTGGTGGTTGACTGAATGTGCTTGTGTGCGATTGTCACAATTTGTACACACATCACATGCTGGATGTGCTAATATGTGCTTATGTGCTAAATCACAATGTGCACACCACACATGTAGACCATACAACGCAAATGGGATTCTGTATGGGGTGGAGTAGATAGTGTTTGGGTAAGTGTGTATGCTTGTAGGGTGTTTTGCAGTGGTTGGGGTTTGAGAAGGTGGAAATTGGGCTCTAAAAATATAGTGACCTATAGCCTTGCTGATGTGGTCAATTTAACTTATTCAAATCGCCAGATTGCTTGTAAATTGTAAAACCTTGTACAATTTTTAAAAGCATGAGCATGAGGTTTTATAATTAGGTAAACGAAATGCTTGTTAATTATAAAAGCTGCCGTCACCGGCTGGAAAACATGCTTTAACTGGTTGAATGCAGGAAGACACTATCAGGGATTTCAAAAAAAATATGGTACCAGAGCAAGAGCCAATGTTTTCGGTGCTCATATTTCATATTCAGTCAAATTGTTTGTATGAAGTTGTTTTATTACAATTTATTGAGAGTGCCTTTGGGCACTCTCCAATAATTTATAATGGTATAAATTCTGAAAAACAAATTCAGACCACCAAAAATTATCTAGCCCTCAACCAGTAAAACCATTTGAATGTTGGACTTTCAAAAAACATAATTTTTTAAAATTTGTTAATGTTGATGGTGTGGGGATGGAATAGGTGGTGTTGGGTGGGGTGGGATGTGGGCTGGGCGGAGTGAGTTGTAGGGTTGGTGTGTCTATATATTGATTCATAGCCAAGACAA
Source organism: Pictodentalium vernedei (assembly GCA_031216915.1). NCBI lineage: Eukaryota > Metazoa > Mollusca > Scaphopoda > Dentaliida > Dentaliidae > Pictodentalium > Pictodentalium vernedei. The sequence continues at coordinate 403,148,551 of CM062291.1, forward strand.
TCTGGTCAATTATGTGTGGTAACGTGTTTCAAATTTTAGGCCCGTTTATGAAACTTCGCATGCAATTACGCTAAATTTTGTACACAAGCCTTTATAAGCTGATCCATCAGAAGGCTACTCAACGGTCCAGTCGCCAGATAGCAAACAATTCTTAAAATGTTTCTTAATTATTGGACTTTCAGAAAAACATAGTCTGGAAAATTCCCTAATTGGGGTGGGGGGGCGTAACCATATACTGGCTCATAGCCTATATGTTAGCGATGGTGCCATCTTGGTTACATTGAATCTCATAAAATACCTTTATGTGATGCGGGTGGTGTTGAGATGCAAGGTTTGATGGGAAGGTTCACAATCCCACTCGAGGACAAATTTGATAACTTGTTCTTACCCCAGAGCAAGTTTATCCAAGATCGACTTGTCCGTAACATTTACGCATCTGCCTTGAGTTTAAATCTGAACAATAAGGCCATCCACCGTGAAGCACATATTATAACGGAATAAGCCAGGTGCTGAAAAACTTTAACGTTCTACCGGATCCTGCAGTTTCTCTGATGTATATCAGCAAAGCATTTTTGATACGAGACGAAAAGATGTGTCAACTTTCATCTGGTCTTAACATTAGTAGTGATGTATGGAAAATTATCTTCTATGAAATGCATCTCCGGGCAAACGAACGGGCGACGTTCTGTATTCCTCTTAACCCTTTACTTAACATGAAAAGCAGACGACACTTGCAAACAAAATTCGTGAATAACTAATTTTTTTCATTATTTGTCTCAAAAGCATAGGTTATGACCCCTCATTGGAACGAGCTCGACGAGCTCGTTCCAAACAGGGGCCATAACCTGTGTTTTTGAGACAAAAAAATGAAAAAAATAATGAAAATTAATTTGGCGACTTGTGTGACTAGCGCTGGCCGGTTTTGATCGTTACATTGGGTAAAAGGGTTAACCTAAACCCTAGCTCTTTTGAACGACTATTTGGACTATGTAACAACCTCACTGAACATTCATGTCTTTACCTAACATAAAAAGAAAAACTGATCATGCGTATTCACAAACATCGATATTCAAATTTCACTATTTTCTCAATTTAAGCAATCAAAACATAGCTAGGACTCCTCATTAAAACGATTTCGCTGAGTGTGTGTAGATACAAAACGTAGAGAGTGGATTACGCCTAAAACATCTGTGGAGTTGAGTTCCCTCGTTGTCCGTGACAAATCATAAGAACGTCAAGCAATGTTTCAGCTGATGGACCTCCGGACTTAACTCGGAGGTACATTGGTAGATACTTTTGATTGGCATTCATATGCTCAACCAGAGGAATCGACAGTTACTGTATAGATGGACATTTCACTCCACGGGTGTTTTATTAGTCATTCACTCAGCACATACTGGATGTGTTTGAAGAAAAAAAACAATTATTCTAGAGAATAATTTATAAGTGTCGCTTTCTACTCAGGTTGTGTAAAGAATTAACACTTTTACTGCCACGCCCACTTTAACCATACAGGGAGAACCTCAATGTACGCCTGTATGCGAGGAAGTTTAATAAAATTTATGACATACTTGAAACTCTATCATTTGTTTAATTGATGGAAGGGGATCTCTGGGCCCTTTCCAACAATTAATCAGGTGGTAGGTGTAATATGCGCATACCAGAACGTACAGATTATCATCAAAAAATAGGTGACAATAGTCGCTTTCGGCACCGAAAGAATTAACCAAAAAAGTTGTGAACCGTTAATATTTTTCTGGAAAACCATCGCGTTGTAAATGAAGGTTTTAACTTTCAAACAGGGTTCAGTTAGTTGAGGTATGGGTGGGGCACTTATCCCGAGAGATGAGAATTTACTCCCCATCCAGACCACACACATATATGCACATGCAGACTCACTGTATTTACCCTTTACCTAACGTAACGGCCAAAACCGGCCAGCGCTATTCTCAAAAATCGTCAATTAATTTTCATTATTATTTTCATTTTTTGTCTCAAAAACATAGGTTATGACCCCTCGTTGGAACGAGCTCGACGAGCTCGTTCCAACGAGGAGTCATAACCTATGTTTTTGAGACAAAAAGTGAAAAAAATTAGTTATTCAAGAATTATTTTTGCAAGTGTCGTCTGCTTTTCAGGTTGGGTAAAGGGTTATCCTTTAAACATTTTTTAAACATCGTTCATCCCTTTCTCTATTTTTTCAATTTTTGTCCCAAACATAACTTGTGACCCTTCAGGGCAACGAGCTCATTTCAATGTAGGGCCATAAGGTACAGTTTTGAAACAAAAAATGGAAACTTTTAGATCTTTAATATAAACAAATGGAAGTGTCGTCTACTATGCGTGTTCCGTTAAGTGTTAACTTGTATATCTGTTTTGTTGATGTCCGGGCCTTCCTCCCCGCCTCCTCATAGTTACACCTAGTGCCACAGCTGGTAACAATACATTTTAAGATAACTTATTAGGCAGTTAATGAAGTTATTTAGACTTACGTTCTTCTTGCTAATAAATGCTTCGTGTTCATTAGCAGACTGAATATGATTCCATTTATCCGTATTGGTATTAACTGTCTTTCTTGCCTTTTGTGTGTGATCTGGTCTCTTATTTCTCTTTGGGTGTTGACAATATTAATGACGTGTGTACTAACTCATAAATAGGCTTACACCACGCTCTGTTCAGAAGACTTCATTTACATCGAGAGCAGCGCAGTACACACACCATTTTTGACATCAACCTCAAAATGATTGACTGAAGTAACTGAATTTGTGAATTCTCGAGACATTCTCCGCTGAAAGGTAGGTTTGTCTTCAACAATAATCAATCCTTATCGAGAAAGGGTTATTGTTTCCTGGCTAAAATCGTTTTTTATGAAATTGTTGCCGTGTTTGAAACCGTATATCTTATTACCCTCGCCTACCATAGGCGAAGCGCGGGTAGGGCTTTCATTAATATCCGTGTGTTAATTGCTTTCATTAATATCCGTGTGTTAACCCTTTACCCAAGTAACGGTCAAAACCGGCCAGCGCTATTCTCAAAAATCGCCAATTAGTTTGCATTATTTTTTTCATTTTTTGTCTCAAAAAGATAGGTAATGACCCCTCATTGGAACGAGCTCGCTCCAATGAGGGGTTATAACCTATGTTTTTAAGACAAAAAATGAAACAAATTAGTTATTCAAGAACTTTTTTTTACAAGTGTCGTCTGATTTTCATGTTAGGTAAAGGGTTAATGGCTGACAATTTTCGTCATTGGATGAGATTTACAGCAAAGTTACCTCCCCTTATTTTTCTAAAGTTGTCAGTAAATTTAACACAAAGGGTACGGGAATTTCATGTAAAAATTGAAATTTCTAAATGTTACACGAGTTGTAGGTAGGGAGCGCGGTGGCTCAGTAGGTAGAGGTGCAGGCTGCAAGCCGAGAGGTCCACGGTTCGAATCCCACCTGCGGCAACCGCGTTGTGTCCTTGGGCAAGACACTTCACCTCCATTGCCCGCGTGGGGGCACGATGACGCCGTGTACGAATGTACCTCTGGGTTACCCCGAGGTCCACTGTCTGAAATATTGCTTGTGTACGGGCTACATGTACAGAATTTGATAGCCTTACTATGGTCATAACGCGTAGATTAATGCGTAGAGCGACGTACTGTTTGTGCGCATTTCATGACATGACTTCTAGTTTTAACTGCAGAGTGGTATAAAAATACAGAAGCTGGCTTTTTACAATTTTTTCCCCATTCAGTTTGAACGTTTGACAATTATTCTCCGATAACAAAAAAGCATCTCTTTCATCATGTTTTGTACCATTATCGCCTGTTCGTTGTATCAACAGTGTTTTAATACAGACCCTATTTATTTATTTATTTATTTATTTATTTATTTATTTATTTATTTATTTATTGGTGTTTAAGGTCACATATTTTTGCACAATGGCTAATCATGATCACAACATGAGTATCAACTCAAGACCAAGGGTGAGCGTTAACAAGCCAAGTTGCCCATTTTAGAGAGGTTTGCACCTCACAAGCATTGGTGACTGGGTCCTTATTACCAGTAAAACAGAGCCCGTTTACCGCAGTGTACAAGCACTTCTTCACTTACCGGGGTTCCCGAGGGGAAATACGGACCCAATCCTTTCGATTAATATAAAAGTTTAGGAGGTGAGATTTGCTAATTTTTCCCCTGGGAAGAATAAAAACTTTTGTAACTTTTAAGAAACGAAAACTACAGACAGCACCGAGGGCTGTCTGTCTGTCGTTATTTTTTTATTAAAAGTAACAAAGTGAAACTTTTGATTTATTTTCTACCGATGCCACACAGGTGTTTTCTCAACAATTATATGCATATTAATTGGACCTTCCAAGGGGCGCGATGGCGTTGTGGTAACCGGTTCTCGTCAGAACACCGAAGTTAAGCAACGTCAAGCCCGGTTAGTCCTTGGATGGGTGACCGTCTGAGCGATCGAATCGGACTCCCGCGTTGTGTCCATGGGCAAGGCACTTCACCCCGATTGTCCACATGGGGGGCACGATGACGCCGTGTACTAAGGCGTACTGAACGTCGATTGTGCGCATGTCTTCAACCAATCTAACCCCGCCTGTGCTTCGATGTGGAATTACGATGTTTGGGAGCTGGCAGCTGCTCGTCGTGGCTAAGTGGTTCTCTCTGGGTACTCTGCCTTCCTCCACCCAATTAAACTTGTCACAGACACGATATGACCTTGGCTGTTAACTGGTAGAGTGCTGGAAGCCCATATTTGGGCTTTACTCTGAAGTGTAGGTGTTTCAACTTGAAGGTATCATTTTTGGTGGCTGAACTTCATATTACCTTTGAAGTTAAATAGTTTTGTCTGTCAAGATTGCCTTGTTACAATTTATGAGAGAGTGCCTATTGGCACTCTCACATAAAATGTAACAAGGCAAAGATACATAAACAAATTTTGATGACCAAAAATAATTCAGCACTCTACCAGCTAAAGTGTCGTTAAACCTTAATAAAACAAAACAATTGGACCTTCCGCGTCCTCCTAATAATTTCAGGGGAGATAACGTTATCTAAAATCTATTTTCATGACAAGATAAGTCGGGGGTATTCTGTGTCTGTTCGTGCTCAAGACGAAAAGTGACTGTGAGATTATTATTATTCCTGATGGGTGAGGGTGTGAGATGCGGGAAATCTCACATGAGGCTTGCCGAGTGTCTGGACCAAATATCTAGTCTTGAGAGTGAGATTTCTCCATCTCACACCCAACCCCCATCAAGGATAATTTTTCTCCCCCCACCAAAACACCCAGAAGTCATCAAAGGAAATTCAGTGGCACGTGCAGCTATATCTTTATTATCCATTTCTGAAAAAAAATCTGGTTTGCTTATCGGAAGAGCACACAAAATTTCTGTATATAGCACAGGTATATACCACGAAATTAATTCTCTACGCCGGCAAGACAAGGGTTAAAGATTTGTAGCGAAATGAAGATTGACACATTCCGATGACGTCATATTATGAATTCAGCAATATATTCGCATAACTTTTTGAAGGGAATTTCGTGCAGCTCACTCCACGCATAACGGCATTCACCCAAAAATTCATTGAAAAGTCAAGTTTCCTTTGGTTTTGCGGTCTGTGCTTTTATTCGGTTTTCTTCGACAAACGTTCGCCTGCTAATGTTTCCGAAACGCAACACCATGTTGTTTCTTTACAGAAGAACGTGCGATGTTGAATAGTCCTGTGGTCATTAAATCTGTTCATTAGCCGCTCACGTGGGTCATGTGAGACATATCTATCTCACATGGCCGTCTCACATGGGACACGCATATCTTGCAAAGGAAGTGGGACGAGAAAGAACATTTCTCCCTTTTTAACTTTACAAGTATGAAAGAAAGCAAGTCGGGATTTCCCATCGAAAATGCTGCATCACAAAAGTATAATATAATTTAATTTTCAACCTTTCTCTTTTTCATTTTCTTTCTTATTTACTAAAGGAATGGTCTGTTAGATTGGAAGCAATACACGCTAAAAACTAAAGCGTTAAAAACTACACTTGAAGTGCTGTATTTAACACTTACTAAGCGCTGAACTAGCACTTTGTTCAAGTGTAGATACCCCAGAACTTGACAGGTGTTACAATAATACCACTTGACAAGTGTAATGTCGCGACACTTAAAAGGAAACAACGCAGATGACGCGGATCAGGCTCGAACTCTCGAGCCTGATCCGCGTCATCTGCGTTGTGTCCTTTTAATTATGTACCCACTAAGTGTAAATCAAATTATGGACGATTCTGGAAGAACCACCAATGCTAGACACATGGGAAGTGCCATCCATTCAAGTTTCAGATATCTGACGATTGTAATGTCTAAGTGCTTAAAGCATTGCACTTTGTGTGTTAAAATCAAACCCAATGAGTTAGAATGGGTTTAACACCTTGAAAGTGTCAGTTTTAACACTTTAGTTTTTAGTGTGTACGCCTGCTGATATACAAATTATCTACAGAGCATAATCCCAGGCTCTCATAGGCTTATCGCAGTCAGGTGGTTAATAAATATTGGTTTGCAACACTCCCCATTAGTAAATCCCTAAATATAATGTGCGACTTTCAAGGAAGCTAGTAAATCCCATGGAAACCTTTCCGTGGTTTCTTGCAACTCTTTCAGAAAATGTAATATAATTACTTTACGCAGCTTGATACTTGTGGAGCGATAGCATAAAAATGACACCGAATCGAAGAACATCTATACTGCAAAAGGATATCAACAAAAATATGTAATGAAACTACATGACAGATAACAAATGCTTCTAGCGACTGGAGAAGTTAACCTTCTGCATCCTGATGTCAAAATACCGAAGTTTTCAACAGCAAATGTTTCCCATGATGCAAACGAGAATTTGATAAATTATTTCTTGTTTGACAGAGCTCATTGAGCCCTGTCAAAGATATACTTTGTTAAATTTTTCATTCTGCATGGACAGTATGGAGTTAATGGTGGAAATTTTTACATACGACCAGAGTGGTTGGAGTTAATCATTATTATTACCACTTTTGCGGGCGTTCCTAGCACATTAACAATGTTTTACCGGGCGTTGAAACCTCGTAATGCTCAACAAGTACAAGTCATGTGACGTGTTGGGCCGTTATTGACTATAACAGCCCAACACGTCAATAACAGCCCGACACGTCTAAATATAGACAATGACGTCACATCTCTCAGCCGATCAACAATATTTTTCCCAGATTTCCATTTGGATCGAAATTCAATTCGGATTTTTTAATTTGTAAACACAATTAACACATTTGTTTCAAGTGTTTTCCTTTGTTTCACGGATAGATAATGTATCAAATGAAGGAAGCGATACATTCAAAGTAAGTGATGATATCTTTGATGAATGAACTCCTTGACTAAAATTCGTATTTCGAAGATATTTTTCATCATCTAACTTCCCAAATTTCGCAGTAGATTTATCAGAAGATAGTCATGTTACCCGGTTTGTTTGTTAACAAATCAGACGATGGTGTCGCTGTTTTTTTAATTCTAAAACGTCAAACTTCATTTATTTATCTTATTTCCCATATAAATTAATTGATTAATTGTAATGTCCCCGATGTACGAAAGTGGCAATAATAGAAATAACATGACTTTGTCGGGCATTACAGTGTATCAACGGCCCAACAGAAATGGTTAACAGCCCTTGAGCTTATTAGCGGCCTTCGACTTCGTCGCGGGCCGCTAATAAACTCTTGGGCTGTTAACCAGTTCTGTTGAGCCGTTAATACACTGTAAAGCCCTTCAAAATCATGTTATTGTTATATTAACCAATTGCCTCGAATAAAAGTGTCACGTATAATAGGTGTATCCAAGACCAATGCCATCAGTTTACTTGAGGTTGATCAACAATTGAAAATAGTTCCAGGTGTGTAGAGGCACAGTGGATCAATAATGTTTCAAATACTTACACTATCGATCGAATGAAATATTTTTTTCAGCGTTCGACATCGACAAAACGAATATTCGATATTACTTTCCAGTTCCATATATATGTTTAATTTTAAAAGCAGGATGAAAATTTCCCACGACATGGCTTTTAAATCGGAAGAGAATTGACGTTCCCACTCAAGTGTTTTTAAAAATAGAAACTTAGCAAGATTTTCGATTAATGCGATGTTAGCAAAATGAGCCCGTTAGAGAGAATTTTTTGCTTAACTCTTCACCCGCTGAGTATTTTCAATTTTTTTTTCATCAACTGTAGTCATGGCTTCTATAAAGCAGTCATGACTAGATTTGATGAAAATATAATTTACATTTTACTCAAGAAATCATTGGTCAAAAGTCCGACTGAAAACGTCCATTCAATTTAAAGGGTGAAAATTTGATTAAAAGTGCCAAATTATGCTTTTTTCAATGGCCAGAGATTTTGTGTCTTGGGCAGGAATACCCTCAGCAGCATGCAAGCGGTTAAACAAACTCAATGACCGGTTAGCAAACAATTAACTCCCTGCGAACCACTCTTTTTGGATTCGAATCGAATCTCGAATCGAATCGAATCGAATCGGGTGTATCATTCGAAATCGCATCGAACCTTGAATCTAACAAGAGCAACGCGAAGCGTGGCATAATCCCCTCGACGGTGTCATAACGGTAGCCGTATTGAATTAGCTAGGTGGACCAAAATCGAAAGGAAGCATTGTCTAGTCATCCACAAGTGACCCCTAAAATTATGATTTCATGAAATAAGCGATTTTCAAATCCAACATGCAGTGAATGCAAGAGAGGTCGAGAAACATCAAGCTCGGCCCATGTAGGGTTACAGCGGTTGAAGACATGTGCACCATCGAAGTGCAGTACGCCTCAGTACACGGCGTCATCGTGCCTCCATGTAGGCAACCGGGATAAAGATCCTTGCCTTAGGACACAACGCGGGTCGTACCGAAAGGGGATCGAACTCGGGACCTCTAGCATTGAAGTCCAACAGTCTACCACTGAGCCAATATTACAGTGTATCTTTGTCCCAAAATGCATTGCATCTGTTTGCATACCAACCATAACGCATTCTGAGCAGTAGTATACTGTATATGCATTCAATGACAGGAAACTTGGGCGATTGTCACTGGAACTCAACTGGAGACAGGGGCGGGCGTCGTATGGCAATGGCAAAATGCAGCATTTTTTTCCAAACAGTGTCTACTTTGAAAGCAGTACATGGGTTTTCATAATTTATGCAACGATTTTCCACATTCAAACTCATGTAATATACAGAGATTGCAGAAAAATGAAGATATCCTGGATATTCCCTTTGTGTGCTGTTGTGAGGTTATCATTGTTAGTTACTCTCATGCGTACCCTAACTATCTTGGGATAACTTGAGAGTTCTGGCAGCAACCCAAGTTCACCATCGTGATGTCCACCACAATGTCCAGGATAGGAAATCTTTGATAAGGACAGTTATATGCTTTCAGTCCTTTGAATCATAAGGAAATAAATAAAATTTTGATTGTTTATTGATTTGCATGAAAAGGAAAGAAAAGGAAACAATAAAATCATCTGCGGTATGTCGTCGAATCAACTTGCTGTTGATAAAATATCACTCAACCTGATTCAACATCATAACAGAAATATTATTATTCATATATTTGTTACTGCTATTGGAATTACTTTATCAGATCTGGTCTCAACTTTAACTGGTAGAATGCTAAAAAAAAATTCCTGACCACACAGGACAGAGTTTTTTCATCAAATATTGCTCTGTCCCTATCCAATCAAATGTGACTGAGCAATGTCTCTTGGTTTCCAGCACTCTACCAGTTAACTGTTTTGTGACAGCTATTGACCATGCATTGGCGTTATTGATCACGTACACCACATTACTTATTATATTGACTTGCAAAACCATTCAGATTGTGTTTACCTTCAAAACGTAAGCTTTTGATGTGGGAGGGGGAGTGGGTATAAAAAATTTATCGGAAAAAATTGCAGGTTAGGGTGGGTGGGTCCGAAGAACGGCAATACCAAAAATGAGACGTTATGTCAGCAGTAGCCCCCCCCCCCCCCCGCCCCCAACCACACCGTCCAGCTGCAGTATTTATTATTACATCATATCGAACAAACCTAGGAAGAATCTTGCTAACCATCAGGATTCCAGTCCTAAGTACACTGCCTGTTGTCAAAGACCTTGTCCAGGACATGCATTTTCATTCTTGAACTAAACAATAATTTAACAAAACACTGGAAAAAAATCTGTATTTGCAAAGGACACAACGCTGATGGCGCGGATCAGGATTGAACCGATGACAATGGAGTCCAATGCTCTCGACACCGAGCGATCCACCTGGTCAAAGTATCCCCTGCATACTTGATAATATCCACAGATTACCGAAGATGTCATCTCTTACTGTGTTACAAAGCGACACAAAACTGAATTCAACGAGTAATGTCCGAAAAGGTTTATTTTTAAACCAAAACTGACATGCCACGACTTGCCACAAAATTGTATTTTTGTCTGTGGGTGGTGCTGTAAGGCATCGTGTAATCGGTCAACGATAATTTGTTATCAAGTGCAACTCTCTGAAAATTGTAACACCATTTTGAAAATTTAGGATTTTCTGCAAGGTAAAATAGTTCGTAGGGTAGCGGAACGGAACGGTAGTTATAAGTATATTTCAGTCCGTGGCGGCGGAAGTAAAATAAAACTGAGGTTGGTGCAAAACTAATTATTTTTTTCAATTTTTCCCTCATAAAGCATAGCTTCGGCCTAAAAAACTTAAAAATCTGTTTCTCATGCCCTCTCGCATGGTCCTTTAGGCTGCCGCATGCTCTCTTTTTATAACCAATGTAAACTGGAAAAAAAGTAAAAATTAAATGGCTTATGTCTGATATTTTACCCAAGCTAAAAAAAATGATAAATTTGTCCCTTGAGTGCAAGAAGACTTTGCAATGCTTTAGCATTGCAAAGTCTTCTTGCTCTCAAGGGACGAAATACACCACCACCAATGCTATTCTGTAGATTATGAGGCCTAAAATATAAACCAAGAACATGGACTTTTGATGGCGAAGAAATAATTACAGAAATAAAAAATAAAATAAAAACCGCTCGTCCGCATGCAATTTTACAAATAATGGCCGGAGAAACAAGATCTACTTTGTATGGCCTTATGACTCCTCATTTGAATGATTTGGTTTCTGAGGCAAAAATTATGAAACTCTTCACTTATTCCAGAATATTTTGTTGAAAGAGTCGTCTGCTATTCCTGTTGGGCATATGGTTAAATAATAATAAAGATTAAATGTTGATCGTTGGGTAATTATTTATCATCAAAGGAAGGAGTGTTGCAAAATATCTGAACTGAACTAAATGGGGACCATGACTTTCCTGAACCCCCTCAACCTATTTTCTCCGTCACAGAGGCATCGAAACACCAACAATGGCGTTGACACAGGTATCTAGGGGTTTTTTTTAGTTTTTTGAAACACGTAGCTCTTGCAGTTTTTACTGGACTGTAACGCGTTTTCGGTACTAACGTGATTTTTTTTTAAAGACGAATATGAGTTTTTTTTTCTTTTTTGCTTATTGTATATTTGTAGGTAAAAATAGAGTGGTGTCCTAAGGGGCATACAGCTGCAATTCTAAATGTTTATTGATTATTCGAACTGCCTCTGGACATCTGGCGCATTCTAAAAAAATTTACACACGCTCCTTTAAAAAATCGGTATACAGCTATTCGCAACAATGGGTGAATTTCCACAAACACCAGTATCGTTTGCAGGTGCAAGCGTGTGGTCGGGATTCTACAATGGGGCGCCCGAACGAGTTCTTTTCTTGGGGGTGGGGGCTTCAAGGATGATATTTGAAAAGCCGTTGTGCGTGGTTTCGGGGGCCTCCCCTAGTCCTAAGGAGGAACCTCCGGTTCTTGCCCCCTGCACCCACCTCCCTTCATGGAAGTGGGAGGAGGGGGCATCGATCAGATGGATCTAGTTAGGACTAGCCAACCTCCCACCCACCCAACCCCTGAGAACATATCGGAAAATTTAGCGCTCTAAGAGCGAATCTAAGGCATTTATAGCATTGTAACCCGTATATTGGATGAGACCATTTTGTGGCTTTATGTTGTGTGAAAGAGTTGCATTGGGCCTATGTTTGGGGCTGCGGAAAATTGAGGGGACCCACCCCCACCCAAACCCTCAGGAACGTGGCGTTTGACGGTGAGGAAAGTCTCAAACTTCTCACTCCCACCCCCGCCCCAATCCTGTCCTAATTTTCAATACTTAGAAATGTTGTCTCAAACCCCCAACAGCTGAAACTTTCTTTCTTGTTCTATGGTATTATATTTCATGGCATTCTACACATGGCAATGACCGTTTTCTATAAAGGCATTTGATGCTTTTAACCACATTTCATGGGATTTTCCAAAAGGAGTCCATATTTGGTCCCTTGAATGAAATAAGGCGACATCTGCCACGCTAAAGAGTTGCAGATGGCCAAGGCTGGGGTCCATTATTTGCATTCTTTTTTATATATATTACATTACAATTACAGGTAAAACTAAAAGTCCTGTCCCGAAATGCGCACAAATAGCACGTCGATATGCGCGTTAATCTACGCGATATGACCATAGTAAGGCTATCAAATTCGGTAAATATGTCCTGTGCACAAGCAATGTTTCAGCCAATGGGCCTCCGGGTAACCCGGAGGTCCATTGGCAGAAGCATTGCCCATGTTTGCTATGAGTAACCAGGAGAACCTGCAGTGCTTTGGATGCCATTCGATATGGCAATTGTGCGCAATTCATACGCGCAATTAAGCCCAGGTAAGCGCATAGTTCGTGACAGGACTGCTAGTTTTAACTGTACTTTTGATTTTTTTTCTATTACATTACATTACATTACAATTACTTCTGAATTTTTTCTGATACATTACATTACAATTACATCTGAAAAATTTATCTTTACATTATATTTCAATTACTTTTTAAAATGTAATGGCTATTACTTTTACGATTACTTCCGTCACTCCTGTTAGCTGGCCAAATTTCATGCAGTAAAGTTTCCAGTAATGCAAATAAGATTTTTATTACACGTTTGTTCTATGTAATCCCCATCTACAGCAACACTGAACGATGTGGAAAATGAAAATCTGTTCCGCACATATGTGCGGAACGAATATCGTTGACGGACTATTTTTAAATAGAAGCGAAATTTCACTGGGGTTTTCTACAAATCCTGTAATGCAATTACAATTTGAATCAGAAAATCGTCCCCTGAGTTCCAATGTGTTCTATGTGCCTCGCAAATTTGATTAGCGATAAATGTGTTCTTTTTGTTGATAGTCGTCAAATGAATTGCTGATTGTCCTTTTAAAAATTGCTCTTTTGGCGTGAAGTCGTGTAATAAACACAGAGAACGACAAGCGTATGTGAATGGGTTAATCGATATGGAACTTGTGCAATCGCGGAAGGATAAAATTCGAGGCCTGCAGCATCTCGTTCTATTCTTCCGCGCTGACACTCGTGCCATATCGATTAACCCATTCACATACGCGTGTCGTTCTGTGTATTAGCCACATCCAATGTGTCAGCCAAGGTTGAAATGGTTAAATTCATTGTTGCGTTATGGGGAAAATTTGTTGCTTGAATGTTTTACCCTTTTCTCGAGAGACATTCCCTTGTCACAGAATAAGTTTGTTTCTACCGGGCAACTGATATCGTGGGTCCACTTCATTAATAAGCCCACGAAATTCTTTACTGTCCACTTTTGTCATTGGAAGTAGATTTCCAGCAACAAATATAAAAAAATTAGGGTTTTTAGTGCAGGGGGGGGGGGGTGGATTTGTTGCTGCGGATCACTGTTTTATTTGTTCTCAAGGTATCGATGGTGACTTGTACGCCAGAGACGATTTCAAACTCTAGAACCCCACGGTCATATATTTCGAACTCAAGCGGAGAGGGTGCATTCGGATTTCTTTAGTAAATGGAAATTCACGGGTAGCAGTTGGAAAATTCTCACTAAAGGAGGAAGGGTGGCAAATGGTTTTCTCAAAAGGTAGGGTGGGTGTACCTTTGGAAATTCAGAGGTAGCACCAACTCCCCCCCCCCCCCCCCGCCTCGAACTAAGACATTCCAGCGATGTCCATTCCAGACAATATTAAAGTTATTCTTTAGATCAACTGGTGGCGATAATACTCTGAAGGCACTTTTGAGGGACGCCGATTCGATTGTTTTCACTGTATCCACCCTGATTTTATGGGCAATTGGAACGCGGTGTCAGATCAATGTATTCTCCTATGCCATTCTGAAAATGCAGTTGGACTCAACTTCTATACCATGTATTATCTTACTTATTTTTGAAATAATTCACCATATTTAATAAGGTACAAATGGAAAGGTTTTTTTGTTTCCATTATTCGAGAGTATGCGTGCGCAAATGCTTGCATTATTTTACAGAAAGCCTATTAAGTGTATTCCCAACGAAATAGCATCACTTGAGACACTTATGGTCACTCGAATTGAATGGAACAATTGAAACAGAGGTTTTACAAATTGGCATCATAACTGTAATTTGCGGATCGATTTTTGAATGAGCTGCGTTACAAGTGCAGGAATCAATTGGCTCTCACTCTGTAGCGTAATTTATTGAACGACAGTGTGTTTTTCTTCGCAAACTATTCGGGGACAGCTTCTGTGGACTTGACGTGGATGTAGCAGGCGATAAATTCTTTCTATCTCTTACCTGGAGTTGGAGGTAAATACAGGCTTTAGACGGTATTTTTTGCTTTCTGCTTATTTTCTTAACTCTAATCATCAGGCCTGGCATTCTATATGAGTGCAGGAGTGCTGCACGCCTACTACACGCCTAGAAAAAAATGAGGAGGGCAATTTTTTGCACCCCTTGATTTTCTGGAATGCCAGACCTGTTTGGAACTGCCTTTCAAATCTATTATCATTTCGTCCCCTGAGTTCTAATGTGTTCTCTGTGCCTACTGGCACAGAGAACACATTGTAACTCAAGGGACGATTTGTCAATGTTGCATTCATTCGCAATAATTCATGACCCATTCTGTGACGCATTTTCGATGCATTTTGAGTGTAGAAGACAGTCACATAAGAATTGAATGCAACATTGTAAATAATGAGATGTGTGTGCCAATTTGTCTGCTATGCAGCTGAATGTAGTACAATTTTTCAGTCATAATATTAATACCTTGAAGTGAATATAACCAAAATAGCATACAAGTTTTTGCATTAAAAATATCAGTTGCAATTGCACTCCCAAGCAATCTGAGGAGGGTAACGGTTTTGCACTCCTTGATTTTCTAGATTGCCAGGCCTGAATCATATGATTGTGTACATCATTACAAGACAGCGAGATAATTATCACTCAAGCAACAGCGATGGGCGGAACGGAACTGGGCGCACCTTGCGCGCGCCCCTCTATTTTTTTGTAACTCGGTGTTTTCTCACAGGCTTCGAGACAGGGTGCATTGTATTTATTTATTCATTTATTTATTAAGGTTTAACGACACTTTAACAGCCAAGGTCATATCGTGCCGGTGACAGTTGCCGGAGTACCCGGAAAGAATCACCGAGCAACGACGAGCAGCTGCCAGCTCCCCAACATCGTAACTCCGCACTGCAGCACAGGCAGGAGTAGATTGGTTGAAGACATGTACACCATCGACATGCAGGACGCCTTACTACACGGCGTCACCGTACCCCCAGGTGGACAATTGGGGTTAAGTGCCCTGCTCAATGACACAACGCGGGAGTCCGAATCGATCGCTCACCGCGCCCCCAGGGGGCATTTTATTATCTGCAATAAGACATGGACTCCAACACCGGTTGAAGTGGATTTAATTTGTTACTGCTGTTAACTGGCTGTGTACTATATTATTTGTGGTTGGTCTGAATTTGTTCATAAAAATGTGTTCTATTACAAATTATTGGAGAGTGCCTTTGGGCACTCTCTAGTACTTTGTAATAAAACAAACTTATATAAACACAAAGTTATTGGTGTTTAACTGAATATGAAACGTGAGCAAAGAAAATGTTGAGTTTTGCTCTGGTACCCTCATTCTTCTGAAAGCCATGATAGTGACTTCTACCACTCAACCAGTTAATATCGTACCCCATGCACACAGGTAAAGCTCGCGCGCGGGTCTTCGGTGTGCCTTTATAAATTGGCTTTCTTCTTTCAAATTTGAACGAGTCTATTCAAAATTGCGAGAATAGTTTGGCTGGAAAAATAGTGACCATGTGCTAAGAAGCCATCAGAAGGCCACACTGACCTTCCATTTTCAAAACTTTCCCTGGGGAGGCCCAGAATCCCGCAAACGAGAGTGGAATACCGTCTTGGCAGATGCTTGCCTGCTAACATCCGGCTAGTTGGGGGGATTATAGCGTTTAATTTCATAAAAGGTCATTGTAGTTCTGTCGGCTTATCTCACTTTGCACCGTGGCTCTTTTATTTTTTCGAACTTTGTAACCATTTGTGCGCAGGGACGTGGCTAGAGGTTTCGGTTGGGGGGGGGGGGTAGGGTAGTGAATTTCCAACTAGGAGGAGGGACTGGGAGGGGAACCCCCTCCCGGTCCCTCCCCCTAGTTGGAAATTCACCACCGAGAAAAATTGTGAATATGAAGACATGACGACAGGGGGCATAAAATTGATTCTAGTAGCTGAAATGCCAACACCTTCATGACAGGATTATCAGGTTGTTATTATTTGTTTTTTTACGTGCTAAACAAATATGTGCTTAACAAATGCTCAAGCTGAGAACAATTCACACTGTCCTTATATTAAATCAGATCTTATGCAGGAATGATCAATTTTCGATGTTTCATCATTTTGGTAACTCTAAATGATGGAATTAACTCAGGATAACGATTTTACATGATGTGATTTTCTGGAAGTGCATTTCGAGGATTTTTTTATTACGATAAGTAAACGTACTATAGAAATCTCGTACCGATTGACATCAAGCATACTTACGATATACTCGATATTGCGCACACTACAGATGTAAATAGGAACAGTTGTATTCTTTTCCGATCTCAAACCGAGTTGGAATTTTGGGAAGTAAAGGAGACATCAGCATCACCAAAGAAGCTCTCAGATAGATGGAATTTCCAACAACTCATGCCTTACCCTCCAAATTTCTCTCTCGCCACGTCCCTGTGACTGTGCACCATCGAAAGATAGTTTTCCCATTTCGAGCCATCGGGGTACAAAGGGTATCGATTGCAGGTAAGGTAAAGTGATAGACACCTACATAGAAGGAAATGATATAAGGTGCATTCTAGGCTACAGAGTATTTCACATCATGGGAAAAGAGGAAAACAACATGTGTGGAACACCCCTACTGTTAAAGTGCCTCCTGACGCGAAATAGGTGGGTACGATCAGTATAGCACCACCTCATATATACATGGCTCGGATAGGGCCGAAATGGGTAAGGAACCACTGCAAAGAGTGCCACAGCTGTGCCGTTCGATCTTACACAGTACATCAATGTTACAATGTAAAATTCTGTTTTTGGTTCGATAGATAAAAAGGGTTATTAGAAGAAGTGGATTGCAAAATTTATTGCTGTTTTGATTCAATTAGCAGTGCGTCATCACATTCCGAAACTTCCATGGCACCATGCAGTAACATTTCACATAGGGTCCTGCGAATCACATTTTTGATTCGAATCGAATCTCGAATCGAATCACGTCTATTATTCGAAATCGAATCGATCCCCAAATCGAATCAGTATATTTATATTTATTTATTGGTGTTTACGATTACATATTTTTGCACAATTCCTGGATGGCTAATCATGACCATGACAGTTTTACGGGTGAGAAAGCCGGAGTACCCGGAGAGAACCACAGAGCCACGACGAGCAACTGTCAGCTCCCCAGCATATTAACTTCACACAAGCAGGGTGAGCATTGGTTGAAGACAAGTGCACCATCGACGTGCAGTACGCCTTAGTACACAACGCCACCCTGCCCCCACGTGGGCAATGGGGGTGAAATGTCTCGCCAACGGACGAAAAGGGGTTGCCGCAGGTGGTATTCGAACAGAGGACCTATCGGCTTGCAGCTTGCACCTCTACCGACTGAGCCACCGCGCCCCCAAATTGAATCAGTGACGTCTTGAAGATGGGCATTGGGGATCGGGGTACTATAACCTTGATTTGTTCCGACTGTGATGGCTTGAGTGAAAAAATAATCCAACTACATCATCAAGGCATGCCTTCGTCGAAGGCATGCCTTGATGATGTAGTCGGAATGTTACTTTGTAAGGATTGGATTATAGTTCATCGCCACATTGCTTGGAAAGCTTAAATTTGTATTTAACAGTGGTAGGGGCTTGTGATATTGCAATTAGCATGGCTGGTGGCATGAGTGAAGATTTATTTGTGTTAAAGTAGCGGAAGTTACATTCAGTCTTTTATTGCAACGTTATTTATGTACGAATTCCATCTGAACTATACTTTTTGTAAGACAATGAAGATGACTGATACCAAGCTATATTCCTATGAAAAAGATTCGAGAGGAAACGAATCGAGCAGCCGATTTCAAATCGAACCGAATATCTACTTACGATTCGAAACCGAATTGAATCTCGAAGCCTCGCAGGGCCAGAACTTCACAAGCATGCTATTTATTTATTCATTTATTTATCAGGGTTTAACGACACTTTAACAGCCAAGGTCATATCGTGTCGGTGACAGTGTTACGGGTGGAGGAAGCCGGAGTACCCGGAGAGAACCACCGAGAAACGACGAGCAGCTGCCAGCTCCCCAACATCGTAACTCTGCACTGCAGCACAGGCAGGGTTAGATTGGTTGAATACATGCACACCATCGACGTGCAGTACGCCTAAGTACGCGGCGTCATCGTGCCCCCATGTGGACAATCTGGGCTAAGTGTCTTGCCCAAGGATACAACGCTGGAGTCCGAATCGATCGCTCAGACGGTCACCCATCCAAGGACTAACCGGGCTCGACGCTGCTTAACTTCGGTGATCTGACGAGAACCGGTTACCGCAACGCAATCGCGCCCCCACAAGAATGCTAATACGCCTATGTAATTTAGCAAATAGTATGTTGTCGACATGCAAACGTAGGTGATTGAGTCCACTTGCTCCGCTAAATTATTGATGTATAACTGAAACAAGAGCGGCCACAGTACTAATCCTTGAGGAACTGTTATAATTTCGTTTTCCGATTTTCGACCATTTATAAACATACATAATCTCCCAGTCCCCAACAGTTGACATGTACTAACGATAAAGCTGGTCGGAGACCTGGATTTGTTTGGATGTAGACCCCAAGAATAATCAGATAAATGGCGTGATACGAATTCCCAAAACGCCAAATGCTCTATAGGGAGCAGTTAATCCCCATTAATGTTTGTTGTTTTTGAGATTGAGTTGTAATGATCGGTCCGCCCTGGTCAAACGACTCAATTATGGAAAACACTCAAAAGTGCGAAGAGAATATATATACGTAACAAACAATATTGTACAATAATGTAGCGGTCGAGGTATAAAGGCCATTTACCAACAAGCCTGGTTGGTCCAGATCTCTTAGTCTCGTGGTAAATCGGTCGCTTTGTGTGCTAGAGGTCGACGGTTCGAACCCAAGCTCCCGCACTTATCTCTCCTCCTGTTACAGTTGGGGGCTCGTCCGATCCTCAGTGTTGTGGACGCTGTGGTGAAGCATGGTGGATATGTCGACCGCTCTGAGGTGGAATCCGGGGTGTGATTCACGGTAAGTGAATCTCAAAAAGAAGAGGAGAATAGTGTAGCGGTCGAGGTATACAGGCCATTCACCAACCAGCCTGGTTGGTCCGAATCTCTTAGTCTAGTGGTAAATCGGTCGTTGTGTGTGCTAGAGGTCGACGGTTCGAACCCGGGCTCCCGCACTTATCTCTCCTCCTGTTACATTTTGGGGCTCGTCCGATCCTCAGTGTTGTGGACGCTGTGGTGAAGCATGGTGGATGTGTTGACCGCTCTGAGGTGGAATCTGGGGTGTGATTCACGGTAAGTGAATCTCAAAAGGAAGGGGAGAGTAGAGTAGCGGTCGAGGTATAAAGGCCATTTACCAACCAGCCTGGTTGGTCCGGATCTCCAAGTCTCGTGGTAAATCGGTCGTTTTGTGGGCTAGAGGTCGACCGTTCGAACCCCGGCTCCCGCACTTATCTCTCTTCCTGTTACAATTAGAATAAAACTGTTGCATATACTGTAATATGAATCGCTTCTTGCAATATAAACTATAAACTATTGTCTGTATATCCCGATAACTTCTGTCTTTTGATTGGTCTGGAAACGTTGGACAAATAACCATGGCAAAGAGTGTACCCAACATCCAAGGTATATGAGAGCGTGGAACATCCAGGACATAAGCGCACGCGAAACATCGGGGGTATATGATTTAAATGTTCGCATCGAAATAAAAATCGAACCAAAAAATCTGAAAATAGTCACAAGTATCATCAGATTTCCGACAGTTCGGTGATATTTTGCTCTAAATAATTAAATAGTCGAGTAATTAAATGAAACAAATTGAGAAAAATAAAATAAGAGGAAATATCGTCCACTGAGTTCCAATGTGTTCTATGTGCAGGTAGGCACATAGAATACATTGGAACTCTCGGGACGATATGTCAACAAAATACTGTTTACTCATTTCCTAAACGACCCAAGGGATGTAACTCTGTTGTCTTATGTGTTTGTAAAAACAAAACATTTATTCACGAATTTGGTCCAACTGATTACGGATCGTGAGAAACGCGTCCGCAAATGTATTTCCACTATGTTTCTATTGCGTATCAAACGGGACAAAAATGTAATCTCCGAGGACATGTATGGTATATGGAGATTTAATATCTAGATGTCTCATTTAAACACCTCGCCAGCGGCTTGGTGTTTAAAAACCGACATCCAAGTATTAAATCTCCATATGCCACACATGTAGAGGAGATAACTAAAAATAAACCTTTAACTTTTTAAAATTTTAAGTCTGAAATGCACATCAGCAACACGGAAGAGCGGATGTGTTTTGTGAATATCATGTGACCACCCCCATAATTTATTTTGAGATGGCAAATCTAATGTTTAGAGAGAAAGAGCTACAACTATTCGAAACTTGCCAAATGCAGTGGGCTGCGCGTGTTTTCATTGTTTTTGTGTGTCAATACACGTAATACGTCAGTAATAGTTGATTTTGTGCACTAATCCGCGAATTGTTGGGTTAGAAAATGGACAAGAAAACTTAGATATGTTTTCGACATGTCAAAAACTGAGAAAATGCACTTTATTTTTTCATTTAGCCTCCCACTTATCTTCAGAGAACATTTACCTCAAATGTGATACCCAAACTAGTACTTTGCGTGTTTTAAATTTTAGTTCATGCTCATTCAACTTAAACGGCGCTGTGTGTGCTTTATTTCTTATTTCTAGCTCATTCAACTTAAACTGCTTGTTTGCATTTTCTAATCTGGATATAGCCATAATTGTGGGCGATGTAAATATAGAATATAACCACAGTAGCTTGGTGTACCAAATGTTCACCATGAGTGGTAAACATTCGGAATACCAAACTACTTTGGGTATATTTTATTTATACCATGATCGTCAGATTATTAAGAGTTGCTATTATTTTTTCTCGATTTTACTGCGCAGCAGACGTACATACGTACGAATCTGTTTTTGTTTACATGAGCATCGGTGGGCGGTACTTCTGCTGGCAATTTTATCACGGAAACGGAATAGAAAAAGAAACGGGGCGTTTTTCGTTTTAATAACATAGTAATATACCATTTCTAGTTATGGATCTTTATTAACATGTGACAATGCATGTTTGTTAATTTTTAGTGTCTTATGAGGTAAACTCATTTAAAAACGTAATAAATAATTACCACTTTCATTTCACCCTTCGCGAGGTGGCGTGCGATGAATTGAGACAAGTTCGCATTCAGGTCGACTTCACCAAAGGTCAACATGGATGTAGTTCCACTGTAGGTGTAAATTTTAACTATTGAAATTCCATTGCTGTCGTGTTCACCACAGTTAGTGTATAAAGCTAACAATTTATGTCACAGGCTTTTCATACAGTTAAAGCTAGAAATCCTGTTACGAACTGTGCGCTTACCTAGGCTTAATTGCGCGTCCAAAGCACGGCAGGTTCTCCTGGTTACTCATAGCAAACGTAGGCATTTGTTTCTGCCAATGGACCTCCGGGTTACACGGAGGTCCATTGGCTGAAACATTGCTTGTGCACGGGCCATATGTATAGAATTTGATAGCCTTGCTATGGTCATAACGCGTAGATTAATGCGCAGATCAATGTACTATTTGTGCGCATTTCATGACAGGACTTCTAGTTTTAACTGTATATAGTAGAATAGGTAATCATGGTATAATGCGCTTTTCTCTTCCGTTATTAGGAATTTACAAGGATCTATTATTCAATTGATTGGTTATTTCCCTGTGGATCTCCAGGGGAAAAGTGTTCCTGCTCTCAGTGCATTTGTGTCAATTGCTGTGTATTTTGAAGTAGAAGTGAAAACCACCCACCTCCAATATATTAATTTGGTGAGAGCATTAAAGTTTATCAGAGCTTCCAGGCAGAGGTGTGAGGTGATGGAATTATTCTTTCTTGAGGTCCCCAACATTAGCATTCGTTCGTTACTTGGGGGAAGACAAACAATATTTTCAATGTGCAGCGCAAAGGCAGCACGTTGAAAATCTTGATTGGTCTACCACACAAATCCACTGAACACCTTCCTACTTTATGAATTCAGTTCGTATGTATCACGATCCTGGGCCTGAAAAGATGCCTTTCGAGATCAAAGGGTTAAACTGTCCAAGAAATAATCGAAGCTGCTGAGGTTTTTGTCAATAGTTATGTGAATTTCGAAACAGGTGTGGAAACAGTCCCGCTTCAAGATATTAGGTTCTTTACTTTCTTATATCCCCCAACAGAATAATCCGCCAATTCACAACCACACATGCAGTATTATTTATTTATTTATTGGTGTTTAAGGTCACATACATATGCACAATGGCTAATCGTGACCGTGACAGTTTTATGGGTGGAGGAAGCCGGAGTACACGGAGAGAACCACCGAGCAACGACGAGCAACTGTCAGCTCCTCAACATTCTAACTCTGTTCAAGCTCCGCTCAAGCAGGGTTACAGCGGTTGAAGACATGTTCACAATCGGCGTGCAGTACGCCTTAGTACACGGCGTCACTGTGCCCCCATGTAGGCAACCGGGATAAAGTGCCTTGCCCAAGGACAAAACGCGGGTCGTCCCGGACGACATGCAGTATTGCAAAAACGTCTCAATACCACCCCCTGAGAATTCCATTTATGAACTTTCTAAGAAATGGTGTCGGAATTGAAATTATTTGTTTGGTACAGTCCCCAACAAAAACATCCGGGCTCCATCAGTATCATTCAAATTATGGCAATAGAGTAAATGATAATTCACTAAATTATTCTTACAACAAATGATATATTTATTACGTTCCAACACTATACTTTAATATTATGTCGGGTGTATTAGATATGGAAAATAACTGATGCATTCAATGAACTATTTACAATCATGTACTATTGTTATAAAACAATCTGGCCCAAGCACGTTGCAGGTCTGGCATCATTTCCTGCAATATTCATTTTGGAACCTTCCAGGAAATGATGACCGAAAGCAGAAATATTTTACTTTGGTACAGTGCTCACGCATGCCCGAAATGTTTGTTCGATGCCAAATAAATGTTTTTGGTTCCAAACGAAATATTCTGGTGCCAAATGGAATTTGATTGAAAACGAGAATAAGTTATCAATACACCCTCCTTTGGATGAAACAAGAAGCCATCGGCAATGCTGAAGCATTGCAGATGGCACCTTGTTGCGTTCAAAGTAAGATATCTTAATTTAGTATTCCCTGGCTGTTTGAAGTGTTTTAGTCACAAAAAGACCACAAATGATAAAAATATTGTTAATGAAAAATTAAAACTAATAAATAAATAAATAAATAAATAAATAAATAAATAAATAAAGCAAAAGGCTATTATTAACATTAACAAAATATTTTTTGATTATCATTTCCTCATTGTTGATTCATTTCAGACAAACTAGTAGCAAACAGTTAATTGTCTTCCAGAAGACTATAAAAAATTAAGATGAAAAAGATTAAGTAACAAAAAAAGGTTTTGATGAGAATCAGATGAAATAGATACATTATTAATTCAGTCGACCGATAACAAAGAGCCATAATTATATGTTGCCGATTAATTTATTTAGTAATTTATTTATTTTGGATTAACGACACTTTCGACAGCCAGGGTCACCTCGCGTCGGACAGTTTACGGGTGGAGGAAGCCGAAGTACCCGGAGAGAACCACCGAGCAACGACGATCAACTGTCAAACTCCCCTCCTATACACAAGCAGGATTAGCATTGGTTGAGGACAAGTGCACCATCGACGTGCATTACGTCTTAGTACACAACGCCACCATACCCCCACGTGGGCAATTGGGATGACGTGTCTTGCCCAAGGACACAACGCGTTTGCTGAAAGTGGGATTTGAACCGCGGACCTCTCTGCTTGCAGCCTGTATCTCTGCCTACTGAGCCACCGTACTCCCACTGTTGCCTTTCGATTTCTTGACAGGTGTGAATTTTATCTCGCCTGGTCGTCACACAGCGATTTTATAGAAAACGACGCACAGAAATTATAAACCACAAAGCCTTTGATACCTACCAAAAGTATACTCTTGGCGCCAATTGTTGGTGTAAATGCTGTATTTTTATTGCCAAACGATGTTTTTAGACCAATTGACACACGACGATGTATACACTGCTTTGTAATACTACCCCTCTCTCTAGACACAATACCATTCAGTCCATATCAACGGATTCCTTTATACTCGGATAATTTGTTTATTGGTCTCTTTTAAGGTACTTCAACATTTGCCTAAGGATACCCCCATAATTGACATGACCCAAATTATACCTTGGGTTTTATTTTTCCACTTTATAAATAACCTCATTTCTATTGGCTGGATGTTATACACGTGGCCTTTTCTCAAAAATCCATGTACCCCGGTTTTCCAGTGAATATCGACTTTCTAAATATAGCTTTTGGAAATCCCCTCTCTAGTTCTATTCAATCGACGTGCATGCGCAACCAACCTGACTTCCGTCTCATTTTTTATGTTATTCTGCAGATGATAACTATTTTATTGTTAAATAAAAGTATTTCTGGTTGATATAATTGCAACTTTTAACTGACAAATAGAAGATTGTTTTTGAGGATGGTGTATCTAATAAAACACTTATGGACTTTTGCAGTGGTAAATATGATGTGATATGAACCTAAAAAAGTAATATTACCTCGGCTAACGCCTCGGTCAATAAAAGGTTTTTAGGTTCATATCACATCACATTCACCACCACAAAAATCCATAATTGTATCATGTAGAATTTATTTATTTATTGATGGTTAAGGTCACATATTTATGCACAATGGCTAATCATGACCGTGACAGTTTTACGGGTGGAGGAAGCCGGAGTACCCGGAGAGAACCACCGAGCAACGACGAGCAGCTGCCAGCTCCCCAACATCGTAACTCCCGTTAGATTGGTTGGAGACATGCGCACCATCGACGTGCAGTACGCCTTAGTACACGGTGTCATCGTGCCCCCACGCGGAAAATGGAGATGAAGTGTCTTGCCCAAGGACACAACGCGGTTGCCGCAGGTGGGATTCGAACCGAGAACCTCTCGGTTTGCAGCCTGCACCTCTACCTACTGAGCCACCGCGCTCCCTCATGTAGAATTAACTTTATTAAGAGTACAAGGTGACAAGTTGACGCTGATTTACAAACACGAACTGTTAATTGTTTTCAGAGTGTCAACAATACTAATTTGTAAACACTTCATATCAAACAATTTAAATTGAATGAAATGGTTACTTTTGGGGAACTTCTGCAAGTCCTGGACTACTTGTCATTCTCCTATGGAGGAGTTTTAAAGAAATGAAATTAACTGGACTGTCAAGGTTTCTGGACGATGTTTAAATTGTAAAATATACACCCGCGCCAGGTTGCCAAGTTGAAGCTGAAGTTTTAAAATGGCGACAAAGCATCCTCAGAAACACGCTGTCAATTATTCCATTACGCATGCGTTGAGTTCCTCGACAATGGCAATTTTTTATCAAAACAAGACGGGCAACTTACTCTGTTTGAAATTTCCTGGTTATAGATTACATTACATGACAGTTAAAACTAGAAGTCCTGTCACGAACTGTGCGCTTATCTGGGCTTAATTGCGCGTAGGAATTGCGCGCAATTGCCATATCGAATGGCATCCAAAGCACGACAGGTTCTCCTGGTTACTCAAAGCAAACACAGAAAATGGTTCTGCAATGGACCTCCGGGTTACCCGGAGGTCCTTTGGCTGAAACACTGCTTGTACCCAGGCCATATGTACAGAATTTGATAGCCTTAATATGGTCATAATGCGTAGATTAACGTGCAGATCGACGTACTATTTGTGCGCATTTCATGACAGGACTTCTAGTTTTAACTCTGAAGTCTCCTTTGTCTAGGTTCTTCTATGGGTTTTGGTTCTACTTGGAACACAATTTGGCGCGGGTTTCTCCGAGTGTGTAAACCTTTTACCAAAATAACGGCCATAACCGACCAGCGGAAATAAAAAAATTCATCCAAAATTATAATGTTGTTTTAATTTTTGCATGAAATATTAGCCTTTGGCAGTCATCAAAACAAGTTCGTTGAGCTCGTTACAAAGAATGGTCACAGGTTATGTTTTCAGGCAAACATTTTAAATTTTCCCTTGCTTAAAAAAATGTTTCAAGTGTCGTCTTCTTTTTATTTATTATTTATTTATTGGTGTTTAAGGTCACATATTTTTGCACAATGGCTAATCATGACCACTGCATGAGTATTAACTCAAGACAAGGGGTGAGCGTTAATAAGCCATGTTGTCCACTTTAGAGAAGGTTTGCACCTCCCAAGCACTGGTGACTGGGTCCCATTTTACCAGTAAAACAGAGCCTCTTTACCGCAGTGAACAGGCACTGCGTCACTTCGCGAGGTTCCCGCGGAGGCGCATCTTCTGTTCGTGTAGAGTAAAGGGCTAACCTTTTCTATAGAAATGGGTGACATTGGGCATTTTCGCGATGCATTGATTCGCTGGTTTCTGTATTACGTTTCGTGACTCCCTCTCCCGCCATCACTCCAGAAGGAAAGGCTACACACGACACTATACAAATAACCTCCATTGACTCTAAATCAGCAAGTAATGCCACAAAGAAAGGAGCATGCTCGGACCATAATACCACTTTTGGAATAATTTCGATTTTCGTGAGAACCTTTCAATCTGGCAGCATTTTGTTGAGGCGACTCGAAGGGGAAGTGGTGTAGATTATCTACATTTAATTAAACTGAGGACTCTGTATCTTGTGATTCCATTCTCCAACTCACAATACTTCATCCGAGTTTGATTAAATGAATGTAAAAAGCAGATTACGATCGCCCTGGCTAAAATTAAATAAATTTATATAGAAAATGCACGCACTGGATTCGTGAAAAATAATCTACCCTTCAGACAACATCAAAGGAGTGTTTTAATTGTTCATCAAACATACCGAACAAAAGTCAATGCTTCGTGACACTTGTTTCGTGTCTCAGGACATCAGTTTCCATTTGCAGTTCAACGAACGATCTGGAATACAACGCCCAAGACTACGTGAAGTATATTGACAATTATAGTGAATAATCTCAATTCCGAATAGTTGATTAAACTCCACTCCGACATCTGCCTTGCTTAACTGGTAGAGTGCTAAGTTATTTTTCATTATCACAAGTTGTTCCTGTGTCTTTGAATTGTTGCAATTTATGGGAGAGTGAAAAGGCACTCTCCCACAAATTGTAACAAGGCAAACCTATATTGACTAAGTAATTGCACTTCTAATGTAATATAAAGCACATCCACAGAATACGGCACGCTTAGGCTGAGGTACCTGCTCTTCTTATTAAAGCCCTGATAGTGGCTTCTAGCACACTACCAGTTTTAAATGGAAAAGACGGCGGAGTGGTCTGGTTGCATTTTGGACTGCACTGATCTACGAATAAATGGGCATATGAAATATTTAAAGGAAAAAACAGTAGCTTGCCTCGTCCTCGGTGTATTGCTCGTCTTTCTTGGTCGAATCACGATAACATTTCTAACAGGAGCCAATATTATAAAACTTTTACAATTGTATTTTCTAGAATTATATTTTCTACATGTTAATATAACTGAGTAAAATGAATCATTAGCACTTTAAAAGATATAACAATTTTCCAACTCATAAACAGGGGGGGGGGGGGGGGGGGTCATCCGATTTTTTCCGAACACTAGGCGGTGGTGGGTGGGTGGTCTGTTGGTTTGAAAAACTGATTTTTTCCGACTGTGTCAGACTGTGTCAATTTTTTCCTCGAGCCATTTTTCAACTAAATAGGTATCTAAACTGGCAAGAAAGGTTTTGCAATTGCTATTACGTGTAATACATCCCTTTGGCTCAGTTTGTATGGAATGTGGGGCTGAGCATTGGGCATTACGTATGTTTATGCAACACTATCTGGGTCGTCTGACAGGAATCCAAGAACACTTGATCTCCGTTTTTCTTGCAGTATATCAGCATACTGTCAGTTTGGAAAGAGAATTTCAACGCAATAAGTAATTTGAAACATTTATATTAAATAATGAAAATAAAATTAATGACTAGAGTTATAACTTGAAGCCAACTTGAAACCATCACAGAAGCCATCTGTGTGGATGCCATTTGAAAAAAAAACAACTTTGTTAATTCCCTTTTGAATTAGTTCTCTGGACACGATGCAAATCTTTTCTCCGAAGGAAAAGGACCTTAACACATTGTGTTAATTAATGACCTTTTCTTTCGCAGAAAAGTCTCAACATCATGATACTTTTTGCAACAGAAAAAGCTAAATTTAATGATTGTGTTTATACCAAAATGTCCTACTGTGTGTAACAAGAGTAAACTTAGGCAAGATTGGGGTTCTTCCCCCAATGCTTGGAAAACTGTAAATAGACTTAACTCTTTCACTACTGGTGTTTGTGGATGGACTGATCCATATCGGTATACAACTGCAGTCTGGGAAATCACACAAAAGGGTTGATCAACTTAAAATGTGATATCTGCTGACTTTAAGGCAGCAGATCAGAGCAGATATCAAATTTTAAGTTGTTCACTATGGTTCATCCAGCTAATTCACCCCTTAAACTTTTAACTAGTTTATTTGTTACCATATGTGACGTTGAAACATAGCATGATGCCACCAGTAGGGAAAGAGTTAAACACACATCCCAACAAATATCTGAATGAGAAACAATTGACCCTTCCGCAGCCAGAGATTACCACTACCCCTGTTCATTGGGGTTAGACCAGGTTGACAAATGGGAATCAGAAATTAATGAAACAGAACACATTCCCCTGCGCTTGATAATGTTGTTGAAAGCTACAAATAGTCATCTGTAATACTGCAGCATAGCAGATGACTACTTGTAGCTTTCAACAATATTTTCAGGCACATGAATGTGTTCTGTTTCATTAATTGCTGATTCCTGTTTGCCTTACCTATAGATTGTAGCTATGTGACGTTTGACGTGAATAAATACAGCTCATTGATAGGTTACGCGTGGTTAGATCTCGCTGACATAACAGACAAATGGTCTACTAAGGATCAAGAGACATAAACAACATGGCTGCTGCATGTTAATTGGTTATTTGGAAAACTCTAGTGACAGAAACTTAATGGTAGCATTACAGGTGTAGGTCTGGACAGCTGTTTACTGTTTACTGCCTTGGTTAGAAATTAGGTTATTTTCATGAATTTGGGGGTTGGGTACCTCTTGGCAAAATGGAAAAAAAAATTTCAGGGGTGGTGGGTATCAAGAGACCGGAATATTTAAACTTTATAGTAAATTTCCTTTCTTATTATACCTACCGCAATTGTTTACAACAGGCTTGCACTACTGTGGAAGTCCCTAACTCGGAAAAATACTCTCTATTTTCTTCTTTCCCAAGCGATTTGGGAAAAAAAGTGGTGCAAAAGCACCAAGAAAAAATAAACCAAAACTGGGTCGAGTGCGACGGCGCACACCCAGTAGGGGACACTCTTCTCCTTGTACTAATCTATGGCTTCCGGAACCAGTGCGCAGACGTATAGCCAACGTGTCATTCTATCGAATCCGGCAACATTGGAGGTATGTGATTAGCGGTGAAGAAGGATAATTCTTACCCGAAAAAGAAGACGGGAGGGCCTCCGTGTAAACAATTGGGGTAGGTATAATAAGAAGGGAAATTTTTACTATAAAATTTAAATTTCTTATCAACCAACCTTACAATTGTTTACAACAGGCTGAATAGACAACAGGAAGAGGGAATCACATAACCAATCCCCACATAACCCGACTGCGCTGGAACCGTGTACAGAAGAAGAGTTCCCTAGGCCTATAAAACTATAGAATCACCACCATAAGTAAATGACAATGGGAGATGAGGCGTATGGCTCTGCGTGATACACAGACAGAAAGGACAGTACCAAGAACAGAGCTGGAACTGACGTTTCAATAACCATAATGGCTAGGGTTGATCACAGCCAGAGCAGAAGAAACGAGCGTCTAAAGAAAAAAGGTCACCAGACTGCTCCTGCAACTGACGCAGATTGGTGGAGAAAATAGAAGCATTTCTCCAGTTGGCTGCCTGCATAACATCCGACAACTGACGGAGTTAGTATAAGCCCAAGAGGTAGACAATGCACGCACCTCGTGGGCAGAAAAGGGATTGGTAATACAATCGTCAGTCGCTAGACGAGCAGTTGACGCGCGAATAGCAAGACAAATCCATCTAGAAATGGATTGAGGAGAGGTCTTCTGTCGACCAGGGAAAAGAGACCAGAGAAATATATCGTTTCCTGCCTTCCCTAATGAAACGCGTCCGGTTGAGGTCAATACGAATTGCACGAACCGAACCGAACCGAACAGAGAAAAGGGCGATTACCCTCAGCAGAAGGAAAGCCCTGATACAGATTGGAGGCTGAGTAGTTTCTGGCATCTGATTCTTGGCCAGAAAGGAGCAATTAGTGGTAAAGTAGCACTGTTGGCGGAGCTGCTGAAAAATGCCGGATCAACAGAGAGGGCGAGAAGCTCACTAACCCTTCTGGTTGAGGCAAAGTCATCAGAAAAAGCCGTCATGTATGTGAGAAAACGCATATCTACCTGGGATAAAGGTTCAAATGCCCCCCCCCCCCTCCCCCCAAGCAAAACAGCTGCCAAGAGAGATACCATCTTGGGGTAAGCTGCAAAAACCTAGGCCTTTTCCAAGAAAAGTGCCGAATAAGCTTGGAGAGGGACGGAATAGTGCCGATACGACGCTTCCCCACATATGAAGAGGTCTCCGAAAGCGTGGACCTGTACCCTTAGATGGTAACAGGTTGGAGATCCCGAGAATCAAACAGATATACCAGAAACTCCGCAATATGTTATCAAAGGATCAGCAAAATCAACAGAGTGATCAGCATACCATCGACAGAAGAACTTCCACTCAGCCGCATAGGCTAAACCAGTGGTGCCGCCTTGAAGAAGAAATGCACTCAACTGCTCGTCTCGAACAACCTCTACGGAGGAAACATGATCTGACAAAAGATATGCGTGCGGGCACAATGAAGTCAGGTCGACGTGAAACCTCCTCGGGAGACCTTGCAAAGAAGGTCGTGACGTAGAGGGAGACGCGCCGGAACTGCCGCCAACAGAGAGCGGAGCTGAATGGATCCAATACCGCTGAGGCGACATGTGAACGATCAGAAGGATTCGACAACTGCGGGTTCGTATCTTGGCTAGAACCTAAGGCAGAATCGGAACCAGCGCGAAGGCATAGCCGACTAGACCGTTCCAATCGAGTGACAGAGCATCCACAGCGAAAGCCAGAGGATCTAGACATGACACGAAAGTGCACACCTGAGAGTTCCAACGGGTCGTAAAACGATCGATGTGGGGACGACCCTAGAGATCGCAAAGCGACTGGAACACTGCCCTGTGAAGCATCCACTCGGTAGAAAAGAAACTAGAAGAACGTAGAAGAGCAAGAAGCTCCTTCTGGTTGATGTGACGAGCTGCATCTGGTCCCATAAACCGTGAAGGGGAAAAAGGATACAACGTCGTGCACAACCCGAGATCGCTGGCATCAACCGTCAGAACACGATTGGACATGGGCAATTCCAGTGTAACTCCCTGCATAATCCACTGAACAGCTCGAGAGACCACAGCAGAGGGATCGGCCGGCAACCGACTTCTCCGAGTTGAAGCCAGGGAAGGCTGAGGCCGATATCCCACGCCCAAGAAGCAGAAATCCCCGCAGACCCCTGCAGGGATAAACCGAGGCCGGCTGAAACGGAGACCGATGACGTCACCGACGGTGTAGCAACAGCAGCGGATACATCAGTAGCTGTTGACAACATCGGAAAAGCGGAGAGAGAACCGAGCTCGACTCCAAAGGAGGAGTCAGAACCCTAGTGACAGCCTCAGATGCCGACTGGAGGGAGACAGTAGTCCCGGAATCTCTTCGCCAGAAGGTCATCCGCGGTATCCACGCCATAAAAGTAATGCAAAACCCCCAGGAGGGGGTATAACTCTCTCCAGACAGAGTCGAATCGGGAGGCCCCGAACGACTGCGTTCCCCTTCCCGCGGGCGCGGGAGGAAAACGTCATGTGCCCGAACTGCACAATACATGGAAGCCCAAAAGGTGGAAGACAACCCAGTCGACAGGGTCTTTCAATAGAACACCCAAATATGGAGCATGAATAATAGGAAACTCCAACATGCTAAGAAAACAAAAATGGCCCGCAAGGTATCGTCCTAGGCAACTCTGGCGAGAGCAACATAGATGGGAAGGTGAACCCAATGAAAAACTAAATCAGGACACCCCCAGCTACCAGAGAAAGGTGGCAGGAAACAAAGGCCCGACGGGAACAGAAAAGTACCCCAACAGCCAAAAGGGAACTGGCAGAAATTCTACCCTCAACAGCAAGCTGCCACAACCGCCCCCAGCTGACACTTAATTCAGTTAATAGCAGAACCCAAACGGTTAGCATTAATGAACAAAAGACCGAAACGGCGCGGTACGCGAAAATCGCGCGCCAAAACGGTATAGAGATTTATCACGAAAAATACAGTAAATAATCGAGAGAATATATAAAAACACACCCCTGTATATCTGGATAAGGAAGAAATAGTTGTGAATCCACATATCAGAACAGGAAATATCGAATCAAAAGGTATTACTGTTGAAGAGCTAGACGATCCGTATCCTTGTAAGATGGCGGAAAAAAATAAAATCACACGTTGGTTATACGTCTGCGCACTGGTTCCGGAAGCCGTGGATTAGTACAAGGAGAAGAGTATCCCCCACTGAGGGTGCGCTGGTCGCACTCAACACATTTTTTTTTTGGTGGGGGGGGGGGGGGGGGGGTTCTTGGTGCTTTTGCAAAACTTTTCTTTCTCAAATCGCTTGGGAAAGAAGAAAATAGAGAGTATTTTTCCGAGTTAGGGACTTCCACTCTAGTGCAAGCCTGTTGTAAACAAATGTAAGGTAGGTTGATAAAAAATTGGAAATTCAATGCTCAATCAAGTCAAAAGAGAAAGGTCATAATTTTACTGGTAGTTGAGTAGGCGAGAGGTCGACAAGGATGTAGTTCTAGGTCGTATATTTGAAGTGGATTACGATCTCCCTCGGATGAACAAGTGATCTGGTTAGACTGTGGGGGAGGGAGTGCTGATAACTAGTCCAGAGAATTGAAATGGGCTCTTTGGTTTGTCTCGAACAATGTTGTGTGAAAGGAGTCTCCTACTCACGATAGGGGTCAAACCCAACCTGAGGGATATGTTCTGAGGCGAAAATACCATGGAAAGGTGTTCACTTATCACCATGGTGGTGTGTTTAAATGAAAATTGTTTTTAGGTTTGGGTTCGTTATGATTTCGTAATGTCGCTTGCGTGTGTGCGTACCGGGGATTATACATTTAGAAGCAGAAACACGGGCAGGTTGTTCACGATTCTCAAACTCATTTACGTTACTAGGTTGTGTAATCTGTTTGTGTATAAGGTTCTTGAGATCGGAGACACGTTAAGAGAACTGGAATTCCAATGTTTGGTGTAGCGTTTTGCTCTATGGAAGGTTAAGATTGTAATGTCACGTCTGATGTCGTGTTTGAATTTAAGCATAAATTGTGGTTGTTTGTATTGAATAAATTGAATAAGTTTACGAGCTATATAGTGTGCAAAGACATTTTGTATATCGTAATGTAGAGGATTGAGAGAGAGCTCAATATTTAAGATGATTAGAGCATGACTTGGAGTGCGCTGCTGCGCATGTTCAATGATCAATAAGGCTAGACTAGCTCACAGTCAGGGATGTGGCGAGAGGAGGGGAAGGGGGGTCTCACCCCCCAGCTGGGAGTATTTTTTTTTCAATAGTTGGAAATTCCGAGGTCAAAAATCAAATGGCTGGAAATTCAATAAATTAACATTGTTCATGAAAAATATTAAAAAATTCCAACTGATGAGAAATTTTGATCTTTTAATTCCAACTGGAAACTTGAGTTTCAAATGTCCTGCTCTAAAATTGATATGGCCTCGAAATTTCGACTCGGACATCAATCCGGTAAATTTTCTTACCCAGACACATTATAAATGATGCTTTTTCCGTTTCAGGACTAGTGAAAATTTTCAGAAGGGTTCATAACCCTATACCCAACGCAGACGATTTCAAAATTCATTATTTTAAATATCATTTTTTTAAATTTTAAAAAATTTCAACAAAACCATATCATGTGACCCCTCTTTGGAACGAGCTCGTTCCAAAGAGGGCTCACATGATATGGTTTTGTTGAAATTTTTTGAAAAATAATATTTTTTCAGCAGCTGTATTTGCATATTACGCGGGCGGATGCGGGCGATTCGTTGGGTAATGGGTTAAAAGATATCACCCAGCGCTCCAGTGCAACCACCTTTCGAAACCACTCACAACTGGAATTTACACCAGTGGCACCCCCCCCCCCCTCCCCTCTACCCAGCTGAAACCCTCTAGCCACATCCTTTCTCACAGTGCGAAGTGGACGGGACAATACCTACCCCACCGGGTACTATACATGTGTATTCAAAGACAAGAAAACACTAATCATTATATTATATATATCAAACATCCGCCGAAGATATATTTCTGGTTGCTAACCTACCGTAGGTATTTTGTGATAATACACGTGTAACTATTGATCAATATCCTTACTTCCATTCACATATCACGTATCAGTCAATCACATCGTTGAGCAAAAAAGTTCCAATTAACCCTTTACCCAACGCAGATGATATCAAAATGTATTATTTTAATGTAATTGTTTAATAAAATCGCTCAACCGGTTCCAACGTTTCGGCCCCATGGCCTTCATCAGGGTGAAAATAACAAGAGAAACCCTCTAGCCACACCTCTAGTTAAAACTAGAAGTCCTATCACGAACTATGCGCTTATCCAGGCTTAATTACGCGTAGGAATTCCGCGCAATTGCCATATCGAATGGCATCAACCGAATGGCAATAAAATTGCCATATCGAATGGCAATAAAATCGCTCAACCGGTTCCAACGTTTCGGAGTCCCTTGTTTATGGACTATTATTTTACTATTCAATTTGTATTATTTTAAATTATATTATTTCAATTTTTTCAAAACAATTTAACAAACCCATATCATGTGACCCTCATTGGAGCGAGGTCGACGATAAAAAGTTAAAACTAGAAGTCATATCACGAACTATGCGCTTATCCAGGCTTAATTACGCGTAGGAATTCCGCGCAATTGCCATATCGAATGGCATCCAAAGCACGGCAGGTTCCCCTGGTTACTCATAGCAAACACAGGCAATGTTTCTGCCAATGGACCTCCGGGTTACCCGGAGGTCCATTGGCTGAAACATTGCTTGTGCACAGGCCATATGTACTGAATTTGATTGCCTTACTGTCGTCTTAACTCGTAGATTAACGCAGAGCGACGTGCTATTTGTGCGCATTTCATGACAGGACTTCTAGTTTTAACTGTATAGACTAGTCCTTGAATACGAAAATATGGATTGACCCGGAACAAAGTAGTAACGAACTCTGATGTCGCTAGAAAGAGGATTGTAGACTCAATAACACATCCAATATTCGCTGAAATTCGTTTTGGATAGAATTTGTATGGAGGATTGAAATTGGGTGGTGTTTCTTCCCCACTTCGAGCAAAATAATGGTCTGGTCTTTGAAGGTTTCACTAATTTTGGTGCCGCTCGAAGCGCATATAATAATGGAAGAACATATCCCAAATTAGTTGAAATCCGCCTTGGGGAAATGTTTTAATCCAAGATGGCGTTCAAGTTGGCTGCTCATTGAACGAATTTTGCAATAACTCAGCAACTGGAACGCCAGAATATCCGATACACTGTATGTAATTCGTGTTCCTGGGGCTTCATTGGTCCATTTGATACCAAAGATTGCCTTCACGGATTGAAGTGTCCCAAACAATTTACATATTCAGATGAAGCTCGTTAACATATTCGTTGTGTCAGGAATAAACAGGGAACGAGTTGCATTATGTTTCAAGGTTATGAGCGAGATTCATATATGAATGACAATGCACATCGAATATGAGGAGAGTTGGTAAGATATTATTAGTTACACAATTTGTTGGTGGCATAATATGGTATATATGGTGTCAGTTAATTTCATATTGGACGAGATCAAATCTCGAGTCCAATATGGAATTAACTGACACCATATATACCATATTAGGCCACCAACAAACTGTGTAACGAATATATCTTACCGACTGCTGCATCGATGCACAGAACTAATAACAACAGCGATCAAAATTAAATGAGAGAATTCTCACAATGTGTTCACGTTTCTTTGCCTTGTTACAATTTACGGGAGAGTGCCTACGGGCACTCTCCCATAAACTGTAACAAGGCAAATTTATACATACCAAACAGTTTCATTTCGAAGGTAGCATGACACACATCCACAGAATATGAAGCCTTTTAAATTGCCTAACCTGCACTTCAGACCAAATATGGGCTTCCAACACTCAATCTTTCAATTTGAAGCTTTTATCGGCTGCCGCCATTTTGAATAATCAATGAACAAAGGGGAGATTACCCATAGCTGTCAGTGTATATTGACGTTGACAGGCAGTATATGGTTTTATATGCAGGCTGCATGTGACGTCTTTGAACCAATGAAATTCCCAGATACTTGTAGGAGGTAAGATATGTGCCAATATACATGTGACTGAAAATGTGGATATTAACAACCGTCAACAGGCTTTTTTCGTGAACTTCAGGAATGAAGATCAGTTCATCAAATTGATCAGATACTCGACTCAGCATCCGAACCGGAGGATATTGTTGCCATAGTGCTGCTCAGGAGATACTGATGTGCTCGTACTCTTAACTCGTCAATGAACTCTTGATTTGTCCTGATATATGTCCTTGATATATGTCAAGTCGGAATCAACCAAGTCACACAAAGGTTGCGAGATGTGGAAAATTG
This sequence comes from Pictodentalium vernedei, assembly GCA_031216915.1. NCBI lineage: Eukaryota > Metazoa > Mollusca > Scaphopoda > Dentaliida > Dentaliidae > Pictodentalium > Pictodentalium vernedei. The sequence continues at coordinate 403,186,196 of CM062291.1, forward strand.
CTAACACTGTTCAGAACTCACTGTTCCTTATAATTTATTTGAGAAAAACTGTAGATACCTTGATGGACTTGTGGTATGCACAGTTTATGGACATTGTCTCATCGTGCACGACATGAATAGAATCGAAGTAGTATCCACCAACTGTGAAAGCAGTATATTTTTTTATTGTGTACCTTTCATTGATACGCCGTATTTTCACCTACTGACAACTGGTCGCCGGATCACACCAAGTTGTTTTCCGATTTCGTATCAGATGCTTGGTCTCAGAACGAGGAAGGCACTAGAGAACGTCAATCGAGTCCGCCCAGGTTTCTAGGTACGTTTTGTTTGTGTAAATGAACACTATCGAATAACGCGAATTTCTAATATTGTTCTTAACTAATTTTTATACTGACTTCTCGTGGGAAAGGTGAATTACCATGACGGCATAAATAAACATATCATTGTGAGAGATAGGTGACCTGGTTTAGCCCATTCCCCCCTCGTTGATCCGGCGATCTGACTTCGTCAACTCGACAAAATACGACAAACCAGATCACTTCAGTGTCATAATAATCTCCATATACACCCTAAGAGTTCATCTGCGGGTTGTGATCTGAACACAGCTTGGGGCTATTAAACTTTATCCCACACTCTGGGTCTGGAGACTCAGCGGATCGGAACCCTTTTCTGTCTTGACAGACGTCTGTAGCACCAGAAAACATTTTAAAGCCTATCTGATGCCATTCTAATTTATACTCAAAAGCACATGTTGAAACAACCTTTGACCTTGTGGAAAGAAGGGGCACAAATGTGTAACAGCATTTGAGGATCGTCGGGGCCAGTGTTGCCAACACGCAGAGGTCATCTCTCATAAAGAAAATTGAATTCTAACATTTGCCATAGTTTATAATGTTTTACAACATTCCACATACATGTGTATTGAACTATAATCCGTAGGCCAGAAAAGTTTGTGTTCCAGTCTCAGCGAAACAACAAAACTTTGGGCTTGAAATTCTGTATTTTTCTGGAATTCATTTTTCTCCTCATAAGCCTTTGTGGTTTACCGCCTAACAGTATTGGTAGGGATAGGTTTAAAGATAAACAACTTTAATCCACATATAAAACCACTATTGTATAAACGATAGCATTTCGTGTGAGTTTATCTTGTATTGTGTTTATGAGAGAAATCTTATAGAGGCCTCGGGAACACGAATTATATGCTCCGGGAAAGATATTCTGGCGTTCCATTGACTAATAAGAGAAAGCGTTGAATTGACGCCCATCTTGGACGCCATCTTGAATTAAAAAAATCACCTCTGTGGATTTCAGCGGTTTTGGATATGTTGTTCTATGATTATTTCCGCTTCGAATGACAGTAGCATCAGCTTGTTACCAAGTTCTTCTGGGTCGAAACGTTCAGCGACCAAACTATAAAGCGTTCTGTAGGATGAAAAGTTCCAAACACACTAAAAACTAAAGTGTTAAAACTGACACTTTCAAGGTGTTAAACCCAATCTAACTCTTAGGGTTTGATTTTAACACTCAAAGTGCAATGCTTTAAGCACTTAGACATTACAATCGTCAGACATCTGAAACTTGAATGGATGGCACTTCCCATGTGTCTAGCATTGGTGGTTCTTCCAGAATCGTCCATAATTTGATTTGCGCTTGGTGGGTACATAATTAAAAGGACACAACGCAGATGACGCAGATCAGGCTCGAGAGTTCGAGCCTGATCCGCGTCATCTGCGTTGTTTCCTTTTAAGTATCGCGACATTACACTTGTCAAGTGGTATTATTGTCAACACCTGTCAAGTTCTGGGATATCTATACTTGAACAAAGTGCTAGTTCAGCACTTAGTAAGTGTTAAATACAGCACTTCAAGTGTAGTTTTTAACACTTTAGTTTTTAGCATGAAGCGTGCATTTGGATCACAGAGCAATGAAATGTGAAGATCACTTTAAAAAATACGATGCCTGGTAATTTATTGTTGTACGTCATTTGTTGGGTTCTGAGAATTTTAAATTTTGGGTCGAATCTCGATTCGAATCAGGTGGATTATATCAAATCAAATCGAATCGCGAGTCGAACCTTAGCGTCCTTCAAGTTGTGCATAATGCACCATATCATAACAGTAAACATTGTCCGTCTCTACTCAAGTATTGTATACACCAGCGGGGAGCGCGGTGGCTCAGTGGTAGACTGTTGAACTTCTATGCTAGAGGTCCCGAGTTCGATCCCCGTCCGGGACGATCCACGTTGTGTCCTTGGGCAAGACACTTTATCACCATCTCACAACAGTAAACATTGTCCGTCTCTACACAAGTGTTGTGTACACCAGCGGGGAGCGCGGTGGCTCAGTGGTAGACTGTTGAACTTCTATGCTAGAGGTACCGAGTTCGATCCCCGTCCGGGACGATCCATGTTGTACCCTTGGACAAGGCACTTTATCCCAGTTGCCAACATGGTGGCACGATGACGCCGTGTTCTAAGGCGTATTGGACGTCGATGGTGCACATGTCTTCAGCCGCTGTAACCCTGCTTAGGCGGAGCTTGAACAGAGTTAGAATGTTGAGGAGCTGACAGTTGCTCGTCGAAGCTCGGTGGTTTTCTCTGGGTACTCCGGCTTCCTCCACCTGTTATTCTGTCACAGTCACGATTAGCCTTTGTGCATAAGTATGTGACCTTAAACATCAATAACTAACTAACTGTATATACCAGCGACCCGTTTGTTTGAGGAAATCAATTAAACAAAGCGGAATACTTCAGAGCGGAATCCATGTAGTATCGGAACCGGAAATGCCTCCAGCTCTTCTTTTATCATCAGGACTCTGTTCGTAGATTTTCAAATCGTCTCCCGTTGAACTCTTATTTTATCATCATTATGAAAAAAGAAGAGTTCAACGGGAGACACTTGCAAGATTTTGAGAAAATTTTGACTATTCGAAATTCTGCGAATAGGGTCAACTCGAATCGAATTATCAGGGCGATTACTATCCTGGCCGAAACTTCGCATTCGCACATACTCTGTTATTCGCAAATAAATTAGCATTTGGAATCTCGGCCCTTTATTTTATTTTATTCTTATTTGTTTTACAAGGATTGGCGAGCAATTTGTGCAAATTATATTAACTCTTCCACTTGGCACAATGGCACAGGGGTGTGGGGTGGCCTTCATAATGGCAACTTCGTGGCCTCGCTCTTCTCGAATACTACGAACGGAGCTTCAGCCTGCACGGAGTGTTTTTCTCTTTGTACAGAGGACAGCCATTGTATGTCCCGTGACAGCACCAACCCCACAATTGATGTTGACACAGAGTGTTCGGACACCTCGAGAACTTTCCCCGACCGAGGATCGATCCCGGGACCTCTGGCATGAGAGACCAGCGTATTTATCCACTCAGCCACCACTCTCCACACGATGTCTCTCTCCGCACAGAGGACAGCCATTTCACGCCCACCCGATAGGACGACACGCTATGACAGCATCAGTCCAACCATTGATGCCGACCGAGAGTGTTCGGACACCTCGAGAACTTTCCCTGATCGAGGATTGATCTCGGAACCTCTGGCACGAAAGTCCAGCGCCCTTATCCACTCGGTCCTTTGATATGCCATAGAAGATTTATCTCTTGGTTGTGGGTGCGTCATATCATGTCATGAGTTTCTCCTTACCACAAACATGCTGTGATTTCCCGAAACTGATTCAAATCGTGCTTGAAGATCATATCTCGTGGTTTGATGTTATTCCACGATATTTAAATCTCATTGTTGAATGTCATGATATTTAAGGTGTCGGATCGATCGCTCACTATTTTTGGACTTCAAGTGAACAGAAAACGGCGATTTCACGTGGCAATATTATGTCCCTCGCATAATAATCGAGCTGGGTGCGGCTCAGTAGGCAGAGATACAGACTGAAAGCCGAGAAGTCCTCGGTTCGAATCCCACCGGCGGCAACCGCGTTGTGTCCTTGGACTAGACACTTAATCCCACTTGCTCACGCGGGGGCACGGAGGCGTCGTGTACTAAGGATAACTGCACGTTGATGGTGCACTTATCTTCAACCAATGCTAGCCCTGCTTGTATGGGATTAGTACGTTGTGAAGTATGACGGTTGCTCGCCGTTGCTCGATGGTTCTCTCCAGGTACTCAGTTTTCCTCCACCCGTAACACTGTCCGACACGAGGTGACAGTGGCTGTCGAAAGTGTCGTTAAACCCCAATAAATGAATTAATAAATAAATAATCGAGACGAATGAATAAATATCTCGATGAAAATAGTTTTTAAGTATGTAACCGCTCGAACACTCAGAACAGACAAGAAGAGGCGGATATTTATTTATTTATTTATTTATTTATTTATTTATTTATTTATTTATTTATTTATTTATTTATTTATTTATTTATTATTTATTTATTAGGGTTTAACGACACTTTAACAGCCAAGGTCATATCGTGTCGGTGACAGTTTTACGGGTGGAGAAAGCCGGAGTACCCGGAGAGAACCACGAGCAACGACGAGCAGCTGCCAGCTCCCCAACATCGTAACTCCGCACTGCAGCACAGGCAGGGTTAGATTGTTGAAGACATGCGCACCATCGACGTGCAGTACACCTTAGTACACGGCGTCATCGTGCCCCCATGTGGACAATCGGGGTGAAGTGCCTTGCCCAAGGACACAACGCGGGAGTCCGAATCAATCTCTCAGACGGTCATCCATTCAAGGACTAACCGGGTTCGACATTGCTTAACTTCGGTGATTTGACGAGAACCGGTTACCGCAACGCTACCGCGCCTCCGAAGAGGCAGATAAAGTTGAAATACATGGGTTCACTTATTTCATAATGTTGCGGGACTGCATTTAAAGTTTCAAACAACTTGTACATTGTAATTTGTTGGAACCCTGAAATATCATAAAACCCAGTAACAATCTATACTACAGTTGCATGTGCAAGCTGGACAAATCAGTAACATTCATAAACTTCTAGAATGTGAAGATTTTTATACCTCAACAGAATGAGCACCACAAACTCAACAAACAATGCACAATACATTTCCGTAAGAAATTTTCTATCGGTTTCCTGAATAAAATAAATGTCTAGCAACCTAAAATATCTTACTCAAACTCTACTGTACTCTACAAGAAAGAGCTAATTAAACTGTTACTGATGTCGTGTATACGTTTTTAAACCATGGCTCTATCCATCTCAGAACACAACATGCATAACATGATGGTATCATTATGACCAGTCTTCAGGAGTTGGTGGCATATATATTAATTTATTAATTTATTTATTTATATTTATTTAATTTATTCATTTATTAGAAAACATTTTCTTTTCCAATATTGCCCATTATAGAGCTCGATTAATATGACTTCAAACTCGACTGATATGGCGGTGATCTCGGCTGATATGACCGAAGCAATAGTCGACCTTTCCCCTCCCACACCCCCCCCCCACCCCCCTTGAGGCGTTACTGGGCTCAGTCATTTTGTTTACTGCGAAATCGTTCACCGTTATTCACTGAAAGCAATCAATTAGTAAAGTTAACGTTATCAGGCAAAGCACTTCTCTGTCGATCTGTTACATTGGTGTCGTGTTGCAGTTGGCGAAGCATGGTGGATGTTTCGACCGCTCCGAGGTGGAAGTTGGGGTGAGATTCACGGTGGATGAATCTCAAGGGACGTGAGAGTAGTGTAGCGGCCGAGGTATGAGGGCCATTTACCAACCAGCTTGGTTGGTCCGGATATCTTAGTCTCGTGGTAAATCGTGATAAATCGGTCGCTTTGTATGCCAGAGGTCGACGATTCAAGCTTCGGCTCTCGCACCTTTCTCTCGATCTGTTGCATAAGTAATGGACAATTACCTTGAAATTAGGTGACAGGTTATTTTCGATGTCTTCAAAAGCCTAAAAACTTGTTATTTGTAACTGTTGTGTTGTGTTGTCCATCCGTATTTATAAACAATTCTTTGCAATTTTAAACTAAAAAAAAATAAAAATTATAACACTGTTTAGAATTTGGACGACATCGAATATAACATGTCACCTATTTTCAAGCTATATTTCCCATTACTTATATAGCACCTTAATGATGACAATAAAAAAGGATAATATGGATAAAGAGACGACAGAAGAGAGTTGGACAGGAAATTCAGAGTCGTAAGGGGGATTCATCGAAGTGGGAGGAGAGGTAGTTTAGCAATCCGGACGTCGCAGCTTCCCTGGTGGGGTAGCCGAGACAGAGTGGGAAACAATAAGACCGTCAGAAAACTAACAGATCTGAAAATGTTTGTAATTATTTGCTTGGGTTTAATAAATAAAGAGGTTATAACTTGTTTAGTTTCATACTTGCCAAGATACCAGCCCGCGGTAACTTCACATCAGCCTTCGACCATAGGCTGATATGAAGTCACCTCGGGACAATATCTCGGCCGGCATAAACCTAACCATGTGATAACCTCCAAATATTACTGTATAAGTATGACCCCTCCTGTGTGAGCATGATTATTATTTAATTTGTACTCTGATATATTGCATGTAGACTATCTTTGGTTTTTATTTTACACTATCTAGTAACTTATGAAAACACTTTGTTTTCACCAAGTGAAATAAACAAAGAATAAATCTCGGTTCATGAGTAGATGGAAAGAGTCATTGTCCAGAGGAGACAATTTGAATTATTCAAACTGTATATCTTATATCTCATAATAGGTTAAATAAGTAATAAAAATATTTCATTAATACTCTCATTGTGATGAGTTGCTGTATATAATTACATTGTTAATGTAGTTTTATGTTTTGGGTACAAATACTCAATTCCCATTGGTCAGCTGTATGAAAACGTCATGAACAAATGTAATTAATTTTCCAATGAAAACATTTGGTCGAACTTTGACCCGCATTTACGGTAGAGCGCAGTTGACAGAATGTAATTCGAGCGGTGTTTGGGCGAGTTTTTAACTTTTAGTGCCTCTCGCAGTGATCAACTCCGCTGCTGTTTCTTTGGTGGCATTTCCCAACTGTGGCATAAAGCCCGTTACTAAAATACTCGTTTCCATTTCTAAAGTTGTGAAAATCGAAAATCAGAGTTGTGCGCATTGTCTTTTGTGTGAGGGTGGTTTTTCCCCTCTTTCGTTCGTACATGTTTTATTTCTCTTTCTGCTTTGTTGTTTGGTAAAAAGTTGTTTAAACAGTTTCGGAATGTAATTATGAGAATTGTATGTAATTTTTTATAATCTTTATTGGAGTATGAACGTGTGGGAATGGTTGCAAATTATGTATGAATCCCGAAGGGATTCAGACAATTTGTACCCATTCCCACACGTTCATACTCCAATAAAGATTATAAAAATTGCATTCAATTCTTAAATAAATTAAAGCACTTCCAGGGCAGCGGTGGATCCATCGGGCCTGGAAATAACACGCGAACGATCGTTTAGGTCACATGGGTGGTTACGTCAATTGTAAAATACGCGAACGCAGAACAGGTTACAATAAAACAACACAGCATAAATTATCTTCCTAATTCCGCATGTTTTGCAGGACAGATATAGCAATCTTTCGGAACAAATTCGACTCAAATCGTCGCCTGAGTGCAAGAATGTCCTATGTCCCATAGGGGACATAGGACATTCTAGCACTCAGGCGACGAAATGTTGCACATTGCATCCACATATGGTCAGAGTGGCGTGTCGCTTACATCTTGAGGTGATTCTAAAGTCATGGCTGCCAACGTGGACGCCAGAAACATACAAAAATGTGAACATTTCATTGAACAATAACTTGGCAACAAAACAGCCTTGACCTTGGATACCAAGGTTGGGAGAATGGTCATGTCACATAGAACGTGATGGGACCCGCAAAATATGCATTTAACAAATTTACGAGTTATTTGGAGACATTAGAAAATGTGTACTGTCAAAAAGTCGGAAATGGCTTGTCAGGTTTTCAAAAAATAGCGAGACGCCTCACCTTCCAATGAACAACCAACGTGAGCTATCAGTAATGTACTGCAGCAGTTGAGTCTTAATTTTGAATAAAACACATCGAAGATAGGACTAAGCACGTTGTCAACCTGAGTCGTTTCAGTCTCAAAAGTGTCCGCCATGTTTACGGTGGAAAATTCAAAACACTGAAGGTTGTGGGCAACATTGCGACGAAAGATCTCGCCATATGTCCCGTAAATTCTCATGACAATGCCACTGCTGAAATTCTGATTGTCGATATATCTCAAGGGAAGCAGACTAATAGAGGCAAATTGCATTGATTGTCTGTTCTATGTTTATATTCTTCCCTCACCAACTGAAGCAACCAATTTGTTTGCATGGATCGACCTTGCCATTAGTGTGTATTCATGCGCCAAAATTACCAACAGAGAACAAAAATTGCAGTTATCTTTAACAAAACTGTGACATATAGTGGAATTAGAAACCCATGTTGTATTCTCTCGTTGTTGAAATATCCGTAAACTGGTTGCTTTTTCACTTCTTTTAATCGCAATTCGGGGGAACTATTGTTTGTCATGTACTATTGATGGTATAACTTTATTGGTCTGTAATTCGGTCCCGTTTCGGTCTGGTTTCGGTAAGTTCCAGAAATAATGCTTCTAATTTTGCGATCTGGTGTGATTTACATTGCGAATCATTGTAAACGATGTATTTCATTATATTTGTTTGCAATTCACAAAGATCATCGATAATTTCGAATTTATTTATTTATTGGTTTTTAAGGTCACATATTTATGCACAATGGCTGATCATGACCGTGACAGTTTTACGGGTGGAGGAATCCGGAGTACCCGGAGAGAACCACCGAGCAAGGGCGAGCAACTGTCAGCTCCCCAACATACTAACTCCACACAAGCAGGGTTGGAATTGGTTGAAGACAAGTGCACCATCGACGTGCAGTACGCCTTAGTACACAACGCCACCGTGTCCCGATGCGGGCAATGGAGATGAAGTGTCTTGCCCTAGGACACAACGCGGTTGCCGCAGGTGGGATTCGAACCGAGGACCTCTCGGCTTGCAGCCTGCACCTCTACCTACTGAGCCACCGTGCTCCCCAATATAATTTCGAATAATCTGTGGGCTTTTAGACTCATGTCTGCAAGTGTTTGTTGATCTTAGTTGTTGTCACCGGAAAGTCACATGCGTTGGTAAGTCGCTTGTTCAAACTGCTAAAAACGATATTCTTTTCTTTCTATCCACCCCACTAGCCCTCCTAAACACAAATTAAAATATGACAGAAGTGTGAACATGCAATCTTTCTCTAGGACATTATTTTATCAGTCGTCGCATAGAAATTCTCAACGAAAGTAAAGTATGGCAACACACACAAGGCACAATCGAGCTTCAAATTTTTGAGTGCTTTGACTTATCGAAATATTGGCTAATAAATCTGTATTTTCACAAAAAAAAATCTCTGCACAAAGTTACAAATAGGGCCTCTAAATAATCAAACATCAAGAAAACGGAATAAAAAAAAACAGTAATTAGATAACCAACATATCAAGAAGATTATATACGAATTCATTGTCAATGGCTCGGCCACTCAAAATAGCACAAGAATCAAAGACATCCACACACACACAAAAAATAAATTTATGTGATCTTCTCCATAAATCAGGCAATATAGTTTCAGGCAAAGTATGTCCGTCCATCTGTCCGTTGGTTTACTTTTTGAATTACACTCTTCTTGCCTCATAATAGTGGTGCCTGGAAAATGGTGAGATCTTGCACATTTGATAAAAGTTATTGAAAATTAATAATAGTGATGGCATTTTCACCTTTGGGCTCTTTTAAATAATAGTGGCGACTGAAATTTTTCTTCAAATTTTCATGTATAATAGTAATTCATCACTATTATTCAACAGGTCAAGGTATTCTAAAATTCTTACCAACAACACAGAATGGATATATTCACAGTATTAGGAAAAAGGTTAAAAGAAGTAAATTCTAGCAAACTTTCTTCTTATTTTCCCGTGTGTTCGTTTAACATGGTGGCTATGGGTACAACACAGCTTTTTAAATGTACTAACTTGACTGGATATGAAAAGCACTGTATCTAACCTCCATGTACAGTTCAGGGTTTGATCCAGGTAAATTGGGAAAGGGGCCTTTTTCATGGTCTTGGGGAAATTATTCATTTAGCCATCGAGACATAAACCCAGCTGGAAGCTTTTTTCCAGAGAGAATACAGATTAAAATGGGTATCAGTTTATTAGAATCAACTGTCAGAAAAATACTGGTTTATAACCTGATAATGCTGTATAAGTTAAGGAGTAATAATGTTTTGTGCCAGATATTAGGAATTTTATTGCATGTACCCCATTGGGAATGAGGCCTCGATTTGACCACAGAATGTGGTCACACGAAGCTCCGATGTAGTGGGCATATCAACGCAGCACAGTTCCCCAACATATAATTGAAAGGTTTTCTTTTTTTTATTTTCTGTACCTCAACCAACACTTCATGTGACCAAGCTTTGGTTGGAATGGTAAGGATTTCTCATGGGAGGCAAACGATTAGCACTTTCAATAATGCAGAGGAAAGGTGGCACTTCTGTGATGTTTTCTTGTATCACAGAATATATACACTTTCGGCCTTAAAAAACAGAGCTCATAACCTCCAGTTGGAATGGCTCCGGTAAGCTCATCAGTTACCGCTGAAGATCATAATCACTTGCTATATTTGTGGTTCAAAATTTGTACCAATAATGAAATCTGAATGGTCATTTACCAGTGCAACAATAGTGATTTGATCAGTGTGTTAGATAAATACTTGAAAGAAAGTTGTCATAAATATTGTCTTCCATATATATTAAATACAAGTACATAGTGATAAAGAGGTAAGAGATTGTCATTTCATGGGACTCTTCGACATCTTGAATGGGTGTTTTGGGGAAACAAAATGTTTTCATGAAAACATGTCAAGCAAAATGGTTGAGAAGAATGCATAACTGTATCATACCACCGGGGGTGTGGGCGGTACTAGTCTGCAGGTCACAGACTGAATCAGAATAATACAGTCTGTCAACTTCAGAGTCTAAAACCTGAACTCACTGTTTACAATATTTACTGCACAGGTTTCACAGTGTATATACTAGTAAGAGGGCACAGAATCAAGAAAAAACCTTTATGACAAAAATACTGAATACAGGTGGAAATTGAAGGTGGCTTGGGAATGCTGCATGATTCCAGTCCAATCGGGAAATGTGCCACTGTTAAAGGGGTCTCTATTGTGGATGGGATGTGAACCAGCATCAAATGCTGAGTTGGTCTATTACTGTTGCAGGCAATATTAATGTGTACCCTTTTTCCCTGTACAAATTTAAATTTTTCGGGGGACTATTAAAATGGCCGGTGTCCGCCCGTTCGAGTATCCGTCCCACTGTGGTTTCCCTATGATAACTTTAGTTACAGTTGACCAAATCAAATGAAATTTGGTATGCAGGTGTATCAACCTAAAATACAGGTCCAGTTCGAATTATGCAGTTCAACAATTTTGGCCAATGTTAAGCCCCTTTTTCAACTTTGAAAACTCCATTTTGTTTTAGTTTCCAACCAATAACTTGAGCTGTAATTGACAGAATCAAATAACATTTGTTGTGTAGGTGTATCAACATAAAATGCAGGTCAAGTCAAATCAGGGTTTGATCCGACACTTTCTGCCAGAGTTATGTCCCTTTTTCAATTTTGAAAAATTCAATTTTTTTTTTTTTGGGGGGGGGGGGGGGTGTCGGCTCTTTATTTCAAGGTCTGATCCATGGACCTACATGAAATAAAATATTTACTGAGTAAAGGCTTACGAAATGGGTCAAAAAATCTTGTAAGCGCGACATTATTCACAGTGGTGTACGATGAAGCACATTTTTCATATTAGCAGAATGATCTGGATTGTCCACTCATAGTGAACAAAGTATGTACCATAAAATATTGTATACTACGGATACATGCTGATAACATAATACTCCAGTACAATGAATACTTAAAAAGTTACAACACGTGAAGGGTTATTCAAATAATGAAATTATTGATTACTATTTTAAACAGATTTATCCCTTTACCCAACGTAACGGTCAAAACCGGCCAGCGCTATTCTCAAAAATCGCAAATTAATTTTCATTATTATTTCATTTTTTGACTCAAAAACATAGGTCGAGCTCGTTCCAATGGGGTGTCATAACCTACGTTTTTGAGACAAAAACTTTAAAAAAATAGTTATTCAAGAATTTGATTTCTGCTTTTCGCGTTAGGTAAAGGGTCATGGGCTAAGTAATAGAATTTCGTTTATTTTGAAATTCCCACCTCTGATATTCCTTAAATTCAAGTTAAATATACACAAATTATACACCAAAATGAAGGTTGGGCGATCGAGAACACGAAAAATATGAAATCAACTCGAAGAGTTGACAGCAGGCACCAATGGTTCCTGAAAGTCTGCTACCATATTCGTACCAGAACTGATAATAAAATAATATTTTCTGAGAACAACTTGTGACTCACATATCCAAGAACAAAGCTTGGGCATCAAAATCCTTCAAAACACAGCGACAGTGCTGCATGGGGGTAAATTCTCAAAGTGACTGCTTTGTTTACATATATTCTTACAACCGATTTCCGGTCTACGTCATCGGACAGGAAAAGCATCGAAAAACAACGCCGTCTAAAATCAAATAATGAGAAAGATCGCCTTAATACTATCATTATATATAGACTGCAAAGTTGCCATATTCAATGCAAGGTATCGTGACACCTGGTGAAATTTCTTAGAATTTCGATTTTGTTTTTTATGGAAATTCGTGGTATCGAGTGATTTGCGCATGTCTGTCGAACATGGAATCCATCTTCAATAAAAAAAAAATGCAGACCGCGTTGTCCTTTTCCCAAATGCAGTCGCTGCATTCGAAAGTGTTTTGAATGCCTAGCTTTGTTCTTGGATGTGTGAAGCGCATTTGGCCACAAGTTGTTCTCATGAAATATTATTTTATTGTCAGTTCTGGAACGAATACGGTAGCAGATTTCCAGGAACCAGTGGTGCCTGCTGTCAACTCTGTGAGTTGATTACACATGTGTTTCGTGTTCTATACATCTCCACCTTCATTTTGATGTATAATTTGTGTATATTTAATCCAAATTTAAAGAAAATGAGATGTGGAAACTTCAAATTAAACAAGCCAAGACCAATACCGGGTCTGGACCTGCGTCGCTGCATGCAAATGAATCGCCAAACAGGAAGTGGCTGCACGGCAGATCTGAAAATTTCATACACGATACAACTGATCACTATCAGGCTCCAGATGAAATATAAAATCAATCCCTTGCATAGAAGCCGAGAAAAGTTTGACGAAAAATTTCAATGTTCAGTGGGTACAGTAAAATTTCAAAGTATCGGCAAACAGGAAGTGGCTGCACGGAAGATCTGAAAATTGCTTACACGATACAACTCATCCTTATGAAGCAGCAGACCAAATATAAAATCATTCCCTTTCATAGAAGCCAAGAAAACATTGACGGAAAAAGTGTTTCGGACGGACTGACGGCCGGACGGACGGACGGACGGGCGGACGGACTGACGGACGGAGTCGAGCGGTTACTAGACCTCCTCTGCCGCTGGCGATGCAGGTAACAAAATTCCATTACTTACATAGGCCCTTTAACACATTTAAGGTGAAATGTAAGAGAAATTTGTTTTCTTTGAAATTCCCTCCTCTGATATTCCAGAAATACAGATTAAATATACAAAAACTGTATATCAAAATGAAGATGTATAGAACACGAAACACGCGTGTAATCAACTCATGTCTGAAGCAGAAGTTGTTCTTGTGTAATATTATGTTATTATCAATTCTGGTACGAATACGATAGCAGACTTCCAGGAACCAATGGTGCCTGCTGTCATCTCTATGAGTCGATTTCATACATTTGCCGTGTTCTATACCCCCCAACCTTCATTTTGATGTATAATTTGTGTTTATTTAATTTAAATTGAAAGAATATCAGAGGTCGAAATTTCAAAATAAACCAAATTTCATTACTTATAAAGCACCTTTATTTTAGACGGCCTTGTTTGTCGATGCTTAGTCGACCCAATAACCTTGGCCGACATGTATGTAAACAAACAGACAACGAAGACAAGGCGTAGAGGTTTGGAATTTAATACCACCCCGCCCCCTTCGCACCCCCCCCCCTCCACCACAGCAGCTTTGCCGCAGCGTTTGAAGGAATTTTAATTTCCTAGCCTTGTTCTTGGATATTTGAGATACATGCGACTACGAGTTATGCTCCTGAAATATTATTTTATTATTAGTTCTGGAACGAATACAATAGCAGACTTCCAGGAGCCACTGGTGCTTGTTGTCAACTCTGTGAGTTGATTGCATGTACTATACGTGGTGTATATTTTGTGTGTAGTTAATTTGAATTGATGGATTGTCAGAGGTGGGAATTTTAAAGTAAACAAATTTCCATTACTCTTTAGCACCTTAGCACCAAGCCAGAAAATAAGCAGACTGTCATCTGCAAAATGAGGTCCCCATGGGGTTAATGTAGTGATGCTACCCTTGATAGCAGGGTAGCAACACTATATTTACCCTCTATGAACCTCAGTCTGAATCAGGGTCTCAAAACTAAACATAAGGAGGAACCCAGAGGATACACTGGCCCCTGTATGGGATAGCACCATCAAATTCACCCTCTGGGGACCTCATTCTGCAAATGTCAGACAGCTTATTTTCAGGCCTGCTTAGTACAATAATTCCATAACGGTGATAGTTACATTGGCCCGACCAGTATGTCATTATTCTGGAACACCGCGCAGGCAACACTGACACAATGTGTGTTTAGTAGAATAATTTTAAACCACAATACACACTATAAAATTATAACTGAAGTTTAAATAATAAATTTTTACTGTACCTTGAATTCCAGGAGTTCCTGCCCTAACCGCTCCATGGGTTCCTGTCCTAACAGCTGCAGGAAAGTGTTCCAGAATATTTGATTTTTTTTCACAAAATTAATTTATACACTTTTAAAATTTATTCTAAAATTCCAAAATAGATTTCACAACAGAGTCAGGACTCCAAACACAGCCTTGAACAACCACATCAATAATTTGCGATCACTGAAAAGCATTTACACAATAGATTCAGATAGCTGACCAACGACGAAGAGTTAATGATAACTCACTGCATGCTTTTTTTAAGAAAAGCATGTCAACCTGTGAAGAAATCAAGTGAACAGTTAAAAAGCTGAGAAACAAGGAAACAGTTTAACTTTCTGTTCACTGAGCTGAAACAAAGTAATTGATGACCTGAAAGTAAAGAGGGGATGTTTTAACCTTCTGTGTTGGATGTTAATAGTACCAGAAATAGGCCTTTTAAAATATTTCTTATTAGATATGATTTGTGGCTCAACGGTTACGGAATTGGACTTCGAGCCAAAGAAAGGTCCACCGTTCGATCCCCGCCAAGGGTAACTGCGTTGTGTCATTGGTAGAGCTGTAGGTTAACCGAAACCGAACCGAGGTTTTTAGTTTTTTTTAAAAACCGAAACCGTCGACATCCCGTAATCTAAGGTTTTTCGTTTTTTATTAAATACTCTCTTGCTGCAGAAATTCACAGAATGAAGCCTTCCCAGAGTAGTGAGAGTACCCAGACACTGCCAATGACAGTGTCTGGGTACTCTCACTACTCTGCGAAGGCTTCATTCTGTGAATTTCCGGCATTTCAGTTTAGTTGTGTTTGCAGCTTTCCTCAAGTTGCGTGTAGGTGTCAGGCCTCGAAAAATGGCCAAGCACAATAAAAGTTCTGTACATTTAGGTAATTATTATATTGGCCTTCCTGATTCTTCATGTATTATAGCTTATTTCGGGCATTCATTGAGTTTCTCTCAATTTCACTGCCATTCAGTTATGACTCCGGACATAAGAATGAGTTTTATTGAATTTTGTTTGGCCTTAGGAACAAATCGAAAACCGAACCGAACCCAGGTTTTACTCCACCTGAAAAACCAAAACCGAAACCGAACAAGAAATTTACAAACCCACAGCTCTAGTCATTGGCTAAGGCATTATATCGTGATTGCCTACGAGGGGGCACGGCGACGCTGTATACTAAGGCGTACTATGGATCATTGGTGCACTTGTCTTCAATCAATGCTAACCCATGGTTGTGTGGACTTAGTACGTTGAGGAGTTTGACAGTTGCTCGCCGTTGCTCGGTGGTTCTCTCCGGCTACTCCTACTTCCTCCACCCTAAAACTGTCCCACACGAGGTGACCTTGGCTGTCGAAAGTGTCCTTAAACCCCAAATAAATAAAGTAGATATGATTTTCTTTCCCGAATTGCCCATTATCAACCTTGGCTGACGTGGCTTCAAACTCCGTTAATATGACTCCGATCCCGTCTGATATTAACCAAGCTAGAATTATTCCCCTTGATGCGTTACTAGGCACTACCATTTTATTTACACGGACATGTTCATAGTTAATCGTCGGACACAATCAAGAAAATTGTCGTGGTGAAGTGGCTTTTGCAGCGTAATGCAAGCGCCGGGCTGATCGCTGTAGAGGGTGACAGGGGTTTTGGAAAATGCCCATTTTATGAGATATGTACTGAATGATTCATTTCGTCGATCTCCGTCAAATGTTAACAAATATCAGTGTAATTAGGACATGCTATCTGCACGACCATCTGCAAATGTTTGGTAACTTTCCGGCCTTCATATTTCTTATTAACCCCTACCGACGGCTTTTACACTACAGGGTCGTTTACGTGACTGTAACTGGTCATGGTGGATTTTGAATAATTTCTTTTTCTTTCAGCAATCTAATGTTACAAAATTTAGAAACCAAATGTTAACATAATATCGACAGTTATGGTTTTCAGTCATAAGTTGTCGGCAGATGGTATAATAGTACTAAATATTTTCCCATAGGCCGATGATAGGCGACCATTATAACGTTCGTGTGAAAAAATACGATTGCATCATTTTAAACTAGGCACTCAAATATTGCCGTTAAGTATAGGGCTTCAGACAACATTTTATGGCCCAAAACTGGGGATCATGCAACAAATAAGAGAGAAAAATTGACAGGAAGGAAACTACCGGTGACAGGCAGATGTTCGTCGGGAAATTCCCCCAGAAACACCCCAACAAGGAATTGCATTTCTAGACTCCCAGAATTCATCAAATCATTCCTCTGTTCTCTCTGCAATATTCAGCAATGCCGGAAGATTTCAGTACAAGGATTTGTTAAATCAATATTTTTCTCAAGGGTGCATTGTTTTGGAGATAGCTCATATCCGGGCACAACGTTTCAAGGCAGGTAACTCTAATTCACTTATTTCGAACTGGCATACCAGGTGAGGAAGTATATTATAGCTGCTCACATAGCCTGCTCCTTTCTGAGCGAACTCTTATCACAGATCCCTCTTAACGTTACATAAGATTTTATAATACTGGTAATATTAGACCTGTTCGCGTAGCCTGCTCCTTTCTCTGCGAACTCTTACCACACACACCCCTCTTAACGTTATATAAGATATTATATTATTACTCTTTTAAAATTATAAAGCTTCCCAATGGTAAGTAACCAATGCATCTTGCACGGTATATTTTATAGCAACGCGCATACGACGTTCAACGGCGTGTATGAGAATATCACGTGATAGCTAAAGGGGTGTACAGATATTCTGTGGTACAGAAGGCCGATTTCACTTTCACCCATCGCCTCAAACATTTTCATCAGCAATAATAAACATTCACACTCACAAACAAAATGAGAATAATATTGTTTTATGAGAATATTCCTAAAGACTTGAAACAAAACATGCGTACATACCCCAACGTCGAGTTTACTGTCGAGAAGAGAGATTCTGTTGTGGTGTTTCGAGAAACATGCAACCTATCTCGTTTTATGAATTGTCTCTTCGGTGAAACTTCTTAAAGCACTTGCACAAGTTTGAATATAGTGTCCCCGATTTCCACAGACAAACAACGCACTACTGCATTGAATAAAACATTGCATTAAAAACGCACCACTGCATCGAATAAAACATAAAACAAAGGAAACTTTACGTTATTTTCTGCTAATGTCAAAGGTGTTTTCTCAACAATTAATATATTACGTTTTTTTATTTGGATCATTCTCGCTCTGATAACTGATCGAAAGTGGATTTTCCTTACGATAAAAGTCAAGGATGAAAATTCGATTTGTCTTGTCTTAATATATAAACGTTTTAAATCTATCTTTTTTCTTTTGTATTGGGTTTAACGACACATTAACAGCCAGGGTCATATCATGTCGGTGACAGTTTTACGGGTGGAGGAAGCCGGAGTACCCGGAGAGAACCACCGAGCAACGACGAGCAGCTGTCAGCTCTCCAACATCGTAACTCTGAACTCTGCACCGCGACACAGGCAGGGCTAGATTGGTTGAAGACACGCGCACCATCGACGTGCGGTACGTCTTAGTACACAGCGTCATCGTGCCCCCGTGTAGGCACTCGGGGTGAAGTGCCTTCCCCAAGGACACAACGCGGGAGCGCGAATCAGTCGCTGAAATGGTCACCCATCCAACCACTAACCGCGTTCGACGTTGCTTAACTTCAGTGATCTGACGAGAACCGGTTACCGCGACGCCACCGCGCCTACTTAAATCTATCTATAACAGAAGATGTTGAACTTTCGATATATTGGACGCAGCAGCTTTCTCAGTTGATGCTGAAGACACTGTCCATCCAGAACATACACAGAACGACACGCGTGTGTGAATAGGTTAATCGATATGGCACGAGTGCCAGCGCGGAAGGATAGAACGAGAGGCTGCAGGCCTCGAGTTTTATCCTTCTACGATGGCACAAGTGCCATATCGTTTAACCCATTCACACACGCGTGTCGTTCTGTGTTTATTATCTGCCTTCAGTCTACGAACGCAATTGTTAGAAGGACAATCAGCAATTCATTTGACAACTATCAACAAAAAGAACACATTTTATCGCCAACCACATTTTGCGAGGGAAACCCGTGTTACTAGTTCGTCCCCTACTGGAACATAGAACACATCGGAACTCAGGAGACGACTTTTAGCTATCGCTAGCTATTCAAATTGTAATTGCGGTGCACGATTTGTAGAAAATTCCAGTGAAATGTCGCTTTTTTATAAAAATTGTCCGTCAACGATTTCCGTTCCGCACATTTGAGCGGAACAGATTTTCATTTTCCGCACGGTTTAGTGTTGCTGTAGATGGGGATTTCATAGAACAGGCGTGTAATAAAGTAAAGTTTCATGTGCCCCACTGTTTCAATGTCAGCACCTTAAGGTTACGCAGCTGACATACTTTAGAGGAATTAGAAGAAGGGTGGAATGTTACTCCAGTTCTGCGAAGAATTACTTCCCTTTTACATGCAACATCTTCTGCTGTTTGAAGTGTTTAACCCTTTACCCAACGTAACGGCCAAAACCGGCCAGCGCTATTCTCAAAAATCGTCAGTGAATTTTCCTTATTTTTTCATTTTTTGTCTCAAAAACATAGGTTATGACCCCTCATTGGAACGAGCTCGTCGAGCTCGTTCCAATGAGGGGTCATAACCTATGTTTTTGAGACAAAAAATGAAAAAAATTAGTTGTTCAAGATTTTTTTTTTGCAAGTGTCGTCTGCTTTTCACGTTAGGTAAAGGGTTAAAAAAGGTAATTTCATAGAACATGCGTTTAATAAAATAATGTTTCATGTGCCCCACTGTTTCAATGTCAGCACATTAAGGATACGCAGGCGATATACTTCAGAGGAATTAGTAGAAGGGTGGAATGTTACTCCAGTTCTCCGAAGAATTACTTCTCTTTTACATGCAACATCTTCTGCTGTTTGAAGTGTTAAAAAGTGATTTCATAGAACATGCGTTTACTAAAATAATGTTTCATGTGCCCAACTGTTTCAATGTCAGCATCTTAAGGATACGTAGGCGACATACTTTAGATGAATTAGAAGAAGGGTGGAAGGTTACTTCAGTTCTCCAAAGAATTACTTCCCTTTTACATGCAACATCTTCTGCTGTTTGAAGTGTTTAAAAAAATGATTGTTATTTAATTTAAATGTGAATAATAAGAAACTGGCCAGTGTGTTTAAACCACGTCCACACCACAACAAATAGATTCCACACTTTTATGAATTTATCACCACAAAATGTATTTTCAGAAGTGATATGCCACAAATTTGTATTCCATTCAGTGTCTTAGCAACACCCGTCCACCAGTATATATAAATGCTAAAACTTAAATTTTGAACCCCCATAAAGTCAGCACCGTGACACCCAAAGCTGTTAAAGTGCCGACTAAATATGGGACGTTGTTGACATTGTCATGAATTATTTTTCTTTCAGAAAAGTAACTGTGAGCGAAGGCACCTTTTGTGTGTCCAAATGAGTATTGTTTAAGCCGGGAGTTGAGTGTTCTTGTCTGTAATGTAATACGGCAGGTAATCTGGCTGTGACGGTTCGGCTATCTTTGGGCTGGGGGGAATATAAACAGTGATCGGGTGCTTCTAGTCAAGTGTCGTCTGCCTGAATAGACAGACGACACTTGACAAGAAGCACCTGCTTTACTGTAAGTTTTTCGCGGTATGTCATGTTCAATAATTTCTTTCTGATTCCCCTGCTTCTAAGAGTTAAACTAAAACCCCACATTTTCTCGGTCTGGAGATACAAAATGTGGAAAAATATGGAAAAACGACAGGAAATACTTTAAATTATAAAACTATTGACCGATTGAGAGTGAATGTCATGTCAATTTGGGCCGTAGGCTGCATATCGAATTTTGGAGAGGTAGCACGATCATAGAAGGGCATTCACACACTTAGAAGTATCGGGAGGGATGCGTCCTAAGGGTATGATAGGATAGGAATACAATGCATAAGGCTATCTGTGGTACTAACGCACCTCTACAGTGAGGAAAATGCATATTTCGGCTCTCTGTTTAAGACACTTGGAGTAAAGAGTCCCTTTCCTGCTGATTTCTAATAAGACTGTAATGGCAGGAACCCAGCAGAGAAATACGAATTTTAGGTGACTTCTTTTGATTCGTGCCCTCCACCACCATCCCATCGCACACACATCAACACAGAACTTTTCATCAAGTGCCCAAGTGAGAGCACGATGATGCAGTGTGCTGAGGCGCACTACATGTTGCCGGTATGAATACGTGCAAACGATGCTAAACCCGCTTGAGGCAGACGCTACATCCACATGCCCGAAGAATGGACCAATGAACCAACGAGTATAGAGTGGGAATTCTTGAATAACTAAATATGTTCATTTTTGTCTCAAAAACATAGCTTATGGCCCCTCATTAGAACGAGCTCATCGAGCTCGTTCAAATGAGGGGTCGTAAGCTATGTTTTAAGACAAAAAAAAATATTAAAAAAATAATTAAAATTGAATGGTGATTTTTGTAAATATCGCTGGCCGGTTTTGGTCGTTACGTTGGATAAAGGTTTAAGGGGTCAACTGGCTCCCACACCGTTTCTGTGCGCCTTCGAAAACACCGTCAATCGCCATCATCACTGAAGACTGCAACACTGTGTTGGAGAGTCAGACAGTTGTTGGTCGTTACTTCTTCAAACGTAAATCTGTCCGTTAAGCTATTGGAAGTGTTAAATCTCAATAAATAAATAAATTGATAAATAAATAAATAAAATAAATAAATAAATACAGAACATTTAATTCCTGTTTAAGTGAATTATTTAGCCTCCCTTGCTTTCCCAATAGTATCAATACTTTCCATCATTAATAGTTCCATCATTAATGTCCTAAATGATGCTTGACTAGATAAAACGTGTAACTCCGACCCTCCCCAGTCCGGATATGTATAACCCTGTTGATGTGCGTTCTACTACGGATCTCACAGATGTGATACCGTAATAACTCGGAAGGTCTTGTCCACGAGAACAGGAGATGTGAAACAATTATGAATTCCTGCCAATCTTTTTTGTGACAAAAAGAGTTTGAAGGGAGGAAATTCTCACGAAATGAGTAATCGGGCAGAATTATTTATCAATAAAGCATAAGAACCAATTTGTCAATTGTCGTTTTGTCTGTCTGCAGAGGAAGTCATTACTAACATATGCTCAACAATTTCTCTACCTGCACGAATGTACGAAAAAAAATGTACTGCACAACATAAACGCCACTCGCCCTTTTAACAGTAGATAATTTATCAACACAGCCTCTACTACCAACTGCATGAGCAACTTGTTGGGATAACCCGTGCGTTCTACGAACCAAAGCCCTTTCAAATAGGAGACTTGAGAATGTGAGCTGAGGAGTTCTCCATAACACACCTTATGAACCAAAATGTTTCAAAATGCCGCCTTGGGTGTGAGTCCTTTAAGACTTCCTTTTTCATATTTTACAACGAAAGCTATTGTGGATCAGACGTGCTTATTTAGGGCTTTAGATTTTCTCAGGAGTTCCCTCACATTTAGTTCTACGATTCATCATTCTCTGAATTTCGTCCATCGGTGACGCACTCTGTTTAACCCTTTGACCACGAGAGGGCACTTTTCCGCCCCAGGAACTTGATAAGTCATGATTTCAATATTTATTTATTTAATAAGTTTTAACGACACTTTAACAGCCAAAATCATATCGTGTCGGTGACAGGGTGGAGGAAGCCAGAGTACCCGGAGAGAACCACCGAGTAACGACGAGCAGCTGCCAGCTCCCCAACATCGTATCTCCACACTGCAGCACAGGCAGGGTTAGATTGGTTGAAGACAAGCGCACCATCGTCGTGCAGTACGCCTGAGTGCAAGGCGGCATCGTGCCCCCATGAGGACAATCTGGGTTAATTGCATTGCCTAAGTACGCAACGCGGGAGTCCAAATCGACCGCTCGGAGGGCCATACAAGGACTAACCGGGCTCGACGTTGCTTAACTTTGGTTACCCCAAGGTCACCGCCCCCTATAATTTCATTAAGTAGGATCGTTGCTAAGCAGCCGCAAGGCTGCACGTTGAACAAAAATAATTGGTCTATCCCCCGATATTTATTTATCTATTTATTGGGGTTTAAGGTCACATATTTATACACAATGACTAATCGTGACCGTGACAGTTTTACGGGTGAGGAAAACCGGAGTACCTGAGAGAACCACTGAGCATCGATGAGGAACTATCAGCTCCTCAACATTCTAACTCTATTTAAGGTCCCTTCAAGCAGGGTAACAGTGGTTGAAGACATGTGCACCATCGACGTGCAGTACGCATTAGTACACGGCGCCATCGTGCCCCCATGTAGGCAACAGGGATAAAGTGCCTTGCCCAAGGACACAACGCGGGTCGTCCCGGACGGGGATCGAACTCGGAACCTCTAGCATAGAAGTCCAACAGTCTACCACTGAGCCACCGCGCCCCCTTTATCACCCGATAATGAATCTGAACTCTTTCAATTTGTGTCCATTGGCTGACATGGGAGGTACCACCAGTGTTCAAAGGGTTACAAATTGTTCTCACCATATCCAAACCACCCTACCAAACAGTCTCACTGAATGCAAACTTGCTGGGAAGGCACTTCTATCAAGTAGGATGATCCGTGTTACATGCAAGTTATCACAATTTACAAGTACGATACATAAAAATTATTAAGTAAATAATTTTATCATATGACTCGTCCGTTTTGTTCACTTAAAAACATTTGATATTTTGTTTTCACATT
Organism: Pictodentalium vernedei; assembly: GCA_031216915.1. NCBI lineage: Eukaryota > Metazoa > Mollusca > Scaphopoda > Dentaliida > Dentaliidae > Pictodentalium > Pictodentalium vernedei. The sequence continues at coordinate 403,209,889 of CM062291.1, forward strand.
AATCAGTGATAAATAAAGCCTTCCGTCAATTTCATTGGTCAATTTCAAAACTAGACAATTTGATTGGCTGAACAAAATACAACTGGCCACATTTTCATAATTTGCATAATTAGAGTTGGGAGCTTTCATTGGTCAATTTCAAAACTGGACAATTTGATTGGCTAAACAAAATACAATTGGGTCACATTTGCATAATTTCAGTAGGGAGAATTCACGTTATCTGTCCTATTTAGGGTGGGTTATATTGTATTAATCTTTTACCTACAAGAAACACACCATTCGTTTTTTTTTTTTATATTTTCACTTTTTGCTTCCAAAACATAGGTTATGACCCCTCATTGGAACGAGCTCGTTCCAATTAGGGGTCATAACTTATGTTTTGGAAGCACAAAATGAATTTTTTGAGTTATACGAGGATGTTTTTTCCAAGTGCCGCCCGCAACTCAAGTTAAATGATGGGTTAAAAAGTCATACTAAGTGGCTAATTTGTGCGTGTGTGTGTGTCATATGATAAATAGAATATGAAATGAGTGTTTTTCTCATATAATATTTATGAAACTCGTCCGAATTTTCCGTTTGGGCTCGCCAGGGGCTCGCCAAAACGGAAAATTCTTAGACTCGTTTCATAAATATTATATGAGAAAAACACTCATTCCATATCCTCTATTTACTGATTTGGGAATGACATAACAACCTGAAATTCTTTTTGTAAAATATAGTACCGTGATCACAAAACCGGGCAGATAATTTCCGCCGGGTCGAAATTAAGTTAAGCAGTTGAAAAAAAAATTGTTTCCAAAAATTCCAACAGAACGAATGATTGTTGAGATATTGTATTGTTTTGAGTTGTAAGAAAACGAAATTGTGATATCATCAGCGGGGTGGAGGTGGGGAGAGTTATATTTTATTTACGGAGGCATATTAGCGCCTCACAATACTTTACGTACTAAATTATGAAGACAAGAAACCTGAGTTATTATAACAAGATGGTCATGGTAGAGTTCGTGAGCGGCCGTGTTATAGCGTAATTAACAGAATGATACGTTGTCTTATTGCGCATGCGCAGCGCGTGTAGTTAGGGTTATTATTATCCAACACAATAATTTCTGTTGCAAAATACAGTACTTTGATCACAGAAGTGGGCAGATAATTTCCACCGGGTCAAAATTAAGTTAAGCAGTTGAAAAAAAAATTTATTAAAAAATTCCAACAGAATCATATCATGTAACCCCTCAATGGAACGAGCTCGTTGAGCTCGTTCAAGTGAGGGTGACATGATATAGTTTTGTTGAATTTTTTGAAAAATTTGGAAAAACAATATTAAAATAACAAATTTTGATACCTATTGCTTTGGGTATAGGGATAAAGAAATGTGCCAGTATTGAATATTGGGTGCTGTTTTAGTTAAGCTGTTGAAAACAAAATTTCCAAAAAGGTCGACAAAACCACCCCCATCCCCATCCGCACATTGGAACGAGCTCAACGAGGGGTCACATGACAAGGTTCTGTTAAACGTTTGGAAATTTGAAAAAGTAATAATTAAGATAAGGAATTTTGATATCATATTGCTTTGGGTAAAGGGTTAAAGAAATGGACCAACATTTTTCAAAACGATTAAATAAAACATATCCTGTGACCCCCTCATTGGAACGATCACGCGGAGCTCGTTCCCATGAGTGGTCACAGGATATGGTTTTGTTGAATTGTTTTTTAAACTGAACAAGACAAACAGTGACCGCTCGGCCACGGATGCCTCCGAACTATGACCTTGATCTATGACCTTGACCTCCATCGAACAAAAAAAAATTGTGCGCGAGACATCGTCTCCCCATAAGCAACATGTATGCCAAGTGTCAACAAAATTTAACGAAGCATCACAGAGTTATGGAGCGGACGCGAAAATCTTTTTTCGGGGGCATAAAAAAGGAATAATTAAAATAATAAATTCTGAGATCATCTGCGTTGATCAAAGGGTTAACTGGAGTTTTTTCACTCCCCAGTACGATTAATTGATACGGAATTAAGTATGGATATCAATTGTTACACATGTATTATCACAAAATTCTTACGATACGAGGGGTTGTCAAACCGTTTTGAGCCTGACACAAACAAAGCTGGAATATCGGTACAGAACATATTTATTTTTCAACATAGTCCCCTTGTAATTCAATACACTTCTTCCACCTGGTCTGCCAGTCGTTGATGCCATGTCTGTAGGAGTCCATATCTTGGTCCTGTAGCCAAGCCTCCACAGTGGTAGTAAGTTCATCATCATCTTGAAATCTTTGAACACGTGAGTGTTTCTTTAAATTTGGAAAGAGATGGTAGTCACCAAGTGACTACCATCTCTTTTCAAATTTGAAGAAACACTAACGTCATCAAAGTTACTACCATCTCTTTCCAAATTTGAAGAAACACTAACTTGTTCAAAGATTTCAAGATGATAAGGAACTTACTGCGCCGCGGGGGCTTGCTACAGGACCAAGATATAGACTTCTACAGACGCGAACATCAACGACTGGCAGACCGGGTGGAACATAGGCACGTACGACGAAAAGGGGGATTTTGTAACCACGGACATATCCTAAAAAGGGATTCCGAAAGTGGGACTATTATTCGACTGCATGAAATAGGATTCCGCCAGGGACGTGGCTAGAGGTTTCCGATGGAGGGGGGTGGGGGGGGGGTAAGGTAGTGAATTTCCAACTAGGGGGGGGGGGCCGGGGGAGTCTAGTTGGAAATTATGTAGCGAGAAACATTTTGAAAGCCATGAAAGGGCGCATAAATTTGATTCTAGTAATTAAAATGCCAACATATTTATGATAGAATTATCAGGTTATTATTATTTGGTATTATTCTGGGAATTGAATATGTGCTAAACAAATGCTCAAGCTTAGAGCTTTGAACAATTCACACTGTCCTAACATTAAACCCGATCTTGTGCAGGAATGATCAATTTTCGATGTTTCATCTCTTTGTATAACTGTGAATGGTGAAATGAACTCAGGATAACGATTTTATATGATGTGGTTTTCTTGAAGTGCATTTCGAGGAATTTTTTTTTATTACGATAAGTAAACGTACTATACAAATCTCGTACCGATTGACACCATGCGTACTTATGAAGCTCGATATTGCGTATACTATAGTTGCAAATAGTAACAGTTGGAATTTTTGCCAATTTGAAACCGAGTTGGTATTTTCGGAAGTAAAGGACATCAGATTCACCAAAGAAACTCTAAAATCCAGATAGATGGAATTTACAACTACACATGACTTACCCTCCGAATTTTCAACTATAGGACATTTTTGCCAGGATTGGGGGGGGGGGTAACCCCTCGCCCCCACCCCGTCGCCACGTCCCTGGATTCCATGATTCGTCATAAACACTCGAGGGTATGAAAAGGGATTGATAACAACCCCTATAGTAATTAAACTACTATTGCAAGAACATGACTTGATACACGAAACATGAACAAAAATGAACTAGTGGGACAGAACTGAATAGATCGAACTCAAGTGATTTATCTGTCGTTTGATTGGAGCATGAATGTGGGATGGGCCTGTTAAGTTGTATCGTGTATATAACGGAAGCGTAACACGTCCATCCCACATTTACACTCCATAAAAATGCACCAGGATTGATTTTAATTCGTATAATTTAATTTAGAGTGGCTATTTGTTCTATTAATGTACTTTATGGAGGTCGAAGTCACCATCATTTAGATAACGGATATATCAAACTATGACATATTTTTTCGGACTCTTAGTCAGTCGTATTAGTTTTTCTGCAGAAGACAGTTTTCTAGTTTTTGACATGGGTTAGTACAACCCGTCTCGAATTTTCAAGAGAAAAGCAAATGAAAAATGCTAATTTGTAAACACAATAATTATTTTTATTACTTTCCAAAGAGTGATTTACTGGGATTTCCGAGTTTGATAATAAACGATAACTTCACAAGTGAATTATGCAATAAACAATTGTGTTATGTATCCGTGCGCGCAAACGAAGACGCTTTGCGTTGGGTGTAATGGCGACTTCATTGTTTTTTTAATCCTTTACCTAATATGAAAAGCAGACGACACGAGCTCGTTCCAATGAGGGGTCATAACCTATGTTTTAGAGACAAAAAATGAAAAAATAATGAAAATTAATTGGCGATTTTTGAGAATAGCGCTGGCCGTTACGTTAGGTAAAGGGTTAAATAATATAATTATCGTTAATAATGAAAAGTAATGAACAGAGTAATCGCTTGACTGGACTGGTTACGTGAAATAATTCATTCGAGGCGAGGGACTATATTGTAAAACACTCGTGCGTATACGCGCACTCGTCTTTGTACAACGTCCCTCGCCTCTAATGAATTATTTCACGTAACCAGTCCAGTCAAGAGATTACTCTCTATTTATCTCACAATACGTATGTATTGAGTCCGTAGTTTACCGAATGCAGCGTATATCAGGAGCTCCTCATACAAGATCTTTATCTTACAACTGCTTATTTATTCATTTATTTATTGGTGTTTTAGGTCACATGCTTCTTCACAGTGGCCATTCTTGACTGCAACATGAAAATAATGTCAAGTCCAGCCAACCACTATTTACTGTTTATCTGGATATAATAAAGAGGACCGATTACAGTACAACCATCGTGGACGGGTCAAAATCTATGGGTGGGTATTTTTCCATGGATGTAATTCAGAAATGATCCGCTATGACAGCTAGCGAAATTTCCACCAATGAAGCACCGGGGTAATCCCGGTGCTTCATTGGTGGAAATTGTGCTAGGTGTCATAGCGAATCATCTCTGAATTATATATATATGCATGGAAAAAATGACAACCCGTGGATTTTGAACCGTCCACGACGGCCCTGCTGTAGGACAGTTCATAGATTTCGAAAGCATCTGCGGCGGGCACAGAGGGCTTCGGCTGTCTTAGGGAGTTTGAGCATTGGAGAGAGGAGTCTTCCCACAGGAACATTTTAAAAAGTGCTATCAAATAAGGTGATAAGACACAACTTTTTGAGGAACTGTTTGTAGTTCCAGACGAACAACTTTTCGGTTATCTGGGGTTTTTTTCGTTTAGATAACCACCAGAGGAACGTTCTTCTCAAATTTTATCATCTGGCGATTCCATTTTTGGACACTACCGAGAATCTGATACAAATCACAGGACATGTACATTATCATGATGATTCATTTATTTAACAGTTCTATCACAAGAACAGATTAAAGCTTAAATTATTAATACAGTTTTGGGACATAATGTTAGGCGAGACAAAATTTTAAAAAAAAAACATATTTTATGGAACAATATAGTTGTGCACTCTAATGAGTAACACGGTCACCTCACCGCTATTTTCAAAGTTGTATTGTCAAATTATTCACTCTCAGTGTCACTTCCTTTGATGATCCGCTTGAATTTACGAGTGTGCGACGTGGGCAAATCCTCGGGAACCGGGTAGGTGTAATATTGAATTGTGCAATTCTCTATTTATTGCTGTGGGAGGGGGGTCATTGGCTGTTAGTAGTTCTGTCGCTAACTGTAAGGAATTTTTTTTTGTAAGCGATCAGCTGAGTCGATCACTGAAACGCACATAAAATGTATTCATGCGCCTGTTATGATAGCCCGTCGCGTTACCGGAAACGAGTCGTCTAGTTGATACGGAATCAGAATGAGTCGTCTATGTGATACGGAATCGGAACACATTATGTGGTACGTACCGTTTCTAGTGGTTTTCAGGCCAAAATTTATATGATTGTTAAATAACATGTTGTACCAGAGTCTCGCTCTTGTTTCTACCTGGGGGCGCGGTGGCTCAGTAGGTAGAGGTGTAGGCTGCAAGCCGAGAGGTCCTCGGTTCGAGTTCCACCTGCGGCAACCGCGTTGTGTCCTTGGGCAAGAAACTTCACCCCCATTGCCCACGTGGGGCACGGTGGCGCTGTGCATTGAGGCGTACTGCACGTCGATGGTGCACCTGTCTTCAACCAATGCTAACCCTGCTTGTGTGGAGTTAGTATGTTGGGGAGCTGGCAGTTGCTCGCCGTTGCTCGGTGGTTCTCTCTGGGTACTCCGGCTTCCTCCACCCGTAAAACTGTCATGGTGCAGAAATATGTGACCTTAACACCAATAAATAAATAAATAAATAAATAAATTGTTTCTACCTTTATACCTCGACTTGTCTTAGACTCACCGAGATATGGCCAAAAATAAGAAAAAAGAGCGTGACTCTGGTACAACATTTTGTATATGAACCTAAAAAGGTGATAATATATGTATATATTAATTAGTTTAACACCGACGCACTTTTCAGTGGACATTAACGAATGTTAGTTTTGGGAATGACATCCCATCTAATGCAATTGTATTTTAACCCTTTACCGAACGTAACGACCAAAACCGGCCAGCGCTATTCTCAAAACTCAAAAATCGCCAATTAATTTTCATTATTTTTTCAATTTTTGTCTCAAAAACATAGGTTATGATCTCTCGTTGGAACGAGCTCGTCGAGCTCGTTCCAACGAGGGGTCATAACCAATGGTTTGGAGACAAAAAATGAAAAAAATTAGTTATTCAAGAATATTTTTTGCAAGTGTCGTCTGCTTTTCATGTTTAGGTAAAGGGTTAAGTGTACCGCTCGAAACGCCGTTCATTATTCAACAGGAAGCTGGGGTGACAAAAACATTCATATGACTGAAAGAGCATACATCGAGTTTAGAAAAATATCATCTCGCCCTGTAATATACAAGCACATTGGATATTGCTGAAGAACATTATATTGTATAATACGCCAAAGCATTGAATGAATTCAGAGTGTAGAATTAATCCATTTGCCAATACAAAATACAATACCAAACATTGAAAAGAGATTTTGTTAACATGTCGTTTTCATTAATGATTATAAACAGTTTGAAGGGTTAATATTTCCATTTCGTTATTCAACCCATTATCTCCAATACAAAGATATGAAAAACAAATATTTACGTGGAAAGATCCAGCGGAAAAGTGTCCGTGAACGTGCGCATGGGGTGTACGGTTCTTCACGGCGGAAACATCCTCGGACAAAATGTTCATAGGGGCCCCGGCATTATAAATTAGGCTTAATCTGAATATACGAAAAGAAACCATTATACTTGCATTTTGTTTACGTTTTCGTCCTAATAACACGTCCCTTGAGTGGAAAAAGACGCCACCTGCAATGCTCTAGCATTGCAGATGGCGCCTTGTTCCACTCAAATGGCGCTATCTGCAAAACTTCAGCTCTAGGCCTTCAGATTACCCCATGTTCACGCCTTTTACAGGTTTCCCCAAATTAGAGAAGGTGTGAAGGCGTCAAGAAAAAATGTTCTGTGCCTATTCTGCATTTTAGAATTGCATCCATCATAATATGACCATAGAAACACAAAGAAATGCATGACAATAAAACATAACAGGATAAAACTGTTACTTCTGGTTTTAATGTCCCCAAATTAGGGCAAAACTGTGTCCCCAAAATAAATAAATTTAAAGGCCTGTTAGCTCAAGTGTGTTTTTCTATTATTGTTTTCTTAATTCTATTTCAGGTAAATTCCAGAATGTTTAACAACTGTGAAAGAGAGAACAGCAAGTTGAATCTCATCTTAAAAGCATTAAATATTGATGGAAAAAAATCACTAAATACCACAAACTGTTCTTTTGGTAGCACAGTCACGCCGTCGGAGATCATTGATGCGGATACATACAAAACAAGAACCAGCTTCGACTTGTACGACACAGCTCAAATGGTTCATGCATATGGAACGCCTGTAATATTTCTTATAGGAATTGTTGGGAATTCTCTGTGCGTAAGAATTTTTCTCGCGCCTACAATTCGTAAATTGTCAGCAGCACGTTACCTTCTGGCTATGTCAATATCCGATTTGTTGGTTCTCCTTTTTTACGTGTCTACAGAATGGATAAAAAGAGGTTGGAACTACCTTTATCCAGAACTACACGTATATTTTTTCGACACTCCTGGAGTCTGTCAAATGATAATGTACCTTTCGTATGTATTCCGATTCACGTCTGCGTGGTTTGTTGTATGTTTTACAATAGAACGGTACGTAGGCATATGTCACCCCTTAAATATTAGTGGTAACAGCTTGAACAGAATGGCAATCCTACTTATCGTTGTGCTGTCTTCGTTGTTATGTATCTACAAACCGTTATTATCAACTGTTCATAACTTAGCCGTGGGTCCAACATGCACTAGTGAGCAAAGTATTCTCTCTTTCTCCTTGGACAGCACGTATGTAATACTCATCACCATAGTTCCGTTCCTCCTGATAGCATGTTTGAACATTCTCATCCTGAGAACGTTTGTACGAAGAAGCAAAAGATTCAGAAAATACAAGTTCGTTGATTCCAGTAACAGCCAGTCTTCACATACGACGGAGTTTACCTATATAATATTTGCCGTGTCGTTCTGTTTTGTCGTGTTTAATTTACCATATTCCGTGGTGTGGAGCAAACATTTTCTTGAATCCCGTTACGTCACAGGTCATAACGATTGGACGGGATCCTCGATTCAGACATTCCGAGCAGTGTTTTTGCTGACAAGACTGTTCTTCTATTTAACATACTGTATGAACTTCTTCATCTATTCACTCACACGTGCATTCTTCAAACGAGAAATGCAACAAATATGTTCATGCATAAAGCGGAAGGCACGAGACGAATGCACTCTCACTACATACCGACGGGTAACCCGATCATCGCTCGCTTTAGATACCTCGTGCGCTACTATGAACACAGTGGTCTGAAAAAATCGAGTGCATATTACTTCGGTGTGATGCAGCGCAAACGACCAATTGACATGATATGTTTTACCCCTTTAAGGCAGACGACACTTGCAAATACAATTCTGGAATAACTAAAAAAAAATTAATTTTTGGCGTCAAACACATAGCTTATGACCCCTCAGTGGAACGAGCTCGTTCCAATGAGGGGTCATAAGCTACGTTTTTTAGACAAAAATGAAAAAATAATGAAAATTGAAAGATGATTGTTGTGAATAGCGCTGGCCGGGTTTGAACGTTACGTTGAGTAAAAGATTAACCTTCGTCTGAAGTCTTTCATCTGCTCTTCGACCTAATTTTGACACATTTTGCGGAAACAGTAAGCTAAAGACAACTGGGTGCTCTGTTCTTGCTCAATACCCCGACCTTCTCCGCTTGGAAGTTAATCTGCATGTTTCATTGCGGGTTCAACAGAAACTCAAAGACCAAAGAGCAAATTTCTTGCCGATGCACCACCGCTAGGTTCTGTGCTCATAACCTTTACACTTGGCTTCTGGGGGTCATGACCTTTACGTTGCCGATGTCAACAACAAATTCGATATGCTACCACGGTTTTGTGATCGTAAACGTGGTCCCTTTAGAAAGCGAGTGGCGATAGGATTTCCATCAGATCGCGAAACATTTTTATTACTGAACTTAGATTTTATAAATAATATATCGCTAAATGAAGAATGAATCAAGACAAACAAACAAAAGCGGCATATAAAGTTCAATGTTTTCGTGGGTTTTATTTTTTCGACAGGTGAGCTTTCACAGTGTAACAGATAGAAGGGCGGCATTAAATTTCGGCCAGATCGCGACTAGGTCGCGTCTGGTCGACATTTTGTGCACGCCCTTTTAATGACGGTTCTGTAGATCGGCGAGGTATCACATCTGACCGTAGGGCTTTAGACTCTAGATGAGGAGCACAATACATTAACAGCATCCATCATTAATGAGATGGAGCGAGGTGGCTCGGTGGTAGACTGTTGGACGTCTATGCTATAGGTCCCGAGTTCGATCCCCATCCGGGACGACCCGCGTTTGTCCTTGGGCAAGGCACCTTATCCGGGTTGCCTACATGGAAGCACGATGATGCCGTGTACTAAGGCGTACTGGACGTCGGTGGTGCATATGTCTTCAACCGTTGTAACCCTGCTTGAGCGGAGCTTGAACGGAGTTAGAATGTTGCGGATCTGACAGTTGCTCGTCGATGCTCGGTGGTTCTCTCCGGGTACCCTGGCTTCCTCCGTCCTTAAAACTGTCACTGTTACGATTATCCTTTGTGCATAAGTATGTAACCTTAAACACCAATAAATAAATAATTAATCATTAATGAGAGGGTACGAAAAACTTGACGTTTTCACGAGCGGATTTGCCGCGGGTGGACATTTGAGTTTACCTGCACTCGCGAAGTTGATAACCAAGCTATCCACTCGAAACAAACAGATTTTATTTTTGTTCTTAGATTACGAATTGATTGCCTTTAAATCTTCAGTTTGAGAACAAGAACAAAACCTTACATGGCGTCGCGCGAACAACAAGGATATGAACACGAGTCGCTGGAAGATTTGAAGCCGACAGCATCTATGGTAGTTGCATTTTTCGGAGACGGTGGTAGTTATAGATGGTGGTGAAGGGGCTTAACCCCTTTACCTATCATGAAAAAGCAGACGACACCTGCAAAAATAATTCTTGAATGACTATTTTTTTTCATTTTTGTCTCAAAGACATAGGTTATGACCCCTCATTGGAACAAGCTCGATGTTCTCGTTCCAATGAGGGGTCATAACCTATGTTTTTGAGACAAAAAATGAAAACATAATGAAAATTAATTGGCGATTTTTGAGAATAGCTCTGGTCGGTTTTGGCCGTTACGTTGGGTAAAGGGTTAACATAGAATTTTGTGAGTTCGGGAATGAGAAAAAAACAAACAAGATGAAAAGAAATTTGTTTTTTATCCGTGGTTATTGACGTACATGTATACGATTTTCAAAGAGGAAGAGCGCTTTTTAGGCTGATAGAGGAATGTGTAAAGGCCCAAATTTGGGTCAAACCATGATTGCATGGGAAGTTGCAGGGGTGTGCAGAAGCAGGAGGCTCCATTTATTTTGGTAAATAACCAGTTTGACACGTTGGGCGCGTCCGGCGTGTGCCAGCCTATTTTTTAACATTTTGTTATCACAAGTACCGCGACACGGGACACTGTATTACCCGCGATAATATGGAAGAAGTGGATGTCCATGTGTTGTCGCGGGTAATCAGGTACCATGCATAAAGGCACGGCACTTGCGCGGGTCTCCTGTGAACCGTTTTTAATTTGTTTTCGTTTTTTTTTTCAAAATTTGAATGAGTCGGTATAAAATTCTTGAAATATTATGGTTGGAAAATATTGTGGTCATGTGCAGAGAAACCACCTGAGGGCAGACTGACCTTCCATCCATCCTTCCAGGGATGCGCGGTGGCTCAGTGGTAGACTGTTGAACTTCTATGCTAGAGGTCCCTAGTTCGATTCCCGTCCGGGGCGACCCGCGTTGTGTCCTTGGGCAAGGCACTTTATCCAGGTTGTCTACATGGGGGCATGATGGCGCCGTGGACTAAGACGTACTACACGTCGATGGGGCACATCCCTCCAACCGCTGTAACCCTGCTTGAGCGGAGCCTGAACAGAGTTAGAATGATGAGGAACTGACAGTTGCTCGTCGATGCTCGGTCGTTCTCTCCGGGTATTCCGACTTCCCCCACCCTTAAAACTGTCACGGTCACAATTAGGCATTGTGCATAAGTATGTGACCTTAAACACCAATAAATAAATAAATAATGAGTCCGTATAAAATTCTGGAAATATTATGGTTGGAAAATATTGTGGTCATGTCAGAGAAACTACCGGAGGGCAGACCATCCTTCCATCCTTCCATTCTCCAACCTTTTCGCTAGAAAAGAAAAGACCCGAGACCCAGCCGATGAGAATGGGTTGACACCCCACCCCCAAACTCTTTTGAACTCGCCCAACTCGCTGCTACCAGTGTTGGGTAATGCATCATGCCCTTTGATTCAAATTTGACGCTCCTAACCCAGAATCCAGGATCCGCCACTGGCGAGCACCATTCAGTTGCGCAACTTTTATGGCTTCACTGCTGTGTATTAATTCCTGAAGGCCTAGGGGCTGCGAGCATCAATAAACAACGGTGTAGGCACTTGAAAACTTAACCCTTTGAACCCCAGTGGCCTTTTTTTGGCCTTTTTTCCGGCCAGGAAAATGATATGTCATAACGTCATTAAATAGGATGGATGTTCAGTAAATGTGTGGGGTAGACCGATCAATATTTTCGACGTGCAGCCCAAAGCTGCACGTTGAAAATATTGATTGGACTACCCTAAATAATGAGTATGGACCCTTCTAATTACTGCCGTTGAACTGACATGGAAGATACCACTGTAGTTCAAAGGGTTGAAATGCTGGAGAATACTCCAAACTATCTCAATCAAGTTTGCGAGCTATGTTTATCCCCATTTTGTACGCTACGGGGTTACTTAGGCGACTACAGACAGTGCGTACTTTTGTCGCTCCGCATCTGGATACGAAGAGACTGATTTGAATAAAATTGAAACCAAAATGATATAGATATATAAGATTCCTTGTTTTCTTGGATTTTATTTTTTCAACAGGTGAGCATTCAGAGTGTTACAGATAGAAGGGCGGCATAAAATTTCGGCCAGATCGCGATTATGTCGACATTTTGTGCACGCCCTTTTAACGACGGTTCTGTAGATCTGTGAGGTATCCGAATAATTGAAGTAGTTGTTGTTCGCAAAAATGTGAATGAAAGGGAATGATGCGAAGCATCGCCCAACATGGTAGCAGCGAGTACACACACTAAAAACTAAAGTGTTAAAACTGACACTTTCAAGGTGTTAAACCCATTCTGACTCTTAGGGTTTGATTTTAACACCCAAAGTGCAATGCTTTAAGCACTTAGACATTACAATCGTCAGACATCTGAAACTTGAATGGATGGCACTTCCAATGTGTCTAGCATTGGTGGGTACATAATTAAAAGGACACAACGCAGATGAAGCGGATCAGGCTCGAGAGTTCGAGTCTGATCCGTGTCATCTGTGTTGTTTCCTTTTAAGTGTCGCGACATTACACTTGTCAAGTGGTATTATTGTAACACCTGTCAAGTTCTGGGATATCTACACTTGAACAAAGTGCTAATTCAGCACTTAGTAAGTGTTAAATACAGCACTTCTAGTGTAGATTTTAACACTTTAGTTTTTAGCGTGCAGGAGGGGGTGTCAACCCTATCTCATCGGCGAAGAGGGGCAGTGCGTACTCGTGTCGATCCGCATCCGAATACGCCGCAGTCAGTGTTCTAGAACCTTGAAACAATTTTGGGGGCACCATATCTGTGTCTCATGGCGCTTATTTATCGGGAATTACGCCGGCGCTCATTTCCGATTTTCTCCAAAAATTACCGTGTTGTTAAGGCGCGTTATTCATTCTCAGAACATCGAAAAGTGACAACTTTGTAAATAAATAAATAATAAATTTATCGAGGTCATCCTCAACGTTGATTTATTGTTCAGTGCTTGTTTTCAGACGTCCGAAATAAATACATTTATTTATTACTAAAAATTTTCTTTATTAGAATTGCCCATTTTCAAACTCGGCAGATATGACTTCACACTCGGAAGATATGACGTCGATCTTGGCTGATATGAACCAAGCTAGTGTTTCCCTCTTCGTGTATCACTAGGCGCACCAGTTTGTTTACACGGAAATCTTTCACCGTTTTCGCTGAACGCAATCGGGAAAATCGGTGTGACCAGGTTTAATGGAGTGACTTGAAGCCGAGGAATTGAAGATGCAATTAATGCAGAAAGATTAGGTAAATGAAGAGACGAAAGGTAAGAGTTGTACAGAAAATTCAACGCAAATTAAGACTAAGAGTCAAAGATTTGTCAAAGTGGGAGACGATACTGTATACCATGATTACCTATTCCACTATATATAAAAGCCTATGACATAAATTTTAGCTTTATACACCAACCGTGGTGAACACGTCAGCAATGGGATTTCACTAGTTAAAATTTACACATAGAGTGGAACTACATCCAAGCTGACCTTTGGTGACCTCGACCTGAATGCAAACTTGTCTAAATTTATCGCTCGTCGCCTCGTGAAAAGTGAAATGAAAGCGGCAATTATTTATTACGTTTTAAGTGAGTTTACTTCAGAAGATACCCAAAATTAACAAACACGTGTTGCCTCGTGTTAATAAAGCACCCATAACTCGAAATAGTATGTTATTATGTTATTAAAATGAAAAAGGCCACGTGATTTGTGCGTTTCTTTTCCCATTTCGTTTCTGCGATAAATTGACAGCGGAAGAACTGCCCGCGAATGCTCATGTAAACAAAAACAGTTTCGCAGGTATGTACGTCTGCTGCTCAGAAAAATCGAGAAAAAATAATGGCGACTCGTAATAATCTGACGATCATGGTATAAAACAAATATCCCCAAAGTAGGTCTACCAAATGTTCACCACGTGGTTGTGAGCATTTGGTATACCGAGTTACTATGGGTATATTCTATATGTTCAGCTATCCGAACGTCGCGGCTTTCCTCTTGGCAGTGAGCTGAACTAGAAGAAGAGGACACTTCGGATTTGGTGAAAAGAATGAAAAACAATAACACTATGGGAAAAGAGTTGTACAGAAACTTCAGTGCAAACCAAGATTCAGAATCATAAAACTGTCTAAGTGGGAGAAGATATAGTTCAGCTATCCGAACGTCGCGACGTCCCCAGTGGAGAAGTCAAGACGGAAATCTGAACTAGAAGAGGAAACTTCGAACTTCGTGAAAAGAACGAAAAACAAAAACTTTGTCAGAAAACTGTAACAGATCTGAGATCATTTGTAAATATCTGTTTGGGTTTATTAAATAAAGAGGTTATATCTTTGTTAGTTTCATATTGGCTGAGATATTAGCCCCCGATAACTTCACATCAGCCTTCGATCTTCGGTCTCAGGTTGATATGAAGTTACCTCGGCCTGATAACGCGGCCGATATGAAACAAACCAAATAATAACCTCTAATTATTGATGTAGAAGATGCCAGAGACACAATTATCCGGAAACTATGTTCACAATTTTCGGATTTCTTGGTAACTCTGGAACTCTTGGGTCGGATATTGTCTTCTCAATAGCGCTGAAAATATTGCTATATCTGAAATACTCTTCGACTGCCAAAAGATGATACAGGAAAGTTCATTATAACCTTGATTTGTAATAGAAAGGTGGGGACTGGGCCGAAGCTGAGATCCTAGAATTTTCCAATATGCCGGGGCGAGAGTTAAAACTGTCCGTCAGTGTTTCAGAGCCATTGGCTGCCTGTATGAACTTGAAACCTTACTCAGTGTACAATAAGCCGTGAATTGGAAAACAAATAAGTTGAACATTTGACAAAACCACAATGGTCGATATGCAAAAGTATCCTTATATTTCACACATACTTCGTATCAACGCGCTCGTTTCGCATAAATAAGTTCACTTAAAGGCGAGAATTTACTGGCTTTATAGAAAAACTATGCCACAGTATTTTATCCGATCATGTTACCCGATCACTCACGGAAATTTCCGTCACACACAGGGCAATTTTCCATATTCGCCGAAATTAGGTCTCACAGAAAGCCAAATGTTATGTTTGTGAAAATTTAAAACTTGTTTATAGTGTATGCGTCTTTGAAACGATCTCGGTGTGCCGTTGCCCGTTGTCGATACTCGTTCTGTGGGTTTTATTGGGAGCATAACTGTTCTTCATTTAATCCTTTATCTAACATGAAAAGCAGACGACATTTGCAAACAAAATTCTTGAATAACTAATGTTTTTCATTTTTAGTCTTAAAAACATAGGTTATGACCCCTCATTGGAAAGAGCTCGACGAGCTCGTTCCAATGAGGTGTCATAACCTATGTTTTTGAGACAAAAAAAAAGAATAATGAAAATTAATTGGCGATCTTTGAAAATAGCGCTGGCCGCTTTTGGCCGTTACGTTGGGTAAAGGGTTAAAAAAATAACACGAATTTTTTTAATCTGATAATACCAAGTTAGTGCTAAAATAATGCACAGTCATTATTCATGACGATCAAAATTCGGAATGCAGCTGAGGTATTCAATTTTTTCCACGTGTATTACAAATTATAGTACGTAGTTTTCTTTTTACATCCGATCACCTCGTGCAAATTCGTTTTTATTTTCAATCACAGATTTATGTAACTTTTTGTTCCTTCTGACGCCCAACAGTTTGTTCACAGCGGTTTATTCGCATGCTCTTTCATACACAAGCAAAATATGAGAATCGAATTTAGTTTCAAACTGGCGACTTATTGTCCATTTACACGATGATAAAAGGAGTAGGCGGAACGTTTGTTCATTATTATTATTATTATTATTATTATTTTAAAACTTTTACACAACGCATACGATATCACAATTTGTTATTTCTTATTAAACAACAACAATAGCAATAATAATAATAATAATAATATACGAAATAATTTCAGGTACATGACAAATCGACTGTCAAATATTTTTAAAGAATAACTTCATCCATAGAAACATCAGTGTTTTTAGCATATTGAAATTTGTAGTTTCTCCAAATGGTCAAATTTGTTATCAAATTATTGGCATTTAGAAACATTTTTTTCCGATCGAGCCGTCAACAGCATTACCGACGAACAACCAAACTTTCCGACAGGAAGGTTTATGGAGGGAGGCAGGGGAAGTATCGTTCATTTTGAAGCGCTGGTAGATTTCCTGGTGTATACTGGAGAATGAAATTTTGACATTTAGTTTTTCTCTTCCAATTCAATGATCAGCATTTAAAATTACAGTTATCACTGTCCAAACGACAGGCACAAATACATAGAATTCTATCCTCGCATTGTTGTGAGCAGAATTGAAAAAAAATCGGTCAATACATTTCGCGATGCCACAGGATGACAAATAGGTTTTGGAAGGTGGAATGATTGATCCTCTACGACACTTTTTAGCAGGAAAGAAGTTTACAACACTACGCATAAAACGTTTTGCAGAGCCACTCAGAGAGTTCCGGGAATTCGGAGAGAGTGAATAAGTTCCTGGGAAACTCGAAGACAGCTGTAAACAAATTAGGAGACAGTTCTGACTATTTCGCAATGTGGCCACCTCAACAAAGGGTCTACCAGTGGACGACGACAGCTAAAAGTGACTGTGAGGGATGACTAAAATGCAGAAGCGCAGAAACTGTGTGGAATGACTAAAAGCAGTAAAGCATAGCCTGAAGGCTGAATGGGTTACCGTGCATCCCGCTAAACATTTTTAGTACACGCCTGTTCTATGAAATCCCCATCTACAACAACATTAAACCATGCGGAAAGTGAAAATCGTTGACGAACTACTTTTAAATAGAAGCGAAATTTCACTGGAAGTTTCTACAAATCGTGCACCGCAATTACAATTTCAATCCCTAGCGATAGCTGAAAATCGTCCCCTGAGTTCCAATGTGTTCTATGTGCCAATAGGCACATAGAACACATTGAAACTCAGGGGACGAAACAGTAACACGGGTTCCCCTCGCACTTTTGGCTGGCGATAAAAAGTGTTGCTTTTGTTGATAGTTGGCAAACTAATTGCTGAGTGTCCTTCTAATAATGTTTTTTATAGACATGATGGCGTGTAATAAACACAGAACGACACGCATGTGAATGGGTTAATCGATATGGCACTTGTGCCATCGCGGAAGCATAAAGGGGTTTTATCCTTCCGCGCTGGCGCTCGTGCCATATCGATTAACCCATTCACACGCGTGTGTTGTTCTGTGTATGTTCACAGACCTCTTTTGTCCCCAAGATCACCATGGGAAAAAATTTTAATATCAAATTATTAGGCACAAACATGGGCACTAATTTAAAGGTGGGATGTCAAATTTCACAACCAACCCTGGCCAAAATAACCGCAACTGTTTGTGCATCGTATAAACGCAGATGATGTCAAACTACATTTATTAAATTCAGCAAGTACGAGTAATAAATATTAGCCAGATAAATATAGAATAAACGTCTAGTGTTTTCAAGTAAAAAATTTATTCTACGAGTAGGATTAAGAATGAAACCGACGACCCTCTGGCGAGTCGGTTTCATTCTTAATTCTACGAGAAGAATCAATTTTTTACTTGAAAACACTATACGTTTATTTTGGTTATCCCATAAATCTTCTACAGGACAGTCGCGGCAAAATCGTGCTATAATTCGCTAGAAAACTGAGGAGCATTGGTCCAATTCGATTGACCTGCAGAATTGGCAAAAATAAACAAGGCGCAGTAATACATTTCTGTCTAAAAATAATTCCAATACAAACTTGAGCTAAACTTGCAAAAATACTTTATTATATGAGCAGTGGGTGGTGTTTTCTACTGGCATTGTATAATACTTTCAAAAAGATTTAAAGAAATCAACAATCGAACTATTAATTATGCTAGACAAATGAGGTAGAGGCCAGAGGTCAACAAGTCCGTCGCTACTAGGGGAATAAATTCTTTCAGTGTTAAACCTACGGGGAAAATTTATCACCCTCCTAGGTGAAAAAAGCAAAAATTTATCCAAGGCCTTTATTGTTCAAATAAACGGCCATTTATGGGATAAAGTATTATAGTTTGATAATAGTGTGAACAGGTAGTATGTAATGTCACAAAATACCTCTTATTAGCCTTGCAAGTTCGTGGGTAATTTAGGGTAGTTAGGTGTCTCTCAATTTTTCTGAGTAAATGTTATTGTTTGGTGGAATGATGTGAGTCAGTAAAACAAGTTAACGCCAATGTTTAGAAGCAAACCCACACAATTCATACCTTTCTGTTTAATCTGCGAAACCGTATATAATGTTAATGAATATGTTTCTATGGTAAAGGTCGTCATTCTAACAATTATTTTATTATTTTTTAACAAATCTTTTCAAAGTGTATCGAAATACTCGCGTTTAGTTGTCACATCCTATTGCATTTCACAGATTTTTAACTTCGAATTTTGTTGTGCTGAATAAACATGACTAGAGTTGAAACGGTTAACCGATTAATCGATTAATCAATGATCAGTATCTTGATCGATCCACAAAGTAATTGTTCGATTAACCGTTACTTTTGAACTACTGTATTATATGGGTCAACAAAGGTACAAACTTGCAACAAAACAGGCAAACGTTGTCACACTGACTCACATCAGTTATATGAGACAGAGTAAAGCATGCAAGTTACTTGCTGACATACTTGTTTACTTGCATGATCATCATACTGTATCAATAGCTGGAAATGGTCATTCTTAACCTCTTACCCATTGAGGGTAGCAGACGATACTTGCAAAATAAATTCATGAATTACTAAACATTTTCAATTTTTGTCTCAAAAACATAGCTTATGCCCCCATTGGAACGAGCTCAACGAGCTCGTTCCAATGAGGGGTCATGAGCAAAGTTTTGAGACAAAAATTGAAAACATAATAAATTTTAATGAAGAAGTTTGTATGTATGGCCAGTCGGTTTTGTTTGTTACGATGGGTAAAGGATTCATGCTGTAAATCATCGGTGGTATGGCAATTATTCAGATATCTATTTGGATAAGTGATTAATCGGTTAACCAAGGTTAATCCACGTGATTAATCGATCAAGAAAACCCCTTAACCGTTTCAGCTCTAAGCATAACAATGACAAAAATGGGATTATATCATCATTTTATGAGTCATATTTTATTCTAGAGAATTTATATGAAGCGAGAAGAAGGGGGTGTGTGTGGGGGGGGGGGGGGGGGGCAGGGGTATCAAAATATAAAGCAGAAAGTTGAAAAAAGTCGTTCATGCAAATTCACACAATTTCTTCAAACTGGCATAAGAAAAGCGTCGGCTTTTCGTTCTTGTCTACTGTTAACTGCATTGTTGCATCTTATAAATAAAAGTGTCAGCGTGGTTATTTTAAGTTCAAGTATATATTCTTTAAATTCACACAAGTTCATATCTCTTGTTTTTCGCAAGAAAAAAAATTAATTTAGTTCCTTGGTTATGTGGAATTAAATTATTTTAAACTGAACAAGGGCACGCAAAGCGTGGCATATGCCCCCCGATTGCCCCCGATTGTGTCATAAAAGGGAAGGTAAGTCTCTCGGGGGCATACCAGTCAACAGGAATCTTCCTCTAGACACCACTAGAAAATTGATTTGAGTCAGCATTCGTTAGTTTTTGGACGGAAACCAATTTCAATATGGCCGCCATAGAAGCCATAATACATTGGCCACTGGCGGCCATCGTGGTTCAGATGACTGGTCCAAAATCGAAAGGAACCTTCCTCTAGATACCAGGAATGCATAATTAAAAAATAAAAATGATGCGAGTCAGCATTCATTAGTTATTGGGCGGAAACTAAATTCAATATGGCCACCATGGCGGCCATATTGAACTGGCTAGCTGGACCAAAATCGAAAGGAAGCTTCCTCTAGACATCAATAAGGCATAACAAAAACTGAAATTGATTCGAGTCAGAATTCATTAGTTAATGGACGGAAACCAAATTCAAGATGGCCACCATGGAAGCCATAATGAATTGGTCACTGGCGGCCATCTTGGTTCGGATGACTTGTCCAAAATCGAAAATAAGTTTCCGCTAGACACCAACAATGCAAAATTAAAAATAAAAATGATTCGTGTCAGCATTCATTAGTTATTGGATGGAAACCAAATTCAAAATGGCGACCGTGGCGGCCATATTGAATTGACTAGCGAGACCAAAATCGAAACGAAGCTTCCTCTAGACACCAATAATGCATAACCAAAAACTGAAATTGATTCAGTATTCATTAGTTATTGGGCGGAAACCAAAATACAAGATGGCCGCCATAATGAATTGGCCACTAGCGGCCATCTTGGATCAACTAACTGGTCGAAAATCGAAAGGGAGCTTCCTCTGGACACTAACAATGCATAATCAAAAAATAACGATGATTCGAGTTAGCATTCACGAGTTATTGGTCGGAAACGAAATTCAATATGGCGGCCATGGCGACCATATTGAATTGGCTAGCTGGACCAAAATCGAAAGGAAGCATTGTCTAGTCATTCACAAATTACCGCTAAAATTATGATTTGATCAAATGAGCGGTTCTTTAGTTATTTGATGGAAACCAAAAGTTAACGGTCGGGCGGACGACGGACTGACGGACATGGTGAAAACATAATGCTCCCGAAAGAATCTCTCGGGGGCATAAAAATGGAAGGCATAGATGCAAGCCGGGAACGGTATTTGTTGTCCTTTAGTATGTATTTGTTTTCAAAACTCAAGAAGAAAACTAGACGAGTGATTCTGTAGAATCACTGGCTTTTTCCAGGTGTGACAGGAATGATAGTCCGTAGGAACGTTAGTCCCTCTGGACTATTATTCCGCGGAATTATAGTCCTAGGTCTAACATTTCTAGGAATAGTAGTCCGGCGGACTACTATTCCTAGAAATGTTAGACCTAGGACTATAATTCCGCAGAATAATAGTCCAGAGGGACTAATTTTCCTACGGACTATCATTCCTGTCACACCGGTGTAAAAAGACATTTAGCCTTTTGAAGGAATGGTACAAAATAGTTCTCCTGTATCACTTAACATGTAGGTGTGCATACCAATATTGTCCGGGATGAAGGGTCAACACGACGTTAAATGAAAAATCCATGCAACGCATGCATAAAATCACACGAAATCCTTCAAAACTCATTTTAACCCTTTACCCAACGCAGACGATATCAAAATTTATTATTTTAAATATCATTTTTTTAAATGTTTCAGAACATTTCAACGAAACCATATCATGTGACCCCTCGTTGGAACGAGCTCGACGAGCTTGTTCCAACGAGGGGTCACATGATATGGTTTTGTTGAAATTTTTTTTAAAAATAATATTTTTTCAACTGCTGAATTTGCATATTACACGGGCGATTCGTTAGGTAAAGGGTTAATGCAGAAGCCGACCCTGAAAGTCTTTTTAGTAAACGTCGCTCGTTTAGTTCATTGTAACCCTAAATTTCCATCGGACTTCAACTGCGAATTTGAAACCGATTTTGGAGTGCAATCCCTCAAAATTACCAATAGAAATAAATATATCGGACAATATAAACGTGGAAAAAGTGGCAGTTCCAGTTCAGCAAAAGAAATTGCATTTGATAAATAGATGAAATTTTACAATGCATCACCGTTGATGCTGACAGGTCATGAGTTACTGGACATTTACTGGCCAGGGACTCAGAATTTGGAGGTTGTCTATAATCCAATTAAACCTGTATTGAAATTAAAGTCGATTTTCTGGAGAGGTTTAATTGGATTATGGCCAACTGGTAGACAACCTCCAAGTTCTGAGTTAGGATGTTTACTTGCCAGCCATGGCGTCATGTAAGGTACAGCGCACATGTTTATTGAGGCATGCAACCGTTTACATCCGTCCTTTACGCGATATTTACTGACCAGACGGGCCACAAAGGCACCAAGAATCACACGCCGAGGAGACAAAGTTGGGAAGGGGAGGATGAGGAAGGAAGACCACAGTCAGCAGACGACCTCGGGGGTCCGTCATTGGGCGCTAAGGCCATGATTGTCCCAACCAAGTCCCAATAACGAGATTTGGGGGCGGGGTGGCAAACAGGCTTACTGCAACCGTGTTTCTCGGTCCCGGGCCTGAAACTTAAATGAACTCTAAACCGACAGGGGCAACACTACCAGTGTAGCTTGCCTGAGCGTGCTGGGCCTGCTATATGCGTAGGGAAAACAATTATTGCTCACTTTTATTGTGATATCCGATCTCCAGTCTTTTGTTGAGTGCTATGTGGATGGCACGCAACAGAACACTCACTTTCGACAAATGAAATATATTGTGTATTTGGGCAAGGCACGCAATCGCCATCGCCTACGTGGGGGCAAGGTGGCGCTGAGTACTAAGGCGTATAGCACGCCGATGGTGCACCTGTCTTCAACCATTGCTCAGCCTGCTTTGTGAAGTTAGTTCGTTAGGGAGTGTGATAGTTGCTCGCCACTGCTAGGTGGTTCTCTCAGGGTACTCCGTCATCCTCCACACGTCAAACTGCTGACACGGGGTGACCCTGGCTGTTGAAAGTGTCGTTAAACTCCAATAAATAAATAAATAAATAAATAAATAAATAAATAAATAAATAAATAAATAAATAAATAAATAAATGGGAGGCTAAATTGTCCCTTACCTATTAAGTTTCTACTAAGTTTGGTCCAGACAATCGCTGTGCTGACGGGAAGAACATTCGTAACATTGGCCCGAGCCGAAGAGTGTTAATGGAATTTACCAATTGGAGTTCATATTTCGGGAGACAGATTACCACTGAACCACCACGGAATGGTGTTTTCCACCCAGCAATTATTTTCAGGTTTAAGGGATTGGCAGAAGGCAACGCCAGCGGAATTTGAAACATTGCCTAGCGGTGCCTAAACTTTTACTCATAAATGTAAGTATAAGTTGGTTGTGAAATTCACCATACAACCGATGACAAAGGGATCGCATGGGTTGGGGCATCCATACATCGAAAAGGTGGGATGGAGGTTGCAAGTCACAAGATGGTTTAAGATTTTTTTCGTGGCGGGGGGGGGGGGGGGGGTCGGGGGGTTAACCCTCTCATGCGATCTCTACGCCATCGGTTCTGTGGTGAATTTCACACCCGACTTTACTTACATTTATGTGTCAATGTTTAGACACCGCTGGCAATTTTTCAAATCCCGCTGGCACTGCCTTCCGGAAATCCCTTAAACCTGAAAATAATAGCTGGGTGGAAAACACCCTTCCGCGGTGGTTTAGTGGTAATCTGTCTCTCGAAAAATGAACTCCAATAGGTAAATTCCTTCAACACGCATCGGCACAGGCCAATGATATGAATGTTCTTCCCGTTAGCACAGCAATTGTCCAGACCAAACTTAATAGGGACAGGGACGATTTGTGCTCCAATTTATTTGTTTATTCATTCATTTATTGCAGTTCAACGACACTGTCAACAGCCAGGGTCACCTCGTGTCGGCAGTTTGACGTGTGGAGGAAGCCGGAGTAGGCCTACCCGGAGAGAACCGCCTCACCCAGCAGTGGGCAGCAACTGTCAGATTCCCCAACGAACTAACTTCACACAAGCAGGGTGAGCATTGGTGCACTATTGACGTGCGATACGCCTCAGTACTCAGCGTAAACTTTGCCCCCACGTAGGGGATCAGGATTGAGGACACAACACATTTCATTTGTTAAAAGTGAGTGTTTCTGAAGGTTGCGTTCCGTCCACATATAGCACTCGACAGAGGACTGGAGGTCGGATGTCATAAGTAAAGGTGGGGCAATATATTTTTTCAATACGCTTATTGCAGGCCCGGCATGCTCTGGTCTGCTAAACCACTAGTAGTGCCGCCCCTGTAGGTCAAAATTTCATTTAAGTCTCAGGCCGCCTGGGCCCGAGAAACACTGTTGCAGTGGACCTCACTGCTACCCTGCCCCGAATCTCGCTATTGGGACTTGGTTGGGACAATCATGGCCTTACCGCCCCACGACGGACCCCTGAGGTTGTCTGCTGGCTGTGGCCGTCCTTCCTCTTCCTCGCCTTCCCCATTTTGTCTCCTGGGCGGGTGAGTCTCAGTGCTTTTGTGGCTCGTCTTACTTCTCTGCTTCCGGCGGTTTGGTGGCGCTCTCTCTTGGCTTGTTCGACCTGGACCATGGCCTACCAATTCGGTATATACAGCGTAAAGGACGGGTGTAATGCTTGCATGCCCCCAATAAACACGTGCTACACAGCACGCCAGCGGCACGCTAAATCCTTTGATCCCCAGTCCCCTGTGCAGCCCCCCCCCCCCCCCCCACACTCCCCATCCTCCAACCGGCCCATCTGGATAAACGTTTGAACGGGATGAGCTTGACTTTTGGCGTATTCGTTTAACCTGTGATTTGGAAATATGGTCTTTTGCAACTCCAAACTGAGTTATCAGTCTGATCAGATGCAGTTTTAATATCGGGGCTCGGGAATTTCCGATTCCCTTTTTTAAATAAATTGTAATATAGGCTAATTTTACACATTTAAGTAGGCCATTTCGTTGCTTTAACGAATATTTTTATTTCATTTTACATCATCCCAATTCGTGCTTTATATCGCCGTTATCGAACGCGAAAGGAGGACTCACCCCCACCCCCACCCCCTCCCCCTTTCACTTTAAAGACAGAGCTTTATACTTGTAAAACTTTAAATTTCAATTATGTAAACATACTCTCGAGAACTTTCGTGAAGCCGGGTAGGCCACGGGAAATCCAGGCTTTAATTGCATCGACATCAATGAATACATGTACTGCGTCAGTTCGTTTAACAGAAAATAGCTTTGCATGGCTCAAATCGTCCATTATTATGATAAGTGTGTTCCCTCCTCTTCTTTTCATCAATTATGAACGATGGCTATGAAAACATTGCACCGGGCTCGTGTTTGTTTTGCGATATGCGCCACAACATGTTAAAATACCGCGTTAAAGCTGTAGGAACATCTTCATAATAAGGCGCTAATATGGCGTTATTAAAAAAAAATATCGCCTAACGGTATACTTTGCAATAGACGTGTAGGCTGTACTGTACGTTATTCCGCTATGTTAACCCATCATTTGTCAATTATGAGATCCAGGATTTTAAAAATGATCGTGCTTGGCGGCCATTATGGACTCACTGCGGATAAAATTGAAATTTATTTTGTATTTATGATAATGATACATTACGTTCGTACTATTCAGTCCATTACTGGTGTTCTACTAATCACAGTGCCGAGATTTTAGGCCAAAATGTCCCATTTTCAGGCCTATTTTTGATGTTTTGGTAAATGTTGGCAGCAAAAAATCATTTTGGTAAACTGTTGTTAGTAGTTGGTTATGGAAAAGTGTATTTATGACAAATCTGTGAAAATTTCAGGTCATTGGCCCATTCGGACCAGAAGATATTGGACAAAGAAAATTTGAGCGTTTTTTCCACGTTTGGCGGCCATTTTGGACTCATTGTGGATAAAATCGAAATTTCTTTTACATTTATGATAATGATGCATTACAGCCTTACTATTTCAGTCCATTACTGGTGTTCCGCTAATCGCCAGTGCCGAGATTGTAGGCTAAAATGTCCGATTACCAGGTCTATTTTTGATATTTTGGAAATTTTGGCAGAAAAAATAATTTTGGTAACATTTATTACCAGTTGCTTATGGAAAAGTGTATTTACGGCAAATCTTCGAAAATTTCAGGTCATTAGCGCATTTGGACCAGGAGATATTGGTCAATGAAAATGTGTGCGTCTTGGGGCATTTGGGGCATTTAGAGCCCTTAGTCATATCTGTCTATGTCTGAGCGAAATGTCAGAAAAATCTATAGGAGAGCCTTCGTGAAATCATCTTCCCAAAGTGCTGGAAAAAAAAATAAAAAATAAAAATAATTTTTTTCAAGAAGAATAACAAATGTCTTTTCCTTTCAGGAAAAGCAAAATTATTTGTTTTAAACATATTCATGGTTCAAAGTGTTTTTATGTCTGAGAATATTAAACATACAAAAATCCAAATCACACCTTTGAAAAATTGAACGATTTAGGGACAAAAGATCGGTTGAACCATTAGACCTCGGACATCGAAGGATCGAATCGTGCGGTTGTATTCTCGAAGCAATTGGTGGTGAACATGGGTACCACCACAATTACCGTCAACGGTACGCAGGAAATTTGAATAGATTAGGCAACGCTTCTGCTGCTGCCGAACCAAGATGCTCTACAAGAAGAGGACGTAGATTTTTTAAAAGAAAGTGATAAGATGTTGTTCAAGCTAGACTGAATATTGTATAATAAGGAAGGGTCAAAAATATCATAATGAAAGGGTTTGCACAACTGAGAGCATTGTTAAAATTGCATCAGATGAGTGGCGAACGGTAGTTGAAACCAGAGCAAAGAATGGAAGAGAAACTCCTCACCAGAATACGAGGATTTGAGTTGTTCGTTAGTGAGGATTAGTACCACAGACCATGTCGATCAAAATACAGTATTAGTCCTGGTACCAATACTATAGAACTTTTACAATTGTATTTCCCAGACTTGTATTTTGCAATGACTTCAAATGGGTTGAAATGAACTATTAGCATATTCAAAGATATGGCAATTTGCCAACTGGCAAATTGCCATATTTTTTAAAATGCTAATGGTTCATTTTAGTCGATTATATTAATGGGTAGAAAATAATTCTAGAAAATACAATGCATCAGATGGGTGGTGAACGGCAGTTGAAACCACATTGCAAAGAATGAAAGAGAAACTCATCACCAGAATACGAAGATTTGAGTTGTTCGCTAGTGAAGATTAGTACTACAGACCACGCCGATTTTTTTTTATTAGGGTTTAACGACACATTAACAGCCAGGGTCATATCATGTCGGTGACAGTTTTACGGGTGGAGGAACCCGGAGTCCCCGGAGAGAACCACCGAGCAACGACGAGCAGCTGCCAGCTCTCCAACATCGTAACTCTGAACTCTGCACCGCGGCACAGGCAGGGTTAGATTGGTTGAAGACATGCGCACCATCGACATGCAGTACGCCTTAGTACACAGCGTCATCGAGCCCCCGTGTAGGCAACCGGGGTTAAGTGCCTTGCCCAAGGACACAACGCGGAAGCACGAATCAGTCGCTGAAGTCACCCATCCAACTACTAACCGCGCTCGACGTTGCTTAACTTCGGTGATCTGACGAGAACCGGTTACCGCGACGCCACCGCGCCCCCGACCACGCCGATCAAAATACAATGTTAGTCCTGGGACCAATACTATAGAACTTTTAGAATTGTATTTTCTAGACCTGTGTTTTGTTATGACTATAAATGGGTTGAAATGAACTATTGCCATATTTCAAAGATATGGCAGTTTGCCAGTTAGAAATTTGCCGAAATGTTTATGATTCATTTTAGTCAGTTATATTAATAGGTAGAAAATACAATTCTAGAAAATACAATCGTAAAATTTTTATAGTATTGAAGTGGCTCCTGATCAGTTGAGCTGTGAAAGAAGCGTGAAGAAAAGGTTTTATAGGCTGCAATGTGAGAAGCCCATTCTTTTGCGTTTTAAAAAGTGTGTGATGTGATTGAACAGGGAGTCATAGTCAACTCCAAGGTACTTAAACCTTGTGATCGCCTTGAACGTTGAAGCATTAAATGAAAGTAAGTTTTTTAATCTAAAGTACAGAAGTGAAAATTTAAAGGCAAAGTTTGAAAATAGTCACACATATAATGTGGAACTTAGGTGGTGTAAGTTGGATGATAACCAGGGGAGATTCAAATCCTACCTTGTGTTTGTATTCTCAACTGATGTGTCTTTGGTAGTTAAAAGAAATGTTTCTGACCTCGGCAATATTGATTTGATTTGAAGTGCTGCGACTTGTTTGAGCACGATGACAGCAAAGGCCGTTGAAAAGGATGATAGTTTACACTGGCCACCCACTGTGACGTATTTAGAAAGTATTAGTATTGGTCAGGTTGTTCTATCCCAAATGCAGACGTTTTTATGCAAGATCACATCAGTAAAGTCGGATGGGATGGTTAGTTATCAAGAGCTGACCGGCTTGTATATTGTGTTCGTGGCGACATTTGCCGAGCTACTACTAAGGGTCAGTGGAAGTTACCAAAATATGTACTGATATGCATGATATTTTTTCGAAAATTGTTCAAAAGTGCAAAATTGACAAATCTCTTAACCCTTTACCCAACATAACGGTCAAAACCGACCAGCGCTATTCACAAAAAATACTACCCAATTTTCATTATTTTTTTCATTTTTATTAACAAAAACATAGCTTATGAAGCCTCATTGGAACGAGCTCGTTCCAATGAGGGGTCATAGGCTATGTTTTTTGTGATAAAAAATGAAAAAAATTAGTTATTCAAGTATTTTATTTGCAAGTGTCGTCTGCTTTTCTTGTTAGGTAAAGGGTTAGATGGTTTTGGTCATTCAGAAAATGATTCTTTCTTGTTGGAACTGGAAACACAGCTATTGCTAAAGCTGCATTTGAAACATCTGATCTCTAGTCAAATCCGATCATGCGGAATCCAACTAACCCTTCACTTTTTCATTCAGAATTGTAATTTATCAGTTAAATTCGACCTCGTTGTTCTTTCGGAACCCGTAATTTGATTGGCTTGCAGCCGGTCGCCGTGGTCTCATCTCAGATATATTCACTCTTACAGTGCTCTAATTGCCGGAAGCGGGTCAATTAGAACATGTCTGTATCCACGCAACGCGCAAGCAACGGCGCTAAACAGCTCATATCACAGATCGAACACCCTCCAGCGGTGTTTTCTATAGCGACGGTTGTCAGCGTGCGTGCTTCGAAACACAATATAAATTCGATCATGACAAATAGACCGAGATCGAGATCGAAAATGACAGTTTTTTTAATTCTTTTTCTTCAAATAAAAATGGTTTGGGGATTTTTTTCACTTCTGACGATGACAGGGATTACAGTGGAAGGGGCTCGTTAACAAATGGTTTTCCATAGTCAAATTCTCGAATGTCTAACTCAACAAGAGACGTTTATTTCCAAATTTGATAACTTCGATCATCTGTTAAATGAGCTTACAGGCCGGGGTTCTATTTACGCAGCACATGGGGTCATGACGCAAGATATTTTTAGTAATCCAGTTGATAGTAGTAGACGGCTACCTGACTCTCAGAGTTTTGCTAAGAATGCTGAATGCTCATTGAAACTTATACACCAGACAAATAGCAATTCGAACGCTATATGATCAGTCATAAACAGGTGCGTAGCCAGGAT
The DNA here is from genome assembly GCA_031216915.1 of Pictodentalium vernedei. Taxonomy (NCBI): domain Eukaryota; kingdom Metazoa; phylum Mollusca; class Scaphopoda; order Dentaliida; family Dentaliidae; genus Pictodentalium; species Pictodentalium vernedei. The sequence goes on from CM062291.1 coordinate 403,239,564, forward strand.
ATCAACGTTAGAGGGACAAGAGTAATATCTAGGGGGGCTAGTTCGGGGATCTGAACGTAGCCGCTATGTTCAGATCGCTGAACTACTAGGGGTAATGCAGAATAGGAAGCGCAGCATCATCCGAGCCACGTAGCTGCGAGATAGGGGCGAGCACAAAAGGGGGACACTCAATCTCGCTGGAGTGAACGAACCCCGGGAATATATTCGAGACAAAAAAACGCAATTTCCTCGACTCTGAGTCCGTTGGTGTCCATAATTTATAAGTTGGGGAAGCCATCAATAATTAAGGGGGGAGCATGACTAAAATTTGGGGACATGTACCCCCCCCCCCCTCCCTGGTTGCGCCACTGGTCATAAAAGTGTTTTTTTTTATTACGCCTCAAAGTTAGTTTGTCCAATCAGAACGCTGGAATCCCATCTAAGGGTTCCGTCGTATCAATTAACTCGCCTGATATTATTTGATCTCGGGTGAGTAGCCGCCATTACTATTTTGATTCAATGTCCACTCGCTTCGAATTTACAAAATTTGAGTTAATTAAAACAAAATTTGAGAATTTAAGCACCAAAAATATTTCCAAGGTGCTGTATTTATTACTTTAGAACATTAAATAATTGAACAAAATGGACTGAAAATATTATTTGTAGTCCTAAAAGTTCTTTGTTGTTTTTACGATTCTATCGATTTTTTAAGCAAAAGCGAACATTTTTTTTACAGTGTACTCAGCAGATTAAAAGTGATTTTCTGGACGTTTAAAGGTGCTTTGTTCACCTTTTGTAGCTTGTAAGGACAGTAAATGTGTGTAAAGCTATTTCAGATATGCTTCTAGCGATACGCTTTATTTTGTAAACAAATACCGCACTTAGAACATTGACGATTGTTTACTATCACCATGGATACGCACCGGTGCAACTTACCGTTGATTATTCTGCGCGGTGTTGTCAATTGCGGTTTCTGAAAAATAAACGCCCGGTCGTGCTTTGTATCTCGTGAAAATTTAATAATCCTTTGATTTACATGGACTTTCGACATAATAAATATGTTACACGGCATGTAGCTCGTTGATACATTTCCGTGCAAACTCCCCGCCTTGTATGGAAATGTATCAACCAGCTGCAGGCCATGTAACGTATAATACATTGCTGCAAACTCATTCTGCGTGGTGGTAGAGAAGCAAGTTCAATATTTTGTGATACTTTAAATATGTCCGCGTCACCACATTTCTTTTTGGGAATAATTTCAGTTGCAGCACCCAGGTGTGGGAGCAAGAGCAGAGTACACATGGATACACTCTAAAAACTAAAGTGTTAAAAACTACACTTGAAGTGCTGTATTTAACACTTACTAAGTGCTGAACTAGCACTTTGTTCAAGTATAGATATCCCAGAACTTGACAGGTGTTGACAATAATACCACTTGACAAGTGTGATGTCGCGACACTTAAAAGGAAACAACGCAGATGACGCGGATCAGGCTCGAACTCTCGAGCCTGATCCGCGTCATCTGCGTTGTGTCCTTCTAATTATGTACCCACCAAGCGCAAATCAAATTATGGACGATTCTGGAAGAACAACCAATGCTAGACACATGGGAAGTGCCATCCATTCAAGTTTCAGATGTCTGACGATTGTAATGTCTAAGTACTTAAAGCATTGCACTTTGAGTGTTAAATCCAACCCCAAGAGTTAGAATGGGTTTAACACCTTGAAAGTGTTAGTTTTAACACTTTAGTTTATAGTGTGGACTTTTAAAGAGATCACTAAGTATAAGAACATCAGAGTTGCCTGTGACTTCCTGGTCAATTACATCACGCACTTCGAAAACTCATTTGCATGGGGTTCCTCCATTGCAACCTACAACATCTTTTCTGCACTGCTTTCACTTCTCTCCATTAATCAGGACGAATGACATATTTTGACTGACATGATCTATGGTACTTATCAAGCATGTCAACCGGTACCTGTGCCAGAACCGCTACCTCCGGCTCCCTCATGCTCCAATCGGCACCGGTACTGAAGCTTTTGTCCCGCCGGTACCTGGACAAAATTATTTTATGGGGAAATTCCTAACTCAACGAGGGGAAACCGGCTAATAATTGTGTATGGCACACTTACACGGCATACTTTCAATTTATTTGTGAATGAACATATCAAACCGCTCTAAAGGGGATCCGTGAAGTCAGCAAGCAGTTAGCAATTCGAAATGTGAAGTCAGCAAGCAGTTAGCAGTTAGCAATTCGAAATGTGAAGTCAGGAAACAGTTAGCAGTTAGCAATTTGAAATGTGAAGTCAGAAAGCAGTTAGCAATTCAAAATGTCAAGTCGCGGATATTAGATGTGTCTTGACGATTCGCCCAGAGGACGTTTCGTACCTAGACATTTCGTACCAACAATACTTTTGATAAATCTGATATGACTGTGAGACAGAGGGATTTGCCTTCCTCGCTTGTTCTTTCGGTACTCAGAAAAAAGTCAGTAAGCAGTTAGCAATTCAGAATGTCAAGTCAGAAAGCAGTTAGCAATTCGAAATGTGAACTCAGAAAGCAGTTAGCAGTTAGCACTTCGAAGTGTGAAGTCAGAAAGCAGTTAGCAGTTAGCAATCAAAATGTCAAGTCACGGATATTAGACGTTATCAATTCGCGGATATTAGATGTTTAGATGTGTCTTGACGATTCGCCCAGAGGACGTTTCGTACCTAGACATTTCGTACCAACAATACTTTTTGTAAACCTGAGAAGAACTGTGAGACAGAGGGATTTGCCTTCCCCGCTTGTTCTTTCGGTACTCAAAAAAAAAGTCCGTAAGAAGCTAGCAATTCAGAATGTCAAGTCAGAAAGCAGTTAGCAATTCGAAATGTAAACTCAGAAAGCAGTTAGCAATTCGAAGTGTATACTGGAATAGAACGTTGCTTGGTCTGATCATTTCTGTAGGTGTATGTTGAAATTACATGTAATTATAGCCTTTTGAATAATATGTTATATCTTTGACCTCTTGTGTTACAGCCATTACCCATTATATCGAGGTGAAAGGTGGCGGGATGGTGAACCAACGGAGAGGGAAAGATACACAAGAGTAAATAGTTTTGCCCTAATGCACTAAGAGAAAAATGTTTAATTCCCTTTTCTCATTCATGAGGGGAGGGGGGTGCAGTTGGAAAAAATATATTTCCCTAATTCCACGCTTTTCCAGGCAAAATAAGGTAGAGGCTAGGTCGGTAATGATACATATTGCTGATTTGACTGTTCTAATACAGAATAGTGGGGCACAATAACGTGTACTGAGACGTACCGCACGCCGAGGCGCACATGTGTTCAACCAATCTAACCTCGTCTGTGCTATATAGTGCGTAGTACTGCTATGTGGTGCATAGTATGGACTGGGTTATGACGTTGGAGAGCCGGTGGGTGCTCGTCGCTGCTCCGTGGTTCTCTCCGGGTACTCCGACTTCCTCCACCAATGAAAAAAATTCTCACCGACATAACCCTGGCTGTTGAAAGCGTCATTAAACACTAATAAATAAATAAATTATAGTTACTGACATTCTTTTTTAACCCAATCTCATGTCGTTGAGTGGAATGTCCGCCATGACGTTTTTAAAATTTTATTTCCATACGAATTGGACACCCGGTTTATCATTGGCCCTATAGTAGGTTTCTGACGGGCCATTATCGTGGGTATGGGCCTATGACAAAGGGATGGGGGTCAACGCATTATTATTTGCAATAGTCATTAACATCTAAATGTTAAACAACGTAGGCATATACATGTAGGTTTTTGCTTCCCATGGTGTTACGTGGGCGATATGGTGTCCCAACCCGCTTTTTAGGCCATTTCCGGGGAAAATGGGACAGAAACACCAGAAAACAATGAATGAGCAAAAACAAAGTGTGTTTGTGGGTGTGTATGTGTGTGTGTTGTGTGGGGGAGGGGGGTCCAGATTCGAGGATATTGCATCTATTTGGGTTTTAAAATCAAAATGTTTTATCACCTGTTCAGACCATGGCCTCTCTCTCACAATATTCCATTTCCTGGTAGATGTAAGCTACAAATCTGCCCCCTCTAAAACCGACAGAAACGTTCTACCAAGGCGTTCCAAGAGTGAAAGTATAATTTCCAGAGATAAAAAAAAGTCTTTCATAAACAGCCAACAGAGCAACTTACCCCCGTGGGGATCCCGGGAAGTGAAGTGCTTGTTCACTGTGCTAAACATGCCCTGCTTTGCTGGTAGAATAGAACCCAGTAAACAATGCCTTAGGTAAAAGTCCTCTACAATGGGAAACGTGGTTATAAATGATTTGCTAAACTTAAGTTTATATCTATGTTGCGGTCATGATTAGCCTTTCTTTTGTAGGCATATATGACCTTTACTGATTGGCTAATCTTGAGTTTGTATTTGTTTATATCTTTTTGTACAGGAATATATGACCTTGAACACCAATAAACAAATAAATAGATAACAGCGTGACCTAAAAATGTGTGCCCCCTCCACACTCTCACACACACACGTTTAGGGAGCTTCTGCCACCCTGTATCTCACACCACATATATATATTAATAACGCTTAACCCATCTAGTTTGTACCACTTGACTGTTAGGTTACAGCTGCACGTCCTTTTGAACTTACATTAATAAATACACTTCACACATACACCTAAAAACGTAATCGACAGCCAAGCTGATATAAATTGACAAATAATTTTGATAAAAAAAAAAGATGAATCACCCAGTGTCTGCTGTTTTTGCTCTTATCGCTTATCATGAATGTCACTAGCCTCCGCTTCCACAGACCCTCTCAGGTTCACAAAAAGAATAGACGATAATTTCCTGACTGTTGGATAAAGAGTTACAAGTGAGGAGGCTCTTTACTCTACACAACCCTTCCCCCTAAAAACCGATTTTATTCCATCTCTGCCCGAAATTCTGAATATTTGAATGACACAGTTCAATAAAACCATACAAACTTTTATACCATCAGAAATGGCTTGGTGAGCCGTTTCTGATTATATCCATGTTTGTGTAGTTTTATTGGGCAGTGAACAGTTACTTTGGACCACGGGTCGGGGGTGGGAGTTATTTTTAGCCACTTTTTTTTGCTTTGCTGGGTAAAGGGTTAAAAGTAAGGAGGTTGACTACTCCGCAAAACCCATGGAATTAACGATATCATTCCATTTCACCTTTGGTCGTTTGGTACCCAGTGATCTGGACGTTTCGTGTGTTGTGTTCTCAACGTTTCGCTCCCCCCGCCCAAGATAATGATGCGAAACGTCCACTCGCGTACACAAAACAACAGTGACATTGGACTGGGAGCGACCACGACTTCGGGTAAAAAACACCAACTGTGGGTGCGAAATGTCTTGGCACGACACACCCTGTGCACAAAACGTATAGAAAACCTAAACACCCATGACGTCACATTCCGAATTGCGAACTTCAAACAAACTTCTTTGCGACTTTACATTTCGAACTGCTAACTGCTTGCTGACTTCATATTTCGAACTGCTAATTGCTAACTCTAAACGCCTTGGTGATTTCACAGCTCGATTGCTAACTATTTGCCGACTCTACATTTTGAATTGCAAAACTGCAAGCTGACTTCACATTCTGAATTGCTTACTGCTCACTGACGTTTTTCTGAGTATCGACAGAAGTGAGTGAGGTTGGCAAGTCACTCCACCCAACAGTGCCTCTCAGGTTCAGAAAAAGCGACAACTCAGCGGGTTCTCGTTCCCATCCTACTAATTTTGAAATTTTACGAAAAAAAATGTTTCGAACCCCACCGAACACTATACCTGACACATCTTTAACAAAAATTGAATTTTTCTGTTCTATTTCTCCAACTAATGAATGTTTAAACGACATATTTCAATAAAACCATACAAACCTGGATAGCATTAGAAGTGGCTTGGCGAGCAAATTCTGGCGATATCCATGTTTGTGCATTTTCATTGGGGTAGTAAACAGTTACTGCCGCGTGCAGACTTCGGGGCTTTATTTGGAGCAATTTATAGCAGCTTTTCTACACTTTCCCGAGTAAAGAATTAGACGTAAGAAGGTTCACATCAAAACTGTGTTTTCAGGAGAAGTTCCAAACTCATCTCAACCAAAATTAAATAAAATTCGTTTTCCACACATATCTAAATTATAAACTGGGGTGTTAAAACACTACTGAATAAATTCAATGTTAAAAAAGCCGGCGGCCCGGACAATATTCTTAACCACATTCTTCGGCAGTGTTTTTAAGGAATCGGATCCTGTTATTCATCATATCTGCAGGATGGGGTCTTTCCACCCACACCCTGCCCTTGGACTGGATGAATGCCAACATTTCACCAAAATTCACAAAAGGAAATCCCCATGAGGCAAGCGATTATTGACCGGTATCATTTACAAATGTTTGTTGAAAAAATTACAACATACCATATGTCGCCATATCTTTGATCATCTGGAAAAGTACAACATCCCCATTTCACTACAACACAGTTACAGAAACGACAACTCTTGCGAAAGCTAAATAATCATCACCATCTTCCATGTGAAAATGAATGACAAAAACAACAACAACAACAAATAGACATAATAATGGCAATTTGGTACTTTATTAAAGCTTTCGACACGGCTCCCCATCTAAAACATCTCCATGACAATTATGACATACGTGGTAAGATCCTGAACTGGTTCTTTTTCCCCCATGGAACGGGCAATAGAGTGATTGTTGAAGGGTGACCTCACCTTCTTGACGAGTTGAATTTGGAGACAGTTCTTGGACCTTTACTATTTTTGTGCTACATGAACGATTTTTTTTTATTCATTGGTTGGTATTTAACAACACTTTAACAGCCAGGGTCATGTTGTGTCGGTGACAGGTTTATTGGCGGAGGAAGCCAGACTACCCAGGGAGAACCATCGAACAACGACGAGCAGCTGCTTGCTCTCAGCGTCATAACATCAGACCATACTATGCACCGCATATTAGTCCTACTCACTACACAGCACAGAGTAAGATTGGTTGAAAATGTGCACCTCGGAATGGAGAACGTCTCAACATACGGCGTCACCGTGCTACACATGAACGATTTGTTTTATTCATTGATTGGTATTTAACAACACTTTAAGAGCCAGGGTCATGTTGTGTCGGTGACAGGTTTATTGGCGGAGCAAGCCAGACTACCCAGGGAGAACCATCGAACAACGACGAGCAGCTGCTAGCTCTCAGCATCATAACATCAGACCATACTATGCACCGCATATTAGTCCTACGCACTACACAGCACAGAGTAAGATTGGTTGAAAATGTGCACCTCGGAATTCAGAACGTCTCAACATACGGCGTCACCGTGCTCTCATGTGGGCAATCGTGATGAAGTATCTTGTCCAAGGACACAGCGCGGAAATCCAAATTAATTTGTAAATGGTCGCCCATCCACATACTAATTAACCGAGTTCGACGTTGGTCTACTTCAGTAATCTTACATAAACAATCTACCCAGAGGTATTACATCACAAGTACGAATATTCGCGGACGATTGCCTGCTACTATATCGGCAAATAAAATCATTCCAAGATCATCTTGAACTTCAAATGGATCTGAAATCATTGACAAAATGGGCGAACAATTGGGGGATAAAATTCAACCAAAATGTTATTTTTTGTCAATCAGCAGGAAAAAAGAGCAATCAGCATACAACCACACACTAAATAACCACATTTTAAAGCAAGTCCAAGACTCTAGGACAACTCATACCTATAAAAAGATATCAATAGAATTGAATGTGTTCAGCGACGGATAGTGAGATTCGTTTGTAACGACTACATTAGAGGAGTGGTGTCTCAAGCCTGATAAAAAACCTCAACTGAAAACCATCACAGGAGCGTCGTCGAGACCAACGCGTTGACATTTTTTGCTACATTATGTACGACCTGGTAGCCATTCCATCCCACAAAATGCTGAAATTGAACAAATGTAGATAACGCCACACTAACTCTGCATTAGTAAAACTAATTACGTGCAACACTGGCACTTATAACTATTCATATGTACCTCAAACGATCCGCGACTGGAATGCATTGCCAGACAGTGTGGTAACTTTTCTTATTTCCCCCAAATTCTCAGTGTTTCAATGGCATATTTCAGTTAAAACATGGAAACATAGAAACATGGATATCATCAGAAATGGCCTGGCGAGCCGGTTCTGACAATATCCACGTTTGTGTGGTTTTATTGTGACAGTAAACAGTTACTTTAACCTAGGCAGGTTTATTCAGGGATATTTCTACGAGCTTTTCCCCCACTTTGCTGGGAAAAGAGTTAAAAGTAAGAAGGCTCGTAATCCGTACAGCCGTTCCGATTACCGATTTTATTCCATTTCATCTTTGGAAATTATACTCAGTGATCTGCTCCTTTCGTGCGCCGTGTTTATAACATTTTTTACACCCCCTCCTACCAACATATGGGTAAACAACGACCAATCTCCTGCACGAAACGACCACATATTCGGAAACGGATTGATCACAAATTTACGAAACGCCTTGTGTGTGAAATGTCCTGAAGCATTCAATATCTACGACATTTCGAATTGCTAACTGTGAACGTCTTGATGGCTTCGCATCTCGAATTACAAACCGCTAACTGCTTGCTGACATCATATTTCAGATTGCGAACTGCTCGCTGACTTCCCATTCTGAATCGCTAACTGACAACTGCTTACTGGCTTTTTAGGGCCGACAGAAGCAAGCTAGGTAGACAGCATGCTTACTTCATCGTGGATAACGTCCTGGGAACGAAACGTCCTAGGTACAAAAGAACGAAGGCAAATCACGTACAGTCCTTCTCAGGTTCACAAAATGTATTGTCGGTACGAAATGTCTTTGTACGAAACGTCCTCTGGTCGGAACGTCAAGAAACATCTAATATCCGTGACTTGACATTTTGAATTGCTAACTGCTTTCTGACTTCAGACTTCGAACTGCTAACTGCTTTCTGAGTTCACATTTCGAATTGCTAACTGCTTTCTGACTTGACATTCTGAATTGCTAACTCCTTACTGACTTTTTCTGAGTACCGAAAGAACAAGCGGGGAAGGCAAATCCCTCTGTCTCACAGTCATATCAGATTTACAAAAAATATTGTTGGTACGAAATGTCTTGGTACGAAACGCCCTCTGGGCGAATCGTCAAGACATCTAATATCCGCGACTTGACAACATTTAATATCCGTGACCTGACATTTTGAATTGCTAACTGCTTTCTGACTTCACACTTCGAATTGCTAACTGTTAACTGCTTTCTGAGTTCACATTTCGAATTGCTAACTGCTTTCTGACTTGATATTCTGAACTGCTAACTGCTTACTGACTTTTTTCTGAGTACCAAAAGAACAAGCGGGGATGGCAAATCCCTCCGTCTCACAGTCATCTCAGGTTTACAAAAAATATTGTTTTTATGAAATGTCTAGGTACGAAACGTCCTCTGGGCGAATCGTCAAGACACATCTAATATCCGCGACTTGACAACATCTAATATCCGTGACTTGACATTTTGAATTGCTAACTGCTAACTGCTTTCTGACTTCACACTTCGAATTGTAACTGCTAACTACTTTCTGAGTTCACATTTCGAATTGTTAACTGCTTTCTGACTTGACATTCTGAATTGCTAACTGCTTACTGACTTTTTTCTGAGTACCAAAAGAACAAGCTGGGATGGCAAATCCCTCCGTCTCACAGTCATCTCAGGTTTACAAAAAGTATTGTTGGTACGAAATGTCTAGGTACGAATCGTCCTCTGGGCGAATCGTCAAGACACATCTAACATCCGCGACTTGACAACATCTGATATCCGTGACTTGACATTTTGAATGGCAAACTGCTAACTGCTTTCTGACTTCACACCTGGAATTGCTAACTGTTAACTGCTTTCTGAATTCACATTTCGAATTGCTAACTGCTTTCTGACTTGACATTCTGAATTGCTAACTGCTTACTGACTTTTTCTGAGTACCGAAAGAACAAGCGGGGAAGGCAAATCCCTCTGTCTCACAGTCCTTCTCAGCTTTACAAAAAGTATTGTTGGTACGAAATGTCTATGTACGAAACGTCTTCTGGGCGAATAGTAAAGACACATCTAATATCCTCGACTTGCCATTTTGAATTGCTAATTGCTTTCTGATTTCACATTTCGAGTTGCTAACTGCTAACTGCTTGCTGACTTCACATTTCGAATTGCTAACTGCTTGCTGACTTCGCATTTCGAATTGCTAACTGCTAGCTGCTTGCTGACTTCACGGGCCCCTCTAAAGGGGCATGTTCTGTCTGCACCACCACCCCGATAAGGCCGATCATTTTAACTTTCCAAACGTGGCATCAAAGACAATGAAGGCACCATCATCGGCTACTTCAAACAAATTATTCTGTGGTGACATCAAAGTAATCATAAAGCACGATTTTCGTGCTTTATGATTACTTTGATGTCGCCGCGGAATAATTGGTACGATGCCATGTTTGTCTTTGTGATATAAGCCCATTGCCGATTAGCCATCTTTGACGTTAATGATATGCAAGGTCAGAGGTAGCTTCGGGTAAACAATTCGATCCGACTATCTGTTAAGACTGTCATACATGCGATAGAAACAACCAAAATGTTTCGCTTGAAACGAGAAAATGTGCATTTTCGATTTTATATTAATAAAGATAGAAAAAATAGCACACTTTCAGCATTTCATTTAATGGACAGGGCAAAATAATATTGATATTTTAGTGAATCGAAAACCGCAATGAATCCTTTCCCACAAGCGAAGGTAGACTCGGAATCATGGTTTTGTTGTGTTGACGAGTGACAAAACTGCAGATATATCACTGAAATGGCACAAAAAATGTCTGCGTGAATGAAAATGCAAACCCTGGGTATCCAAACAACCAACCCATACAAATATCACACAGATGTTCCAGCTGGAAGACATTGGGGGTGGAGGGGGGTGGTCCCTAAAAAAGTGAATGAAAATCGGCTGCTAGTAGCAGTGTCGATAATATTTTGTCCATATACAGTACAAGTCAAAATGAGTTGAAGAATAACCACGACCGGTATAAACTATAGATGAATGTTTCCTTTTCTAATAACACAAGAATCGGACATAAAAATATAAAAATTCTTCTTTTGACTATTTTCTTCTTCAACTTAAACTTACATATCATACAGTGGAAGCTGTCTTATTACAAAAAACACCCACGGAGTGGTAGGTCCACGCAGAGCCGGGGAAAGGAAATTCCGACCCGGGGTTAGTTCTGTGACGGCTCCCCAAAAATGTCGGGATATTGCACAGATGATAAAGGCATCTGCAGTGAGTGTCAGAGGCGCGATCGATCACAGAGTGGTTGGAAATTTTTAACTCAGTTATTAAATGGAATTTGTTTCTGGCGGCTTTGGGGATAAAAAATCACGTTATTCTTGGCCGTCAGAATGACGTTTTTAGGAGTATATTTCAAATTTCAAAGCTGATCAAGGAGTCTCCAATGACCTACCGCACGTAGCTATATTGACTGCACAATTCTTGAAGTGATAAATTGGTTACGTCAAGTTGATTTAATAAAGTTATTACTTCAAGAATCAAGTAGTCCGGAATTACAGCCGTTGGTCAAATGCATAGCTTCATTCACGATACACCCCTTCTTAACTGATGGCACAGGAGTCAGAACCTTGGGGGAGGGGAACTAGGTCAAACATGGCCTGAAAGCCAGTATTTTGGGTTTTTTTTGTTTTGTTTTAGAATGCCTTTGAAAGGGCGTACTAAACCAAAAAAATTAAAATACAGTCTTTCAGGTCATGTTTGGACTAGAGGGTGGGCAGGCGAAACCAAGATCCTTGACTCCTGGACAGCCCCCCATCCCCCCTCCCCCCAAGTTCCAGGCTCTGGGAGTTAGTACCCTGGGCCCCACCCTCTCCGCGACCCCGGATACATGACCAACATGTCCATACATCGATATTGTATTACAGAACACACAGGGTGATTTTGTACTTCTCTAAGTAGGTGGATATACATATATTTCCAACATATTCTTGGTAGTTTGTAGAAAGTTTGGGACTCAAGAAGCTAATCTGCAATTTATGAACCACCAGATAACTAACTTATCAGTGCTCCTCAAACTGCAGATTTGCTTTGTGAGTTACAAGTTTTTACTGGCTGTCAGGTATGGTCAGTGGTTGATGCCCATGTGCATTGTTTTGCACACAAGCAAAATTCCAGCCAGCGGACCTCCGATTGGAATTCAGAAATCACTTAACTTACAGTACGAGTGGAAATACGTCGTAGAATAACCACTACGAACTACCAGAATGCATCGTCAACCACACCAGCTACACAAGAACCTGACATCATTTCGGGAAAGCTCTCACAGAAAGCTTTCCGGAAAATGATTTCGGGTTCTTGTGCTAATGGTGTAATGGAAGTAGGCTACTTTGTTCATTGCGGTTATGCTACGACTTATCTTGATTCATACAATATTTGTAGACTTGAACATATGCTTCCACCTTGTACCATCCATTTATACTCATAAGAAGTCTTTTTCAAGACATTTCATACCTGGCTATAAAATAAATAATTGTTCATTTACAGATTAGTTCTAATAAAAATTATTTGACTGTAACTATAGCCATTATTTCAATTTTTCGTGATTATAAAACAAATTTAAAATAAGAAGTTTTGACTTGCTGAAATAATCTACAATTGTTGTACTCTGATCACAAAAATGCAGTATAATATATTTTGTACTTTACTTTTTAAGCCTTTACCCACAGATAACATTAAAACTGGAAATTTAATTTAATTTTTCAAATTTACACAAAAAGCCTCAAACAATTCGAATTATGTGATCCTTGAAGGAACAATCTAGTTGCGATGATAGATCACATTATGTGTCTTGTACAAAACTATCAAAAAAACATTTTTACCTGCTAATTCATGAATTATGTGTGAAGTTGCAGTCAACTTGTTAATTAAGGGTTAGGCATTGAGGTGTATGGTTTATGGAGATTCTTATCAATCCATTTTCAGTGTTTGAGAAAAAAAGAATTAACAATACCAAAAGGGTAAATTCCCACCACTCAAAGGTATGGTTTTTGGCATATCCAAGCTTCGTCAACCAAAAAAATTAGTTTTCCTGAAATAATATTCTTTCGTGGACATTATAAATTAAATTTTGAATTTCTATGCATTGGACAAATATAATGCAATAGGAATTCCATTGCAATTAACCCTCTTAAATGCTGTGTATAAACCCAAAACATGTTAAAAAAAAGGTTACAACATGCATGTGCATACATTTTTATGTCCGATTCTAATGTTATTATTAGTATAGGAAACATTACATCTATAGTTGATGCCGGTAGTGGTTATTATTCAACTGATTTTGACTTGTACTGTATATTATTACTAACAAACGATTTCATTCACTTTTTAGGGACCACGCCCCCTCCACCCCAACCTCTTTCAGCTGGAACATCTGGGTGTTATGCTTGAAAATATTTGTACGGGTTGGCTGTTTGGATACCCAGGGTTTGCATTTTCACTCACGCAGACATTTTTGTGGCATTTCAGTGATATATCTGCAGTTTTGTCACTCGTCAACAAAACAAAACCATGATGCCGAGTCTACCTTCGCTTGTGGGAAGGGACTCATTGCGGTATTCATTTCACTAAAAAATCAATATTATTTTGCCCTGTCCATTAAATGAAGTGTTGAAAGTGTGTTATTTTTTCTATCTTTATTAGTATTAAATCGAAAATGCACATTTTTTCGTTTCGAGCGAAACATTTTGGTTGTTTCTATCGCATGTATGACAGCCTTGACAGATAGTCTGAGCGAAGTGTTTACCCGAAGCTACCTTTGACCTTGCATATCATTAACGTCAAAGATGGCTAATCGGCAATGGGCTTATTGGGGACTGGATCGGTTTAAATACGAATTTCTCCCGTTACTTGTCCCGGTACCGATACCGGTTTCGGCGGGAATGCTCTGTCCCGTGTCGGTACCGGTTATGTTGGTACCGGCGGTACTTTGACATGCACGGTACTGATCCTTAGGAGCAAACAAGTCAAATCATCACATTCTGGTGAGGAGTTTTACACTTTTTTCTCCTTTTGTGGCTCTGCGGCTTCAACTACAGTCTGCCACTCATCTGGTGTGAATTTTGCAATGTTCTCAGTCGTCCAAACCTCTTAAGCTTTGAGCCTTTAGCACCCTTCCTTATCACAAGATGTATAATCGGATTTGAACAACACCCTATGACTATCTTTTAAGAAACTCTGTTCTCCACTTGTGGAACAACTTGGGAAAGTGGTAGCAGAAGTGTGGTCTAACCTATTCACATTTCCCGTAAACTATTGATAGAAATCGCGGTGGTTCCCATGTTCATCATCAATTACTTCAGGAATACAACTACACATTTCGGTCAATCTATGTGTCAACTGTAATAGCTCAGCCAATTTTCGTTCCCTTATATCTTTCGACTTTTCAAAATTTTGATTTGAGTTTTGTATGTCTCCAATTCTTAAAAATGAATACATAACACTTTGAACCTTGGAAATGTATGGAAGTGTAGTGTGGCCAGGTTGAATTTTATTTTGTCTTGGTATTTCCTTCGTAGGACTTAGTATTTCCTACGTAGGACTTAGCATCTCCTACATAGGACATAATATCTGCTACGTATCTGCTACGTAGAAGATAATATCTCATACTTTGGAATTGGCATATTTTACGTAAAAATTATTATCTACCACGTAGGATATCATGCTGTATCTGCAGTATATCATGCGGTTTTGAGGTCATGTTGGGTAAGGTCGGCAAGAGACCTCAGAAGTGATATTTCTCAACAGTTCATAATAATTTCAGCAAACAATGTTGTTGGCTTCAGTCATTTGAAGTGATCGACGGAAATACGTCAATTAGTGGAAAGTGTGTAAATTTGTGCAAACGACAATTTTTTCAACTTTCTGTTCTGTGTTTGCACATACCCCCTGCTACTCCAGTCCTCGCGTCACATAAATACTCAAAATTTAAAAAATGATTCCTAAAACGATACTGTTAACCCTTTTCCTCAACTTTTATATTTATTCCACAAAACAAAAGGTTAAAAATGTTAAGGTGAAATAGGAGTACGGCAACCACACGCGGGTTCTTTAAGCCGTGATATACTACTTTCTAGATATTTGCCAAAAGTGAACAGATTTATTAAAAATAACTATTAGAATTACAACTAGGACAAGGAAACATATTCAATTGCATTGCATACTGTTTGCAGTTTAAACAGTAAGATAACTACATTATTTTGAAATAGCAAGATTATTTTCCGAAGTTGTTCAAAGAAACACGCCGAGTAGTCCAATCCACCAAGCGGACCCACACACGGGTTAAGATGTCTTATCTTGAGTACTATGATGTCATGATGTCTCTTAATTTGAGTTGTTTGTAGTGAAATTTAATGCAGACGTTTTCCGACCTTCAATCGCCTAAAACCTTCCAAGCGTTAACAAGTTTCCGCCAGTTTGGATGAAAATGTACAATGCTTACCCTCAACTATCCCTTTTGACGAGTTCAATAGTATTATAGTGGTGTGCTATGGTGTTTGGGAGTAGTCAAGAGTTCTTTTGGGTGTCTACAGTGGCCGAATATGGAACCCTTTCCCAATGGCATTTTGGCATGATTTTTCCCAGTTCAAATCCCAAATTTCCCAATCTCGTTCCCCATTCAAACAGAAATTCAATTCTTCTTTACCTTGTAACTTTTGAAGGCCTAATTTTGACTTTCATCACTTTTTACTGCAACAAAACAGGTGCCCCAACAACAGGCTGTATTTGCTAGTTACACTGCAAAAAATATGGGTTCTCTTTAGAACCAAAACTGGTTCTAATCTTGTCCCTGAGATGGAACCAGTTCTGTTTAAACAGTATTTATTTCAAATCAAATAAATTTACCAAGATTCAGTTTTAACAGAATATTACATGAACTGAAGTAGATTCAGCACTAAACTTGGAGCTTATTCAACGCAGTCTCCAAACATTTTGAAACAAAGGAGATATGAACAGTTGGCATATCGAACGTGTTTTGGTTCTGTATAGAACCAAAACTGGTTCGATATGCCTACTGTTCATATCTCCTTTGCTTAATATTGATTTGAGACAACCTCGTATAAGCTCTAAACTTACGGCTGAAATCCCCTTAATTTATATTTAATTCTGTTAATATTTAATGTTAATCTTTATAAATTTATTTGATTTGAAATAAATACTGTTTAAACAGAACTGGTTCCATCTCAGAGACAAGATTAGAACCAGTTTTGGTTCTAAAGAGAATCTATATTTTTTGCAGTGTACATCCCAAGAACCTTGTCAGTTGTTTCGAGACAAGTCTTGGCTACCTATATAGGCAGCCAAGACTTGCCAACACACAACTGCAAAGCCATAGAATGTAAATAGATATGTTTACAAATTACATCGCAAGGACCTTGTCATTTGTTTCTAGGCAAGTCTTGGTTTGCGTAAAAAGGCTGCTAAGACTTGCCTAGTCACAACTGCAAAGCCATAGAATGTAAACTGTCGAAGTGTAGCAAAATGCATAAATATCTTCATCATTTAATAGTATAAGACCATTTTATTTAATAGAGATGACAGAGGGAGATCATTATTTCATCTACTGTTTGTTCTAAAATGTACTATATGTACTACACATGCAGTGGCGGCGCTACGGGGTGGGGGGGGGATGGGGGGCATTTGCCCCCCAAACGAAGGTTTTTGCCCCCCCCCCCAACCATCTCGCATGCATTTCCATCCACCCTCACACACAAACACATTCAGTCACTCTCTCTCACACACACACACACCCCTCTCTTTTTTATTCCCAATAATTTCCCATACACACTTAGCGCAAAGCCTCAGGCTAGCTGATGAACACATCCAGGCAGTAGAGATTTAAAGACTCGGATGCAGATACTTATATGTTATAATTAAGTTATCAGCCAACAAAGGCATGTCTATCCATATCCCTTGTCTAAACAAATTCATGGATTTCGCATTATGACGGGCATTATGAGTTTCTCTCTCTCTCTCTCTCTCTCTCTCGCTCTCTCTCTCTCTCTCTCTCTCTCACGCACAGACCCATCAGACGCGGATCCATGATTTTTTTAAAGGAGGACCGCTAATTACCATTACATTTAGTCGAAACTTGGACCCAAAGTCCGTAATATAATTTTTTGGTTTGGTACGTCCACAGGACGTACCAAACCAAAAAAGTATATTACGGACTTTGGGTCCAAGTTTGGACTACCTCATAACAAAGTAATGATATGATCCTTTACGTATTTGCCCCCCTTCATGGGAGTCTGCCCCCCTAGTTGCCCCCCCCCCCCCCCCCCCCCCCCCACAAAAAAAATTCTGGCGCCGCCACTGTACACATGTAGTAGCTTCTGTATTCATGTTCTCAGTTCAATATGAAGGTAACATTTCTTATCCTTTGTGTGTGTTTTTAAACCAAACAAATTTCCAATTTGGAGTCAGCATGACGCCAATTTTCCCAATTGCATGAGCCCTGGATCCTTTTTGAAAGAGGGCTGAAGAATCTCTGGTACTACTGTCATCAGATGGTAGTGGGTAACGCCTGTCAAAAATTACGTCATAACTAGTATGTGATGTGATGGTTTAAAAATTGTTAGCCACTTGTTTGTGATGATGAGTACTACAACTTCCCTCGATTTCAAGTTTATCTAGTTAAATTTGATTTTGACGTTCGACACTCTATCGTACCTCAGCGTTGAGGCGTCAAACTAGAATTATTGTTAACCGTTTACCTAACATGAAAAGCAGACGACACTTGCAAAAAAATTCTTGAATAACTAATTTTTGTCTCAAAAACATAGTTTATGATCCCTCATTGGAACGAGCTCGACGAGCTCGTTCCAAAGAGGGGTCATAACCTATGTTTTTGAGTCAAAAAATGAAAAAATAATGAAAATTAATGATCGATTTATGTGAATAGCGCTGGCCGGTTTTGACCGTTACGTTGGGTAAAGGGTTAAATTGTAGTTACGATTTACTAAATCGTACTTACAGTTTATTAAATTGTAGTTACGGTTTATTAAATTATAGTTACGATGTATTAAATTGTATTTACGATTTACTAAATCGTAGTCACCATTCGGTAAATTGTAGTTACGATTTACTAACTCGTAGCTACCGTTTAATGAATTAATTGTAGTTACCGTTCAGTAAATTGTAGTTACGATTTACTAAATCGTAGTTGTCGTTTAGTAAATTGTAGTTACGATTTACTAAATCATGGTTATGGTTTATTAAATTATAGTTACGATTTATTAAATTGTAGTTAGGGTTTACTAAATCGTAGTTACGGTTTATTATACTGTAGTTACGATTCAGTGAATCGTAGTTTTGGTTTGAACATTAACCAATCAGATTTAAGAATTAGAACATTTATTACCTCGCCTCGGCGAATTAATTATCTCGCCGCGGCGAGATAATATCTTGCGAGGTCGAGACAAATACTGACAGCCTAATGTCCGTTCTAGATAACTCTCTCCAACCGGGGGCCTAATAGCCCTACATTTCGACCTAGAAACTACCTCAGCGCGCATTTCAAGGGTGATAGGGTCCACAAATTACCACTACCTTGGGACCCCAGCACATCTACTTCGCAACTCGTTGGTCCACCCAGTCGACCCAATGGCCTTTGTAGGTGGCTCGACCCAGTGAGCTTTCTCGACATAGTGATATGATCATACACACCCCTCTACCCTATGACCAAACGGCACAACATGACCCTACCATCATTTCCTTGTGTGTGACCTGACCAAAAAACCCGTTCCACCCAGCAGTCGACCAAGAAACCAACTATATTAACGATGACCCTATAACAAAAACCCAGACAAAGTGACCCGATCACACCACTTTTCCGACCCAGTACTCAGTTCCAATGACCCTTCTCATGGATTCTACCCCATCATTCCAAGTGAAGTATGGCCCAGTAACCTACCCATCCCAATGTCTTTACACACCTCAGTGGTGGACCATCCGACAAATCCCGGTGATCTAACACGCCTATCTTCCGATTTCCGACTCAATCCAGTGATTCACCACGACTAAGTAACACAAAACTCCTATCTTCAGACACGATGAGCAGCCCCAATATTTCATTCCAAGGGTGACGCAGTTACCCGACCTGTCCCAGTAAACCATCGCAGACTCCATACCCACGACCAAGTGGCCTAATATCTCTGCATTCCAAACCATTGCTCTGGTCTCCACCTGATCCATCCATGTGACCCAACCCAGATATTCCACTCCAGGACAATCAAGTGACGACACCTTACAAACCTAGTGACCTGGTGGCCGAACCTCCCCACCCTACAACCTATTCGACCCAACTCAAACTACCATATTTCATATGTCGTACCCAACCCAATACCCCGATCCCCGCTACACATTGGATCCAGTAATTGACCAGGCAATATCACTCGACCCGACTTGTTGCGCTATGACGGGCCACTTCCCACATTTTACGGTCGAGACTCTACCAAATACCCCCAACCTGTTCCAGACCTCCTCCGCGGCTTAGTTGCTCAACACCCCAATTCCACCACAGTGGATGAGGGGGGGGGGGGGGGGCAGGAATTCAAAGTTAAGGTGCACAGATATTTCCAAGCCACTAGTCTGCCATAGATGGTGTTGCAAATGCAAAACTTCTAATTTATTTTTTTATTGGTGTTTACCGACACTGTCGACAACCGAGATCACCTCGTGTCGGATAGTTTTACGGGTGGAGGAAGCCGAAGAGAACCACCGAACAACGGCAACCAATTGTACGACTCCCCAAACTACTAGCTCCGCACAAGTAGGGTTAGCATTGGTTGAAGACAAGTGCAGTACCCCTTAGTACACATCGCCACCGGCGAACGGGAAGAAGTGTTTTGTCCATGGACACAACGCTGTTACTCCTGGCGGGGATCGAACCGTGAATCTTTCGGGTTGAAAAACAATGTCGTAACTACTGAGCCGCCGCGATCCCGCAAGACATCTTACTACCGGCACATCTCTCGGGGAGGACCATCACCTCAAATTTCAGGAAGACTACTTACCACTGTAGGCATACATAGACTCGCAGCCCAGGCAGGCCTAAGATGGTGTGTAGTCTTACTGAGACTAGACGTTCAGAGTCTTACTGGGCGAAATGTTTTGGGTTTTTTTTAACCCTTTACCCAACGTAACGGCCAAAACCGGCCAGCGCTATTCTCAAAAATCGCCAATTAATTTTCAAAATATTTTCATTTTTTGTCTCAAAAACATAGGTTATGACCCCTCGTTGGAACGAGCTCGTCGAGCTCGTTCCAACGAGGGGTCATAACCTATGTTTTTGAGACAAAAAATGAAAAAATTTAGTTATTCAAGAATTTTTTTTGCAGGTGTCGTCTGCTTTTCATGTTAGGTAAAGGGTTAAATGCTATTAATTGTGCTATCTGGGTCGTGCTGTGAATCAGTTGCAAAGTTAACTTAATATACGCCAGTTGAGGAAGCTATGAGCTCATCTAAGTTGGTGGTTGTGGTTGGGGAGGGAGGGTCTTGCGGAATTTTAGTGGGCACAGCCCCCTTAGTTCACTCTTGTTTCCACCACTGTTCCACACTCCTTCCTCTATGTGATACCAAGATCAAATCCAACCACCCATTCGATCCAGTAATCGACTCGGTCTGAAGGTATTGATGTCATATTTCCGGTATTTGAGGTGGGATTTTCAAAAAAATTCAACTTGTTATTCGGGACCGTGAGTACTAAACGTTCCGTTGATTTCAGCGTTAAAGAGTAAAATTTAATTTCTATGTTTTGAGACATTTGAAAGCCAATAACCTCATAGCATTAACAATTTTTTCACACAATTTGGATGAAAGTGCACAATGTTTGATCTGAACTATTCCTCTTGCAGCTTAGGTTATTATTGCACGCCTGCTCTATGAAATTCCTATCTACAACAACACTGAACCGTGCGGAAAATGAAAATCCGTCCCGCACACATGTGTGGAACGGAAATCGTTGACGGACTATTTTTAAATAGAAGCGACATTTCACAGGAATTTGCTTCAAATCGTGCACCACAGTTACAATTTCAATCCCTAGCGATAGCTAAAAATCGTCCCCTGAGTTCCAATGTGTTCTATGTGCCAGAACACATTGGAACTCAGAGGACGAAATAGTAACACGGGTTCTCCTCGTAAATTTGGTTGGCGATAAAATGTGTTCTTTTTGTTGATAGTTGTCAAATGAATTGTTGAATTCTAATAATTGTTTTTTATAGACGTGAAGGCGTGTAATAAACACAGAACGACACTCGCGTGTTTGTGGGCTCTCATTTTATCCTTCCATGCCATATCGACCATTCACCCATTCAAAGTGTGTCGTTCTGTGTATTTGTTATAGTGGTATGTTATGAAGTTTGAGGGCTAGGTCAGTCACGAAATGGAGAGAGTAGCTTCCGTTGGTATTAACGTCATATCTTGGCTATCTTAACCCTTTACCCAACGCAGACGATATGAAAAAAAGAATTATTATTTTAAATATCATTTTTTTTTAATTTTTCAAAAAACTTCTACTAAATCATATCATGTGACCCCTCATTGGTACGAGCTCAGTGAGCTCCTTCCAATGAGGGGGTCACATGATAGGCTTTTGTTGAAATATTTTGAATAATTTAATTTTTTCAACTGCTCAATTCGCATATTACGCGGGCGGATGCGAGCGATTCGTTAGGTAACGGGTTAAGACGAATTTTCAAAAAAAAAACAATTCAACTTCTTATTCGGGACCACGAGTATTATAGGTTTCCTTGATCATGGACTGAAATTTAATTTTGACGTTTCCGACCTCGATCGTCAATAACGTCAACAGCGTTAACAATTTTCCGACAGTTTGTATAAACAATACAGATCAACACTTGAAATGACGTTAAAACGTTTCAAATGACGTTAAAACGTTTCAAATGACGTTAAAAAACAAAATGAAAACAGTTCACTTTTTTTATTTTTGGAGCTCTACAACATACTAAAATTTCATGAAAATCCGACAAAATTTATTTGTTGTGACGGTGGCGTGAAAAGGATCCTCTAAAAAAATCGGCGATAACCGTTGAGAATTTCCCAGGGTGGTACGACAATTTTATTTATGTTTTTTTTTAGTTGGAGATGGGATACTCAAAGTTTGAAAGAGGGAGGCTTGATACAGGCCTTGATATCACAAGTTCAGAAAAAAACACGTAATTTGGACTCTGTGTTGGGTTCCAAATCTACAATTTGAAGTAACCATGACAACTAGATGAAAATATTGGGTCATTTCTCGGGCATGTTTTTTATCCACTTTTTAAATAACGACTATAAAGCGCAAAGCATATCCCGAGCCCCATCCTCCGCTATATTTTGGAACTCTCTTTTTACTGTAAGGTTTCTGGGAAACAACACAGCGTCTGTAAAACGGCTATATGCTGGCCCCCCTCCACCCTGGGGCTTGAGGGCAGTATATAGCAATCTTACATACTAGCCGCCTAACAGACCTATCCTCCTTCCCCCTGACGAGGAGTTCAGTCCCCACTGACCGTGTCAGAGCCCCTCCACCCTTCTCCTTCTGTAAAGAAACGCGTTGAGAACGGATTTGCAGAAAACGCATCAGAAACGGACCAATGTGAAAGGAAGATACGGTAGCAGATAACGGATAATGCAAGCAGATACCGGACCAATGTGAAAGCGGTGTAACACTTGAATGAAATACCCTCAGGGTTGTAGGCTCATATTCACGCTGTTTTTTTTTTCTTTCTGACTGATATCAAAAAATTAGATACAGCCACAAAATACAAATAGTGGTAATTCATTTACTTCTCTGTTACAATCAAATCGAGAATTTTAAATAATCTGATATCACCATTGGGTTTGCGTTTTTTATTTGCATTTCATTTATCACTGAAAAATTTATTAACCATACGTAACGGCGAAAACCTGCCAGCGCTATTCTCAAAAATCGCCAATTAATTTTCATTATGTTTTCAGTTTTGTCTCAAATACATAGGTTATGTCGAGCTCCTTCCAATGAGGGGTCATAACCTATGTTTTTGAGACAAAAAATGAAAAATATTAGTTATTCAAGAATTTTTTTTGCAAGTGTCGCCTGCTTTTCATGTTAGGTAAACGGTTAAGTTCATCATCACAAATAACAGAAAACCTTCCTTGAAATTGAAAGTGTCAGGGCTGGTGAGGTTCATCATTTTTCAATCCAATTTCAAACTCATTTAGCTCTATAATCTCAAGGTCAAACATTTCACAATAAAAATATATCATCAATATCTTCAGAAGTGATACTATATTCTTCAAAACAGTGTCATTTTAAAGAGAAATGTGAATAAATCAGTGATTTGTTGCGGAGTTGCACATTTATATCAAAAGCAGACAACGCTTGAGTATGATCAAAGGGAAATAACTCTTCTGACACATCAAGTTGAAAAAAGTTCCACTTTTTGGAATAACTTGCAAGCAGTCACATGTGACCAAAGAGTTAGATAACAATTTATTTATCTAAAAGTTGGAAGAATGATACTTTTTTTTATTTTGGGGGAAATCATTGCTGGTAATGTAAAATAGACATCGGCATTTGTGTTCAGTATATCTAAAAGTATAATTTCTGGGATCTTGTTGTCAAGATTGACATCTAAAATCTGCCAACCTGTGTAAAAGCCAGACCACTTATTGGTTAGTAAGAATGTATAGTATGTGCGTTGGGTATATCAACACAACGAGCTACGCGAGGTGGACAAACTGCAGCCGCTTCCCTCGACTCAGAAAGTAAGAGCTCCTGCTAACCCTCATGGCAGTAGGGCCACAGAAGCATTTGCCCCAGTTGCCATGGCTCCAGAGTCAATGGGTAGTGTTTCTTTATTGACCAATCCATGTCAAGGTGTTTCTTCCCAGAAAATACTCCATATATGAGTTTTAGCCCATGTTGGGCTGTTGTGTCGTAACTCAAGCATTGGTGGACAAAATATTCGCAGAAAAAGTGGTCCTTTGCACCTGGGGTCTCTGGTGTGTTAATATATTTTGTCATCATATAGCCTTTTTCGCTGTGTATGCCCATGAATGCTATCATGTCGATAACAACCTCGTCTCATTCTGTGAATAGATATTCATTTCCATTGACCAATACGGTAAAGTGTGTCGTCTAAATCAAAAAATAAGATTGGAAATAAAATGGCAATTTCTCACTTACCTGCAAGCGAAATGTCACAAATGTTTGGCCGTCTCTGTGAGAAATGTGAAAAAACTGTTCAGTTCTGTAACATATCTCATTGTCTCTCCTGTAACAATTTGGAAGGGATGCAAAATAATGGGCGATCCCTTTTGCTGATTGAATTCCGTCTTCGAGAACATCACACTTCCACGGGAAGGAGAAAGCAGTTGGTCGATTGCTCGAAACAACAAACTCTTGAAATTAAATCTTCAAGTAGCACCCCCCCCCCCCCCCCCCACCCCCACCTCCGTCTATTTTTGTGAATGTCTTAGATGTAACGCGAATTGAATAATCTTCATGAGAAAATCGCAAAATACTAATACAGTTGTGTCAATGTGTTTTGTGTACTTTTATTTCCTTCATTTTCGCGATACTCGGGGGGGGGGGGGGGGGGGGGACTCATTAAGGGCCTATATAAGAAATGAAATTTTGTTTATTTTGAAAATTCTCACCTCTGATATTCCTTCAATTCAAATGAAATATACACAAAATGTACATCAAAATGAAGGCTGGGATGTTTCGAACACGAAACACATGTGTAATCAACTCATGGAGTCGACTGTAGGCACCAGTAGTTCCTGGAAGTCTGCTGCCGTATTCATACCAGAACTGATAATTTAATAATATTTTACGAAAACAACTTGTGGCCAAATGTGCTTTACATTTCCAAGAACAATGCTAGGGGATAAAAATTCTTCAAAACACGGCGACAGAGCTGCATTGATGTCGAAATGTCAACATTTCAACGGCATTTTTCCATAATGCAACTAGGAAGTCAACCAATTCAATCTTGGTTGGCAGAGCTCATTTGTTCCTGTAACGAAGTTGTTTCTGTGACGAACATGTTTATAACACGAAATGTGGAGAAGATTTGTTCTAACGACCATTATTGTACTATGTGTGCATGATGGATGGATCCAAAGATGGTTCATTCCCACTTGACCAATTCCCTTTAGACCAACTCCCACGAGGCCAATTCCCAAAAGACCAATTCCCCTTAGACCAACTGGTGTGTTCTACTTTAAAAATAATTCTATATCAATAATTTGATATATTTATCAATATTTATAAATGCATTTAATGTTATTGATATTCAAGTCTGAAAATAAGCATAAAAATTCTATACAAGAAAACTTAAAAACCCTAATAAACATAATTTACGAAATTACAAAAACTACTGTAAAATTTTTAATAAAGTTAAAAAACAATGTAAATCAATTTATTATAGGGATATCTTGAATGAAAATAGGAACAATATGCGAAGAACATGGCAGATCTTAAACGAAGCTATCAATAAAGGAAAACGTGAAAGCAGACTACCCACTTTCTTTGTCCAGGGGGGTACAGAAATAATCGAAGCCCAGGACATTGCAAGAGAATTCAATAATTTTTTCGTCAACGTTGGTAGAACCATATCCGACCAGATCCAGAAACCGGATAAATCGTATTTAAACTACATGCATGGTAGTGTTTCCAACAACTTTTATCTTCTACCCACAAATCCTGTAGAAGTTAGTCAAATTGTAAACAGAATGAAAGTAAAATCGTCAAAAGATTGCGATAGTATCACAACCAGTCTTCTTAATCAAACGATAAATGAGATATTGGTCCCCATTACCCACATAATCAATAATTCCTTTACCGAGGGCAAAGTACCAGATAGAATGAAAATCGCAAAGGTGGTACCCATTTTCAAATAAGGCGACGAGCACAGCTTTACAAACTACAGACCCATTAGTATCCTTCCAGCTTTTTCAAAAGTAATGGAAAAGCTCATGGACAAAAGACTTAGAAGTTATCTCGAGAGGTTTAATATCTTATATCCTTATCAATACGGATTTCAAAAACGTCATAGCACGATTCACCCAGTCCTCCAACTCCTCAAAAGCACCGCTATGGAAAACAATAAACGGGAAAAGACTAGTACACTGGCACTATTCTTGGACCTGTCTAAAGCATTCGACACGAATCCTCAAAAGCACCGCTATGGAAAACAATAAACGGGAAAAGAATATTACACTGGCACTATTCTTGGACCTGTCTAAAGCATTCGACACGATAAACCATGAAATACTATTGGGCAAACTCGAATACTACGGCATCAGAGGACTAGCCAACAACTGGTTTAGAAGCTACTTGTCCAATAAATTCCAATATGTTCTATATGACGAACAAAAATCTGACTTTGCCAGGCAAAGCTGTGGTGTCCCACAGGGCTCGATCTTGGGCCCCGTTTTATTTCTTCTGTATATAAATGATATAAGTAACTCAACTTCGCTTAATCTCTTGTCGTTCGCTGATGACACTACAGTACACTGCTCTGGTCTCAACAGTAGTTCAATAACACCTTATTTTAACGAAGAACTTCAAAAATTATTCGAATGGTGCTCTGTGAACGAGTTGATGCTGAATGCTAAAAAAAACCTCATACATTATACTTAATCCAACAAAAGGAAGGAATACTGATTCCCGTCATGAGGTAAAAATAAATAACCAAGTTATTAAAAAGGTCGAAGACAACGAACCAGAAAAATCCATAAAGTTTTTGGGAATAAGCCTCGATGAACATTTATCCTACAAAGCCCACATATCCCGAATAAGCTCGAAAATAGCGAGAGCAAACTATAGTCTCAACAAAGTAAAAAATATCCTCCCCCATCGAGTCCTGAAGACATTGTATTTCGCCCTGGTTCACAGCCATTTAATATATGGAATCGTAACATGGGGGAGCTCGAAAGCAATTAATAAATTAGCTATTATGCAGGAGCGTTCATTACGAAATATCAATAACAAAAAAATACAACTCTCATACTGACCCTCTGTTCAAGAAGGATGAAATCCTCAAAGTTGACGATTTGTTTAAACTACATGCATTGCTGTTCATGTTTGACTGGCACAAAGGCCATTTACCTTCTTCCTTTAATGATATGTTCAACGTAAACGACAATTCGTCAGGTAGAACAACCAGACAGTCTGGACTTCTGAACATAGAAAAAACACGAAACCGTACCTTAGATAAACTTCCATTATACACGTTCCCGAAATTATGAAATGCTCTAGATGTCACTGTTCGAAATATTAACAATAAAACCGCCTTTAGACGCAAATTAACCTCCGATTTTATTTCTTCCTACTCCAATTATGTCCGGTGTAATAACCCTTATTGCCCAGAATGTACATAATAAAAATCAGTATTTTCATTAAATTACCGAGACGAACTTACCAAAAAGAACTTATACACACAAGTTATGCTCTGTGTCTCATTCTGGTATCCTCGTCCTGTACAACCTGCAAATCCTTCGATTTGTTCGCGAATATGCATCAATAATTTACGTGTCATGCCGACTGTCACACCGTGAGGTACCGCTGGGGGAGCCGTTCCAGTTTAAACTGAAACGGGCTGATTCACCGCTATTTGCGCCCCACCGTGTGTCAGCCGATGTGGACCTCCCATTAACAGACTTGTATTATTCCAAGATTTATACGATAGTTTATGACGGGATCTGTTGTTACTGTTTGCAACCCTGAACTGTGTTAACAATATATTAAGCAGGTTGTTTCGGGATATTAGCAATATTGAGGTACCAGTCGTCCGCTGGAATCTATAATTATTTCCCCCTAACTTATTTTTTATACAAGAACAAATTATTGGCAAAAGAATATGAACACCCATCCCTCATTAGGAATTAGACTAATTACGTCAAGTCCGATCACTTCATCACAGTCTGTTGCGATTTTTATTTTTCTAGGGAGTGTCAGGTAGACAGACAATCTGGCTATGTCACTTCTCACGGTATGCTGAATACATTGTCTGTAAAACATTTATCTGTAAAACGTTTTTATATGTATACCGTAAATAAAGAATCTGAATCTGAAAAAAGCAGTCTGTCATTTGCCGAATGAGGTCTTCAGAGGGTGAATTTGCTGATGCTATCCCATACAGTGGGCCAGTTTATTCTCTGGGTACCTCTTTCTGTTTATGTTTGGGACCTTGATTCAGGTTGAGGTCCACAGAGGGTAAATTTAGTGATGCTACCCTGCTGTGCAGGGTAGCATCACTAAATTCACCCTCTGGGGCCTCATTTTTCAGATGATAGTCTTCTCATTTTCTGGCTTGTCGATATTTTATAGATGTTGGGCAAATGTTTATAAATAAATGTTTTCCTAATTATCCTTAATCAACCCTTAATCAATAACGCTATGTAGTTGGTCTAAGGGGAATTGGTCTTTTGGGAATTGGCCTAAAGGGAATTGGTCTAAAAGGAATTGGTCTAGTGGGAAGACACCCCAAAGATCGTACTAGGTCTTACCCATTAACAGATATCTCAACTATTACCCAGATTGTAGATAATCGTCTGAGGCATCCGCATCGTCGGTTTCTACAGAAAAAAATGTATGCTTTTAATTACACTAAAAAAACTGCTGCACCAATGATACAAAGAACTGCAAACCACCTGTGCAGCTGCGCAGCAACATCGTTCAGACCCGCACGATTTCTCAATGCTACAACTTGACTACCTGAATCCTTTTACTGCCACGCCCACTTTAGCCATATATGGAGGACTTCTATGTACACTTGTATGCGAGAAAATTTTAAAAAATGTATGACATGCTTGAAACTCTATCACCTGATTAATTGTTGGAAAGGGCTGAGCACACCAAAACGTACAGGAAATCATCATAAAATAGGTGACAATAGTCACTTTCGGCAGCATAACTGTTAATCACTTGCATAGGACAGTCCCAGTAGGTATAACCAATTTGAAGCATGACTTTGGGCGGGTTATCCCGAGTCCACGCAAACATTGTTGAGTAAATCTCGGGGGGGGGGGGGGGGGTTACTTTATACAGCAGCGTACCAACGCATCGATTGAAAATGTGTTTGTTTGGCATTTTTATAGAGGTTATTTCGGAAAAAGGGATTCTGTGACCTAAAAGGGATTCTGTAAGTGGGGTGCCGAGAAACAGGGTTAATGATTTCATCAAATGAGCCATCGAGCAGTGACTGGAAAAGGCATTGCTCGAACGACTCGAATCTTATCGGGCAAATGAGCTATAGAGCAATTGATCGAACGAGTGACTCCACGTACGACTCTTTGGCTCATCTCGTAACAAAGGGGTGCTGAAAGTGGGGCTCTGCTACAAATGGAACCGAGAACATTAATACAGAAGCTACATGTAGTAAGTTGACAGGAAGCAGTCATATGAATTATAATCAGTCTAGTCTCTAGAATCATGGACGTGGCTAGAGGTTTTTGATTGGTGGCGGGGTGTGGGGGGTGTAGGGTATAGTGAATTTCCAACTGGGGGAGGGACCGGGAACCGGTCCCTCCTCCTAGTGGGAAATTCACTACTGAGAAAGATTTTGAAAATGAAAGGGGGCATAAAATTGATTCTAGTAACTGAAATGCCAACACATTTATGATAGAATTATCAGGTTATTATTATTTGGTATTATCCTGGGAATTGAATATGTGCTAATGTTTGTTTGTTTGTTGGTGGTTAACGTCACATATTTATGCACCATGGCTAATCGTGACACAACATGGAGATGAAGTCAAGTTTAGTCAATCGTTGATCAACATGTTGCCCATTTTAGAGGACTTTCACCCCAAGCATTGGTGACTGGGTCCTATTTTACTAGTAAAGCGGAACTGGTTTACCACAGTAAACAGGTGCTGCTTACTTCCCGGGGTTCCCACGGGGAGAATATGTGCTAAACAAATGCTGAAGCTGAGAACTTGGAACAATTCACACTGTCCTAACATTAAATCAGATCTTATGCAGGAATGATCAGTTTTCGATGTTTCAACATTTTGTAACTGTGAATGATGGAATTAACTCAGGGTAACGATTTTACGCGATGTGATTTTCTTGAAGTGCATTTCGAGGATATTTTTTATTACTATAAGTAAACGTACTATAGAAATCTCGTACCGACTGACATCATGCATGCTAATGAAGCTCGAAATTGCGTACACTGTAGTTGTAAATAGTAACAGTTGGAATTTTTGCCTATTTGAAATCGAGTTTGAATTTTGGGAAGTAAAGGGGACATCAGCATCACCAAAAAAGTTCAAAAATCCAAATAGATGGAATTTCCAAGTACTCATGGCTTTCCCTCTGAATTTCCAACTATAGGAAATTTTGGCCAGGATTGTGGGGGGGGGGGGGGGGAGGTGACCCCCAAATACACCCCCCCCCCCCCCCACACACACACACACTACACTTTCTATTAAATAGTTATATCATTTATCGTATGGTGCATATAATCGGCAGATAGCTGATTATTAAGATTTTAAACATGTATTAAAACAACGTGTTTTATTCCAGATTCTTTTGATTGATTAACATATTAGGGGAAGTCTGGAAAGAAACAGACTGTCATTTGCAGATGAGGTCCCCAGAGGGTAAATTTGCTAATGCTATCCCATATAGTGGGCCAATGTATACCCTAGATACCTCTTTCTTTTTAGGCTTGAGACCTTGATTCAAATTGTGTGGTTCACAGGGGGTAAATGTGGTGATGCTACTCTGCTGTGCAGAGTAGCATCACCAAATTCCCCCTCTGGGACCTCGTTCTGCAAATGACAGTCTGCTTATTTCCAGGCTCGTATCAAGGGGAACAACTCTAACGAATTGATACTATTGAATAACTGTCCCACCGAAAGCCGCAATATGCTTAACACTCATGAACATTACATTTCCTCCCTGATTTGATATTAAAATTTTATAAGCCAACTACAATGGTTCAGCTATTAACCAATAAACCAAAATATTTTTTCCAATGAAAATCAAACTATTAAATGTTTTAAAAACTGACTAATGCTATCCACAATTACAACCGAATAATGTTATTTGATTTTGGGCATTCACAAAAGTTTCATTTCTTCAATTCAACGTCTTGGTGCCCCCCCCCCCCCCCATCTCCTCCTTGTGGGATATCTGTTCTGCAGCACATACGCATTGTCAGCTGTTCGTAAAGGTCTTTGTGTGCGTAATTTCTGATTGACCATCAGCCAAATAATCATCATCCAAGTCAGATGAAGTGTCCCTATCTACCAAAAAAATCCTATCAAGTTCAGGACTAACTAATTTGAAATGGGAAATGTTGTCAGGCTGAGCTGTCACCCTGGGAAAATTTTATGTTTATAATTTTATAAGTCATAGGTCAAAATCTGGTAACTAACTTGCCCTTAGGAGTGTGTTTAACTAGCACATGATTACCCCCAACTGACTGTTAATAAGTTTGGCTGCACGTCTCTTGTCAGCATACTCTTTCATTTTATCCTTTCTGTCTCTATCACTCTTGCTAATGACCTTGTCAAGGTCAGGTGACTTACTCATAGCACGTAACTTTGTCGGGTAAGAAAACATCAATGACGCTGGAGCAACTCTTCTTGTTGAGGAATGATGAATTGACATAAATAATTATGCAGGTATTGATACATCACTTGTAGATAAGGCTTTCCTTTAACATGCGGAGTCTGAAGTAGTACCTTTTTTAAGTTAAACATAAACTTTTCATCAATTTCATTAGCCTGGGGCACACTGGGGTAATTCGGTAATGTTGAAATCCCATATATTTTTGCGAACTTTTGAAATTTTGCAGAATTGAATGGGCTGCCATTGTCGGAGTTTAACATTTCAGGAATGCCCATAACATAGAATATTTTGTCAAAACCTGGGATCACAGCTGCGGTTGAAACGGGTGCAACTGACTCGGCTTGCACACATCGCGAACCATACTTTTCGCGTGTGCACTGTTTGGTCTTGACGATTCCAAGATGTCCTTCATGGGCCATAGAAATCAATTTTTGTTGAAGTTTTTCTGGTACGATAAACGCCTTTTACGAAGAAGCATATTATCAACATAACAAACAGAAATTTCATCTGATGTATTTCTAAACAGCCGAATATAAGAAATGTTAACATTAACTGGCTGGATAAATTTCCATACAAGGCTCTAGTCTTCATATCAGGTTCGGCTTCGCCTCGCCTGATAGGAATTCTCATCTCACCGCCTTGTATGGAAATATTTTAGCCAGCTACACGCCATGCAACTTATATTAACAAGTTTGAACCATGAATTAGTAAATTAAAGTAATGACCTATTGAGGCGTTGCGTCTTTTGCGTGGCAGATTATATGTCTGCAAGTGTCATAGCTTTTGGGTACAGTTTCACCCTCAATTTATTTAATAAGGTGTCATATAGAATATACCCAAAATAACTTGGTGTACCAAATGTTTAACACTCGTGAAGTTAACCGCGCGCCAGATTATTAAGAGTCGCTATTATTTTTTCTCGATTTTACTGAGCCCCAGACGTACATACGTGCGAATCTGTTTTTGTTTACACGAGCATCGGTGGGCGGTACTTCTGCTGTCAATTTTATCGCCGAAACGAAATGAAAAAAAAAACTTAGCCTTTTTGGTTTTAATAACATAATAACATACTATTTCGAGTTATGCATGCTTTGTTAACATGGGAAAATGCATGCTTGTTAATTTTTGGCATCTTATGATGTAAACCCATTTAAAAACGTAATAAATAATTGCCACTTCCATTTCACTCTTCGCGAGGCGACGTGCGATAAATTTAAACAAGTTTGCATTCAGGTTGACGTCACCAAAGGTCAACGTGGATGTAGTTCTACTATAGGTGTAAATTTTTACTACTGAAATTCCATTGCTGATGTGTTCATCACGGTTGGTGAGTAAAGCTAAAATTTATGTCATACACTCTAAAATCAGTTGGGTTAAAAATTTACCCAAATCGACTGGGTCGAGTCAATATGAATCCAATTGGGTTCATATTCACTCAACCCAGTCGATTTGGGTTAATTTTTAACCCAACTGATTTAAGAGTGTAGGCTTTTCATATATAGTAGAATGGGTATAAATTGGTATATCTTGATTCAAAGTCAGCTGTATTACACTTTACAGGTCGATATTCCACAGTGAATTCACGTTCGTGAACTTTTAAGCGCCATCGTTAAATGCGCGGTGGGACTACAGATTTGGAATTGTTGAAAATATGTCTCAAAGGTTGATGATCTGTAACCAATGTGCAATGTTTACCCAACACGTAATGCCGAAAGTACTCTAAATCCCACACAAAAGCTACAGCTTCGATTTCTATCTGACTATAACGTTTCACAATCGCATTTAATATTTTGTTCGCA
Organism: Pictodentalium vernedei; assembly: GCA_031216915.1. NCBI lineage: Eukaryota > Metazoa > Mollusca > Scaphopoda > Dentaliida > Dentaliidae > Pictodentalium > Pictodentalium vernedei. The sequence continues at coordinate 403,273,053 of CM062291.1, forward strand.
TAAGCAACTGATTTCATATGGCGTGATTTCAGTTTCTGAACTAAAACAGCTCCTAATCCATGTGGTGATCCATCAGTAACACACGCCGGGGCCACGATGGCTCAGCAGGTGGACGTGCAGGTTGCAAGAGGCCCTGGGTTCGAATCCCACCTGTGACAACCACGTTGTGTCCTTGGGCAAGACATTTCACCCCATTGCCCACGTGAGGCCACTGTGCCGTTGTGTACTAAAGCGTACTGCACGTCGATGGTGCACTTGTCTTCAACCAAACTGAACCAATACTAACCCTGCTTGTGTGAAGTTAGGATGTTGGGGAGCCTGATAGTTGCTCGCCGTTGCTCGCCGGTTCTCTCCAGGTACTTCCTCCACCTATAAAACTGCCCGACGCGAGGTGACCGTCGAAAGTGTCGTTAAGCCCCAATAAATAAATAAATAAACAACACTCTCTGTATCCAAAGAATGATCAAAATATGCCAAACACTTATTGTCTGTTACACAGTCCTGAATAAGTTTAAACGAATCTTTCTGTTCAGATTGCCAAATAAATTTTGTATTCTACCGAGACGATTATCGCAAAGGTTCACTAAGTTCAGCAAAATTTGGAATATGTCTCGAAACGTAATTCACCATTGCAAATCTTCGTGAACCAAAATCTCAGTTTTTGGTTCACGAAAATTTGCGATGCAATTTATTTATTTTATTTATTTTTTTTTTGGGGGGGGGGGGGGTGGGGGTTCACGGAGATTTGCGATGCAATCTACTTTGTCAGGATCAACATGTGTACCATTAGAAGAGAATGTTATTCCAAAAAAAATTATTTCGGTCTTCTTAAATTCACATTTATTACGCTTATGTGTCAAATGATTTTCATCTGAGCACTTAATACCTGCACAAGATTCTCATCATGTTGCGTTTCGGTTTTCGCATGAATCAAAATATTACTTCGTCCTGCGCAGTTGGAAAAATTCAAACGTTTTAACGGTAAAGACCTCTGTGCGTGATAAAAGTTGTAATATAACGACAGTCTGGATGAAGTAGTAATTGATTGATTGAAACCACGATTCAAGTCAAGTTTTGAAAAAATTCATGAGCCATTCACCTCACTTATAATGTCATGATGGACTGATGGATACACATGTCGGCCAGGGATGATGGCCTTATTCGCGCATCGCATATCAACGCAATGTCTGATTCTCTCTGAATCATTGGGCTTAGGTGCCACCACAATTCGTCCATTGCCTACTGGTACAAAGAAGACATGAGAACTCATGGGACGAATTCCAAGGAGTAGCTGTGTCGCTTACTTCTTCAGTTATGTCTGACTGATGTTTACTATCTGTAAGGCAGAGGTGTGGATATAGGCCTTTCCTGTTCGCCGAAGCCTATTTCATTTAAGTGAAATAAATTATTATTTATAAAAACAAATTATGTCTTCCCGTAAGAGTTCATCTAATTCAAATTCGACTTTCTTCCGCGTGTGGAAAAGGATGCGCCTGAAGTATTACTTATTATTATTTTGTAGGGTTTAACGGCTCTTTAATAGGCAAGGTCATATCGTGTCGGTGACAGTTTTACGGGTGGAGGAAGCCGGAGTACCCGGAGAGAACCACTGAGCAAGTACGACCAGCTGCCAGCTCCCCAACATCGTAACGCCGCACTTCAGCACAGGCAGGGTTAGATTGGTTGTAGACATGCGCACCATCGACGTGCAGTACGCCTTAGTACACGGCATTATTGTGCCCCCATGTGGACAATCGGGGTGAAGTGTCTTGCCCAAGGACACAACGCGGGAGTCTGAATCGATCGCGCAGACGGTCATCCATCCAAGGACTAACCGGGCTCGACGTTGCTTAACTTCGGTGATCTGACGAGAACCGGTTACCACAAATGCGCATGAATTGCTGCCAAATGAGTGGGACATAGTGATCATTATTTCCAAATGAAACAAAATACTGCATTTTGATTGGCTGAGAGGTACGGTGTAACTTGCAATCCACAGTGGGTTTTTTTTTTGTAAAAACAAGAATATACAAAGTACCCATTTTTAATTATTAATTCATACCTTCTGTTCGGTTATGTTAGAACAAAAATAAAAATACAAGAAATATAATATTTATGTGCAATAAAATATTACAGATATAGATGTCATTGGAACTGGCTCATTGAGCCAGTTCCAATGACATCCATACATGTATTTGTCCGGTTTCATTTAAGAAACTTGCAAATTACAAATTTTCTGTCAGTTTTTGCCCACAATGTAGGCTGAAGTATTAAGTACACCAATTTTTTTGGAAATAAATCCGTTATCTTGTGTTTTCCAGGGTGTATGGAAATTTACTCCGGTTTGGGAACTCATACACCCTTCGGCTTCGCACAACACAAGGATAACTAATAGTATCACGTTTGACGTCCTAGTCTTTGGGGTTGATACTGTTCTGTTATGTCATCACATTTGCCCGATATATTGTACATAACTTTTAAAGTCCTAAATTTTGACAAGTTTGGAAACACTAAAGTGACTCACTTTTACCATCAAGTACATACAATGTTAATGTTGCTACACATAACTGATTACTTGTTTCTACAAGTGTAGTAAATTTGTCCTGGATAGGCAAAGGTAAAGATGAACTATGTCAATAAACCTTATCAGACGAGTTGACCTTGTTTTGTTTCGGAACAGGATCCAACGATTGAAAGGTTTGTTTGTTCATGGTATTTACTGATGCGCCAGAATATAATAATACACGCACCGCTGTATTGGCTAAAGACACATGTGTATTCGGTTTACTCTAGACTCCGTTAAATGATTTCCCGAAAAGACAAAGTCACAGTCACTATCTGAGTTTGAAGATTCACTGCACTGAGGAGCATTTGAAGTTTGTTTCTTATGATTCGGCTGAAAATGTTTATCAGGCCATACACTTTTTGGCCTTGATGATTTATTTTATGACAGATACGCTAAAAATGATTCTCTTCACCACATTGCCTTTTGGCCGGCATTTGCCATCTTTGTGTGGATACGGTCCACCACAAAAGTAACAAGTGGAATTGGAATTTGATTTATTCAAAGCCTTTGTAGATAATTGTTTCTCCGTGAATTTAACAGCATTTAAACTTTACCCTGTGGAAGATGCAACTTTCTTATCACATGTATTTGTATTCGCAATGTCTGTAGCATGAAGCTTGGCAAGACACTTCACCCCTAATGACCACGTGGGTGGCGCGGTGGCCTTGTAAGGCGTACTGCACGTCAATGGTGCACCTGTCTTCAACCAATGCTAACCCTGCCTGTGTGGAGTTAGTATGTAGGGGAGCACTCCGGCTTCCTCCGCCCGTAAAACTGTCATGGTCATGATTAGCCATTGTGCAGAACTATGTGACCTTATAAATAAATAAAGAAAGAAATAAATAAATAAATGAAGTTCAGATACCTCAAGCGCTCGGACAAGCGATAAAATGACATTTAAAGACATGTCGCGTCGTAAATCTTTAATTTGATCCAAATATTATCTGGATTTCGCCTCATCATTAGAGTCATGAAAGTCACGTGTTTGGGCTAACTGACGAAGACGTGTGTGGTATGCATCCATTGTTGCGTCGGTATTTTGTGTGCACTCCCTGAACCTGTTCGAAGGTTAAATTCTTTTTAAGGGAGAAATAATTGTTCACCCTGCTGAATATCACCAAGCCTGAATATAAGCAACCTGTCATTTGCAAAATGAAGTCCTCAAAGGGTTAGTTTGCTGATGGTATCCCATACAGTGGGCCAATTTATCCCCTAGGTACATCTTTCTGTTTTGGCTTGAGACCATGAGTCAGATTGAGGTTCACAGAGGATACATTTTGTTATGCTACCCTGCCGTGCAGGGTAGCATCACCAAATTCACCCCCTGGGGACCTCATTTTGCAGGTGACAGTCTGCTTATTTTCAGGCTTAAATATCACACTCTTTCGCATCAACAGCTTGTGAATCATCATGGGTCGAACCCGGGTCGCGTAATTCAGTTACTAAAATCTCATAAACATCCTAAACACCTTATCGCGCATACTGCAACAGCAGGACCTTTTGGGATGGGGTCGGTAATGTTACAAGCAACTAGAAAGTTATTAAACCGATCTTAGAAGTTTGGGGTTGTTTTGGTGATTTGGGATGATTGTCGGATCTATTTGGGTAATTAGATGTACTCTTATACAAAACAACACACCCTCCGGTCATATCCCGCTCTCACATTACGCATCACTATGGCAATGGCATCACAACATGGCCGCTCACGTGCGCTACCACGATAACTAATCAGGATGTAACTAGGTCACGTGACATGACGTCACTTCCTGGGTCCACCAGAGGGGTTCATACGATAGGACACGGTTGGTCCGACATTGTACTAATAACATCGACATCAGTCAAATTGATGTTATATTCAACTAAACTCTGAATCATGTTGTATCGGGGACAAAGATCGAACGGGCAGTCAAAAAAGAAGTGTTCTGCATTTTCAGTATCGAATATCGTACCCACATAAACTGTAATGTTGACCACATTATGTAATACGTGCATTTATCATCATATAAACCCAAAATATCATGCCATAAGTTCCTTAGGAATAATGTTTAGTTTTCTCCTTCCAATGTTGAATTGTGGTGGAGGTTTAACCCTTTGAACCCGAGCAGACGCTTTTCCGGCCAGAAACATGATACATCATAGTTTCATTAAGGAGGATGGCTGCTCAGTGAAGGTATGGGGTAGATCAACCACTATTTTCAACGTGCAGCCCCGTGGCTGCACGTTGAAAATATTGTTTTTTTTCTCCCCCTAAATAATGAATATGGACTCTTCTAATTGCTGCATTTGAACTGACATGGAAGTTACCATCAGTGTTCAAAGGGTTAAGCAATGTTCTTGAAATGTGTTATTTTGAACTGTGAACGTATTGAACTCTGTCGAACACATTCCTGCAAACCATTCCTTATCTCAACACAGGAAGGCAAGAAGGGGGCGTTTAGAAGCTATTTTCGCAACTTAAATGGAATATAGTTTGTCGTGTTCCGTAATCAATACTCCGAAAGATCTGAGTTACGTGGGGGTAATATTTCTCTCAGAAAGGATGGATTTTCACCCAAGATAAGTTTGTAAAACATTGTCATTTTTTAGTTTGGCGTCTTTCCTCCAAGGTCTACCAGCCAACTCGAAAAAGTAAACACTCGCACGAAACGGATCTTTCTAAACCAGAAAGAATTCTTGCAGCGTCGCGAGGTATATTGTCCTGACCTTTTAATAGATAAGCTGTTGCATTACACCAGACAGGACTTGCGCGTTCCATTATTGGCAATACATAAGCTAAATCATTTTTTCTGGGGTTCAGATGTAATATAATGTCTTAACTGTGACGATGTAGGCAAACTTTTTTTACTTACACTGTCGACGTATGTATCCCAGAAAAGGTTAGACCGGAGAAAATTTCCAAGATGTTTATGGCATGTTACAAATTTTAGAGATGCTCTATCGAAATGTTGAAACTAACAAGCCAGATTTCGGATCATTTTTTAACTTTTGAAGTTCTGAGTGGAGGTTTTCTTTAATAGTGGAAGTTTGTGTGGGGGTGCAAGCATTATAAACGAATAGCCTAACAATGGACACAATCTTGTCGGCAATATCGTTGATGTAAAGCAGAAAACGAAAGGGACAAGAACAGAGCCTTGTGGGATACCAGCCTCGGCTCTTCTGTATTCGGAGTATTTGCTATTGACTTTTACGCTTTGTTTTCGGTCTGAAAGATGGTTTTTAAACCAGCGGAGGGGCTGTCCCGATATGCCATACACTTTTTGCAGGATAATTAAACCTGTATGACACACTCTATTAAACACATTGGAGGTATCATAGAATACTCCACACGTTTGTCCGCGACGGTCGATTGCTTTACACGGGTTGTGATATATTTCAATAAGTTGAAACACAATGTTGTTGTTTGGAAGAATTCCAGATTGATGTTTACAGAAAAGGTTGTTTTCAAGGAAGTGCCTATGAACTTCCTTCAAAACAACTCTTTCCATGACTTTGTCAACGCAGCATAATAGTGAATTTGTGGCTCAAAGCGGTAACTTTTCTTAAATACTGGCATTGCATCTGCATGTTTCCATTCATCCAGAAAAGTGCTTCCATCAAACGGTTTGCTAAATAATAGATATAGAGGTTTGCAGTTGGGTCTTTTTGTTTCCTTCAGAGGTCTATGCAGGCGCGAAGCCAGGAATCGCTGGGGGGGGGGGGGGGCAAGAGTAATATCTGGGGGAGGGGGCATACAGAACATGATTCGGTGCATTATCCGAGCATCGCAGCGGCAAGATAGGGGTAAGCACAAAAGTGAGTGTCCCCCTTTCGCTGGAGGGTTACTGAGGCCCTGCCCCGGAAAAACTTATGAAATTCGAGACAAAAAAACGCAATTTTCTTGACTCTGAGTCCGTTTGTGTCCATAATTTACAAGTTGTGAACGGCATTAATAATTAGGCCACAATGCGACCTAACAAGCTGTGAAAGGTGTCAATAATTAGGCCACAAAGCGGCCTAATTTCTTGCTTAATGTTCCCTACATGGGGGGGGGGGCAGACCTGAAATTGGGGGGATCTCCCCCTCCCCCACATACACACACCCATGGCTACGCCGCCGAGGCTTTGACTTATGCCGTCGTAGCCATTCGTCATTTTAACTTTAAGACCTGAAAGTATCTTCGCAATGTCGTGCTCACTAAATTAAATTTTAGTTAATGATTGGTAGCTTTTGCTTTTTATTGGTGGTAAATTGTGATTTCATGAGCGAAGTCTGTTGTGTTTAGGATAAAAGTGACATGGTAGCTGTCTCAAAGTCATCATCGACGATGTCTTTATTTTTACCGTAAAGGGATGGAATTCTCGTGTAATTCTACAGTTACAATTTAGCTTGACCAATAAAAGCACAGGCGCTAAATTGTAGTTACAATTTATTAAACTGCAGTTACAATTTAATAACTAAAAACTACGTGAAGCTAATAGGCTTCCGTACAAAACAGTATATTGTGTATTGTCGGCGGGGAATTTTTGTGTGTTGCTATCATCAAAGTTTTCATCCAGATGGGTTCTTGTAAAACATACAATGTCGTCAACAATTTTGGGGAGTTTAGGAAAAGCCCAATCGCTCGATGGTAGCTTGTGGTAATTAGATTTACTCTAGTTTAATCGAGCACTCCCTTCCTCCCCCCACCCCCCCCCCCCCCACCCCACCCCCCCCCACCCCCCCCACCCCCCCCCACCCCCCCCACACACACACTGTGTGAGAAGCCTTATGGGTCTATAGCATTACGTGCTTCTATAATAAAGAGGATTCACAAAGAATCCGTACAAAAATAAAGTCGTTTTTTGTGATTTCGCGTGATTGTCTAGTTGTTTGTAGTAGCTACATGTAGTTATACTCCTATACGTGGACGACGGAAACATATTCACCATAAGAAAACGCGCTGCATTGTAATCAAAAAACTAGGAGATGAACTCTGTCACGCTATATTTGAGGCCAAGAGTTGGGATTACACTTTATTTTTTTTTTCTGTAATTTAACTTGGACTAAAGTATACACAAGTCCTAAGATTTGGGGAAAAAAACACAAATCACAGTAATATGGCGAAGATTGCTGGCGAATCTATGGGAGCCTTTGATAAATAATATTTATTTGCTTGTGTCACGCTATCTGGTCAAATAGTCAATTAGAAATAATGCGGTCAACTTAACCTCTAATTAGCTAGAATATTGTTTCGCGTTTTCGAAGCAGACATAAGTGAGTGTGCACGTGTGGAACATGGCAAGCGATTTTCCCTTTATGGTTACACTAAACCAATGTATCATCCTGTCCATCGTGGATTTGAATTAGCGATTGTTCACGGGTAATTTGAACGTAAACAGTTTAATCGTGTTCTGGCCGTTTCAGACAATCATTAAAATGTCTAGTTGTTTCGAAAGAGGCATATCTTACCACGCCAGCACAGAACACGAGCTCATAATAATAAACGTGTCCACGAAATGTTAAGCGAGTCCAGCTCAAACAAAATACGCATTAATATCTCTATCCATATCGAATTACAAAGCACTCGTTAAATCAGAATTAATATGTTTAAACTTTGCGTTTCGACTGTATAAAGAGTGAAGCAGAACTCTGAGAGGGGGCAGTGGGCATGAAGGCACTCAGAGAAGGTCCGAGTTTAGCCTGGGCCGTCGAGGGTCATTGGCACCGAGATTGAAAGTCCGTGTATTGTCGTAACCCTGTGAGGGCTGTAAGGAACCGATAGTAGTTTGTTAACGGGTGCGAACCGTAGTGGCATAGTGGTCAAAGAAGTAAAAGCTGTATCGCTGAGGTCCAGAAACCGTATTAAGAGCTTGTGTAAGCGCTTGAATAGCTCGCGAGATAAGATAGTTTTAGGCGGTGCGAGAATTGGTGATGTTGAGAACACTTTGCAGAATATATTTATTTAAGCTTTGTAAGCATATATCTGAAGGCGAAGAATAACTTAACCCCGTGGGAGACGGGCAAGGCGCAAAGTGATCGTGAACTGTGGTAGACGCCGACTGAATTGTGATTGATCTGTGAGAACGCTGATAGAGTCACACAAGCAGAACATTATATGTGTTAAGCCCGAATGACTGTGAAGTTAACCCTGCGAGGAGGAAGCAACGAGAAGTGAATAGACACTTTGTATGTATCACGAACTGTGAGAAAATGAAGATGATGTGAGGTTGATCCAGCGGACACAACTAGCTGTGGGACACGTCGAAGGCCCTAGAGAATAAACTTTTACCCGCGTAATTAGTGTATTCTTATGGATAATTTTGTGAGTAATTTGTTTCATTTTTTTTTTCTTCGTACATGTAAATAAATAATCTTTTCAGGGAATTATCGTTGATCACCCTTTGACGCTGTAGGCCACAGGCACCTTCAGGAATCCTAAAAGTCCCAAGCGGACAGGGCATTGATAAGGTGGCAGGGTTTACGTTCGAACTGGGGCTCAGATGACAGTCACTGGCTGTTGGCTGAGCGCTGATGAGAACATAAATTTTTCTCCATCATTTCGAACATCAATTTAACCCCTGTGATCCTGCGACACACTCGAGCATAGCGACGAGTGGTGGCAGTTGTGATCAGTGGCGTGGGGGATGGGCCCGCAGGGCCCGTATTGCGGGGGGTGCGGCTAGAAGGCCCCCCCCCCCCCTCGTCTTGAAGTACGTCCCAACGCTGGAAGAAAGAGGGAAAGAGAGAGAGAGCGAGACTGTGCACCAAACACACATAATTTAAAATTCTCACTTCCACACGACGTACTCATTGTAGTCAATGTATTATTCTTTTAACTCTTTACCTAACGTAACGGCCAAAACCGGCCAGCGCTATTCTAAAAAATCGCCAATTAATTTTCATTATTTTTTTCATATTTTGTCTCAAAAACATAGGTTATGACCCCTCGTTGGAACGAGCTCGTCGAGCTCGTTCCAACGAGGGGTCATAACTTATGTTTTTGAGACCAAAAAAATGAAAAATATTAGTTATTCAAGAATGATTTTTGCCAGTGTCATCTGCTTTTCAGGTTAGGTAAAGGGTTAAGTGAACGCTACATCATATTAACTGATAGGGGTGAGAAATTAACAATAAACATACATGGTGCCTCTCAAGTCACACATGTTGGGCGTGCGTGTGTGTGTCGTTGGATGGTGGGGGTGAAACTTAAAACATGTAATGAAAAAATCTACAGAGTCGTACTTTTAGAATCGATCCTATAGGCTGTACCTTCATTTAATTTATGGCGTATGTACTACGTGAAATCCTGTACGCTGTGCACGGTAACAACACTATATTTGCTCCCGTTTTGAAGGCAACCACCATTATGAAAGGATCCCCGTCTCTATCTCGCGGGGGGGGGGGGGGCACAAGATTTTCCGCTACCACTGGTTGTGATCTGAAGAGTCCGGGATTATTTTTCGCAGATGATATGGTACTACATGTAGTGTCAGAAACCGAAGAGGTTCTAAAGAAAATGTTAGCAATTGTTGGGAGGGGAACAAACTATATGAAAACAAAAGTAACGTTATTCTCGTGTGTTATAAAGTGGAGCCTACTCGAAGGTGGAGAGTGGGGGGAGCTCTGTATTCTGGAAGGTAGCAGTAAACTTTCAAACTTCTTCGTGTGGGAGATACAGGTGATTACGAGTATTTTGGGTGTCAATAGAAACATCACAAGAAGGGGCATTTACCGAAACTAGTTGCAAGAATAAACAAACTGTGAAGGAGAAACGAATTCTCTATCAAAAGAAACTTTTAGGGAGAAGCAGATTTTCGTGTGAAAAACCATTTGGGGAATGGTGGGTGTTCGAAGTGTAATATATGGTACAGAACTGATACCTCTAAACCAAGCGATAGTAAAGAGCTCGGAAACTCTTCTGAACGATGTAGGTCGATCCACAACAGGGCGATAATTCCACTGCACCAGAATAAAATAGGGTTAAATCCTCGATTGATGAGGATCAAGACAGGATAGACAATATGAAACTCTGCTATCGGAACTATTTGGTAAATATTCTCGACAGCCAATGGTGTAAACTAATCTTCCAACATGTTTGGAACAAAGACAGGGTGGGAGCGCGGTGGCTCAGTTGGTAGAGGTGCAGGCTGCAAGCCGAGAGGTCCTCGGTTCGAATCCCACCTGCGGCAACCGCGTTGTGTCCTTGGGCAAGACACTTCATCTCCATTGCCCGCGTGGGGGCACGATGACGCCGTGTACTAAGGCGTACTGCACGTCGATGGTACGCATGTCTTCAACCAATCTAACCCTGCCTGTGCTGCAGGGCGGAGTTATGATGTTGGGGAGCTGGCAGCTGCTCGTCGTTGCTCGGTGGTTCTCTCCGGGTACTCCGGCTTCCTCCACCTGTAAAACTGTCACGGTCATGATTAGCCATTGTGCATAAATATGTGACCTTAAACATCAATAAATAAATAAATAACTAAGACAGGGTGGATTGCACATGTGAGGGAGTTAATCGAAATCTATTCAATGAATATCTCTGATTTAGGCGTGGGGACAACATAACGTAAAAAATCGCCAGAGAAAGAATCAGGAGAGATTGTAACGGAAATTGGCGGGGGTGGGGGTGTCAAAGCAAAGGGGTCTTTTGGTGGCCTACGTGAAAAGAGAAGACAGGTTTTCAGGAGTACACATTGATAAAACCTGGGGGGGGGGGGGGCACTGCTTTTTAAGCTGAGTTTAAGGTCGATAGAGCTTGGAGGGAGGGTTAAAAAGACTGTGAAAGGGGGTATCAAATGTGTAATCTGTGAGAAATGGAAACCCTGGAGCACTTTCCTTTAGAATGTCCAAAATATCAGTCTGACAAAACAGTATTCACAAGTAATATAATAAGGAAGTTGAATGATAAACAGAGGATTAGTGGTTAGTTAGATTCAGAGGAGAGGGATAGTATGCTGATAAGGGAATTGGTAAGAAAGAGGTACCGGATAGCATTAACCCTTTACCCAACGCAGACGATATCAAAATTTATTATTTTAAATATCATTTTTTAAAATTTTTCAAAAAATTTCAACAAAACCATATCATGTGACCCCTCGTTGGAACGAGCTCGACGAGCTCGTTCCAACGAGGGGGTCACATGATATGGTCTTGTTGAAATTTTTTGAAAAATAATATTTTTTCAACTGCTGAATTTGCATATTACGCGGGCGGATGCGGACGATTCGTTGGGTAAAGGGTTAAAAGTTCACATCTGTACACCCGAGGAGGAGAAGGATGGGGGGAACGGAAGAATCTTGTTCAATTCGCCCAACCGTCAATTCGCAACAGTCGATTTGCACCACATTAAATGACAGTTTGCACCATCTCGAAAGTCGATTTGCGCCATCTCAACAGCAATTAGCACCATCTCAAAAGTCGATTCACACCGTCCCAATAGCCGATTGATACCATAACCGCAGGTTCGGTCAATTTGCTCCACCATCGGTTGATTTGCACCACCTGCCTATAATGGGTGGTAAAGACTCCAATTCTATACTATTCAAAAAAAGTAGGGGATATTTGATAAAACTGAGATATATGAAGAAATATATTTATATTTTCATCAAAAAGACATCTGGTGAATGATTTCAGCGATAGTTTGGTGTCTGAGAAGCACATCTTCCACGCACTGAGTTGAAGAAGATATGGACGGACAGTCAGAGAATTTACCACATTCAGTCCAAGACCTCAATACCTTGTAAATCCTCCTCGGTTCGCGAGACAAGCGCGGATCCGACGTGACATACTCCTCACCAAACGTCTAATATCAGGGAAACGAGAACGAGGCAATGGCGGGTAGTTGACTTTTTCTTAGCTGGGAGCTTTTCTTCTTAAAAATGTGATGCGTTACTAATTTTCTGTGTTATTTTCAACATTTTTCTGGGAGTAGTCTGTTGCAGATGGATCGTTTGTTCTACAAAGTGTGACTTAGTCTTGATTTGTTTCTCAGATTCTTCTCTGATGTCAGATGTGTGAAGATTGATGTTTCCTATGTTCGATGTATTCGATGTCCTCGGTCTTCATTTGACATCGTCTTTTCTTCCTTGTCTGTCCTTAAACTGTCAGTAGATGGAAACTGAAACTGAAATTCAAACAACATTGGCTGACAAACGCGCACGAGACTCGAGTGGGAATACTTCGTTTGACCATCTCTCCAAAAAGCCCAAAGAAAGTGAATCTCACAGCTCACTCAGTGAGTCATACACTGACTTTGATTCCAGCGTCTTTGACAATCCTGCTAGCATGTCGTCTTCTACACCTCAGTCATCAGTTGTCAATAACTTTATCACGGCTTTCATGGATCCTGCCGTGCAATGTATTCTGAAAGGTATTGTGTCATCCGCTATCAGTGAACATGTTGGGCATCTCGAGAGGCGCATAGAGAATTTGGAGCTCGCCAATGAAGCTAAAGACTCAAAAATCAGCCAACTCGAAAACGATCTCGACGACCTCAAGCAGTATGGCATGAGAAACAGCCTACGTATCTCCGGAATTCCTGAAAATGCCACAGGTGATGAAAATACTGACGAGATAGTTCTAGATCTGGCAGGTAAACTGGGCGTACCAGTTGAACTTAGTGATATCGAGAGAAGTCATAGGTCGGGACGCCGAATTGAGGGCGCTAGATTTTCTCGGTCAATTCTGGTAAAGTTTGTAAGTTACAGAACCAGGAATGCTTTGTACAGAGCTAAACATAAACTCAAGGACGTTCGCAGTTGTGAACGTATTTTTATAAATGAACATCTGACCACTGTGAGATCGAGCATGGCAAAACGGTGCAGAGATCACGTGAAAGCAAAAAAACTGAAGGAGACATGGACCCATGATGGGGTAATTTTTGTAAAACAAACAAATGATTCCGTTGTTCGAATCACCACCCCCCAGGATCTCTTGAAAGTTGAAACCTCCTTCTAAAATGCACCCCAAGAAGCTTTGCCACCAATCTATCAGGTTCAGGTTCTTCTATTTTTCAGCTTTAATGAGTTAATAATCTGACAGTGTGACACGATACCCGATACCTTGGTTACTGAATTTTAAATTCAGACTGTGCCCTTAGGCATGATTTCGAGGTATTACTTGCAAATGGGTCACAATATTTGTCTCCCTCCCCGCCCTCCCCCATCCTGGGTTATTATTAGCATGTATGTGCTGAAATGTGGCTAATTTTAGTTGTAGTTATACACGGAGTCGCCCACAACCAAGTGTACCAAAAGACTTTATCTCCCTAATAATGCCTGAGTATTGTCTCATCACTGGCAGATTGCTTCAGCAGTCTGGCAGTGATGAGTTAATAACCTGACATTGTGAACGCTATGCCTGATACTTTGGTTATTCTCAATTGCAGGATGTGGCTTTAGGCATGGTACCAGGGTATCACTTGCAAATGGGTCTCAATATTTGCCTCCCCCCCCCCCCCCATCGTGGGTTACTATTTACATGTATGTAAATAATGCCTGAGTGTTGACTCATCACTGGCAGACTGCTCCTGCAGCTTGGCAGTGATGAGTTAATAATCTGCCATTGTGAACACTCTGTCTGATACTTTAATTATTGGTTATTCTCAATTTCAGGATGTGTCTTTAGGCATGGTATCTGGGTATCACTTGCAAATGGGTCTCAATATTTAAATCCCCCCCCCCCCCCCCCCATCGTGGGTTATTTTTTACATGTATGCAAATGTTGCCTGAGTGTTGTCTCATCACTGGCAGACTGCTCCTGCAGCTTGGCAGTGATGAATTAATAATCTGGCATAACATGTATGAACACTATGTCTGTTACTTTAATTATTAATTTTCCAATTCAGTCTGTGACATTCGGCATGACACCATGGTATTATAGGCTAACGGGTCACAATATTTAGCCCCCACCCCCCCCCCCCCCCACACCATCCTGGGTTATAACTTACATGGATGTGCTGACATTTGGTTAATTTCAGCTGCTGTAATGCATGGTATTGCCCATATTCAAGTGTACGAACAGACATTATCTCCTTAACAATGTCTGAGTATTGTCTCATCACGTAAATGGGTCGCAATATTTGTCTCCCTCCCTCATCCTGGGTTATTATTTACATGTATGTGCCGACATGTGGTTAATTTCAGCTGCTGCAATACACGGTACTGCCCTTAGACAGGTTTACCAACAGTTATATTTCCTTAATTATGTCTGAGTGTTGTCTCATCACTGGCAGACTGCTTCTGCAGCCTGCCAGTGATGAGTTAAACAATCTGACATTGTGAACACTATGCCTTATACTTTAGTTATTAATGCTCAAATTCAGACTGTGCCCTTAGGCATGATTACCAGCGTATTACTTACAAATGGTAAACAATATTTACCCCCCCCCCCCCCCTCATCCTGGGTTATTATTTACTTGCATGTGTTGATATGTGGTTCATTTCAGTTGCTGTCACACATGGTATTGCCCTTTACCAAGTGTACGAACAAACATTATCTCCTTAATAATGTCTGAGTATTGTCTCATCATCTGCAGCCTGGCAGTGGTGAGGTAATAACCTGGCACTGTGAACATCATGCCTCATACCTTGGTTATTAATTCTCACATTCAGGCTGTGCCCTTAGGCATGCATGACACCTGGGTATTAC
Source organism: Pictodentalium vernedei (assembly GCA_031216915.1). NCBI lineage: Eukaryota > Metazoa > Mollusca > Scaphopoda > Dentaliida > Dentaliidae > Pictodentalium > Pictodentalium vernedei. The sequence goes on from CM062291.1 coordinate 403,288,225, forward strand.
TTGCAGATGGGTCACAATATTTGCCCCCCCCCCCACCCCCCCACCCCCATCCTGTGTTATTATTTACATGCATGTGCTGACATGTGGTTAATTTCACGCAGTAATACACGGCATTGCCTTCAACCAAGTATACCAATTGACATTATTTCTTTAATAATGTCTGAGTGTTGTCTCATCACTGCCAGTCTGCTCTAGCAGTCTGACAGTGGTGAGTTAATAGTCTGACATTATGAACACGATGCCTGATACCTTGGTTATTAATTCTCAAATCTAGGTTGTGCCCTCAGGCATGGTACCAGGGTATAACTTGCAAATGGGTTATCAATTCTCACATTCAGGCTGTGCCCTTAGGCATTCATGACACCTGGGTATTACTTGCAAATGGGTCACAATATTTGCCCCCCCCCCCCCCCCCATCCTGTGTTATTATTTACATGCACGTGTTGACGTGTGGTTAATTACAACTGTAGTAATACACGGCATTGCCCTTATCTAAGTATACCAATGTACATTATCTCTTTAATGATGTCTGAGTGTTGTCTCATCACTGGCAGACTGCTCTAGCAGTCTGGCAGTGATGAGTTAATAGTCTGACATTACGAACACGATGCCTGATACCTTGGTTATTAATTCTCAAATCTAGGCTGTGCCCTTAGGCATAGTAATAGGGTATAACTTGCAAATGGGTCACAATAGTTGTTTCTCCCCCTCATCCTGGGTTATTATTCACATGTATGTGCCGACATGTTGTTAATTTCAGCTGTTGTAATACACGGTATTGAACTTAACCTGGTGTACCGACTGCTTCAGACGTCTGGCAGTGATGAGTTAATAATCTGACATTGTGAATACTATATATGATACCTTTGCTATTAATTCTCAAATTCGGATTGTGCCCTCAGACATGATAACAGGGTATTACTGGCAAATGGATCACAAATGGGATTTTCCAAATATGGGTTAACAATGTTGTACTTGGAGGTCCATGTTAAGCAGTAGTAAAGTGTAAATTGTTGTTTCAACACAGCCCCATCCACTTCCAAAGGGTTAATGGTGCTTTGCGAATGTTAATATAGGTTAAAATATTTGACTACTTTCCAATAAATAGTTTAATAGTGCCTTGCAAATGAATGTTAAATCCCTGTCTCAGCACAGACATACTGCCAGTGCAGTATGGCTGTGGTGAGCCAGTGGTCTGACATCTATATTGGAAATAGCCTAGCAGCCATTGAAGTTCAAATCATTTTACTAAGGCACTATTGCCATAGTGGTACTGCTTTACTATGGCAACCACAGGGTTAATGGTGCTTTGTGATTGTTAATATAAGTTAATATATTTGACTACTTTTAATAAATGGCTTAATAGTACTTTGCGAAGGGCATCATCACAGATTTGCTTGCAAATGAATGTTAGATCCCTGTCTCAGTACAGACATACTGCCATTGCAGTATGGCTGTGGTGAGCCAGTGGTCTGACATCTATATAGGCACAAGCCAACCAGCCCTTGAAATTTAAATCATTTTACTAACTAGGGCACTATTGCCATGGTGGAACTCCTTTACTCCTTTACTGTGTCTAAATATGGGTTAACAATGATGTACATGGAGGTCAATGTTAAGCAGGAGCAAAGTGTAAAGTGTTGTTTCAACACAGTCCCATCCACCTTCAAAGGGTTAATGGTGTTTTGCGAATGTTAATATAGGTTAATATATTAGGCCACTTTTCTACAAATAGCTTAATAGTGCCTTGCAAATGAATGTTAGATCCCTGTCTCAGTACAGACATACTGCCAGTGCAGTATGGCTGTTGTGAGCCAGTGGTCTGACATCTATATAGGTACAAGCCAAGCAGCCCTTGAAATTTAAATCATTTTACTAACTAAGGCACTATTGCCATGGTGGAACTCCTTTACTATGGCAACCATCAGGGTTAATGGTGCTTGTGATTGTTGATATATGTTAATACATTTGACTACATTTTAATAAATGGCATAATAGTACCTTGCGAGGGCATTATCACAGAGTTGCTTGCAAATGAATGTTAGATCCCTGTCTCAGCACAGACATACTGCCAGTGCAGTATGGCTGTGGGGAGTCAGTGGTCTGACATCTATAAAGGCACAAGCCAAGCAGCCCTTGAAACTTAAATCATTTACTAAGGCGCTATTGTCATAGTGGACATGGCATCTATTGTTATAGGCACAACTTAATCAAGTTGCCCAGGAGGTGTTTCATTCACATCAAATTGGGTTAACAGTGCGTAATGGTGCCAGTGAGCCAGTGGTGTGACACTTCCCTTATCCATGTAACTCCAAGCTAAAGTGCTTTAACACTGTTCCAAACACTTCCAAAATAGTTAACTGTGCCTTGTGAATACCAATATTACCGGGATTGTTTTCTTCTCTTTTTCGTTTTGCCTAAACAAGGGTTAACAATGTTGTACATGCAGATCCAACAGACATCCGACATTGGTGAGTCAGTGGTCTGGCATCTATTTTTACATGCCAATAGTTGAGAAAGGTGTAACGACTATGTTTAAATTGCATATAAATGGGGCAGTGGTGTCTTGGGGATACCAAAGATATCAAAGCTGTGCTCACTCCACCAAATACTTGTTAATGATGCTTTGCCGGTGAATTCCCAACCCTTTCACCAGCGCAGAAGAAAGAAATGGTGACCTTGTGAGATTATACTTAAACCAGTGGAGCACTACACTGTGTTACCCCCCCCCCCCCCCCCCCCCCCCCCCCGCGTCCAACATATCATAATTGCTGTCTTTGACTTATTTTCAAATTTTAAAATTAAGTTGGAGCTTGTCACATTCTACAATAAGCTCCAGTTTGTGGGCTTGTGAGATTATACTGAAACCAGTGGAGCACTACACGGTGTTACCCCCCCCCCCCCCCCCCCCGGCGCCCAACATATCATAATTGCTGTTTTTGACGTATTTTCAAATTAAGTTGGAATTTGTCACATTCCACAATAAGCTCCAGTTCGTGGCCAAAGTACACGTAACTACTTGAGGGCACATCTCGATACCACCTTTATGTAAAGTAATGTCGAATGTCTGTCTCAATATTGGCTGACTGCTGTTGCATCAAGGCTTCGATCCTAAAGACGAGTGTATGACCCGCATAGATATGGGCTAAGAGAGCTATGAGATGTCCGAGCTGTGTTCTCTCCGCCTAATATGTGTTAACAATGCTTTGTTGGTAAGTCTAATATATGTGTTAACAATGCTTTTTTGATAAATCCACTCAACATAGCAGGTGGGGTGAGTCTGTGAAAATAAAATTTAAAACAACGGGTTACAACAAAGTACAACCCCCATCGTGACCCCCTCCCCAGTATACCAAACTTGTTGTACGACATAAAGTCAAAATTAAGGTCCAGTTCATATTCACTTAAATGTAATATTGCCCATGCAGAATGTCTTTTATCTGTGATCCTTATCTATTTGAGTGGTGGGTCAGCGTGATTATGTTTTAAGGGGTCGTCCAACCTAACTTTGGTCAATTTTTTGACATTTTTCCCAATGCCTCAGAAACAGATAAGAGAAGTAAGGAAAGGCAAATTATATATCAAAATAATGAGTAAAGTGCATAGAAAAGGTACATATAATTTTTTTCAGGAAAAAAAGTGAATTTTATGATTTTTAAGAAGATTAATTTGCAAATGGCATAAGTAACGAACCGGTAAAACCACAAAATAATCGGTAATTCGAAAGCCTTGTCCTCAATATAATGATAACATACTACAGACTCGGAGAAAGCATTTTTTGACACACACTCTGGTGGGTTTTGACGTTTGAATGTAATAACATCAACACAAATTTTTGATGTTCCGGATGTGGCCATGTTTCAACGATGTTTTTCCGGTCATGTGATTACGATGTGGTTCTTGCAGAAATACTCAATTTGGGTAATCGTAAGAATGCAAGGACGTGATCACGCCCTTTATTTGTTCGAGACAATGTATGGGCGGATTTGCAAACAGGTGACAGCTGTTAATGTCATAACTGCAAAATATGGTTCGAAATTCCCTCTCGTGTTTACAGGCCGTCTGAACTTTTTTGTTGACAAAAAATCTGAATTATTGCGCACTAGAAAGACAACATGAACCACTTGTAAAAAAAATAACCGAGTGTATAAAATCGGGACGATACACATAAAATAAGGCAATATTCATAACAAAGTAAGCAGAATGCTTCAGGAATCACTTTTTCACGAAGTATATTCCAAGTGACCTGGAACTATATTGAGCGTGTTAATTTCCCCCTGTCGCTGCGAAGTTATTTACTTCCTAGTAACCATGGAATTTGAAGGCGGGTATGTTTGATGTCTGCAAAGGACCGATTGAAGATGGGTTGAAAATGATGCATTCTTGCTTTTAAATAAGGTGCGCTTGGACGATGCTGAGAATTTAGTTTTATCTTGCAACCAACCATAGTAATACCATTGTCGATCAGTGTCTTTTATGATCGTTTTACACTGACAAATGTGACAAATCTCCTTCACCGGAAACCATCCCCCAATTTGCATATCACAATAAACATAACCGCTGTCACGGAGTGTCAGCGTGGCCGTGTGGTCAAAAACGAAACGAATTATCGAATGCGCGGTCAATATTAGCTGCAACTGGCTTTTAAATAAATGAAATACACGAAATATTCGCAATTTCTTCATTATTCATGCCGAGTTACTTTTTAACCAAACCACATGCGTTCAGTTTCGTTTGTCGGCATCAAACTGATATTGTTTGTGGTAATTAAATAGTACGAGAAGGCGAAGGAAGCCAAATATTTTCCATCATCTATTATTTAATTCAAATTGATAATTTCTTTTATTTTACTGAAATTGTGAACTGATAAGGTGGGTGTGTTGCGATTATTATGCCCCAGACCTGGAAGTTGGAAAATCAAAGGTGCATCTAGGGCCGTGCAGTGGTGACCCCTGTCCCCTTAATCTTAGTCTTACCCATTCATCATTACATGTACCAACATTCTCCCTTGTATCTCAACCATTGCTACTCCAATTTGAAGGATATGTGGTGTTGTGATGGAGCATCATGGGGAAACAATGCCTGTGTAGCTGCTGTAGCATGTGTTTCTTCCCACATTTTTTCAGAGTTGTGGTACTTTTTCACTCTTTTGAGTTAGAAAATTTTGTTTATAACTAGTTGATTTGTTACAATTTGTTGCAAAGTGCCTGCTCATACCCTCAATTGTATTGCTACAGAATTTTCTTGTGAAGATTTTGTTCCTATTACTTATCAAGCAACAACCTAATGAATATTCTGTATAAAGCCACCAATCTGATGTTTGACACTTTTATCGGAGCTGTTTTGAAGGCTTATGGAACTCAAAATGTTGATTATGGCAGGACTTTTCACCCATTAATCGATAAATTTAGTGTTATAGTTGGAAGTAAGAAGCATGAAAGGTCCAGAACTAAAACTCTAAAAAGAATGTTTTGCAATGTAACATGATTTTTGCAGATACACTTATTTTGAGGTTTACCTGTCTGATAGTGTTTGGAACATGTGTGACCAGGATCTTCAAAAAAAAAAAAGAGTTAAACTTTGAGAAAAAAGGCATATGCCTTGCGTGCCGGAGGTAGAGTCATACAAGGAAGACAGCCTCCCCCCCACCCCCCCCCCCCCCGAAATTTTTTGTGTCAAATGGAGCTCACTTGTCATCTTTTGGGGATTGCTTTGTGTACTGCGTTCTTGAAAAAAATATGTGAGACCCTCTGGATGTGCCCTTCTGATCTCAATATGTCAATAAGCCTCATTGGGGAAAGTACATGCAATAATGGTTATGTAAGATTGATTTGATGTGTTTTGAATAACAATGTACTTTTAAGTACATTAGATGTTTTATTGCAGTGAAAGGTTATAGTTACCCTTATTTCTTCTCCAACAGATATCATGAGTGTATTGGTGTCCAAGAGTTAAACAAAGCTAATATACTTATTGATAAACCAGACAAATTTAACAATTTAATCACTAATAAATTCACTATCAAATTGATGCATGGGATAAAAGGGGTTACAGTGCAAGGGGTTTGTAAATATATTTATTCAACTACAATGTATGACTTTGCAGTGCATTCTACATAGGAGAATATCATATTTTCTTTCCAAACCATTACAGTAACACATACATCTTGATATTAGGAGACACTCTTTTGTCCTTCCATACTTCTTCTGCTGGACTCCTTCAAGTTGACCTTTGTTGAACTCCCCAAATCAAAACATAAACAAAAGAAAATGTCTGCCTTCAATCAGTGAGCACTCCACTTATAACATTTGGTCTCAATCTTCATTACTTTCTTGAATTAGGAAAAGATTTCTTCGAGTATGTACTTAAATGTTTATAGAATACAGCTGTTATTTTATTTTGAGGTATTTTATTGTAAAAATTTTGTTCTCTTACTTATGCCATAGCAGACTTTCAGGTGGTGCCATTTACACATGGCAGCAGTTCCATGGCAAATTTCAGTTTCCACATGTTCTATGTTTCATTCCAAGCATTTTGGTGTATAATTTATTGGGGTTATTCATTTTGGGCCTTTTTAAGACTTGAAAGAAAATTACATGAAATTTGACCAAAGTTAGGTTGGACGTCCCCTTAAATGTAATGCCTGAACGAATGAATATCCCGTTCTGTTCTGTCCTTCTGTCTTCCGACACCCAACGTAATGTTTTGTTTGACATATATTCCCAAATGGATCTCTGTTTTCTTGGGGATTGTATCCTCTTCTGATCAACTCGACACATTACCTCACTAGAATAGTGTACAAGCATAGTATAATCTTCTGTCGAATGACTGTGGTGTGAAAAGGTATTAATTCGTAAGGAATTTTACGTCACTTTTTTTCATCTCTGTCACTGACACAGTTTGGTGGGTCAAGTCGCTCAAAATATATTATTAACACAATCACGTTTCCTCGTGCTGGAAACTGTGTGGTCAACCAAATTCAATTTGCACACTGTTGTCACTGTGGCGTTTGACTTCATTGGAATTGATAGAAATTAGCGAACCATGTCTAACAATTAACCTTTAATAACAACCAAGCACCATGTGTTTTTATATTTGGAAACAAACAATCAGTGGTCTCTTCTTGTTCGCACACTGGCCACCTCGCTTGATTATTCGAAACAACTGATTGATCTTTATGTTACCCCTTTACCAAAATTGACGGGGCGGTCCAGCGTAATAAGCAATAATGGCTATTAAATCTGTTTATTATTATTATTATTATCTTCATCTTCTACTTCCGTAACATTGGCGGCTGTGGCTTTCATCTGAATGAGCACGTGACACTCGTCGGATGAGAGGTGTTTGCCTGTGGTTTTGGGGGCAAAGAGTGAAAATTTCCAGTTACCAAAAATATTCTCTTGCGAGTGTCGTTTGTGGATATGGGGTTAACTCATTGCCTGTCTGACGCCCAGTTTTTCTTCATTTTAGGCTGCGATTATTCGGCATACACATCACCATGAACTAGAGGCGTCATGTCAAATAACAAGAGGAAAATCTCTGTGGTGAGGCAGTGTATGCTCATCAGGGTTCATAAACAAAGTCATACCTCATCTAGTATCCGCTGTCCATAATTGAAGTATAATTATCTCATTCGTGTGCATTTGCCCTACTCGTGACGCAACGCATGTATGTGTTGCGGCATTGAAGCTGTCATAATTCCCCTGATCAGCATGGTAACTTACCCAAGGAAACATATATTTGATCTCTATCTCTAACTTTAGTTTCATTGGGATAGTATTTATTCGGACACACCATACAATACTCTTTCCTGAACAGTGCATCTGCATATTACCCTGCGCCTAACGAAGCACGCAGCGAAAGAGGGTCAAAACTCGTAAGGAATGCAAACGGCAATTGGTTTCTCCATCTCGAATCTCGACAACTGACCCTGATTTGTGGCTTAAGTCGGTCAATATATATTATCAATTAAATCATGCTTCTTTATGATGATTCGCTCGACCGCTTTCAAATTTCTCGTGCGTCCTCTTCTCGTTGCAGAGTCTACTTCATGTTAGTCGAGAGACTTGTGAATCATGTCAGTTCAAGTCGGTCAATAAAGTCAACGGTATGATATGGAGCTAGTGGGAACCCCTTGGGGTGGGGTAGTGTTTGTTCACCACGGTAAACAAACACAGCTTCACATCACTTGGTTCCCCTCATCCGAAACTAAATCCAATATTTCTTTCGTGTGCATAAGCTTTTTCCGTGGTGCAATCTTTGTGTTGCAGCATGGTAAATGCTAAATGTTACCTGATCACCATTAACGAAAAGGAATTTCCAAGCTGTTCGACACTGTCACCTACTCAAAGAAAATGTATCATATTTAACTTTAATCGCCATCGATATTCGCAATCATTTTCGTACTAGTAATGATATTCGTGTCAATATTCATTTGACTTGCCCGAAAATGGCCAATAACATTGCCCCCACAAGCTCCCAGTATCTTTATCATCCAAGTTAGTAGTGCTTTATAGTTCTTACCTGACTCTTTTTTTATATTTTTTGTCTTTTTTAAAAAAAATTCTTGTTTATTATCATACTTTTAAATAAGTTACTACTGAATTCCAACTACAAAACAGTGTTTGTCACACATTATCTGCACTATTTGCCAGCCTGAATACAATCTTGTTTATAAGAAAACAATTTGCCTTAACTGCATTACCTAGTTACGAATAGCTCATCATGTGTTCCCTTGAATCTTATCGTGCTTGGATTGGTACATTTAACTTCAAAGTTTTTTGTAGGAGTTCGAAGTTCTTCTTATCGAAGAAGAGATCTATTTGTGTCCTAATCTATCTTTGCTTGCGCCTCAGTGGGGTTGGGATGCATCAAAGCCTTAATGTTGTGGTCACTTTGTTCTTTGGCCTGTTCAATAAATTGTTGATATCGCTCTTGGATAATCCTCTGGATGAAACTTTATATCCTTACAGCATTTAAGTTTCAACTGTACTCATAAGGAAAGTACATGTACTGATACTTTCTGCCTTCCTTGTCATTTCGCTGTTCAACGTGACTGTGATTCTTCTACTGTCTGGTGATATTGAAACTAACCCTGGCCCAAATTCTCTTAACTCCGATTACAACCAGAATACCTTAAAAATTGCCCATCTGAACATTCAGAGTTTAAAACCCAAAGTTGACATTATCCAATATGAATTTGCATCATTTGATGTCGTGGCTTTGTCTGAGACATGGTTGGATGATAATGATTCCACATCCGATATTCTTGTTCACGGATTCCAGGAGCTATTGCGATTTGACCGTTCGACAAGGGGAGGTGGGGTAGCTATGTATATCAAAGATGGAATATTATTTCGACCGAGACCAGACCTACATAACTCGAACACAGAGTGCCTGTGGGCGGAGGTGTTTACACAACGAACTAGATCGTTACTGTTGGGTGTGTTCTACCGGCCACCAAACAGTCCCCGAGAAACATGGGAAGCCATATCAGGATCCGTTGAAAAAGCCCGAGACTCCTCAATTGCCGACCTAATTATAACAGGGGACTTTAATGACAATCAAGTGACTCCCTCAAGAAGTGGCGTTTCTGAAATACTCCGCTATTTCAGCCTGAGACAAGTTGTGAGTGAGCCGACTTGTTTCACCGAGACTTCGGCTTCGCTATTAGATCTATTTGTTCTCAGTGACTCAATAAACATGAAAACTTGTGAGGTCCTTGAACCAATCATCCCAGACATGATCCGATACCATTGTCCAATCTCACTCGAAGTAGAATTCTTGAAACCACCAACTTTATCATTCAAGAGGAGAATTTGGCTTTATTCCCAGGGTAATTATGAAGCGTTGAATGAGGCCTTCTCCCATGTCGATTGGAATGCCATCTTTGATGACCCATGTCTCGATAACATAGTATCCAAATTTACTGACAAAATACTTGAAACTGCATCCGCCCACATACCTAACAAATTCATTACCACGCGAATAGATCAGCCGAAATGGATGCACAATGAAATAAGATTACTGCTCCGACAGCGTAAACGTTTATATCGCATTGCTAAACGTACCAATACCCCGAATGCCTGGGCAAACTACAAACTAAAACGGAATAGTGTTGTATCTGCTATAAGGAAGTCCAAAGCTTTACACTTGTCGAAAATTCAGTCCACGCTAATAAATAGTAAAACGCCGCCATCACAGTGGTGGAAGACCTTGAAAACAGCAGTCGGGAGCAGTTACTCTGGAATTCCTATTCTCACCCATTCCGACCAAATATTCTCGTCAAATGTTGAGAAAGCCGAAGTGTTTAACGAATACTTCAGTTCTATCTCAACAGTTGATGATCCGAATGCTTCCTTGCCATACGCATCAACACGTGTTTCTGCAATTATTGATTGTATCACTTTACATTGTGATGAAGTGCATACAGCAATGGAATCGTTAACAATTTCTAAGGCATCCGGTCCAGATCTAATTAGCCCGCGTCTTCTAAAAGAATGCAAATCATCCTTATGTGAGCCACTCTCCATCTTATTCAATATACTATTGAACAACTCGTATTTCCCATCATTGTGGAAAAAAGCTAATGTCTCTCCGACTTTGAAAAAAACACCCTTCCAATTCTGTGACGAATTATCGGTCAATATCTTTGATTAGCTGTGTTGGTAAATTACTTGAAAAATGTGTATTCAAACGCTTGTGGGAGTTTTTGATTGACAATAAAGTTCTCAGCCAATTTCAGTCAGGTTTTACACCCGGTGATTCAACAGTCCTCCAGCTCACTGACTTATACGATGAATTTTGTCACGCCCTTGATGATGGCAAAGAAGTTAGGGTTGTCTTCTGTGATGTCAGCAAGGCCTTTGACAAAGTATGGCATGCAGGTCTTATCCACAAGTTGGAAAGTTTTGGTGTTTCGGGTGAACTTCTGTTGTTCCTCAAATCGTATCTTACAGATAGGTTGCAACGAGTTGTGATATCGTCTGAGACTTCGTCCTGGAGAACCATAAATGCAGGTGTTCCACAGGGGTCTATTCTTGGACCCCTGCTGTTCCTTATATATATCAACGATATAACCAAAGATCTTCTGAGCAGTATACGCCTATTTGCAGACGATACTTCTTTACATCTAATTATAGAAAACCCTGAACAAGCCACGAAAATAATTAATCAAGATCTGGCCACAATTGAACATTGGGCTAAAACATGGTTGGTAGAGTTCAATCCAAATAAAACTGAGAATATGCTAATATCTCGAAAAACTACCCCTACTTTCCATCCACCATTATTCTTTGGCGGTTCTCAGATATCTGAAGTCGTTAATCATAAACATCTGGGAGTCATATTAAATAGCACGTGTACATGGAATTACCATATCGACCATATTTGTGCAAAGGCCTGGTCCCGGTTAGACTTACTTAGGAAGCACAAATTTAACTTAGACCGTAGTGTCTTAGAAAAAATATATTTTGCTTTTATCAGGCCCCTTCTTGAATACGCCGATACTGTTTGGGATAATTGCTCTGTAACTAAAGTGGAGGAAATGGAAAAAATCCAGATTGCTGCGGCAAGGATTATTACTGGGGCAACCGTCAGTGCTAGTAAGTCCTTACTTTATACGGAAACAGGATGGGAACCGTTGCAAGATAGACGCTACAAACACAAGTTAATCCAGTTCTTTAAAATGTACCACCGTATGGTTCCTCCGCACATCTCCAGTAAAATCCCGCAACGTGCTTCCTTGATCAATCCTTCACTTAGTCTTCGATCAGGTCAAAACCACCGTGTTCCGTTCTGTCGGACTGAGCTGTATAACTCTTCCTTCATACCCAGTGTTACTGACCGATGGAATAATCTGCCCTTGTCCGTGCGTGAAAACTCGTCATTGACAAACCTCAAGACTTTAACGATGGCAACCGACGACCGCCAAGGTTCTACTGTAGATCGAAATCTCGCACAGCCCAAATATATCACTGTAGATTGAGACTAGGATGTAGTAACCTCAATTTTCACTTATATCGCAACCACTTATCACCAACCCCTCTATGCCAGTGTGGAGAGGAAGAGGCTCCCGCTCATTTTCTCCTGCATTGTCCAATTTTCTCCGATGCTCGTAATTATTCAATTAATCTCCTTCCGTTTGGAGCGGACTCCTCTACACTTCTATTCGGTTCAGAATTCCTGAGTAATGACGACAACCGCCTTATCTTTGAAGTGGTACACGACTTTATTTTATCAAGTAAGCGATTCACTAATTAACCCCAATGTAGTACTAGCCCATTTATATACTTACTATAATAAATACTAACCCACAATTAAATCAAGATGATCTCCGTGTGAATGCCTGTAAACTAAGCTACACTTGTTTACAGTGGTAAACAGGCGAAGCCTCACTGATCAACCGTGACTCTGTTATCAATGTTTGGGTGAAAGTCCTCCAAATGGGCGTCTTGGGTGGCAAATAATTGGAGTTACCTTGATTATATTTCTATCTTACGTCACGCGTAGTCATTTCGCATAGGTGATTGACATTAGACACAAATAAATAACTCTACGCAATGAATACATCCATCCCGCACTTTCCAACTCTTCTTGCAGCTCAACCCATCCCTGACTGTTTCCATACAAGATTAGTTACTGCCGATTTTCAAACGCTTGTATAATGCAGATAAACACTGTTTGTACTTGATACTCATATTTATTTATTTATTGGTGTTTAAGGTCACATACTTATGCACAATGGCTAATCGTGACCGTGACAGTTTTACGGGTGGAGGAAGCCGGAGTACCCGGAGAGAACCACCGAGCAACGACGAGCAGCTGTCAGCTCTCCAACATCGTAACTCTGAACTCTGCACCGCAGCACAGGCAGGGTTAGATTGGTTGAAGACATGCGCACCATCGACGTGCAGTACGCCTCAGTACACAGCGTCATCGTGCCCCCATGTGGGCAATCGGGGTGAAGTGTCTTGCCCAAGGACACAACGCGGTTGCCGCAGGTGGGATTCGAACCGAGGACCTCTCGGTTTGCAGCCTGCACCTCTACCAACTGAGCCACCGCGCCCCCACTTGATACTCATACCTGCTATTGTCATCGACGTATCTTTGTGATCTTGTGTTGGTGGAAACGGCCTTGTATAAGCTTTCAGCTTACTGCCGAATCCACATTAATGTTTGAAATGTATATGTTATGGTTTGTTCTTTTTTTGTAATAAATACTGTTTAAACTAATATCAGCTTGACTGATGAGATTCCATTCTTCCCGCAATGCAGCGGCGAGTTCCTGGACATAGGTATGGGGCTGTTGGCGTTGTCGTAGGCGCCTGTCAATCATATCTCAGACGTGCGCGATTGGTGAAATATCTGGACTTAGTGCTGGCTAAGGCAATGTAGGGATGTTCTACTCCTGGTGGAACTCTGTAGCGACACGGGCCATGTGTGCTCTTGCATTGTCATCTTTGAAACTGAATCGACGGCTGTGACGTCGCGCAAATGGTACCACACGAGCTGCTAGCATGTTGTCACGGTAGTAACTGCCCTGTGACACGCCCTTGGATGACATGTAATGATGTTCTGCTTGTCATGGTTATGCCTTCGCGCACCATACCGATCCACCACCAAAACGATCGTGTTGCCTAACGGTTACGTCATGGTATCGTTTGTTCTGCCGCCGCCACACTCTGTTTCGCCTGTCGTGGAAGTCGAGAGTGAACCTTGATTCATCGGAAAATATGACGTTGCTCCATCGAAGATTGTCCCAGTGCTGTCGTGCTCCACAACAATTATGCCTTGCTGCGATGTGACGTTCAGTCAAACGTGGAATTATTCGAGGTCGTCGAGCGTACAAATTCCAGCGGAGTAGGCGATTGCGGGTAGTCTGATCACTGGCTCGCATATCTGTAGCTCGGTGCAACTGCTGTCCAATTTGTGAGGCATTTTGATGGCTGTTGCGTATGCTGTTGTTCGGATGAAACGATCCTGGTTAGCAGTTGTCGCCCTTGGACGACCTGAGCGACATCTGTCATCAACATTGTCTGTCTGATTAGCGTGACAACAACCTGCTAATCACCGATTGAGTAACGTTGAGAATTTGAGCCACTGCAGTCTGTCTGTTGCCAGCTTCCAACATGCCAACGACACGTAAAGGTTCGTCACGCGTCGGTCTTCGCATACCTCAAAAGTTACGTTTCGACCAAAAACTATTGATGAACGGGTTTATACAAAGAAAAGAACGATGAGACCTCCGAAAAAAAAAACCTCCAGTACAAATGAAAATTTCAAAACGTACTCCACAGACATTAACGCGGCGCTCGTGGGAAAAACCTGCACGGATTTTTCATGGGCCAGTGACATTCATGATCCACCCTAAACTTGGTAATATATTGATGTGTCCAATCACGTGTATCCAATACCATTTTCCGAAAATATTAACATCTGTTTGGATATCCCCTACGTTTTGGGGAATAGTATATAAATATTCTAACAGAATTTTAATAAAGGAAAAGGAAATGTCATAATTGAGTTTTCATATTATTTTCCTAAATTGACAAGGCTTAACCCGGCACCATTTCTATGCTAAGTTTTATTCTTTTCAGTAAAGGAAAATGAGATAAAAAAAAATGATCATATGACTCGTCCGTTTTGTTCACTTTAAAACATTTGATATTTTGTTTTCATATTAATCAGTGATAAATAAAGCCTTCCGTCAATTTAATTGGTCAATTTCAAAACTAGACAATTTTATTGGCTGAACAAAATACAACTCGGCCACATTTTCATAATTTGCATAATTAGAGTTGGGAGCTTTGATTGGTCAATTTCAAAACTGGACAATTTGATTGGCTAAACAAAATACAACTGGGTCACATTTGCATAATTTCAGTAGGGAGAATTTACGTTATCTGTCCTATTTAGGGTGGGTTATATTGTATTAATCTTTTACCTACAAGAAAAACGCCATTCATTTTTTTTTATATTTTCACTTTTTGCTTCCAAAACATAGGTTATGACCCCTCATTGGAACGAGCTCGACGAGCTTGTTCCAATGAGGGGTCATAACCTATGTTTTGGAAGCAAAAAATTAAATTTTTTAGTAATGCGAGGATGTTTGTTCCAAATGCCGTCTGCAACTCAAGTTAGGTGATGGGTTAAAAAGTCATACTAAGCGGCTAATTTCTGCGTGTGTGTGTCACATGATAAATAGAATATGAAATGAGTGTTTTTCTCACATAATATTTATGAAACTCGTCCGAATTTTCCGTTTGGGCTCACCAGAGGATCGCCAAAACGGAAAATTCTTAGACTCGTTTCATAAATATTATATGAGAAAAACTCTCATTCCATATCCTCTATAAATGTCATAATAGAGTTTTTATATTATATTTGTATGACGTTTGTTAAAATGGTCGTATTTTTTTAAATGGTCTGTCTTTCTGTCTGTCCGTAAACAATTGGTTTTCGACCGATAACTCCAGTTTGGATTATTTGATCTCAACCAACGTTGATATGTGTATTACCCAGCTAGTGATTCAGGCCAACTTCGAATATAGGCTTCTACCAAGTATTTTTACATGAGTTATGGCCCTTTTTCGACTTAGAATTCGACATTCTATTAACATTTTTGGTTTCCAGCCGTTAACTCCAGTTTGGATTATCTCAACAAAAGTTGGTATATGCATTACCCAGCTAGTAATATAGGCCCAGTTCACTTAGGGGTCCCGTCCAATTATTTTTACATGACTAGTTACGACCCTTTTTTACTTAGAATTCGACTGTCTATTAACATTTTTGGTTTCCGACCGATAACTCCAGTTTGGATTATTTGAACTCAACCAAAACTGGTACAATTCAAAATTGCTAATTGGCGTATTTAGCCGCGACTGATGGTACTCTTGTTGATTCTTGTTGTAACTTGACAAGGCCAAAATCGAGCATCATATTACACGAAATTATGCCAGGTTTTAATCTTCTCGGTAAGGGAAAACGAGATAAAATTTAAATTATTCCTAGAATTCCATCCAAAAGTTAACATTTCACTTTCCTAAACTGTCAAGTCTGAAACTCGGCATTATTTTTATTTGATTTTTGTATTTTGTTGCATCTCTTGAGAAATTATTCCAGATCTTAATCTGTTCAATAAGGGATCAATTTGCAGTGTTTATTTCATACATCACTGACTATAAACACTTGAAACATAATCCCCTCGTAATATTTTGTCTCTGTTGATTGGCATTTAATTAAAAATGTTAAAATCACAAGGGATAATACAATTCACTAGTGCTCGTTACTGATATGTTCAGCATACTGTGCTATTCTTGTTTTGGTAGGATTTCACTATGTATGTTCTGTCTACCATTTTTCTTTTTTTTTCTACTTTTGATTCGCTGCATTGTATTTATGACTTTGACCATAGAATAAACTGGATGAAAACTAATTATTGATAATTACTGGTTCTCAGCTTTATGTACCCCAATAATGGTAGAATACGAGGGAATATCGGTCGATTTGCGCTATTGCTTATTTGCACCGGTCGATTTGCACTATCTCAAAAGTCGATTTGCACCATCGAAAAAGTCGATTTGCACCATCTCAAAAGTTGATTTGCACCATCGAAAAAGTCGATATGCACCACAAAAAGTCGATTTGTAACACCTATAAGTCGATATGCACCATTAAAAAACGGATAATATATGTCATTTAAAATGAAGAAATATTTCTTCAGAAGTATCCATGATAAATTCAGCTCGGCAAATGTCGCTATCTAAACATTTATTTAATCTCCAATTTAACAATTTGTCTCTGAAAAAAGTATTATTATTATTAAATGTGACTCTTCTCACTGATTAATTGGATCGGGGCTGTTTTTACAGCAATCAGTTATCAGTCTAAGGACTTGATTCTTTCACCAACACCGTTCTGTATAGTTTTACACTGTCAAAACAACACGGTACTTCAAAAACCTATGTTGGTGTCGGTGTATGGTGATTGTAATTTTAATTCACCCTTTAATGGCTGCAGCATATGAAAGATAAAAGTCCGCCCAAGCCAGCAGATTTTTATAATACGTTTAACTTTTTCTGCAGCTTCATCGAGGGTCGAAAGGGGCTTGTTCCCTATACCGTCCCTGCACGCCTTCGTCGCGCGAAACCATTCCTTTCGCAACTTCATCAATTCGCACCTCTGCCTTCACAGCGAACAGACGTATCGTCCAGCACTGGTGATTTCACACAAAACTGATTATCGCTCACTCGGAAGTTCAACAACGCTATTGCAACTTGCACTATTTCTGTGTATTTTTTTTGTATCACTGTAAGTGTGTACTTTTTTCTCTTGCTATTTCTATCTGCATTTTTCCGCTAAAACGAATATTTAAGTCAATACAATTATATTAAAATCTCTAAAAACTTAAAAAATAAATTTTAGAATTTTAGAATTACTTACAAATAAAAACAATGGATAAACAAAGTCAAGCTCAGTTAAACAGTTCTGTCTTTAATTCTGGTAGTCTGAGCAACAGTGGAAATTCCACTAATACTGATATAACATCGATGATGTCGATGATGTCTGGCTTCCAGAAAGAAATAGCCAGATTAAATGACACCATAGAGGGTTTGCGGTCAGAGCTTCAAGCCCAGAAGCGACAGGCAGATAAAGAAAAGGCTGAATTGAGAAGGGAATTGGAAAAGGCAATTCTGAAAGCCAAACCATGTAAGGAGGACCATGCTCCTCCAGTTCCTGATTTACCATGTATTGATGCCGCTACAGAAATGAGAAGACCTGCGTCCGCCGGCTCACTGGCGGGGATATCTGAAATAGATTCAGATCTAATTACCCCCAACCAGGATAACTGGCTGCGTCCCATAGTAGAAGAAGCTACCAACACGGTCGCAGTTTCCCCGACCGTGGCTGTTGAAATTCAATTGGATAAAATTTCAGCTAAAGTCCCCAAATCGCAGCGACAGAAAAAATCACCAAACCAAAATCGATCGAAAAGGAAACTCTCCAATGAGTTCCCTGAAAATGATGAAACCGCGGACGTCGAAGACGAAAATGGTTTCTGTATGACTATTGATCGGCATGTCAAGAAGACAAAAATCATCAAGAAAAATTCACAGAGCACCGCTACTGAAAAGGACTCGGTGGTCACACCAAGAAATGGGGGCTCTGTTAACGCAACAGAGTCTACATCACCGGAAATAGTGAATGCGACTGCGACTGCTAGCCCAACCGGTAGCGCGACGTACGCCGATAGAGTAAAAGCCAAAACACCCCCTAAGGTGACCAATAAAACCAACAAGACACAGGGCCATCCGCAACCAAACCCCTGTGTCGTAATCACACGCGTCCACCCCAAAATGGAAAAAAAATCGATTGATAAAGCCCTTCCAGGATGCTCGTGGGAGAGACTAATCTCCAAAGCCACGGGTAACCATACTTGGAAAATAAAAGTAAAATGCCCTAATAGAGCAACGAAATTAAATCTGATAAGCAAAGGGGTAGTTATTAATGGCAAAAAATACGAAACCGAGGAATATCGTGTTCTTCCGCAACCCGTTCAGTGTCACAAGTGTCAGAAATTTGGGCACTTGTCAAACAAATGCAACGGGGAGCAACGATGTATGAAATGTGGTGACAAACACACCGCGAAGGCATGTAGTGCTAAAACTCTGAAATGCCCGAAATGCGGTGGTCAACACCCCAGCAACTACCGGGGTTGTGGCCGCTTCAAAAAAGTTAAAACAAACATCCAGCTTAAAGCTCTAAATGTAAGTAATGTCGAGAACTCATCTTCCCCTTATTCCACGTGTGCTCTAATGGCTGGCTCTATTTTCAGCATAATGAAGAAACACTTAGACACCAGTCTTTCGGACGTT
Organism: Pictodentalium vernedei; assembly: GCA_031216915.1. NCBI lineage: Eukaryota > Metazoa > Mollusca > Scaphopoda > Dentaliida > Dentaliidae > Pictodentalium > Pictodentalium vernedei. The sequence continues at coordinate 403,307,100 of CM062291.1, forward strand.
TGCAAAGAGATTAGTAAAACAGCCTCTAAGTTATATAATACTCAAATATCTCACACGCTATTAGAAGCGGCCGTCAACAGAATATAATTATGTAACAATATTACAAATAGTAATTAAACTTAAATAAACTTAGTACAGTTATTCCTAAACCATTCATGGATACACTAAAAATAGTCCAGTGGAACGCTCGAAGCGTTAATCAGAAAAATTTGCAAATGTCACATTATTTAAAAAATAGGGACGTAATTGGAATTAGCGAAACATGGCTTAAACCAAACAAATAATTCTCGTTATGTGGTTTTGATATTATTAGAAGAGATCGCCCCGCCCAAAAAGGCGGCGGTGTCGCTCTGCTAATAAGGCAGGAGATTAAATACAAATCAATACCATGCGACCACCTCAATGCTGAAGTGATTGCAGCTGAAATTGAACTTGACCACAAACACGTGGCCATCATATCATATTATAACAAGCCGCAAGCAACAGTAGACAGTACAGTATTTGAATTTTTTACCAACAAGTACAAGCAGTGCATATTCTTGGGTGATTTCAATTCCAAACACCAGGTATTCGGTTGTCATAAGACTGAGCCTAATGGTGACGCCCTGTTCCACATCATTGAAGAACTCGATCTATTCGTGGTAAATAACGATCAAGACGTAACATACATAAGCAACAACCCACTCCATCAATCAGATATCCTAGACTTGATTATCACCAGCAAATCACTAACCAGCCAAATGCAAGACATATTTGTAGGAGATGATGATCTAGGCAGTGATCACCTGCCGGTTCACGCCACTCTGAAATGTAATACTGGTCCCGCAAGGTATCCTCCCGTGAATAGGAGGAACCTATCAAAAATTGACTGGAACCTCTTCAGAAACATTATCGAAGTAAAAATAAAGGCGAATGACCCCTCAAATGCTCATGAGCTAGAAAAACCCTGCACCCACATTAACGAGGTTATCAACAGTACACTAGATGAAATTTGTCCCAAGCAAACAGTAAAGACGCGGATAAACAGAATAACCCAAACAACTCTTCAAAGAATCAAACAAAAAAGAAAAGCCTTCCGGGCTTACCAATCAGAGAATGATCAAATGAAAAGAGCAGAACTTAAAACCGCGTATAATCGCCTACATGGGGAAGTAAAAAAGGCCATAGCTAACGACAATCGCGTGAGATGGGAAAAAGCAACCGAAAACCTAAATGGGCTGAGAGAACCGAAGAGGTTCTGGGATACATTTAAAACTCTTACTGGCCAAAAGAGCAAAATTGCCAATAATAATGCGCTGAAGACTGGCGACGGAACTATGGCCATAGACGACAAGGCAAAGGCCAACGCTTTTGCCGAACTTCTAAAGAAGGTGCATCGTCCAAAAGAAGGTATGACAACGATTTTAAGGTAAAAGTAAATAAATTTGTCCAAGATAGCAACTCAATTTTCAATGAACCGAACTTCGACCAAAGGCATGAAGACGGGGACGACCATGAATTAACCGAACCAATAACCGTAGAAGAGGTCATGGGTATAATCAGAAAATGCAGGTCATCTTCGTCCCTAGGAGAAGACGAAGTCTCTTACAAAATAATGAAACAGTGCCCCAACATCTTCTACTGCAGACTTACCAAACTCCTAAACTGCTGTCTCTCCTGTGGGTACTTCCCAAAATGCTGGAAAGTGGCCACAGGAGTCATGATACCTAAACCCGACAAAGACCTTACCAACCCTTCTAACCACTGCCCAATCGGCTTGCTTAGCTGTGTTGGGAAAAAATTTGAGCAGATTCTCACTACGAGACTTCCCAGCTATCTCGAATCAATCAACTTTTTTAACAAATGGCAAAGAGCGTATAGGAGTCAGAAAGAGGAATCGAACACGTATATAGACTGGTCGATTATATGAAAACAGCATTTAGTCAAAACGAAATCGGAACCAAGCTTTTCTTGGGTGTAGAAAAAGCATTCGACTCGGTATGGCACAATGGCGTGAGATATAAACTAGCGAAAATGGGATTATCCACTAAAATTCTAAGGATCATATCATCATTTCTAACTGACCGAAAAATCAAGGTGAGGGTTAATTGCGAGGTGTCAGAGGAAGTAATACTCGAAGCGGGAACACCACAAGGGTCGGTTCTACGTCCGCTTCTTTTCATAATATATGTGATTGATATAGAAAAAGTATGGAAAAACTCAATGCCGCCAAAACTCAAAAAGTTACGTTCTTCAAAAAGCAAAGGAAAAAAACAGTCCCGAGTATCGATCTCCAGTTATACGATCACAAACTAGAAGCAAACAAAGAGGCCAAGTTTTTGGGATTTATCCTAGATAGCAATCTCAGTCTAAACAGTCACGTAAACTCCATTACGGTTAGAGCTACTAAACGTATCAATTTTCTGAAGATGATCAGAGGTAGAAATTGGGGAACAAACAAAGATGTGCTTCTCAAGCTCTACAAAACATTTATACGTCCGGTACTAGAATACGGTGCCATAATAACAGGCCACCTAAGCAAAACCAACATTCAGAAGCTACAGAGGGTTCAAAATTATGCCCTGCGAGTGGCACTATGCAAACCGAAATGGACACCGATAAAGGAACTTTATGAGCTAGCAAAAAATAGAAACTATTGATACGCAATTAAAAGACCTACAAAACAAAACCCTCAACAGACTCCAAGATAGTGAATTAATGGTTGAGCTGAACGAACACCGATCCCTTAACAGAAAAACAAAATAAGTTTCCAGAAAATAAAAAAAAATAATAAAATAAAATAAAATAAAAATTATACAATATAACTAAATCGCGTGGAGTCAGTGAGGATTGCCTCGCTACTCATTGGGAACTTTAAGATAGAGTCTGTGAGGACTGCCTCGCAACTCTGCTGAAGCGCAATTGAAATGCGTTTAATAAGATGTATATAACAAAACCCTCCACATACTCCAGGATAGTGAATCAATGGTGAAGCTGAACGAACACCGAACCCTAAACAGAAAAACAAAATAATCCACAGTAAATTAAAATTACTCAATAGAATTAAACTGCGTGGAGTTAGTGAGGATTGCCTCGCTACTCATTGAGATCTTTAGGATTGAGTCTGTGAGGATTGTCTCGCAACTCTGCGTGTGGGGAGTGGGCTCCGAAGAAACACACCCCTAGTAGGTAATAAATGAGAGTTCGAGCTCACCTGTACATGTACGTGTACGTGTACATGTACACCTCCATAGGATTTAGTGTTAAAATCGTGTACGTGTACAAGATTTTAACAGTTTTTTAGGGTGAGCTCGAATTTTTTTAACACTGAACCCTATGGGAGGAATCCGTAGTTTTACGTACACGTACATGTACCGTTTTGATTGAAATCTGCAGATGAGTTTTCCCCATAGGATTCAGTGTTAAATTGCGAGCAAAAAAACGTTTTGAGAGTTCGAACTCATCGTCTTGTCGATTCTAACAATCCGCGTCCGTACACGATTTTAACACTGAAACCCTATGGAGAGTGTTAAATTGCGAGCAAAAAAACATTTTGAGAATTCGAACTCATCATCTTGCTGTTTCTAACAATCCGCGTCCGCACACGATTTTAACACTGAAACCCTATGGAGGCGTACACGGAGATCCACTTGCAGATTTTAGGTTGGAAATCGGCTCGCTTGAAGAGGTGATGTTTGAATCCGCAAACCCACTGTCGCGTTTCTCGAAGTGAGATTAGGGCACGTTATTGTGAGGTGATCCCGATGAGCACTTGATGGAAATGTTTTGAACGAAGAGTGTTGTCGTCGGTGTGTTGGAAATTCGCGAACCCAGTCACGTCTTCCTGAAGTAAAAACTAACACATGTTATCGTTATGAGTGAATGAGGTTTTTTGTTCAAAAGAGTCGATTATGAATATGGTCTGTATTATAGACATCCATGTTTTCTCTTGATGGGATGGATAGAAATTGAGTTTTGAGGGTTTTTTGTTCGAAAGAGTTGATCTGTAATAGATATTCGTGTTTTGTCTTGATGAGAGAGATTGACTGTTAAGCGTTCGTTCGAAAAAAGTCAAACACTTATCGGAATGTTTAAAACGCATTTTCCGCTCAATTAGGTTTTGAGTGGTAAAATTTTTAATATATTCATGATAGCAATCAGAGAGAGATTTTGTAATGAATAAGTTCTCAGCGTTAAAATCAGTTTTCTTTTGTGTGTTGAAACTGTTTAACAGTCGTCAAAGGGATTCTCTCTTAATTCGACACTGAGTGAATGGTTGTTTGATGTGTGAATGAAAATCTTTTGACAAATGTAAAAACTACTGTCAAAATGCGTTAAATCAGAATCCGGTTTGTCATGTACTGTTTAAACGTATTTTTAAACTTCAATTAACACAGTCAGTTGAGATGTGAATATTTTCAGATTATTATATTAAGACGGAAAGAGTTTTATTACTTAAAACATAAAAATATAATTAAACATTTAATTTTGAAAATAATAAAAACAATTAAAACCAAAGATATTTTTATAGATGGATCCTAGACACCGAGATCGAATTTTAGAAGAGTATGAACGTGCTAAGAAGGGGATTCAGTCAGCTGATAGGAGCAGACATCTTGGTGAGATGGAAATCAAATGCGAAGCCACAAAAATATTTAAACCCGTGACGGAGGGTCAAGAGCGAAGCAGGAAGGAGATAGTCGAAGAATTGAGACCCATAAAGGAGAGTTCTTTGAGAATGGGTTCGTTGCCTCCTAGTTTTGGAAATCGGTATTCCGTTCAATCTACACTGGATTACGTTCCCACGGGAATTCAAACAGAGAGCGAGTCTGATGATACAGCTTCGACTATCACCACTAGTAGCATCGCATCGTCTGATGATGGTGGTGGTAAGAGAGATCAGTCGTATGGATTTTATAAGGATTCAGAGGGAAGGATTTTTGTAGGAGACACAGAAGTAGAAATTGACGATGATGAATTGATCGTGGGTTCGAACAAATACGAATTGACTGATGGTCTGCGCAGATTGCTCCTTTATGACAAGCCCAGCGATTACACGGAACAGGATTTCGACAATTACGCAGACATTCTGGTCCAGACCCACGCCATGAAGAGAAATAACGATGCCAGAGAGACGAGACCCAAAGCCAACAGAGGTTACAAGTGGACGAAAGTGGTGAAACCCATATGGGATATGAACAAGAAGTTCGTCGAATCGGTGACTGGCAAAGGGGTGAAAACCACTTTTCTTCCGAGCGATTCTGGCGCTCTGTCTCAGAGACTGAGTTTGTTGATGGTGAGCAGATGGGCTGGTAACACGGGATTAGATAATCAGATAGTTACTATATCTGATGAATTGTTAAGACAGAAGGTTTTGAATAAAAACCAGTATAAAAGGCTGATGAACGAATTGAAGGATTGATGTGTATATAATAAGTAGAGAGAAACAAACAAACAAACAAAAATAAAACAGTAAATTCTTACACTAGAATAATAAAAGTATTTAAAAACAACAAAACGATTTACCAGTGAAAAAACAAAATATATCATAAAAATAAAATATGTTGGTGATAAAGAACAGGGGATACGTCAGGACTTACGTTCAAGGCGGTTCTGGCATCGTCGATTCTATAATGCGAGCGTTCACGAGTGATGTGGGTAGAAAACTCGCATCAACCACGTTTGAGGTTGGTAAGAAGACGACTTTCGATGCTGGTAAGAAAGCCGCTTCCGAAGCCAGTGGTAGGATAGCTTCTGTGGCTGGCAAGAGGGCAGCCAACGCGTTGATCGACAAGTTGATCAGTCCGCCGGCGAAGCGAGCTGCGTTAGAGCGAACGCTGAAAAGTTGGAAAGATTTTAAGGATGCTGTGGTGCCCATACAAGATTTAGCTAAAATGACGAGTGGATCCGGATTGAAGAGAACTCGCGACGGTGTGATATAAATAAATAATAACATTAAAAACAGAGTTTGAAAAACATAAAAAATTTGTGTTTGAAAAGAATCTAAAATAACAAACAAACAAAATAAAACAAAGATGAACATTAAAGATATGTCTTGGAACAACGCCGCGACCAAGAGGTCGAATAACGAGTTCTTTCCCAAGAGCATAAGAGGCTTGATAGTGGGAAAATCGAATTGTGGAAAGACCGATCTGTTGATGAATCTGTTGTCCCGACCTGACTGGTTGGATTACGACAGATTGTTCATGTTTGGCAAGAATTTGTTTCAACCCGAATACAGATTGCTTCGAGAGTGCATGGATCGCAGATTGCCCAAGGACGTCATAGCCAGAATCTTTGACAGTAGGGAGGAATTCGACAAGAGTGGAGCTCCACCCTCGACCATTTTGGACGGTGCGGCGGTGGAGCTGCTGAAGAGAAATGCATCTTCAAACGTCGAGTGTCGATTTTATGAGAATGCTAGCGACGTTCCGGATCCTAGAGAACTGAAATCGGAAGATAAGAATCTCATGATTTTCGACGATCTGCTTTTGGAGAGACAGAACCGATGCGAATCATATTATATTAGGGGGCGACACAGCAACGTGGACTGTTTCTACCTGTCGCAGAATTATTTTCGATTGCCTAGACAGACGATAAGGGAGAACGCTAATTTTCTATGTCTCTTTCGCCAAGGTCTCAAGAATCTCAATCACATCTACAGCGATCACGTCGCAAACGCCATGAGCGCGGTGAAATTCAGGAGATTCTGCAAGAGGGTTTGGGATGGTGGACTTTACAATTTCGTCGTGATCGATTTGACAAGCGAATTTAATCGCGGAAAATATCGGTGTGGATTCGACAAGTTTTATGTTTCTGATGATAATATTAAGATAGAGCGTGAAAATAAAATTTAGAAAATAATAAATCTTCAAATAATTAGTTTTGAATAAAAAAATAAAATTAAATATAATGTTCGAACATGGAGAATTGTTAGAATGGATAGCCGAGAATACGGCTGCAAAACAATCCATTCAAATCGTGGTGAGTGGCGATTCGACTCGATTCGCTACAAAATTCGAACCTTCCATCGAATTGAATAGAGAGAAAAGATACGAGATGGTGTTGGTGAATCTGGAGACTTATTATTCCTTTCCCAACGTCACCGAAAAGAATAACTTGTTCAAGTATTGCGACGGAACGGATTGGTTGGAGATTTGAATTCCCAAAGGGAGTTACGACATAGACGATTTGAACAATTACATTCAGACGCGAATGAAGACGGATGGAAAGGGAAGCAACAAGATCAGACTCGCTCCCAATCCTAATACCTTACAGACGATGTTGGATTTGGAAGATAATTTTCGAGTGGATTTCAACACGGACGATTCTATAGGCAAGATGTTGGGATTCGATCGAAAGATGTATCGAGGCCACGCGGCATCTGAAAATACAGTCGACATTCTCGCAGTCAATAGCATTCTGGTGAACGTGGACGTGATTGCTGGAAGCTACGTGAATGGTAGTGCTCAACTGACGATCTATTCCTTCTTTCCAAACGTGTTGCCGGGTTATAAGATCGTGGAGCGACCTCGAAATTTAGTTTATCTACCAGTGATTTTAGACACAGTTGTATAGTCTCAAAACCACGTTGACGGATCAAAATGGTGAACTGTTAGATCTTCACGGAGAGAGAGTGACGATACGATTTCACATAAAAGAAATATAAAAGCAAAAAAATTGTGTATATATATAGATAACAAAAATAAAATAAACGCAATATTAATTTTACAAAATTATTTTAATATAATTATTAAACAAGAAACAATTGAAGTAAATATATTTTAAAAAACAGAATTATGACAGAATACGTGGTTAAAAACGTGAACATATCCGCAGGACAGAGGAAGAAATTTAAGAGAGCGTTAACAACTCGAGGTGAGGCGGTGAGATTCAAATTCACTCACGAAGATCTGACGAGGGGCGGTCAGGATTCGATCACCCGGACCAGAAGTCAAATCAAAAGGATGGAGAAAGCGATTCGCGATGGAAGAGGGTTGACGGTGAGAATGAGTCCCGCTCAATTGAGATACAATTTGAGAATGAAAGGCGGTTTCCTACCGCTATTGGCAGGAATAGCCACAAAAGCATTACCCTTCGCCGCAAAGGCACTACCCTTTCTCGGAAAGACTCTCGGCGTGGGAGCTCTCACGGGACTCGCTAGTTCGTCAGTTGAGAAATTAATGGGTGGCAGCGGACTGTTTTTGAAGAAGGGAGGAGCCGTGTGTCGCAACCACGTAGACGACAGCGGTAAAGGATTGTATCTAGAACCTGTTAGAGGTGGCAACTCTCTGAGAGGAAACGGTCTCTATCTGAAGAGTGGACAGAATGTTGAGCGACTCGGCAAGGGTTTGTTGCTCGGTGAGAATTCGCCGTTTAAGAATATACCAATTTTGAATATGTTATTATAATATAAAATTATATAAAATATAAATCATAGAAAGTATAAAATAATATATTTAAAATGGGTAAAAAGGTGGAGAAACAAATTTATCACCTGGATGAAAAGGTGGAGAAACAATTTGATGATAATAATGAACATCGCAAGACAGAGAGCGAAAAAATAAAAAAATGGTTAGACGCTAATGATGGATATCTAAGGAAAGAACTAATGAAAGAGATAGATAAAGCGTGGGATAGGTGGTTGAGAATGAGACGATGCTTTCCACCGTCACCACTACCTTCTGAAGAGAATGGTAATGATGCGAGTGTTACCAAGAGATGCACAACATTCGTTCATAATTATGATTCGGATAAACAAAAATGTTGTTATAAACGTATCATATCACAAAGAAAAAGAAAAAAAGAAAAAGAAGAAGAATCGACGCTGAAAATTGAGAGAAAAGGAAACGTTATTATATTATATGGTGATAGTGAAGAAGAAGGAAAACAAAAAAAAAAAAAAGTAATGAGATCTAAAGATGATCTTATTACTTTTTTTTTTCATTTTTCTTCGCTAAAAATCAATCACTCTATTGTTTATATTTCCAAGTCCATTATTAGCATGTTGACACTCGTGTCTTCTCCTTTTTCGAAAATGTGTTGAATGTTTATCTTGACTCTTTTGAGTTTTTTTACATCGGTCAACTCGCTCTCACCACCCAATTTCTCCACGAGTTTGAATGAGATGTTTGGAAATATGTAATTTCCATAGGGCAACGACAAATTGTCCTTGTCGAATTCTTTATCTTCGGCGATGACGATGTTCTGCAGATCGCTTTGGTACTCGTAAATCAAATCAAGGGCAGCTTCGTCCAATTTCAAAGGCATCTTATATTTGTCGTATTTGTGCTCTAAGCCCTTTGTCTCGACCTCGTTGAATTCGATGGGATCGTGTCGTTGTAATCTATATATTTTATGACCGAATTTCTTATTCGTTTCGCCTCGTTTCAATTTCAATTCGCATCTTTTAGGTGTTGTTGTCCTCATGATCGATTATTTAGTTTTTTTGTTTTTACGAATTCTTACAAATAATGTATATTTTAAATTTTGTATTTTAATAATTTGTTTAAAAAAAAAGTTTTGTTTTTTTTGCTCTTTATATATATATAAAAAAAAGTTGTTTTTAATTCTAATTTCTTTAATGTGAAAAAATTTTTTGTAAAAAGTAATGAGATCACTTTTAGATCTCATTACTTTTTTTCCTTCTTCTTTGCTAAAATCAATCTCTCTATTGTTTATATTTCCAAGTCCGTTATTAGCATGTTGACATGCGTCATTTTCTCACTTACGAAAATGTCTTGTATGTTTATCTTTACTCTTTTAAAAAAAATCGATTAATTTCATCAAAAAATTTTTTTTTTTTCACATTGAAAAAACAAAACTTTTTAAACAAATTATTTAAAATACAAAATTCGAAAAAATATATTCTTACAAAATGAAACAAACAGATAAAAAAAAATTGGAAAATTTAAATGAGAAAACCATACCTCAGTTAAACGAGATTTGTAAACTATTAAAAATTTCACATTTCAGAAATCATAGAACTAAATCAAAAAAGATTGAAGTCATACAGAAACATTTGCGAAATGATGGAAAGGCAAACGAAATGCCGATAGCAACAACGTTAAAAAATGCATCGGTTGTGAAAAATGAGAAGAAGAAAAAGATAGTAAAAGGAATCGAAATGCCGATAGCAATGACGTCAAAAAATGCATCGGTTGTGAAAAATGAGAAGAAGAAAAAGACAGTAAAAGGAATTGAAATGCAGACGTCGAAAAAAAACAAAAACGCTTCAATTGTGAAACATAAGAAGACGACTAAACGAAAAGCCGTTGAAGAACTTCAAGTTTCCAAAGAAAAGAAAAGAAAAACGAAAACGAGTGATGCACATCAGATTCTAGGCAAACGAGATATATCGAATGAACTTCGACGAGCAATGGACAAAGGGAAAGGAGAAGAATATCTAGCGCGACTCACCGCAGAACTATTTCAACTGAAGTCCGTGGAACGGGAGAGTGCGATCAAAGGCATTTTCAAAACTTTCGACGTGGTTCCCTCGTTGAAGAAAATCGATCCGAAATTGTTCATGGAGCGGGTGAAGAAAAATGTATTGGATTCGTTTTGCAAATACATGAACGTGGGACTAAAAATTAAGATGATACTCCATTGCGTGATGAATAAAATCGATGTGAAGTCCGGCGAGAGCATCGTGAAAAATGTATATTTCAGATCTAATGTCGAACCCGTATTTCGAGGTTCAGATTTATCGGACGTTTTCGAAAAGATGAAAGACAAGATGCTGACGTCTCTCGCGAATTATCAACATGAAGGTAGTAATTGGACATTTGATGAGGTGTTGAAACTCGAAATTCACATAACTAAAAACGATTTGTTGAAAGGGTCTTCCTACGTGAAATTACCGTATTTCCTTGCTAAGAAATACGCCGTGATCAACGTGAAAAATAACGATGATCAGTGTTTTAAATGGGCAGTCACATCCGCTTTATACCCTGTCAAAATAAACTCTGATAGAGTTTCTCAGTACGAGGAAACTTCTAAAAATCTCGATTGGACCGGAGTGACTTTTCCAACGCAGTTAAAACACATTGAATGTTTCGAGGCTCAAAATCCCACCGTTGCGGTGAACGTCTTGGGATACGACAACGAAAAACGAAAGATCCAGCCTCTCAGACTGACTTCGTATCTCGGAAGAGAAAAGATGATTATTTTATTATTGATTTTGAATGGTGACAATCATCATTATTGTTGGGTTAAACATCCGAGTCGATTACTGTCGAAACAAAATAATAATTGTAACGGAAAGATATCTTTATGTTACAATTGCATGAACGTGTTTCACAGCGAAGACTCATTGGTGAAACATCAGGAATATTGCAACAAAAATCAAGGTGTCGCCGTCGAAATGCCCAAACCCAACACCATCGTGAAGTTTGAAAATCACAATAGAAGGTTAAAAGTACCATTCGTCGTGTACGCCGATTTCGAATGTTTCACCGCGAAAATGAGTTCCTGTCAACCCAACGCTCTTCAAAGTTACGTCGAAAGATATCAAAAACACATACCTTCGGGCTATTGCATTTACGTGAAATGCGCTTTCGACTCGCAACACGATATGGGTCCCTTCACCTACACGAAACAGTATGAAGATGACGATGTGGCTCAAAGGTTCGTGGAAGAGTTAGAATGGAAACCTCAAATGTTATACGACAAATTCAAAACTCCAGCAAAAATGATCATCACGCGAGAGCAGCAGGATGAAAATAACAGAGCCACCGAATGTCACATATGCAGACAATTGTTCGACGAGAATTCGACGGAAAATAGGAAGGTCAGAGACCACGATCATTACACGGGTCTGTATCGTGGTCCGGCTCACAGCAAGTGTAATTTAAAATATCGAGATGCTGCTTTCTATCCGGTGATGTTTCACAATCTCTCGGGTTACGACAGTCATCTGTTCGTGAAAAATCTCGGCACCTCACACGAAGAATTAAATTGCATCGCGAACAGCGAAGAAAAATACATTTCCTTCACGAAATGGAAGCTCATGGAGGAGAAAAGAGTAATCGACGGAGAGACGTTGGAAGAAAAAACGAAATTCATTCATAGATGCATACATTTCATCGACAGTTTTAAATTCATGTCGACCGCTCTGGAAAAATTAGTCGATAACATGAGCAGGGATAAATTTAAAATCATGAGCGAACATTTCGAAGAACGAGTAGACGTCATGTTGAGGAAAGGAGTCTATCCGTACGATTACATGAATAATCTAAAGAGATTCGAAGACACCACACTACCGACGAAAGAAGATTTTTATTCGAAATTATACGAATCCGACATTTCTGATGAGAATTACGAACACGCTAAAAACGTGTGAAAATCATTCGATATGAAAACCATGAGAGATTATCACGATCTCTATCTGAAGACTGACGTTCTACTCTTGGCAGACGTGTTTGAAAATTTTCGAGACGTCTGTTGTCGAAATTACGATCTGGATCCCGCTTAGTATTTCACCGCACCCGGTTTGGCGTGGGACGCTCTGTTGAAGACCACCGAAGTCCAATTGGAATTATTATCCGACGTGGACATGTTGCTCATGTTCGAAAGGGCTGCGAGAGGTGGCGTCTTGATGATCTCCCACAGACATTCTGAGGCTAACAATCCCTACATGAAAGAAGGTTTCAATTCAAAACGATCGACTAAATACATACAGTATTGGGATGCTAATAATCTGTATGGTTGGGCTATGAGTCATCCTTTACCAATTGGAAATTTCGAATGGGTGAAGGAACCAGAAGAGATGCAAAAATGGAGGGACTATCCTTGCATTTTAGAAGTCGATTTGAACTATCCAAAAGAATTACACGATCTACACAACGATTATCCGCTGGCTCCTGAACGAATGGAACCGAACGAGGGAGACGAGGAAAAACTCATTCCCAATTTATTTAACAAACGTAACTACGTCGTCTACAGCGAGAATTTGAAACAGTACGTCGATTACGGGATGAAATTAGTCAACATACATCACATCATTCGATTCGACGAAGAGCCTTGGATGAAAAAATACATCGATCTCAACACGAATCTCAGAACTCAAGCCGAGAACGATTTCGAAAAAGATTTCTTCAAACTCATGAACAACTGCGTGTACGGTAAATCGATGGAAAACATCAGGAAGAGAACCGACGTTCGACTCATCACGTCTGAGAAAAGAGCTAAAACATTAGTGGCGAAACCCAATTACAAACACCGAACAATATTCGACGAAAATCTAGTGGCCGTTCACATGCAAAAGATGCATCTGAAGTTCGACAAACCGTATTATCTCAGACCGATCATCTTAGATATCAGCAAGTGATTGATGTACGAGTTTCACTACGATTACGTCAAACGAAAATTTGGTGATAAAGCCAAACTACTGTTCACCGACATGGACAGTTTAGTTTACGAGATAGAGACGAAAGACGTCTACCGAGATATATCTCAGGACATGGCCGAGTGGTTCGACACGAGCAATTATCCCGTCAATCACCCGTCCAACATTCAATCGAACGACAACAAGAAGGTGTTGGGTAAATTTAAGGATGAGAGCGGCGGTAAACAAATCATCGAATTCGTGGGCTTGAGACCCAAACTGTATGCTTATCGTCTAGAAGATGATGAAGAGATCAAGAAGTGCAAAGGAGTTAAAGCGTGCGTGGTGAAGAAAAACATCTCTTTCCAAGATTATAAAGATTGTCTGTTAGGAAGTGGTCCGGCGTATAAGACTATGAAATCGATTCGAAGTGAAAATCACGACTTGTATACCAAAATAGTCAACAAGATTTCGCTGACGGCTGACGACGATAAGAGATTCGTGTTAGACGGTAAAATAAGCACTTTGGCACTCGGATATTGGACTGCGGATCTAATTAGAGATGATATGAATATGGATGATTGGATTCTAGATACGATTGTGGATGATAAGATTCCAGATATGCTTGTGGATGATAGGATTTCAGAAAATCAAGAGGAATTAGACGGATTCAAAATTATAGAAATCAATAGTAACATCGAGAGTCCAGAAAATCAAGAAGAATTAGATGGATTCAAAATTATAGAATACGATAGAGATATCGAGAGTCCAGAAAATCAAGAGGAATTAGATGAAATCAAAATTATAGAAAACGATAGAGACATCGAGAATGTTAGTTTAAAAAAAAAGAGAAAAAAACCAAAAAAATATATCGTCATTTTTAGTGGATTATAATAAAATAAATAAATAAAAAAAATATATACGCATTTATGAATAAGAAAATAAAGATATCTGTAGAAGGTGTCGTCTTACCTAACGAACCCCTATCCAACATCGATCTGTTGAATGCGGCAAAAGATTTGAAAATCAAAGATTTTCTAGGAGTGTTTTCCAGAGATGCCTTGCCAAAGAGAAGACCTCGACAATCGGAATGCGGAATTTTAAATCTAGATGATTCATCGGGTGAAGGCACTCACTGGGTGGCGTGGATGAAGAACGGGAAGAAGAAAAATTATTATTTTGACAGCTATGGAATCTCGCCGCCAAAAGAAATAAAGAACTATTTCAACAAATAGATGGTTCATTACAACACGGAACAAGTGCAATCACCACATCAAGTGTTTTGCAGTCACCTGTGTCTCTACGTTCTCAAGAGATGGTCTGAAGGAGATCGATTTCAAGACATTCTCAATGATTTACATTAGAGAGAGATTTTTTTTTATAGTATATAAAGATAAAAAATTATTTTAAAAAAATTTTTAATCGAATAAAAACGAAAAATAAAATAACAAAGTTCATTTTTAATAAACTGCGTTTGAACATATTTTTCTAAAAAACAAAAAATCCCACAACAACATGCCAGTCGATAAATTTGGTAGAAGTGACGACGAAAAAGTCAACCAAGAAAGAAGAGGAAGACGTTCGAAGTCGACGATGGTTACGACGTTGCCAACTTGGATGAACGTTAAGTTCGGAGATACGAACCTCGATAAGAACCTTTGAACATGAACGATAAGAAGCTCTACAATCTTCCCGAGCTGATAGATCTCGCAGATGCTGCGACTAAAAAATACGTCGACAGGGGGAACGCCGATTTCGAACGAATCCTGCTAGATAATTACGTGGATAAAACCATGACCGACGATCTGGATCTGAAATCCAAACGTTTGGTGAACGTCGCGAATCCCGTAGATCCCACCGATGCCGCGACCAAGAAATACACAGACGACTCTCATGCGAGATTCAGCGAACACCTGAGAAATAGATACGTTCAGAAAACAATGCACTCGGAATTGAATGCTAATTCTAACAAGATAACGAACGTGGCCACTCCCACGAATCCCAAGGACGTGGCGACCAAACACTACGTAGATCTGGAACAGAGAAAGTCTGACAGACGAGAAATGAAATCGGATCTGAATGCAGGATTCAACAAGATATTGAATCTGTCGAAGATCAACGACACGGATGCAGACTCAACCGCGGTCAACAAGGGCTACGTAGATACTGCCGTGATACAATCACAAGAATACCTAGAATCACAAGTGGACAATCTCTACCGGAACAAACAATCTGGCGGAACCATGGAGGGTGGTATCAACATGAACGGTCACAATTTATTCGGTCTCGATCATGATCCCGATTTCGATTCCAGCGCGGTCAGCAGAAAGTACGTGGTCGACAACTCGGTCTGGAGAAAGGGTGACATCATGGAAGGTAAACTAGACATGGGTGGACACGCGCTCACGAATCTACCGGATCCCGTGAATATGACGGATACCTGCACCCTGATTTCAGTGGTGGAGAAAGTCAAATATGCTAGACAATTGATCACTGTGTGGGCCGAAGAGGCCGGCACCTTAGATGAAGGAAAAGCTGAGTGGTCTTTCGGAAATGGAGGTAGCGGATCAAAACATGGTCAGGTGGGATATCCCATGCCGCTGGGAGGTGAAATCCTTCGAATGAGTCTGGCTTCCTCGGATTTGAATAACAGAGCGGTCGTCAATCTCATGGTGAATGGTGTAGAGAGCGATAAGAGATACAGCGTCGAAAAGACTGAGAATCAACACGCGAATGTCAGCACGTTCGGCACGCCTCTCAAAGTGAACGCCAGAGACAGGATTAATTTTGTTACGAAAACCAATAATCCCGAAGCCGCCACTTCCGTGGTGAGTCTACTGATCGAACTAGTTCCTTTGAACAAACAGTGAACGCGTGGAAAATAATGAATTAAAAAAAAAATAATGTGTGATTATTAAAAACAAAAAAAACAAAAAAAAAAAAGTAATGAGATTTAGAAAGATGTTCAATCTCTCTAGATCACATTACTTTATTTATTTTTTTTGTTGTTTTTTTTTGTTTTTAATAATTACTCATTACTTTTTTATTTTTTTTTTGTTTTTTATTTTTTTTGTTTTTTTCACACTCATCTCTCATCGAATGATCGACATCTTATTTCCATCCGATTCGAATTGTAATTCTCTGTCCGACAGGACCAGGGCGAAGGCTTCGGTTTTTCTCGGCACGTTCCTATCGAATTGCATCTTGATCTGAATGTCTAACATGCTACTCTTGAGTCGTTCACTCTGTTTACTGACATTGAATACGAACATGAGATACATCAACTTGTATTCGCCGGGAGACATGTTGGGGTTGCTCATCAATTCGTCTAGACCGTGATACTTCTTTCTAAAATCAGCGGCGTCGCCGTACAGTCTGCAGAAATCGTTCTTGTCGAATGACGCGTTGTAATCATTTGCTGGATATCTCGTGGCGTTCAGAAACACTTGCATGTTTCTCAAATGGCAGTGATCGAACAGCGTCGCATTCTTTTCCTGAGACCCGTCCCTATCGGTCTGAAACGCAACCATGATGAAACGCGGTCTCTCGGAAGCAGATTTCACCGTCAATCTCCAATCGAAGTGATTCGTGGAGGGAGGAATGCTAGCCGTGTCGCACTGTCTCATTCTAAATCCCACAGGTAATTTACTCTTGGATTCTATGATCTTGTAGAGATGCGCTTTCTCCACGATCGAAGGCTCCACGTGCAGAACGAACCACGATATCTTGTGTAGAGTTACCTTACCCGCATCGGTCTCAGTGAGTCTCACTATTGCGTCGTCATTTCTTTTTCGAATCAACGTCAGATTGTGTTTGAATCTGTACATGATCTTGTAATCGTTCGCAAATCCGAAGATGTGTTTCAAAGGTATCCTGAACGAAAACGTTCCTTTAGGTCTGGACGTCTTGACGACGTAGTCGAATATCAAGGCGGCGCCGGCGCTAGCAGGGCCGACGGTGTCTTTCACCCACAACTGATTAAGTCCTCTGGATTTCGAAAAATCATCAGGATACGTCAAGAGTCCGAACATCGTGGTGGCCTGACCGGGATGAAACACAGATTCTATCTCTTGTCCGGATAACATGTATTTTATGTTACTGAATAGATGCATGATGCCATTATTGGCTAGAGTAACTGTGTCGTCGTCGGCGTAGTCGCTCCCCTCTTCCTTGGTGAGACGTCCCTGCACCACTGTGTAACTCTCGCTAGGATGTACGAATAGATCTTGAGTTTCGACGTTGATTCTTATCTCTCCCGCATTGTTCAAACTCGTTCCGGTTACCGGTTCGTATTCGTGAACCTCATATTCTTGAATACTTTCATCTTTCACTATGCTTTGTGCTATATCTAGTATATTTGTCATTTTAAAGGATTTTTAGTTTTTTGTTTATTAATTAACTTGCTTTCTTTATCTAAAAATAGTTTTTAATTATATTTTATTATTATTTTTTTCTCTCTTATATATATGTGTGTAAACAAGAAAATGTTAAAGAGAGTAAATAAAAAAAAATTTTGTTTTCTTCATCAAAACTTCGTCTTCTGTAATTGTTGTTCGTAAAACTTTCCGATGATCTCTTCTCCATCCAAAGCTTTGATTTCGTAAGTCACCGGATCGGTGTGAAATATTTTGATTATCACGAAGATTTCCGAGGTCCATCGAGGAGTATAACCCTTTTCGAAGTGCTTCTTATAAGCGTAAGTTCTCACTCGATCACCGACCGCAAATTTCGGCGTTCTAGACTTCTTCCTGATCTTAGATCTCTCAGGATATAGATTCGCGTAGACCCATTTTTCGTTTTGAGGATCGCTAGCTTCCACGGGAGTCATCTTGATCGATCTGTGTCGCGTGTTGTTGTAATCTTTGACCAGACCGTTCAGAGTGTATATGTATTTCTTGGTCGAATTCGCCATGAAGTATCTGTGCATCTTCTCCTTCATCGTTCGATTCCAATGTTCCACCACGCTGGCTTTCTCTTCGTTTTCGATCGAGTAGAGGTCTACCAATCGATGAACGTGCTTGTTGTAGAATTCCTTTCCCTTATCCACCCACAATTTACTCAGTTTTCGAGAAGACGAGTCGAACATGCTCTTCAGAGCCTCGGCGATGCAAGGTCCCGATTTATGCTTCAGAGCTCTGATCCAACCGTATTTGGAAAACACGTCGATGACCGTCAATAGATATTTGACGCCCTCGTTCCACCTCGAAAACGATCTCATGTCGACCAAGTCGGCAGACCAAATATCATCCAGACCCTTCACGAACACCCTCCTCTTTCGATATTTATGCACTATGGGTTTGTGTAACTCCTCAGCCAATTCGCTCGTCAATAATCGTTTCTTCTTCTTTTCAGATGCTCTTTTTTTTTTGAATGCCCCATCCGAATGGAGGTTTCGCACCGATCAGATTGCCGACCAGCGAACGTTCCATCTTCTCTCTCCTGGTCGGATTCGATATGCCTCTCAATTTCCCCAACATGTTTTTATCGCAGACATCGTTGCGAGTCTTGGTGTCGGGATGTCCGGCATAGCACAGATTGTGATCATACGCGGCCGCGTCCACCCTATTCACAGGTTTGCTCCAAGATTTGGGTGTCAGATCGGCGTTGAGTCTCTTGTTCAATTTCGTTCCGGGGCCCATGAAACTGTGACCGGGCAGATGCATTTCGAAAGGTAGATTATTGATCATTTTATTCACGATGCCTTTACCATTGCTCGCGTTCTTTTTTTTGACGAATCTAGTCTTGACAGAACCACACACGTCGCAAATTCCGCGAAGCATCTGTCTGTCGTTTTTAGTTCGCACTTCTCTAGAATTACTCGTCTCGGTAACTCTCTTACACTTTATGCAATACATTTTTTAAGAGTTATTTAAATTAATTTCGTTTTTTATTTTATATATAAATTTAATATTTTTTTTTTTTTTAAATTCTGTTCTTATTATATATATTTTTTTTTTTCAATCGCTGCTCTTGAGTTCTATCATCTTACTGAATTCCTCCCTGGCCTCTTTCCTCCCCTTTTCCACGAGAGAATCCTTCATCTCTTCCTTGATGATCTGACGAGTCTTGATTCTCACGGCTTCTTTCATGGCATCGTATTTCGTTTTCTCACTCAATATCGCGAAGTATTCTCCGTCCGATATCCTACCGTCTTTCAACGCCATAGAGATCATTTCGGATATCGTGTCGATCTTGGAGTCGGCCAAGACGCGAATCTTGTCGTGTTTCCTCACCTTCAGATATAATTTCCTACTCAAAAAGTTTCCGAGCGTGCTAAACAATCCGGCGGCGAGAGCCACTCCTTCTACGGTCAACACGATCGGAACGCCGACCGCAGTCGACAAAAATCCGATGCTGGCCACGTGTAAACCCAGGGAAATCGGGATGAGTGTCGTGTCGATCGCATTGACGACTGTCACGAAATGCGAATACTTCTTCTTGAGGGAACGACGAGAATCTCTCTCTCGAATTAGATACTCTTGGATTCTATTGATTTGATCGATGCGATACCTCTCTCCTTTTTCTCTTTCTTCTAGCGACGGCGCCGTCGGCAAAACGCCGTTCGGCTTCTCGTCCTCGTCGTCCACTAACGTCGGATACAATTTATTTCTGGTTCTCATTTTTGTTTTTTTTCTTTCTAATATTAGATAAAAAAATTTATGTGTGTATTTATTTTTATTTTCTATTCTCCCTTATTTTATATCAACGAGAAAACTTAGACGTATGCTTCGTTGAACAATGATTTCATGACGCATCCCTTGTCTTCTAAAGTCAGACTTTTACGCGCCAATTTCAGTTCTTCCGAAACTGTAGGCTTGCTTTGATCCTTACAGTAGAGTAATCTCTTCCAAAATGCGATCACTTCATTGATTTGAACGCGTTCGAACGCCGGTTCGAAATACTTGATGGCCATATCTTCCCTTTCCATCCACAGACACGAATGATTCTCGTGATCGAAGTCTAGGTGATCCCGACATCCGACGCATCGTTCTAACAAGAGACGACCTAGTTGTTCGTTCATGCAGAATACGTAGGCTCTCATCAGCATTTTAAAAAGAAACCTCACTCTAATATCCTGAGAATCGCTCATGATTTACGTATTTTTTTATTATCTATTCGATTTGATATATTTATTTTTCTAAATAACTATTATTTATATTTTTTTCTCTCCTATATATATCAATCAGAAACGTAACAGCGGGTTCGCGAATTTCCAACACACCGACGACAACACTCTTCGTTCAAAATATTTCCATCAAGTGCTCGTTGAGATCACCTCGCAATAACGTGCGCCAGTCTCACTTCGAGAAACGCTCCAGTGGGTTTGCGGATTCAAACATCACCTCTTCACGCGAGTTGATTTCCGACCTAAAATCTGCAAGTTGATCTCCGTGTACGCCTCCATAGGGTTTCAGTGTTAAAATCGTGTGCGGACGCGGATTGTTAGAATCGGCAAGATGATGAGTTCGAACTCTCAAAACGTTTTTTTGCTCACAATTTAACACTGAATCCTATGGGGAAAACTCATCTGCAGATTTCAATCAAAACGGTACATGTACGTGTAAACTACGGATTCCTCCCATAGGGTTCAGTGTTAAAAAAATTCGAGCTCACCCTAAAAAACCGTTAAAATCTTGTACACGTACACGATTTTAACACTAAATCCTATGGAGGTGTGCATGTACACGTACACGTACATGTACAGGTAAGCTCGAACTCTCATTTATTACCTACTACCCCTTACCCCATCCATAGCAACAATCACAAAGCAGGCACAATATACAATAGCGGATACTATCTTTCTCTCTACCTATAACTTTTCTAATTGAACATTCTCAAATTTTCTTGCAACACACTTATCAAGAAGACGCATGGAAATGGTAGACAAAGCGTAGGAGGAATTGGTGCAACCTACCTTTCTGCAGCATATACAAGAAACCACCAAACACTAGACAAGGACTGAAACAAGCTTGTCTGGCTGGGGACGAGTGTACATTTTATATAAATAAACATTTGAATAAAGGTTTAACAGCCCTTTTAAGGGCTTGAGGGTGTGTGTCAGTGAGAGAGTGTTTTTTTTTTGTTTTTTGGGGAGGGGGTGGAGGAGGTCATTTGGAATTCCCGAAGGATAACCAGATACCTCAAAATCACTTACGGCATCCTATTTCCCAAAAGGCTTGATGGATGACTCCCGGTTTTTCAAACTAAACTGTTGGAGCTTTCTCCACTTCTTTTTTGTAACCGCTATGGTCATATACCGGGGCCGCTACCAAACCGGCGTTGCTGTTTGGTTTTCTTTTCTCTTCTTCACTTAAACTTGCCATCGCACAACATTACATTCTGGCTCGCCACTATGGTGGGACTCAAACTTCTACCATCGCCGAACTGGAACCGAACAGAGCCCACTCTCTAATAGTTTTAAAGGCGTTGAGGGATTGAGTATTGACCATCTAATACTCCAGCGTAAACTGCCGGGTATTCTAACCGCGTGCATAACCCCCTCAGACTCCATTTTGGGCAATAGGAAAACTAGGCCTGTGTGATCCAAGTGAAATATAATAAGGTTAACCGGGTCGCAAGGGATTTGTAAATCCCACAGCGTCCCTGCGCGCCTTCGGCGCGCTAAAACCTTCCATTCATTCAACTTCATCAGTTGAAGATGGGCGGGCTCAAAATAATTCCGAGAGACACTGACAAGAGTAGCTGAATTTCCGAGCCAGTTAATTAACTGGCCCGGCTCCGATATACACTTGAAAGTGTATCTGGATTGCCGAGCTAGTTTATTAACAGAGGCGAGTTTGGATTGTGTCAGAATAAGAATTTCAACGGGCTATTGAACTGACTTGCTGGGTTATGAGTTAAGAAACAACAACGACCGGTTTTAAAAAGCCATCTTTTATTCAAGATAATGAATAAATTTACTTCTCTTGAATGAATGAATTTACTTCTACTTTATTCATTCATACATCCATTTATTCATTCTATTCACAGTATCACTTCGGTGATGACCAATTAACTATAAAATGAGAGAAGTCTGATAGAAGTTCCCGAAGATGCAAATGATGTGTTTACATACGTTATGCTAAATGGCCACCACGATTTACCGAGAGGTACCGGTAGGTACCGAGAGGTACGGAAAGAAGGGTCCGTCGTTTCACCCAATTACACCCAATTAACACCCAATTACACCCAATTAACACCCAATTACACCCAATTAACACCCAATTACACCCAATTAACACCCAATTAATACATCCGTCCGCTGACTTGCGAAGTTATTGTTTCTTGAGACAAATTCTCGAAGCAAAGGGCCAGTCGAACTTGACCCATTAGTACTAAGTCGGAACAGGTAGAGATCGTTCAGTTAGTAACCACTTTTTCTCTCAAATTTCGGGACCTTCATGGAATTAGTGAAAGCTCACTCCCCACCCCACCCTCTCACTACCCACCCCCACCCCACACTATTTTTGACACATTTCGCCGCCCATATACATTACTACGTGGGCCTAGGCAGAGATAGTGCCTTTAGGGAGACATCGTATCAGTGTATTGGAGAAACAAGAACAACCATTTATTTTATTAATTTATTTCATAAAATGTAAAACCTTAACAAATAACAATTTGAGCACATACAGCAGGGACTTATTGTACAGAAAAACAACATTATTTACAGAAGCACATATGTTTATAAGAAAACACAAATCTGTACACAAATACATTTAGAAACAATAGACCGGTTCTCATCCATCTTGTGTAGGCCTATATTTAGTCCACACTAGGCCTCGCAGGTCGTAATATAATTTTGTGGTTTCGTAGGTAGGATGTTGATCAACCAAACCAAAACAATACATTATATTTATGGCCTGTGGGGGCATTAGTTTCGACCCGTGCATATGAAATGTGCTTTTCTATTGAATTGAACACCAACTCTCTATCAGCTCTCGGGTCTTTATTGAAATTAGTGGGAGTGCCCATCTTGTATAGGCTACATTTCCTCCAAACCTGGCCTTACAATCGGTAATATAATGTTTCGGTTTGGCACATAGGGTGTTTGCCTACCAAACATTATATCACGGCCTGTGAGGCCAAGTTTCGACTAGTGCATATGAAAGTGCCATTGTGGTAATCATTTGGCGACACTTATAACTAAAACATTATATCACGGCCTGTGAGGCCAAGTTTCGATTAGTGCATATGAAATGTGCCCATCTCTCAGCTCTCGATCCTTATTGAAGTGCCCCACACCTCCATCCATCCATCTTGTGTAGGCCTATATTTCGTCCTAACCTGGCCTCACAGTCCGTAATATAATATTTCGGTTTGGTAACAGGATGTTTGCTTTCCAAACTAAAACATTATATCACGGCCTGTGAGGCCAAGTTTCGATTAGTGCATATGAAATGTGCCCATCCAACATCCCTCTCAGCTCTCGGTCCTTATTGAAGTGCCCCGCACCCCCACCCACCCATCTTGTGTAGGCCTATATTTCGCCCACACATGGTCTATACGTGTGTCGCCCACTCACTGAAGGACTGCACCCCAGCGGCGTTGGTTATCAGGTCCAATTTTAAGAGTGGATGAAAACAAATCTACATGTACATTAGGAGAACGATATTAAATGGAAATCAAAGTAGAGGAAATTACTATTTAGTTCTTTCTGACCTCGGTCGTTTTCTTTGACTTGGTTTTTTGGCAATTCTGGAAATGAAAGGAATTGCAAAGTTGGCAGTGCTGGAGACTATTTGGTCACTCGGCTTGCATTTTTGTTTGCTTAAGAATTTAGCAAAGAACTCATCTTTCTCCTTGTGAAGAAGAAGTAAAAATAAAATAAAGCATTTTCGGAGACTGTTGCATAGAGCCCTGCGAATCGGGTTCTGTAAACTTGAATCGAATCCGAATCGAATCGGCACTCCGGTATCGACATCGAATTCGAATCCGAATCAGAGGCACAAGTTCCAATTTTTTAAGTTGCATTGCAATATTGTATGTGTTTTTTCAGTATAGTACATACAAACAAACATTTACTCTAGGTTCTTAAAGTCAGGCACGGCGGAGACGGGGGGGGGGGGGGGGGGGGGGGCACAGGGTGCACGAACCCCCCCCCCCCCCCCACATACTTTTTCCACTAATTAAAAATTAGCAACACAATAGTGTCGGCATCGCTGTCCATTTTATATATTGAGAAATTACACATCGCAAGTTCACAAGTTATCATAACAGACTCTAGTAACAGTAAAACTAGTTCAAACTTGGACCCAAATTCCGTAATATAATTTTTGGGTTTGATACGTCCTTTGAGTCAAAATTATATAACAGACTTTGTGTCCCATTTTTGGAATGTGGTAGGTCGTATGCATGTACCGTACTCCCTTTCTGGAGTTGCATATAATTTTGCTTCATATTCGTGCCATACGCGATGACAAAAAATCTTTCAATATCCCCCCCCCCCCCCCCACCACCTTCGTACTCTAAAAAACACCCTTTCACAATTTTGCTGCTTTATATTAAAGCAGCTTATGCCCCCCCCCCCCCCCACGCCCGCCCCTCATTGTAACAAGCCTCTTTTGTTCGTTCTGTAACTGTAAAAGGTTACAACTGCTAGTACTACTGAAGTTCCATTTATCACCTGATTCAGATTAACCCCACTGCTCGGTGGTTCTCATGGTATCCCGGCTTACTTCATCCGAACTTTAGGTGGAGGAGGCCGGAATACTCTGAGAGAACCGAAAAGTGCCCGACAACTGGCGTCAAGATATGACCTCTGAGCCATCAAATGTTAAAGTATCGTAAAGCACCAATGAAGCGAACAAACAAACAAACAGAAGCAATTAAAAAGTGACGTTTACCCGAACAGATTATCCTTATCACCCCATCTGGCTTCTCGTTGAGGGTGTCGGAGTTCACTAGGGCTTTGACAGTGTCCAATTGAGGGACTCTGTCCGACTGTCGGACAGAGTCCCTCAATTGGACACTGTCAAAGCCCTATTGAAATTTACATTGCCTGTTAAATTAACCCTTTACCTAACGACTAACGTAACGGCCAAAACCGATCAGAGCTATACTCGAAAATCGCCATTAATTTTTTTTTAATTTTCATTTTTTGCTTCCAAAACATAGGTTATCGCGCTCGTTCCAATGAAGGGTCATAACCTATGTTTTTAGAACAAAAAAATGAAAATTTTTAGTTATACAAAAGTTTATTTTACGACTGTCGTCTTGGGGACAATATTGGGGATTAATTAGGACAGTCTAATTTATACTAGAGTAGTTAGGGGAGCCACTTCGTTCTTGGGTCTATAAGTTTCACAAATCTTGGGTCTAGAAGTTTCACAATCTTGGGTCTAGAAGTTTCACAATCTTGGGTCTAGAAGTTCTTGGGTCTAGAATTTTCAAAATCTTGGGTCCCAAGTGACACCGCATCATGCTTTTTTTTTTATGGCCAGATCCTATAGTACATTTTTGCTTATAAGTTTTTTCACTGGAGGCTAAGGGAACTGGTTTTTTGTCTTTTCATAACAAAAGACTTGATTGTGTACTTGAGAAGATCTCTTTCTAATAGTGTGGGTAGCCCTTAGAAGGGCTGCCACGAAGGCACATTTTGAAATCACACTCATTCGTGAGAGTAACAAATTATTGATAGGTTAGAATGACAAACAGAGATAATAAGAAATAGGATGAATGAGTTTAAGTTGTATCCTGATTTTTGTCAAGATAAAATTCAATAACTTGTATCCAGATTTTGTAGGAATCCTCATGAGAATTCACTTAAATCTGGATACAGGTTATTGGATTTAACTTCACATTTTTTATATCGTCTTTCTGGCTGCCAATTAAGATCAGGATACAAGTCAACTTTCTTCACCTGGTATTTCTCCAGTTCATAACCGCGGACAGCTAAGAACTGTCTTATCCCTGCCTTTCGCTCCAACTCATCAATAAGCTGCTGGCCCCACTGTCGAGTGTATTTCTGAGGTCCACCACTTCTCCTCATATGACCGAAAATATCTTCAGCTAACTGGCGTCTCCGTGCTTTCTCTCTCTCTACTCTGATGGATTCTTCTTCTAATCGGCGATTCCAATCAGCGTCAGACATTTCCCCGGACCTCCACATTCTGTATTCATTCATCTCTAGCGAGAACTTCATGTTGTCTCAAAATGAATTGTTTGGAATGCGTGTTAGATTTTATAGACAATGCGAGGATCGAAAATGCAGTGGAGAACGCTCACGCGACAAATCTGATCGAGTGCGGGAAAAATTGTTGACGTCGGACGGCTGTGATAGTAAACGTCTGTTATCAACAATTTTTTCCCGCACTCGATCAGAATTGTCGCGTGAACGTTCTCCAGTGCATTTTCGATCCTCGCAATGTCTATAAAAACACTGCTGGAGATATCATAATGTCATTTTTCTTATCATCAATCATGAGAGTTGAGCTATCCATCGAGGTAAAGATTCCATCACTAGAAGGTGAATGTGGGCCACGAGGAGTGAAGAAGGAGAGAGAGGAGTGCAATACTATTCCACCACAAGAGGTGAAGATGGAGAGAGAGGAGCGTAATACTATTCCAAGGAGTAATTTGCGAAGATTGGCAAGAAAAGCTGGGGTGAATAATATCTCACCATTGTCACTTGATGAAGCTGAAGAAGCCTTACACTGTTTTGTTCGAAAATTGATAAGAGATACCTATCATTATGCAACAATTAGGGGAAGAGGATCACAACATCTCGTTAATCAAAAGGATGTCAAGAGAGCCGCAAAGAGAAATGGAATAAAGTTGGTGAACTAAACATGATTTGTTTAGTAAAAAACGGCCCTTATAAGGGCCACCATATTCTTAAAAAGAGATATCACGTTTACACACTTGAGTGGCACATTTCAGTGCTACCACAATGGAATGAATTGAACTTTTTGTTCAATTGTAATTTCATTACTCAATTCAAAAGAGGTTAACCTCATAGCTCCCACACTAGATTTCCCTGTCATGGCATATTTTTTGTGTTTGCAAATTATTTTTGTTTTTACCTAAATGTTTTTGTGTGAAAACATTTAGGTAAAAAACAAAAATAATTTGCAAACATAAAAATATTTTTGTGTTTGCAAATTATTTTTCTGTCTTGCAAGTTTTTTATTTTATAAGAAAAATATTTTTTGTGTTTGTAAATTGAATGTTATGAAAAAAACTTTTTTTTCATAACATTCAATTTACAAACACAAAAAATATTTTTTCTGTTTGCAAATTATTTTTTTGTCTTGCAAGTTTTTTTATTTTATAAGAAAAATATTTTTTGTGTTTGTAAAATGAATGTTATGAAAAAAAGTTTTTTCATAACATTCATTTTACAAACACAAAAAATATTTTTTCTGTTTGCAAATTATTTTCTGTCTTGCAAGTTTTTTTATTTTATAAGAAAAATATTTTCGTGTTTGCAAATGAATGTTATGAAAAAAACTTTTTCATAACATTCAATTTGCAAACACAAAAATATTTTTCTTATAAAATAAAAATCTTGAGTTGGAAAAAATTTTCCCCTGTTTAAATAACAACAAAATAATATTACCTTTTTTCAAATCCGAAAAATTTATTCCATGAATATTTACAGATTTGTAAATGTCTTTTATGAAAATGTCACTTTCAAAAACTGTTTTCAATGTTTCTTGGCAAGTTTTCCTATTTTAGAATTATTGTCTTTAGCTTTTCGTTTTCTTGTAACTTTCTTTGGTGGTTCCTCTTTCTCTGGAAATAATACTTCTAACTCATCATCTATTTCCATTTTTGTTTCTTTGGGTATATCCATATTATATAATAATGTATCATCATTATCATCAAACTCTGGTAACACAGGTTCTGCTAAGTCAACTTTCTTATTTGTAAAGTTTATATGGGGAGGTGGTGATAATGGTAGCGTGCTCATCCCCTGTAAAGTGTGGTTGTCAATGTCTTTTTCATCAAGTTGTAAGTTGAAACCTGTAATCGGTAATCTATCTTCTGTATGCTTTATGTATTCTGACCATGGATAAACTTTTACCGGTCCTCGTTGATCAACAGCTGGTGAACCCCATCTTGGTTGAGACACAGAGTTATTCGATAGCTTTCTCAATCTACATTCATTAATCCAATGTCCTCTCTCATTGCAATAAAAACATGGACCTTTGTCTGAACATGTATTCGCCCAATGTCCTTTCTGATGACAAATGGAACAAATCATCTCTTTAGGTGTTGATATCAATTTATAAAGTTCATTCACAAGTCTTCTAACTTCTCCCCATTTAGATGGTTTATAGTAAATACTTTTAGCATCACTTGCTTTTTCTAATCTTGGATCTGTAACTCTATCCATCTTTAACTTTTGGAGCGTTTCAAAAATATGTCTTGTCTTCTTGAAGTCAAAAAACCCAAGTGTGAATCAACCTAAGATTCTTCCTCCTTTTATACTTTTTTAATGTACATTTAAATGTACACTTAAATGTTCCATAACGTGCATTTGCACACAATTGTTTAAATATACATTCATTTGGTTACAAACAGTTATGCTATCTCTTACACTCAATAATCTCTGGATACTATATTGCTGTTGTTAAATGTGTTTTAAATATTGACTGAAAGATACACTTAACAAATAAAATATTTACCATAGGAATATTTCCCATACAGTGAATGGATTACATTTTATGACTTTTCAAATGTGTATAAGAAACATTTATTAACAGTATAATTCAGTGGGTATTAAATGTACATTTAAATGCACATTTAAATGTACATTAAAAAAGTATAAAAGGAGGAAGAATCTTAGGTTGATTCACACTTGGGTTTTTTGACTTCAAGAAGACAAGACATATTTTCAAAAGCTAGAAGACGATAGAAGAAAAAGATGAAGAGAGCCATTGAAGAATATAGTGAGACAGAGAGTGAAGTAGATAACAAGAAACAGAGAGTAGAATCAGCAAGGGACATATACACCATTCACCCACTCCTACAAAGAACATCAAGAAAATTCCGTTCCAAATCCCATGTATGCAGAATAACCTTTAAACAATTCAATCAAAAGAATCCATTTGACACCCTTGGAAAAGTATTTGACAGTTTGGTAGACGATATTAAAGAAGAATGTGGAGTAGAAGACAATGATCCAATGAGAATATCCGTTGACCACCCAGGATTAGAAATAGGTATATTTATTCCATTTACTAAGGCTTCGGGTATCACTGGTAACACCATATTAGATGAAATAGAAAAGGTTGTACAATCAAATGATAACTTTACTATCCATGATGGGCAATTATCTTTAGAAATAACACACACTTCTCTACCACAAGGGTCTGGGCGACATGCACCAATTTCATTTTCATCTGTTGATAAAATGGTTAAAAGTAAACAGAGTATTATTGAAATTAAAAATGTTCATGATTCAATGTGTCTCGCACGGGCCATTGTAGTGGGAAAGTGTCATGTTGATAGAGATAATTCTGAACTTTGGCAAAAGAAATGGAAAAATATTAGACGTTCTGATAGACCGACACAAGAGTTGGAAGCTAAGGCATTGATGGACAAAGCAGGTCTTGATTATAATATTCCTTGTGGATATGAAGAATATTATAAAATACAAGACCTGCTTTACCCAGAGTATGTCATCAAAATTCATCCACAGTATGCAAAAAGTGAATTTTTATTCAAACCTCCAGTTACCACCACTGATAGTAAAGTTATTCATATTTACCACCATGACCAGCATTTTGATACTATCACAACAATTACAGGGTTTTTAGGATGTCACTACTATTGTGAACTTTGCAGTAAAGGTGTCCAACAGAGAGAACGTCACATGTGCCCTTTTGGTTGTATTTGCTATGCTCCAACAAAATGTATTCCTGAACATCCCATCACCTGTTACACTTGCAATAGACAATTTAGAAGTTTATCATGCTATAATAACCATATCACTAGAAAGGGAAAAGAAGAAAAAACAATTTGTCAATTAGTTCAAAAATGTAAAACATGCAATTCACTAATATATCCAACAAAAGGAAAGCACATCTGTGAAGGATTCAAAAAATGCAAATATTGTCAACAAATAGTTAATTCTGATCACCAATGTTTTATTCCAAAATACACTTCACCCGAGGATGAAAAATTACCAAACATTCCATTTGTATTTTTTGATTTTGAAACCACACAAGACTCAGGAGTTCATATCCCAAATTTCTGTGTTGCTCATCGTGCATGTGGGGAATGTATTTGCAAATCTATAGATCAAGAATGTATTTCATGTGACAAATTTGGATATAGGCAATCAATATTTAAAGGGGAATCTACTTTATCAGATTTTTGTGATTGGCTTTTCAGTAAGGAACACAAAGGGACAACAGCTATTGCTCACAATTTAAGAGGTTTTGATGGACAGTTTATTTTAAGACACCTCATTGAAACTGGTACAACAACTCCTGATGTAATTATGAATGGGAACAAAATTCTTTCACTTAAAGCTTGTGGTATTAGACTTATAGATTCTTTAAATTTTCTTTCAATGAGATTGGCACAATTTCCCAAAACATTTGGCTTGACAGAATTAGCAAAAGGTTATTTCCCCCATTTGTCAAACACACAAGCTTATCAAAATTATATTGGCCCTTATTTAGATTCAACATTGTATATGCCAGATTCAATGTCTCCATCAGATAGGGAGGATTTTATCAAGTGGTACAAACAAAAAATTACTAGTCATGCCAGTTTTGATTTTCAAAAAGAAATGGAATTATACTGTAAATCAGATGTAGATATTTTACGTAGGGGGTGTGGGGAATTCAGACAAAAATTTATAGATAGTGATGGCATAGATCCTTTGAGAGAAGCATTTACCTTAGCCGATGCATGTACAAAAGCTTGGAGAAAAAATTCACTTCCAGAAAACAAAATGGCAATCATTTCAGACATAGGTTACCCAGCTAAAGTCAAATACTCCATTAAAGCCATTAGATTTTTACAGACACTTGCACAGGAAGAAAACATACATATTCAACATGCACTCAATGGTGGGGAGGTTAAAATAGGGGGATATTATGTTGATGGGTTTCACAAAGACACAAATACAATCTTTGAATTTTATGGATGTATGTGGCATGGGTGCATGACATGTTATAAAGACAACAGACATGAGAAAAATCCAGTCAATTTGCTAAATTACCAAACTCTATACAACAAAACACAGGAACGCATACACCATTTAGAATCATTAGGGTATAACATGAGAATAACATGGGAACATGAACTTGATGATTTTTGCAAATCAAATCCTGAAGTAAAATCAACATTGAATTCATTTTTTCCAAACATGGATCCTATTAAACCACGTGAAGCATTATTTGGGGGGAGAACAAATGCCATTAAATTACATCATAAAATAGACCAAAGCACAGACAATGAAATAAAATACATAGACATCTGTTCACTCTATCCTTATGTCAATAAACACAGAGAATATCCAGTAGGTCATCCACATATACTCACAAAAGAAAACATAAACATGGATGCTATAAGACAGTACAGGGGACTTATCAAATGTAAAGTTTTACCACCACAATCTCTACACATGCCAGTATTACCAATTCATTGCAACAAGAAAATGGTTTTTACACTTTGCAATACATGTGCAGAACAAGAATTAGACAAATGTGAACACACACCAGATCAACGCAGTATTACAGGTACATGGACATCTGTTGAACTTTTTAAAGCATTGGGGATGGGATACACATTACTTGACACTTATCAGATTTGGCATTGGGGAGAATGGTCTTCAGAAATTTACAAACATTATGTGAACAAATATTTAAAAATGAAACAAGAAGCCAGTGGATATCCAGATTGGGTGAAAACAGAAACAGAGACACATTTAAGAAAGACTATGCACAAATTGAAAACATACGTTTGGAAAATATTGAAAAAAATCCAGGACAAAGATCATTTGCTAAAACCATGTTAAACTGTTTATGGGGGAAAAGTGCACAAAACAATTTAAAAACAAAAACAGAATACATACAAGACCCATCCAAATATTTTGACCTGATACAAGATAAAGACATCATTATTAAAAATGTTGAATTGTTTGATCATGATAAATGCATTTTAGTCAATTACACAAAGTCTACAGATGTTTATGAACCTCACAAATCAGCTAATGTTGCAGTTGCATCTTTTGTCACAGCTTATGCACGGATGGAATTATATAAAGTAATAGGACGTTTGGGTAGACGGGTATTATACTTTGACACAGACAGTTGTATTTACATCCATATCCCCACACTTTGGAATCCACAAATTATAAACAGTAGGTTAGGTCAATGGACAGATGAACACCCAGATGCAAAAATTATTGAATATGTAGGTTTAGGTCCCAAAAATTATGGTTACAAATACATTAAAGATGGTCAAATACACACTTCATGTAAAGTTAAAGGAATCACATTAGATTACAATACATCACAGAAAGTCAATTTTGAATCCATGGTGGAATGTGTACAAGACAGACACAATTACAAAATGAACATTGAATACACACATAGAATTAAACGCAACAAGAACAGACAAGTCACAAGTGAAAGACAAACCAAAACATTTAGATCTGTGTACACAAAACGTTTTGTAGTGGATAAATATGACACAAGACCTTATGGGTTTAAGGTATAAAAATTACTCTTCGGAATTCTCATTTCAAGTTTGAACAAGAACAGACATGTCACAATTGAATTACAAACCAAAACATTCAGATCTGTGTACACAAACCATTTTGTAGTGGATAAATATGACACAAAACCTTATGGGCCTAAGGTATAAAAGAACCCTTCAGATTTCTCATTTCAACTTTGAACACTGAGCAGGCAAGATGTCTCTACCACTCAATCCTACTTATCCTATATACTTGTCAGAGTTAAGAAGACTTTCGAGTTTTAGCATGACTACAAACCCTATTTTAAAATCCAAGAAAGAAGACTTAGCTAAAGCTGGATTTTTCTATATAGGAGATGGTAAAGTAAAATGTTTTGTATGTGGACAAGGTTTAATGAATTGGGAAGAAAAAGATATTCCTTTGCAAGAACATGTTAAGTGGTCACCAAATTGTTCTTATATTCAATTGATAAGAAATTGTCAATTATACAAACCACCAACAAGTATGCAAACACCCCCAGATAAAATATTATCAGTGATGGATTATGGATTCACTTTAAATCAAATATTTTCAACAATGAAAAAATATGACAAGTGTTTAGATGATTTTCCAGATTCTAAGTCTTTATTTGCACTCATGGTGCTAAATGATCAAAGTACATCATTTAGTACCATAATTGCAAGACAAGCTGCAGGACAATTCAAAACTAAGTTTGATAAAATGTTTTCAGATAATGCAGGAAATGATTTTCCTGACCGTCCTGATGTATTTTGTGCATCAGGTAATATAGTACCTGATGGACAAAATACGTCAGAAGAGACAAAAGAATCATCACTTTGATTTCAACCATGGAACCAGTAAGACGTATGTTAGACAACAAGATTACACGTAAGGCATTATTATATGCATTTCAATTGATCACTCCTGGTTATCTAACAATAACAAAAGAGTTTATTCATAATCAATTGGGAAAAGATGAAATGTATGGGGAATTTTGTAATGCATTACAAATCATGAATGCTTTTTACAAAGATAATATAGAAAATATTTGGACAAGAGTTGTGTGGGGTAATATAATTTATGATAAAGAAATCATTAATTACTTGTATAGACAATGTGTACCACAAATAGATAGAAGAATAGATTCTTCAGAAACTGTATTTGAGTTAAAAGCACCCTTAAAACGAATACCTACTAAAAGACATGAAGAAGGTATGGAATCAGAAAGTATATAAGTGAATGATTTGACAACTCTTATTCACACAAATACAATTATGGCATCGAGTGAATGTTTATTGTTTCAACACCCTTGTAATATCTTTATTTCGGGACCTAGTGGTTCAGGAAAAACAGAATTTGTCAAAAAGCTTATTGATATGAAACATGACTTATTTCAAATTCCCCCACAAAAAATCATTTGGTGTTATAAAGAATGGCAAAATACATATACTTTACTTAAAGAAAGTGAAGATATTAAATTTATAGAAGGTATCCCTGATGATGAATATGAAATTGTCAGTGATGTCACTATTCCCCATCTTGTAGTTTTTGATGATATGTTAGGAGATAAAGATGAAGAAAAAATTAAATTATGGTTCACACGAAAAGGACATCATAGAAATGCAAGTGTCATTTACATTACACAAAATATGTTCCAACAATCTAAATCTAGTCGTACCATAAGTTTAAATGCACATTATATGATTTTATTTCAAAATACCAGAGATAAAGGGCAAATTAAAGTATTGGCAAATCAAGTTCAATTACCACATTTAAATGCATGTTATCAAGATGCAACAAGTATTGATCATGGTTATTTATTAATTGATTTTCATCCTAGAACTCCTGAGTCTTTGAGATTAAGAACTGATATTTTTCATCCTTGGGTAACACAAAATGAACGTGGCCCCATCATTTATACAAAACTATAAATTCCCCATGTTCTAATGAGTTGATGTTAGTTAGTCAAAGTTTGTCAACGACTACACATCATCATGGTATCATTCATACAATCTTTGGAACAACTTGGTCAAGAAACAAGTCCATTTGCAAGACAAAAATTACTTAAGAAAGGTTTTAAGAAAATTTTAAAATGGTTTACATTAGCAAGTAGAATCATACTGAATAAGAAAATTAAATTGCCAAAACAAACTTTAACTTATATGGATAAACATAAACAAGATCTTGAACAACTTGCAAACCCCAGAGTTGATCTTGCAACAAAACGAAACATTATTTTAAAACCAGGAGGTGGTGGATTTTTTGGTGGTGTTATCATTCGTAATTTAATTCGATGGGATGGTCATAAGACAAGTAGATCATTCTATTCACCATTCAAAAAAACAAAGAGTAAGAAACAAAAGTCACCTAAAAGGAAACAAAAATCCCCTAAGAAAAGATCAAATAATTCATCAAGTTCTAGAGAGATAAAAAATCAACGAAAGGTAGGACCAAAATATATGTACACAAATTTTGAAATTGCACCTCATAGATCTCCATCTACAAAAACAAAAGCATTACTTGTGAAAAATCTTCAAAGACAAAGAAAAGTATCACCACTTAAGTTAACACGTGTAGTGTCAATAACAAAAGATGGTGTTAAAAATCATGACCCAATGTATTCTGTACAAAATACACAACATGTACCATTAAAAGAAAAGATTCCCACAATGGCACGTTTTACAGCTTTAAATACACCTAAACCTGTTAAAGGGATAAGGTCTTACTTTAAATAATATAAAGTTTGCACATATATAAATAGCATTACATTTTTATATTTGTTTCATTTAATCATTAGATTCTATAAGAGCAAGATGGTGAGACAAAATAAGAAACAAAAAATTCCTTTAGTTAAAAAATATGGTGGTATGTTAATAGGTTTAAGTCAAACTCCTCCAGCATTTCAAAAACAAATTATGAAAAATGCACCTAAAGAATTAATTAATTGTGTGTCAGAATGCTGTCATAATCTTTTAAAAGGCAACATACATCTAACAAAAAATCAGAAACAAAAATTACATCCAAAGCGTCAACAACTACGAGCACTCGCTAGTAAATCAATAACTCTTAAAAAGAAAAAACAAATTTTAAATCAAAAAGGTGGTTTTTTACCATTACTTGGTTTACTTGGACCTGCTATAGGAGTTGCAACAAATCTTGCAAATAAATTAGTCGATAAAATATGAAAAAGATGGCTATTGTACCTTATCAAATGTTAGAAGATATGCAACGTTTTAGAAATGAAAAAGCTCAAAGACCAAGATTACCCCCTAACCCACAAGTTACAAATACTGCACAACTTCAAAATGATTTATCATCTGTGTTAGGAAATTCAGAGTTGTCCGAAAGTGAGAAAGAACAAAAGTATGGGGAAACTTTACAAAAATTTCAAATGTCACATAAGAAAGCATTACAACCAACATTGGTTCCATTGCCTGAGTCAGGAGAAAAATCATTATTTTTACGAGATCGTATTATAGAAAGTGTCCCTGTTACAATGAGACGTAAAGCAACTTCATTATTATCTGCTTTATCATCTCATCCACACATGAGTTGGGATGATCAGGGTGTATTAAGTTACGATGGAGAAGTCATAAAAGGTTCAAATATCATAGATTTAGTCAATGATGTTCTCAGACACCGAAAAGGTTTTAAACCGAGTGGATGGGAAATGTTTAGTCGTGGATTAAAAGATATAAATATCCCTCAAGATTTTGTTGGTAATCGTGAACGTTGGTTATGGATGAATAGACAACCTATACCCAAACCCAGTAAATATCAAAGTTCTCCAGAAGATAGTTGGTCTGAAACTCCTCAATCCTCCCCTCCAAAACGTAAAGTTCGTCGAGGTCATAGAGTGCAGTGGAGTGAAGACACACCAAAGTCAGCACTAAAGCGTAAATTGACAAAACGTAGATTATCTGAAAAATGGGAAGCTTATTGAATGATTTATTAACTGAAATATATTACAATACAAAACATCCTGCTGGTTATGGTGGTATACAAAAATTGTACAAAGCAGCTCATAGTAAAGATAATTCCATCACAATTGATCAAGTGAAAAAATGGTTGAAAGGAGAAAGAACTTATACTTTACATAAACCCATCCGTAAAAAATTTTCAAGACGTAAGACTATAGTGGGTGGTATTGATCATCAATGGCAGATTGATTTAGCAGACTTACAAAGTTTACAATCTTACAATGATCAATTTCGTTATTTAGTTTGTGTTATTGATGTATTTTCCAAATATGCATGGGTAATACCCATTCACAATAAAACAGGAGAGACATTAACAAAATCTTTTCAGAGTATTTTGAAAACTTCTGGACGTAAACCATTATCATTACAATCTGATAAAGGTTCTGAATTTAAAAATAAAGACGTGCAAACATTTTTAAAGAAACAAAACATTCATTTCTTCACAACAGAAAATCCTGAAACCAAAGCTAGTATTGTTGAACGTTTTCAACGTACATTGAAAACACGAATGTGGAAATATTTTACACACAAACGTACATTAAGGTACATTGATGTGTTGGAAAATTTAGTTGATGGATATAATCATAGTTTTCATCGAAGTATTCGGAGAACTCCTGCTTCAGTATCATTAGAAAATGAAGTAGAAGTATCTCAACATTTGTATGGTAAAAAAAAGTCTAAAAAGAAAAAAATACAATTTAAAGTTGGTGATATAGTACGTATTAATAAAACCAAACATACATTTGAAAAAGGGTATTTACCAAATTGGACAAAAGAGTTATTTAAAATTACTCATGTAAAACATACAATACCACCCACTTATAAACTTGAAGATATGGGTGGTGAAAATATACAAGGGACATTTTATCCACAAGAAATTCAAAGTATAAAAGATGATAAAAAATATATAATTGAATCAATTCTTAATAGACGGTCAAGACGTGTGGGAAAGAAAATAATTAAAGAACTTAAAGTACATTGGGAAGGTTATCCAAAGAAATTTGATAGTTGGATAGCAGAATCAGATTTGATATAAAAAGAATATGTCATTAAATGAAACTTCATTACCTAATGAAACCACAAGTGTTGATGTACAAAGTCAACAAAGTCAACAATTTAAAATCTGTGGAAATCGTGTTGCAAAAAATCAAGTCACTTATTTCACACAGATTATTATCATTTATGGTATTATAATTACTGCCATTGCACATTTGAGTTTACAAAGCCCTGATAAAGAATTGTGGTTAGTGTTATTAAGTAGTTCTTTAGGATATATTCTTCCAAGTCCAGGTTTAAAATATTTGAAACAACCACAAGATAAGAAAAATGAATTCATTTTACGTAACACTTCTCAGTGATAGTTCTATGGATATGTTTCCAAATAATAACCAATGTTGTTTTCAAACACAATTATCTAAACCCATTCATGTTGATAAAGAACATTGGGAAGTGGGATTAGTTGAAGTAATTTTACCTTCGGAAGCAAAAAATATTACAGATGAAGAATCTGTTTTTAAAATCATTGTGACAGATAGCAAAATATCAAATCGTATTAATAAAACGAATTTGAAACATACATTACACAAAGGTGTTGCTGCTGTTGAATTAAATATTTTATCAGGTGCATATTCAAATGGCGCTCATGTCATAGATGCAATGCAAACAGAAATTCAAGAAAAACTTGGAGACATATTTAAATCATTTGATGTATTATTTCATGTTGGATTTTCAACTTTCCAAGGGCGTGTAAAAATAGTAGGAAATAGTATTGGGAAAGTGGGTATTAAAATGTCAGAAAGTTTATTACAAAAATTGGGATGTAAAGATAGTTATTCTGTCATTTTTCCTAACACATCAAAAGGTGCATTTAAATATAATGTGGACTTAAATGTGGATTTCAATCAAATCTTTATTTATGCTGACATAGCAGATTATACATTTTTAGGTGATATTGAAGCACCTATTTTACGTGTGATTCCATTTGAATCACATAAAGAGTCTCTACATACTCATATAGAATCTGATAATGTACATTATGTACCAGTATCAAAATCTTATTTTGATCAGATTAGTATAAATATAAATGGGAACACTGGTAAACCCATTCAGTTTGCAAGTGGCAAGACAGTTGTCAAGTTGCATTTTAGACAGAGACATAAATTAAATTTGTAAAAAATGATGCCGGTGTATCAAGGTGTACCACGGCAATATGGATATGGATTAGGGTCTATTTTTCGCACAGCAATAAGAACAGCTGCACCATTTATAAAACCAATTGCAAAAAATGCATTTCAAACCTTAAAGAGAGATGGATTAAGACATGGTTTAGAAATAGCAAATGAATTGATAAAAAAACGTAAAGCACCTAAAGACATTTTATTAACTCATGGAAAAGATCTTTTGAAATCAGTTGGTGAATCTGCTTTAGGTATAAAAAGACAAAAACAAGGACGAAAACGTCAGTCTGTGGTTCGTTCTCGTAGAGGTAAGACACGTCAAAGACAAGCTTATTCAAAACGAAAATCAAGACCACTTGATATATTTGATTGAAAAAAATCATGATGTTACATGGATCTTGCGAACATTTTGGTAGTAGTTTTGATCCAGATAATGTATCACCAACATCAAGTGGTATAGAAAATATTGGTGAAATTGAACAATTTCCTATTGCATCTTTAAATAATTCTTCACCAATAGAATTTTTAATTCCAAGACAAACAACCAAGTGGTTAGATCTTGCAGCATCTACACTTGAAGTTCAATTTAAAATTACAAAACAAGATGGGAGTGTTTTGGCTGGAGATACACAAATTGCTCCTATCAATAATTTTTTTCATAGCATGTTCAGTAAAATTGATGTTACACTGAACGGCAATCTTATCACCACCAATACAGATCTTTATCCTTAACAATTCATCGATCCGCAAGTATACAGAAGAAGTCTCCTTGGTTACGAATCGAAATTAAGTATTTTTATTGTTTACTAATCATATATATTTCATTTTCAGGTTATTTTATTCAACTTTGTGGGGAGTTAGTTTAGTATAGTAACTGGGACAAAGTTAGGAGGCCTTAAATAAAACTGTGAGCGCTAAGTTGTCGAACGGTTCGTCGTGTTGCCTTTTGTCGCGTGTCGCGTGTTTACAATTTTCCCTGTCCGATCGCGTAATTTTGTCTTGATGACGGCGAGCAGGTCTGTTCAGACGGAGGTAAGTATGGAGGTAAATACGTGTAATATCGCGGTCCAGGTCAACGGTGCCAACGGAGTAAGTATTGGAGTGCAGACAGAGGTCACTGGGGGTGTCGGTCAGAGCCGGGTTGGTGGGGCCACCGATGGCGATATTGGGCTTGAAGTTTGTAAACAGTGTTCTATGATGTATGGGGACTGTCGCTCGATGGGATATGGAGAGGTATGTGTAAACTGTCAGGAAATCCTCCGCCTACTTGAGACAATTGTTAAGTTTGAGGGGGAGATTGCTGAGCTGAAGGGAAGACTTGGTAGGGCGGGGCTGTCTGGAGTTACGCCTGTGAAAGTGGCTTTCCGAGAAGGATGGAAGGTTGTCGGTGGTTCCAAGAGGAAACATGGGGGTAGAACCTTTGATGTGAATGAGGTAGGTGATGAGGTGGGGGCTGCTAGAAAAGTACGTAGGACAGATGAGGGGGGCCCAGGCCGGAGCAATGCTGTAAAGCGTTTGGCGTGGACTACCAAAAGTGGTAGGAAAGGGGGGCCAGAGAAGCAGGTAGATAGGGGTGTAAAGTCCAAAGGCAGTGGGGAGTGCAGCACCAGAAACAGATTTGATGTGCTCGATTCGGAAGAGACAGAGGAGGAGATGGAGGTAGTTGCAACAGATAGTAGCTTGGGGTCTAGGCCAGGAAAAAGGAGGAGGGATCCGGGGGAAGACCAGGGGAGTAGTCCAGGTAGCTCAGGGCCTGGAAAGAGACGGAGGGACAAGGATAGGAGTAATCCTAGGTCAAAGATACCGATACCGATATTGAGTCCGAGGGGGGCTGTTGGAGAGGAAGAGGACGCTGTAAACAATAGGAGACTAGAGGAGATAAATAGGGCGAGGTCCAAAAGTAAGTTGGTGGTTGCGGGAAGTAGCATAGTTCGGGGGATCGACAAGGTTGTCTGTGGTCCGGACAGTAAAAATAGAACAGTTCTGTGCTTTCCGGGGGCTAAAGTGGAGGACCTGAGGGATAGAGTGGACGGTATTGTAGCTGGGTCGGGGCCTGATCCGGTAGTGGTATTACATGTGGGGTCCAATAACATCAGGGAGAGGAAATCAGTTCGTTTGGTGGACACATACAAGGACCTAATTAGTAAGCTACTTAGCAGGAATGCTCGGATCATCGTTTCAGGGGTGCTCCCCGTTATGGGTGGTGGAAATGAGAGGAACTCGCGGATTATGGCACTAAACGAGGAGCTGGAAGAGCACTGCAAAGACTTGGGAGTACATTTCATTGACCACTGGGATTCATTCTGGGGACAAGGAGAGTTGTATGGGCGAGACGGATTGCATTTAAGTAGGATGGGTACAGACCTGTTGGGCCAAAAAATCTTACAGGTGGCTGGGCCTTTTTTGGAGAAAAGGGGGGTAGGGGACCACAGCCGGTAACCCAGAGTGGCACAAATGCTGGGAACATGGGAAGAACAACAAACATGCACAATACAGGGACATACCAGGGTTATAATAATGTGCCAGTGATGACAAAAAAACAAAGATTCATTAAGTTTGGGTACTGCAACATCCAGGGTCTGCACAAGAAAGTAAGCGAAATATCAACAATGATGGACGAAGGAGACTTCGATATAATGGGTCTAAGTGAGACGTGGATACGACGGGATGAGCGGGTTGATCAGATGAAGGGTTGCGTGTGGATAGGAGCTGGGCGAACTGAGGGTCAGAAACGGGGTGGGGGTGTTGGCATCTACGCTAAAGAGGAATTACAGCCCTCATTGATTACAGATCTCACAGAAGCAAGGACTCAGATTCCAGTATCCAACGAAATAGTCTGGGCAAAAATCAAGTTAGGAAACAGGAGTGTTGCCGTTGGTGTTGTATACTTAGCAGTGGAGGGAAGTAAGCCCGAGTGGAATGATTCAATATATACAACTCTTAGATCGAATATCACAGAGCTTGGGAGCAGAGGGTTCAGTATTGTCCTAATGGGGGACTTCAATGGGCACATCGGGGATAAGGAGGAGGGCATACAGGGAGGTGATAGGAAAATTAACACGAATGGGAGGAAGATGTTGGACCTATCAAAAGAGCTTGGTTTAAAGATCCTAAACAGGGATGCGAAATGTAAAGGTAAATGGACCTGGGAGAGGAACGATAAGAAAACAATAATTGATTATATACTCACTGACATTAGCGTATGGAGGGAGGTTATAGATGTAGAAATAGATGACGAGGGAAAAAATGACTTGGGTAGTGATCACAACCTGATAACAGTTAAGATTATGGGCAAAAAGACGAATAGAGACAGAAATACCTTCAAGGAAGTTTGGGGACTAAAACAAGGAGCCGACTGGAAGCAGTTTCGGGAAAAACTAAAACCAAATCTTGAATGTATACC
This sequence comes from Pictodentalium vernedei, assembly GCA_031216915.1. Lineage (NCBI taxonomy): Eukaryota > Metazoa > Mollusca > Scaphopoda > Dentaliida > Dentaliidae > Pictodentalium > Pictodentalium vernedei. The sequence goes on from CM062291.1 coordinate 403,349,629, forward strand.
TAGGGATGCAAATGTCCAGAGTATTTCAGATGGCATAGTAAATAGCCTAACAGAGGCAGGGAAGGAGTGTATAGGAAGGGTGAGGGTCCCAACGAGAGAGCTTGGATACAGGGTTAACGAGGGACTGAAAAAGGCTATAAAAGAAAGGAAGGTAAAATGCGCTGCTTACAGAAGAAGTAGGAAGCTTAAAGGGGTGGATAACAATGACACGAGACTAATGAAAGGAGAATATGAACTGGCACGGAAAAAGGTGAATGAGATAAAGAATAATAATAGGAAGGAGCGCAATTGCAGTCTTGCCAGAACAATAAAGAAAACGGGGGGTTCGAGCTCAAACGTATTTTGGAACTGGGTAAATAAACGGGGGAAAAGTAGTGTGCAGAGTATCAAAGTGGATGGGGAAAGTACAGAAGATAAAGGCCGTATCGCTTCAGAGTTAGTCAAGCACTGGGAAAAGATAAACGATAGGCGATGGGGCAGTGGGTCCCCACCAAAAAGAAATACACTGGTGGAGGAGAACCTATCCAATCGTGTATGTAGCGAAATAACGGCAGAAGAAGTGCGGAACGTGGTCTCGAAATTAAAAAATGGTAAAGCGGGAGGGACTGATGAAATTCCGAACGAATTCCTCAAAAATGGAGGGGAGGCACTTATTGAAGTCCTGACAAACCTTTTCAACCTGGCTCTGCGAAAGCAAGAGGTCCCCAGAGAGTGGAGGGAAAGTAAGGTGTCGTTCATACACAAAAAGGGGGATAAGGAAGTTCTAGATAACTATAGGGGGATATCAGTTAGTAGTAACATCGGAAAAGTATTCTGTAAGGTCATATACGGTAGACTAGAGGAAGTTATTGAAGAGAAAGGTTTTTTAGGAGAAATTCAAAATGGTTTCAGGAAAGGACGAAGAGTCACTGATCACCTATTTACACTCACCCAACTGATAGAATCAACAAAGGCTGAAAAGAAAAAGATGTTTCTGGCATTTCTAGATGTGAAAAAAGCGTACGACCGAGTGTGGAGGGAAGGTATGTGGCGAAAGCTCGAGGGCATCGGACTGGGGGGTGACTTTGTGGGAATCATGAAAGCACTGTATACAGATGTGCAAAGCCAACTCAGTCTAGGGAGTATCACTACAAAACGAGTCCCTATGGATATAGGCCTCAAGCAGGGGTGTATCTTTTCACCGATTTTGTTTGCATTGTATGTTAAAGATTTAGGGGACGAACTAATTCAGAGTGCGGAGGGGGTAAATGTTGGAGACATAAAGATACCAGGCTTATTCTTTGCGGACGACATGGTGTTAATGTCTAGAACTGAACAGGGGCTAGAGAAACTGCTGGAAATTGTTGGTAGATATGGGAACACTTGGCGGCTAGAACTAAATGAAAATAAAAGCAAGGTAATACCCGTTGGACGCAAGGTAGATATGACGAAGAGATGGAGAGTGGGGGAGTTCTCAATCCCCGAAGGGGAAAGCAAACAAATCACTGTAGGAGAAACGGGAGAGTATGAGTATCTAGGGGTAAGCATAAATATAACGGGAAGAGGGGTGTACAGAAATTACTCAGCCAAACTGATTCTGAAGGGGAAAAGAATTCTGAACCAACTAAAACTTTTAGGGAAAAATAGTTTCAACAAGGTCTTTGTGGGGAAAACACTGTGGGAGAGGGTGGGTTTACCAAGTATAACGTATGGCACGGACGTGATTCCATTAAACCAAACCGTTATTAAGAAGTTGGAAAATACTCAAAATGATGCCGGCAGATGGATAACAGGGTCGAGTAATGCTGCAGCTTTGGAAGCAGTAAGGGGGGAGCTTGGGTGGATGAAAATCAAGGACAGGGTAGATTTGGGAAAACTGTGTTACTTTAACTACTTGAGAAACCTGCCTGACAACCGGTGGTGCAAATTAATGCTCGATACCATTTGGAATTCTAATATAGAAACGGGGTGGTCAAAACATGTGAGGGAACTAATGGACAATTACTCTATAGAGGTCACAAACATAGAAGTAGGAATGAAAGAAGGCAAAAGGTTTGTCAAAGAGAGAGTCATGGAAGATTGCAATCGAAACTGGCGAGCAGGGGTTAGCGTGAAAAGATCACTGCAGGGGTTACAATATAAAGAAAAGCCAGCTTTTGAGAAGTACCTAGATGGCACCTTTGGAGGGTCACTGCTGTTCAAACTGAGATCAAGATCACTGGAGCTTCGGGGAAAAATTGGGAGAGACGGGGAAAAGGGATGCCAAATGTGCCACTCTGGAGTAGTGGAGACCCTGGAACATTTTCTCTTGGAATGCCCACAGTATATACCTCATAGAATAAAATTTACTGGAAGAATAATGCAGAAGTGGGGTGAAGAAACAAAGGATAGATGGCTGAAGGGGGACACGAGGGAGAGGGTAGGAATGCTTATTGAAGAAATTGAAAAAGAGGAAGTGAGGGACACTATTAAGCAGTTTATATCTGAATGCTGGGAGGAGAGGAGGGGAAGAGGGGGTGGGGTGCAGGGGGAATGATGGCCTTCTCTTATGAGGACCGCGACAAATCAGCGGCTGGCCAAAGAGTTATTATTATTATTATAGAGCATATTTTGAGAATTTTCTTAGTTATTCAAAAGATGTGAAAAAAACACATCTAGCTGCTAGTGAGTTGTGGTATAGAGATACTCCTGGACACCTCACAGAAACTAGTAAAGCTTCGTCGAACAAAGGTTTGACTGAGCGAGCTAAAATAATTGGTGGTAGCAAAAATGTACAACTAAGAGGAAAGCTGCATTTAGATCTGTTTGTGCAAGATAAGTATTTACCAAATGGAGTTGAGATGAGAATTAAATTGCATCGTGCTCCAACTAAATTTTGTTTGATTGGTAGTGAACATGGAAAAATAGAAATTCAAAAAGCCATATTCAGAATACCGGCATTGGATTTATTTCCAAAATTTGCGAATGATCTTAATGCACAAATAGATCGAACAAATTATAAAATGCCCATAAGACGTAGTGAAATTAAAACTTTTACTATTGGAAGTGGTCTTCGTTCAAAAATAGAAGACTATCTGTTTCATAAACAGATGCCAAAACGAATTATTCTTGGTTTAGTTAGTAATAGAGATATAAATGGAGATATTGGCAGTAATCCATTTAATTGTCAACATTTAGATTTGAATAAGTTGGAAATCACAATAGATGGACATTCCATTAAAGCACGTCCCTTTGAACCCAATTTTGAAGGTGGACTTTATCTAAATTCATATTTATCATTGTTTGAAGCTATGGGCTGTTTTGGACAAAATCAATCATTTAATTTATCTTTGCAGGATTATGCAAAAGGGTATACCCTTTGGGGTATTGATTTGACACCTGATCAGAGTAGTAGTGGCCCCTTGGCTCACCCAATAAAGTCTGGCAATCTTAGGTTTGAACTTCAGTTTGCTCAAGCTCTTCCAGAGGTGATCAACGTTGTTGTCTATGCAGAATTTGATAGTGAGATAGAAATCAACAAATTCAGAGAAGTGACATTTGACTATTAAACAAGATGAGTCAGTGTGAACATTGCAAGATGTGTAAAGAAAAAATACAAACATTATTTCAAGAATGTGTAGTGATAGAACTGACAAAATCCATTCAACAGAAAATGAAAAATATCTGTGAAGAAGAAAATCGAACCAACACAACAACATTAATAGATATGAACATTGCAGAGTGTTTACAGAAAGTGTGTCCAGTGACTATACTATATAATCTACACAAGAGAGCAAGAAAAATAAACTTATTAGAATATTGTGCTCATATAGACTTTGAAATAGACTGCCAAAAAGACATTCAAAAGTGGGCAGATTTAGTGAAAAGAGACTGGTCATATTATACAGGATATCTTGATTAATGGCTCCGTGCCAGCCTTTTTCAAGGCTAAGAAGATGGAAACCATACAATTACAAACTATACTTGACAGTTCTCAAAGGTTATCATCCTTAAAAGGAAAAGTGTGTTCAAAAGACTTGTTACCAAAACGAAAACCTAAACACAGACAAGCATATATTGTGAACACAGATTCATCAAAAGAACCAGGAGAACATTGGATAGCAATATATTTTAAAGACAATCATTCTGCTATCTACTTTGATTCATATGGTTTACCACCATTAGATAGAGACATATACAATTTCATAGTGAAAAATACAGATTCCTGGACAATAAATACAATGAGACTACAAAGTGAATTTACTGTGGTGTGTGGAATGTACTGTATATTTGCTTTAGATCATCTTGCAAGAGGATATGATTTAGAGACAGTTCTTACTATCAAATTTGATCCAAGAAATTTTCAAGAGAATGATAGAGATGTTCGACGATGGTTTGAGCAAACTTATAGACATTATTTGAAATAACTGTAATAAATATCAGGTGTCAAAACAATCCCACAGAGGTAATTTTTTACATCTTTTAGTTTTTTAAGTTTTTTATTAAAAGTCAATCATCTATTATATAATTTTCGCCAGACATTTGTGTAACAGAGAGATAGGGTTTTTAGTTATTTTTTATATTTGTTTCAAGATCAGATCACTTGAGTGATATCAGTTTTTTATTTGATACCCAAGATTGTTTTCAAAAAACAATCTTGGGTATCAAATAAAAAAACTAGCATAAAAAAGAATCTTGATGTAAATAGGTTTTCTCATGGATAGGCAAACTCAGATCTCGGTGTATATATGTTCAGAGTTCATTTCAATATAATGATTCAACTTTAAAATACAGTTTTGTCTTTTGTTAAAACCTCTGTGATAGTTTTGTCGAATTTGTTAGGTTAGTCCTATAATCCCTTTTTTATCACCGTGTCCCTATTATTTCCCAACAGTAAAAAAGAGTTAAGAGTCACTTCTCTTTTTCACTGTGAGTATTAGGCTTTAATATTGTATGCATACTTATCAAAAACTTTTATAGTGTAACCTGATATACAGTTTATACTGTAGAGATAATTTTGATTGCTAAACATACAATGAATACTATTCTTACTATAGAAAAAAACAACTATCACAGAGAGTTCGACCACAACGCGAATCACTAAGTTTTTTTATTTTGTGCATGTGTTCTTGTGTTTTATTGTAAGCATAATTTCCTTATACTTACAACAAAACACAAGAAGACACACAAAATTTCCCCAGTTATAGAAGTTGTATACACAGGGTGGAGAGATGACAACCCAAAACCATATGGATAACCCCTAATATAAAATGATTTTAAATTAATATAGACATTGGGTCACACTCTAGGGAGGGAACTGTTTTTTGTCTTTTCATAACAAAGACTTGATTGTGTACATGAGAAGATCTCTTTCTAATAGTGTGGTTGGCCCTGAAAAGGGCCGTTTTTAAAACATCTTCAGTTCCGTAGAGAGCTGTTTGGTAAAGCCATCTCTGCTTCGGTGAAGAATTCACCTTCCCACACGCCTATGGTTGTTGCTAGCATCTCTTCATCTGTAAAGCAATCTTGTTCCCATGCATAGCTTCGTCCTACAAGAGCTTCCTCCTGCAAATGTACGGGGAGATCAAACCAGTGTTTAGGTCGATTCTTGTACTGGATCTCCCTGAACGGACGTGTGGCGGCTTTGACGAAAGGGTGGTCTTCAATCTTCTTCAGTTGTTCTTCCATCGAAAGTGTTGCCGACCACCACTTTCTCAAAGCCAAGGCGAATTCTTCATCGGCTCTCTGTTTCTTGGTTCTCTCATAACTCTCTACGGAACTGTAATTGATCTTCGTTGGCTCCATGTCTTTTTTCCTCTCTGTCAAATATGATTTCTTGAGTCAGATGAAATGTATCCAAATCCTCAACTCACCTTCTTTTTATAGACAATGCGAGGATCGGAAATGCACTGGAGAACGCTCACGCGACAATTTTGATCGAGTGCGGGAAAATATTGTTGACATCGGACGGCTGTGATAGTAAACGTCTGTTATCAACAATATTTTCCCGCACTCGATCAAAATTGTCGCGTGAGCGTTCTCCAGTGCATTTCCAATCCTCGCATTGTCTATAAAATCTAACACACATTCCAGACAATTCATTTGATAAAAAGCAATCGCCTGTTCTGCATTCAATCATGGATGAATACAATATACTAGATGATTTTAACGATTTAATTCATATTGACAACTCATTGATGACACAGCAGAGAATACCAAACCAAAAGGATACCATACCAAATAAGAGGGTGAATAATACTTTTTCACAAGATGAAAAAAATGAAACATTATTACAGAAAATCTTGGAGACTCTACAAGACATGAAATCATCTCACCAAAAGATCGTTCTCTCAGCTGATAAGATTACAGTTCCTATAGAATTCAAAGTGTCATCTCTTCCTTTAACAGTACCACATGAGTTGGCAGAACCGACACCTAAACCTAAGAGAAAAAGGGGACGTCAAGCACAGAATCAGTTAGTGACTACATCCACACAAACAGATACAGTAATTCAACAACCTATTCCAGAGGAAGAATCATCTGATGATATTGTTAAACCTAAAAAAAAGAAACGGGTACGATTCGATGGTCTTGGGCGATACATGAAAAATATTGCTAACTGTTGAGTGACTTGCACTTCATCAAAACTAAAACAGCCCTTCTAAGGGCTACCCACACTATTAGAAAGAGATCTTCTCATGTACACAATCAAGTCTTTGTTATGAAAAGACAAAAAACCAGTTCCCTTAGCCTCCAGTGAAAAAACTTATAAGCAAAAATGTACTATAGGATCTGGCCATAAAAAAAAAAAAGCATGATGCGGTGCCACTTGGGACCCAAGATTTTGAAAATTCTAGACCCAAGAACTTCTAGACCCAAGATTGTGAAACTTCTAGACCCAAGATTGTGAAACTTCTAGACCCAAGATTTGTGAAACTTAACTTCGTTCTTGGGTCTATAAGTTTCACAAATCTTGGGTCTAGAAGTTTCACAATCTTGGGTCTAGAAGTTTCACAATCTTGGGTCTAGAAGTTCTTGGGTCTAGAATTTTCAAAATCTTGGGTCCCAAGTGGCTCCCCTAACTACTTACTAGTCTGTGCCATTTTAAGTGGTAGGGTTACGCCCGAACAAGCCTAGAGGTCTCGGCACGTGTCAGTCACAATATTGCATTAATTCTTAGCAACTAGACTTATTTATTCTGAGGTAAAGTCTGGAAATGTGTTTCAATTTGTTAGCTTTTTGAGCAAGAAAATATTCCTCAGAAGCAAGGAGATTGCCCCTTTTGCTACTATATCTCCCAAAATTTCCAACGTCCGGCCGAACCATGGTCGAACCGACGTGCCCTCGGAGTCCCCCCCCCCCCCCCCCCCTGTATCCGCCATGGGTTCGAGCCTCGGATCCATGGCGGATACAAAGTGCGGGGGGGGGGGGGTGTTTGTCTAGCATGTCTACTAGACTTCTAGGGGGCTGACTGTTGAAGACTTTCAAACGCTGGCAGATCGCAATGTTCTCGTGGGGTTAAGTCAGCCATGACTGTAAAAATTGCGATATTACAGTGAACGGTTCTGAAGCGCATATTTCAAATTCTCTAATTCTGTCTTGAACGTATGACAGAAATTTAAAACTTTGAAACATGCTGTTTAAAACGGTAATTTTCAATCAATAATGAAGTAACGGATTCTATCAGCGCACTATAGTCTTCTTCCTAGAAATCACCCCAAAAAACAATTTTTTGACGTTTTTCATTAATTGGGTATTAATTGGGTGTTAATTGGGTGTAATTGAGTGGTAATTGGGTGTAATTGGGTGAAACGACGGACCGCGGAAAAAAAGCTTTTTAGAAATTATTTTCACAATAAATTGAATGCAAACGATATATTTAATGCATTTTATGCATTTATTTCTGGAAATGTGGCCATTAATGATGCAATTAGTGGCGATAATCATAGTTTGGAGTTATTTATTGAGTAGCGCGGTTGACCTCTCGGTAAATCGTGTTTTCTCGGTTTTACAACAGGCACCGAGAGGTACGCACAAAAAGCTTCTTGAAAATTATTTTCACAATAAATTTAATGCAAACGATATATTTCATGCATTTTATGCATTTATTTCTGGAAATGTGGCCATTAATGATGCAATTTTTCGCGATAATCATAGTTTGGAGTTATTAATTGAGTAGCGCGTTTGACCTCTCGGTAAATCGTGTTTACTCGGTTTGACAGCAGACACCGAGAGGTACGCAAAAAAAGCTTCTTGAAAATTATTTTCACAATAAATTAAATGCAAACGGTATATTTAATGCATTATATGTATTTATTTCGGGGGATATGGTCATTAATGATGCAATTTGTCGCGATAATCACAGCTTGGTGTTATTTATTGAGTATCGCGAATGACCTCTCGGTAAATTGTGTTTTCTCGGTTTGACAAGAAGTACCGAGAGGTACGGGAAAAAGCTTTTTATAAATTATTTTCACTATAAATTAAATGCAAACGGTATATTTTATGCATTTATTTCGGGGATATGGTCATTAATGATGCAATTTGTCGCGATAATCACAGCTTGGTGTTATTTATTGAGTACCGCTATTGACCTCTCGGTAAATCATGTCCTCTCGGCTTGACATTGCCCTAAGTTGAAAAAAACCCCAAACAATTCCCATCACCATTTACCAGGGCTTTGGACCTGCAAGTCGGAGACTTGGCTGGTTTAAAATTGTTTTTAATTAATTTATTTATTCATTTATTTATTTATTTATTTATTTATTCATTTCTACTGTCGTTTGAAAATAAATAATTTATAGGTTGAAAAAAACCCAAACAATTCCAGTCACCATTTACCAGGGCTTTGGATCTGCAAGTCGGAGACTTGGCTGGTTTAAAATTGCTTTTAATTAATTTATTTATTTTGTTTATGTTGCTTTATTGATCATTGATATTATATCATCGGCAGTATTTTGACGGTAATCGCCAGTTTGTCTCATTGCTTTTTTTATGTCTATAAGTCATATCGTGTATCTGCTTCAAACATATTTTGTCCTCGGGGTACTCTTTAGTAACAGCGCGTTTAATTTCCCTGGGTTTCCAGCCCTGCAGTAAACCATCGTTTATGATATTTGATTGGTCAGATGTTAACCGACTATAAGAACTTTCGGTTTGTTTTGCATTGCCGTGGATACTTTGATTTTCGGGGAAAGTGCCAATGTATTCTACCACCGCATTTGAATTATTTAAAAAACATGTTATTCTTCTTTTTTACCCAGGTTGCCGCTACAGAGACGAATATTTTAGCGTTACTTCCTGTGTGTTGGAAGCATCTGGTTGAGGGTCAAGAGGAATGAAAGATTTGTTTTTTTTTAACCCTGCGACCAATTATTCCATCTTTTTTTTTCGACATACAACAGACTAGCCCCAGTCCTCAAATGATATGTCTTATTAACGAAAATACTTTTAGACGACCAAACACCACAATCGTCGGTATGCAAACATCTACGACCGAGTTTGCGACGCTTCCTTTAATAAGTCTAAACGAACCTAAGCTTTGGAGCAGATGTGGTCAATGTGATCGTCCCATGTACAAGAACTGTTTAATATGACTCCTAAGTGTTTGTGTTTTTCTACTTCAGATATCGGTGTTTTACTAAAGAATAGTGGTGGGTGGGCAACAGGGATGTTTTTGCGCGATATCAACATACTCTCTGTTTATGGGGATTAAACTCTACCAGCCATTCTCTTTTTGCGACCTCTTGTAGTTTACCCTCCCTTTCGGCAGACATCGGTCTCCTCTGAGATAAATCCCAGTTGAAGTCTGCATGAACATTGAGACATGAATTACAGTAGTAATCTAAGTTTGACTTACAAAAAAACTGAAATGTTGCTTCTGAAGTTTTTCACACGCAGGATGAAACCAGTGAGCGCATTTCTCACAATAAATGCTTTTTATCTGGTGGCATTCTTCGCCACAAAACGTCGCATGGATAAAGCACAGGTGACATGATGATAGTTAAGTCAATGATCAGAGTGGGGAACGAATGGAATGGTTTAACGCGCCGAAGGCGCGCAGGGACGGAATGGGGAACAAGCCCCTTTCGACCCTCAGTGACTGTAAATGACTAATTTCCACATGTCTACTCGTGTTGAAGGAGGAACAGGTTCAGGTACTCGGCAGATGTCACCGGTTGTGGCGTGATGGTCTCTTTGAATGATGTCGGTTGAACCCTCGGGTGAGGACCAGTGTGAGAGGTTGGATCCTCTCACAAAGGTACTACCTCTCCCCGAGGGTGCAGTCGATCTGGATTTTCAGGCAAGTATAGTCTGCCACTTCGGAGATGATAATGGCCATCACTGGCAAGTATAATCTGCCGCAGACTGTCTCTGTTTGATAGGATGTCTTTGAAGGAAACAACAACGACCCCTTTCGGGGACCACCAAGAAGAAGCAACGGTTGGACTGTACAGTATCCAATCGTGATGTAATTTTAGTGAGTTGGTGAAGGCAGCCCTTTCTGGTAGAAGGCCACAGTTAAGCTGTTTTTCTGCCTGTTTATTCACCTTCTCGTTCCCTATTTATTTAGTTCTATAACAATATTTAATCCTGATGTAACAAAATGGGGAACACAATTCAAATCCAAGTTTATATCCTATTGAGTGTTTTTCTTACTATGTACCCAAGCCAAATCATTTTCATTGGTGACCCGACGTTGAGAGTAGTGTGTTTGTAGTAACTTAAAATCGCAGTTTTGCTTTTACAAAGGAGCAACACACCTGGCTACTACTCTTTCTGGTAGCCGTCGATGTGGATGAAAGTAGTCTCTCATGTGGGCGACAAGACAGTAGGCTGAGTCGGCAGATAGGCACATCTAATTAATTAGCAAAATTCAGGCCTGGCATTCTGAAAAATGCAGGAGGGCAAAAAATCGCTCTCCTCAATTAGCTTTACACAGCATTTTAAGTATCCAACTGAACGAACTCATTGAAACTGAAACCAACAGACTATTACATCAGTGATTTTATTAACTTTACTAAGGTAAAGCGAAATCTCTTAGACATCTAGATGTCTCACTCAACAACTGAACCGAACACACACTTGACAAGACCTGTGTGTGTACAGAAACCTGTTGTCCAAGAAAGGTTGAAGGTGGTAATGGTAGGCGTATGACTTTCTTGGACAACAGGTCTGCTTGAATCTACAGTCACATCCTGGTGCAAGTGCTTCAAGTGACAGGATAGTAGTAATGGTAGTATATTATAGTGTCAATATTCCTTGAATAATTACCCCTCAAACTGTGATGTCAGTTGTTGAACTTGAAACTGACAGAAAAAAAATATTGCTGTGACCCATTTTGCTTCAAATGATTGCAACTGCGTTTGGGTATGGTTGCAGCCATTACCTTTTACCACTAAACCACTTTCAAAATGAAATTACGTGATGTTAAGTGACTTCGAAGTTAAATTACATTTTTGCTTTACAACAAAAATTTAATGTGTGCATAATACATGTAATCTCAATCATCCCAGACCAAAATATTTAGGAGGGCAATTTTTCGCTCTCCTTAATTCTTTCAGGAGGGCAGTAAGGACAGCTAAAAAATCGCTCTCCTGAAATTGCCAAGCCTGAAAATTGTCAGCCAGTGGTAACCACAAAATTCAAGAATATACACACATTCTCACACCAGTAAATAATTATAATAAATAAAGTAAATAAGTACTGAAATAATTCTGAAAGTTGTCTTTATTACCCATGTAGAATAAAAACAAACTTTGATAATTTTACTTTACATTATTTTTTATATACCATTTGCATTCAATTTAAAATTATTGTGAAAATAATTTATAAAAAGCTTTTTGTGATTATAACGTCAAATTGCAACAATAATGACCAAATCCCCGAAATAAATGCATAAAATGCATGAAATATACCGTTTGCATTCAATTTATTGTGAAAATAATTTTCTAGAAGCTTGTTTTGCGTACCTCAGTCTCGGTGCCAGCTATCAAACAGAGAAAACACGATTTACCGAGAGGTCAATCGAGCTACTCAATAAATAACTCCAAACTATGATTATCGCGACAAATTGCATCAATAATGACCAAATCCCCCGAAATAAATGCATTAAATATACCGTTTGCATTTAATTTATTGTGAAAATAATTTTCAAGAAGCTTTTTTGCGTACCTCTCGGTGCCTGCTGTCAAACCGAAAAAACACGATTTACCGAGAGGTCAATCGCGCGGTATCAGGTCGTTTCGGCACCTGGTCATTTCGGCACTGCTTTTTAGGTCGTTTCGGCACCGGGGACAAGTCGTTTCGGCACCTATATTAGGTCGTTTCGGCACCGGGTATTTTCAGCATTATATATCTAATAAAATTTATTTTAGACTTTTGATATTTATCATTTCTCTTCAGGATTGTTTGTTTTTATTTGCTGAATGTTGTTTGTACCTTTATTGTCGGCTGTTTTTTTCCCTTATGATTACTGTTCAATGTTGTTATATTTAATGATAAGCTACCAACAGTTTTTTTTGTACCTCCATTGTCGGCATTTTTTCTGATGATTATTTTTACATTGCAGTGTTTTTACATGTACTGATAAGCTATCAAGATTTTTTTCCGTACCTCTATTGTCGGCATTTTTTCTAATGATTATTGTTCCATTATTGTTTACACACATGATGAGCGGTTCCCTGGCGATTGTTTTCATAAGTGAGAGTATTTTCTATATAACTGACCAGATTTTCAATCTTGTCATTCATCTACGAAATGTCTTCAGATAGTTGTCTACAGTGCAATACAGCAGTACGGCCCCGACAAGAGGGACTCCAGTGTGATGGTTGCTCGGGGTGGCAGCATCGAAAATGTGGAACCGGTGTAACCCAGCAGGAGTACAGATTGGCAAATAGAGAGAACAGGGATATTGAGTGGTCATGCGCTACTTGCAGTCGACCATCAGCCAGCATCAGCAACCACGACGCAACATTTATAATACAACATTCGTTTGGGCCAGATGAATCGACAGAGCAAGCACCTACACAAACAAGGGAGTCATTCAATGTTGAATCTTCTTTCCGTGATAGACAGCCATTAATTGAAGATTCTATCACAGAAGACGTCCCATCAACATCGGAGCATGATCTACAAACAGAAACAGAAACATTTGGCTTTAAAATTGTAGATGGTGGCTCGAAACGGGGGAAAAGGATGCTTGTGAGTGATGATGGCTTCAGCTTCACAGTCAAAAAGCAGAAAAACGATCATACCTTATGGAGATGTACGAAAAGATCCAAAGATGTCAACTGTCCAGCTACTGTTGTCCAGGACGGCGAATGTTTTAAAACAGGACTAAAAGGACACGTACATTCCTCGGAGCCCGGGAAATTTATAGCTGTCAGGATAAAAGCACAGGTAACTATGCTTTACTATGCTTCATTCTTTACTATGCTTTACTATGCTTCATTCATCCCTCGTTCCTTCATTATTTTAATGAGTCATTCTTTAACGGCGGGGTATTTCTGTTTAGATAACAGTTGTAATTAATCGCATTATTTCGAAAAATTTATGAGAAAATCGCGCAGATATGGATGTCCAGACACATCAGTTTGAATTATTTTCTTGTAAATTTAACGATTCATGCTAATAACGGCGGGGTATTTCTGTTTAGATAACAGTTGTAATTAATCACATTATATCGAAAAATTTATGAGAAAATCGCGCAGATATGGATGTCCAGACACATCAGTTTGAATTATTTTCTTGTAAATTTAACGAGTCATGCTAATAACGGCGGGGTATTTCTGTTTAGATAACAGTTGTAATTAATCACATTATATCGAAAAATTTATGAGAAAATCGCGCAGATATGGATGTCCAGACACATCAGTTTGAATTATTTTCTTGTAAATTTAACGAGTCATGCTAATAACGGCGGGGTATTTCTGTTTAGATAACAGTTGTAATTAATCACATTATATCGAAAAATTTATGAGAAAATCGCGCAGATATGGATGTCCAGACACATCAGTTTGAATTATTTTCTTGTAAATTTGACGAGTCATGCTAATAACGACGGGGTATTTCTGTTTAGATAACAGTTGCAATAACGGGGTACATGTATGTCTGTTTAAATAGAGATATTGGTTTTTTTAGGCTAAAATGAGGGCTCATGAATCAGTTTTTGAAAAGCCAGCGCCACGTATTGTAGAAGATGCCTTTCGAGACAACGCAAATATTGCTGCACCCGAGCCAAGTAGACCTAATCCTTCCTATTTGGTGAGAGCTGTGAACAGAATACGACAGAATCTACGTCCTCATGATCCTGCCGATTTGCAGTTTGAGCTGGATGCCGCATTTCTAGAAATTAATTGTGCAGTGCTATGGGGTATGAAAACTATAAACAGAATATAATGTGAAATATAAGAGATATATTTATAATGTAAAACAAATTTTATAACTAGAATTGTTTGTCTCAAAAGCATAGCTCATGATCCCTCAGTTGAACGAGCTTGTTAAGCTCGTTCCATTGAAGGTTCATAAGCTGTGTTTGACTGCAAAGGGTAGTAAATTTACCCAATAAAATTTTATACATGTTGAATGAAAACACAAAATGGTTCAAAGATATTGATGTTCTTATGTACAAATATATATAATATAATATATATAATATAACATTATTCAAAGATATTGGTGTTCTTGTCTATATATTGCACGATATTCACCAACCAACCACAATCCCCTATTCACCTCCCCATTATCAAGTCACGAAACGCCTCGACTCGGTGCCGAAACGACTCGATTCAGTGCCGAAAACGCTCGGTGCCGAAACGACTCGACTCGGTGCCGAAACGACTCGACTCAGTGCCGAAACGACTCAGTGCCGAATCGACTCGGTGCCGAAACGACTTATTTTGGTGCCGAAACGACTCGAGGCCGAAACGACCCGATGCCGAAACGACTAGCATTCAATCGCGCGACTCAATAAATAACTCCAAACTATGATTATCGCGAAAAAATGCATCATTAATGGCTACATTTCCAGAAATAAATGCATAAATGCATAAAATATATCGTTTGCATTCAATTTATTGTGAAAATAATTTCTAAAAAGCCTTTTTCCGTACCTCTCTGTACCTACCGGTACCTCTCGGTAAATCGTGGTGGCGATGCTAAATCACATATGAATTATATAAAAAGATGACAGCAAGAACAACATTTTAATATCTTCAAACTAAAAACAAAAAATAGAATAGCCATGAAGAATAATCACCAAGATAATTGTTATGATGCTATTGTTAGGATTACTGTTAATCGGCTTTGTTGTGAAAATAATGTCAACATACAAGTTAATTAACCGGCTCGGCAATTCAGATAAACTTGTTAGTGTCTCTCGGAGTTATTTTTTTCGTATTTCTCATAAAATATACTGTTTAAAATATCCGTTTCTTTTTATTTGGATTCGCCTGGCTATCACTAATACATATACCAAAAATTATTGAAATTAATTGATAAACAAACGAGAAAACGACACTTTATTACTCGGCTACACCAGATTCTCGGCTACACTTTAGTGTCTCTCGGAGTATTTATTCCGTATATTTCACGAAATATACGTTTAAAAATATCAATTTCACTTTGTCTAGATTCATTTAGCTACCAGTGATTTATATACCAAAAATAACTGAAATCTAACTATAAATAAGAAAGAAAACGAAATTTTATTTCTCAGCTACACCATATTCTCAGCTCGGGCTCGGGCTACACTTTTTAGTGTGTCCCCTCCGTTCTCCATACGGGTCCGGGTCTTTTCGGCCTCGGGAACATTCGGCCCCAGGTATTTTTCCGGGAACATTCGGCCTCAGTCGAGGCCGAATGTTCCCACTTTTGAGGCCGAATGTTCCCACTTTTGGTAAAACATTTCCGAGTTTGGGAGTTGAAAAATAACTTTAAAAAATATTTTTTTAGTTCATTTTGTCGTGATTTTTTTTTTGATATTAGGTGTTTTCCAGAATATTTTTTTAAAAGAATAATATATATGACCTACCTTTATTCCTAAAGTCGAAATATATTAAGCACGAGACCAATCCATAATGAATAATGAAATATAAAATCCATTGTGTAAAATCCATTGTATTGAATAACAGAATGACAATATGTGTGCTCCAGTGCCGACATGCAAATCCAAAATGATATACTTCTTCTTGGGTGTTGTTTGGCACAACTCAACTTTAAAAGTTTGTTTTTATAAGTTCTTGTGAAGTAGTGATCAAAGTTCTGGCCTCTGATGAGATACTCATACAGTGTTTTTACAGTACGACTGAAGCTTGATTGATTTAATCGCACTTGATCAGGCGATCATATATACTGTTTTTACAGTTTCTTTGAACACTTAAACCTTTGTATGTAGACTGTAACTATATCCCTATCCCTTATAGGTTGATGGATGACTTCCAGCTTTAAAAAAAAATTCTCGTGGATTCGTAAGCAAATAAAGTTATAAAGAAAATAAAGTTGTTCAGGTCTCAAGGGATTTAAATCCCACATCGTCCCTGTGCGCCTTCATTTCATTAAATGCTTCAGCTTTCAGAAACACATATCGGTGGATTTTTTTCGTTTTTGTAACCGTTATGGATAACATGCTGGAACTATTCCCAAACCAGCGACTGTTTGGGTTTCTTTTTCTGTTTTTCTAAAACAACCAACAAACTGCGATTTCAGTATTCATAGGGAAATAAAATTATAAAGCAAAGTTATTCGGGTCGCGCAAGGGATTTAAATCCCACATCATCCCCGTGCGCCTTCGGCGCGCTGAAACTTTTCATTCATTCGTGTCCAATATCAATCTTGCTCGCTTACTTGCTTGTCCAAAGGTATCCACGAAGTTAGAGGAAGCATCGGAGAAATATAAAGAGAATGATATAACTACATCTCTCTTAGTCTCCCTTGTTGAAAACGGAGGCCGAATGTTCCCAGGCCGAATGTTCCCAGGCCGAATGTTCCCGGGGCCGAATGTTCCCGAGGCCGAATGTTCCCGAGGCCGAAAAGACCCGCCCCCCTCCATACGAGGCCTTCTTAGTTAGTGAGAATCAACGAAGCCTGTGGTGCCGCGAATCGACCAGGGCCATGTTGCGAATCGACAAAAACTATGGTTCGAATAGACTATTGGGTTGGTGAGAATCGACTTCAGGAATGGTGAAAATCGACTTTGGAGATGATGCAAATCGACTTCAGGGATGGTGCAAATCGACCCAGGGGTAATTCGACCGTGGTCCTGTTTGACCGTTCTCCGAACGTATCAACATCTGGCAGCCAGGGGTTATCAAGTCCCATATGAGAATCTTGACAAACCAGCGAATAGCCAAAGATTTATTATTAGGTCTGGTAATCAATCAGTAGCCCCCCTCTCCCCGCTCTTATTCCCCCTCCCTACACACACACCAACCTCCATTGATTTTTCCACGGTCGTCTGCGCACGTTTGATGTCATTTTTTAGAACGACCGTCGCAGACAACTGCTTTTTTATTCCAAAATGTCAGCCTTCATGATGTGTGATGACTAATTCGAAGAATGCAGAAAACCCCACGGACATACTAGCTGAGCATTTTCAATCAGAATCATAGTGCATCGATTCAGACGTTTGAAGTTCTTTAGGTGGTACAGGTAGAGTGGTTCACGTGTAATTGCATATTACTTGACGGTTTTCCATTTTCTTATGATTGGCTTTTGACCTATATTCGAGGTAGACAATAGTCAATTCACGTCGAGAATTAGGAAGCTGCTGAATGCCGTGTTCGGTGTTTACTCGCCCGGTAACAGTATAGGTTACCAGACGGTGTTGGAGGTAGGGTGCGGTTTATTGCTCCCCAGACGACGTCCAGGAGATCTCCATCTGCAAATAGCATACATTGTACGTTTGCTGCATGAAGACCTCGTCTTGGAAGGTGTAGTCTTTGTAAGACTGTGACATAGGGCCTCACCCCCCTACCACCGGCTCACTGTGAGGGCCGGTGGTAGGGGGGTGAGGCCCTAAGTCACAGTCTTACAAAGACTATGGAAGGTGGAGCTCTCTCCACTGGAGACGCCAGTTTCAGACGCAGTCGCGGGTACAATTGAAAGTACATGTAAACGTCCTGTGACTGTATTTTGCACTATTTTGAAGTAGTCATTCCACATTTTTATTTAAAACAAATGGCTTCACGACCGAATGGAGTTGATCCTATCTGAAACGAGTTTTTTTCTGAGAAAACATGTGATAAACGTGAGGTATCAGTCCTATCAGTCAGGGTCATTTAAAAATGTTTATTACTGCAGTTTCGAAGCAACAGGTTTAGTCAACAATTCGAATAGTTTCAATCAATAGCTAGTACATTGGTTTATATCTCAGTTTATAGCATTGGAAGTGGTGAGGCGAAAAATGCACTCTACATAACTGTCTCTTTTAATAATCGGGGATATATTTTGTTTTTAAAACATTTTCTTTTGACGATGTACAGTTAAAACTAGAAGTCCTGTCATGAACTGTGCGCTTATCTGGGCTTAATTGCACGTAGGAATGGGCAAAATTGCGAAGGCCGCTTTGGGTGTAATTCCTGCAAGCTGTGTTTCAGGCATATTTCACGTTTACCTGATTTATAGAGTACATGTACAGTTAAAACTAGAAGTCCTGTCACGAATAGTGCGCTTTTCTAGGCTTAATTGTGCATTGGAATTGTGCGCAATTGCCATATAGAATGGCATCCACAGCACGGTAGGTTCTCCTGGTTACTCATATCAAACACAAGCAATGTTTCTGCCAATGGAGCTCCGGGTTACCCGGAGGTCCATTGGCTGAAACATTGCTTGTACACAGGCCATATGTACAGAATTTGATATCTTTACTTGGGTCATAACACGTACATTAACGCACATATCAACGTGCTATTTGTGCGCATTTCATGACAGGACTTCTAGTTTTAACTGTAACTATTCCTTTCCTCCCCAGTCTCAACAGTTAAAACTAGAAGTCCTGTCACAATTACAGTTAAAACTAGAAGTCCTGTCATGAACTATGCGCTTATCTAGGCTTAATTGCAAGTATGAATTGTGTGCAATTGCCATATCAAATGGCATCCAAAGCATGGTAGGTTCTCCTGGTTAGTGGTTACTTCTAGCAAACACTGGCAATGTTTCTGCCAATGGACCTTCGGGTTACCTGGAGGTCCATTGGCTGAAACATTGCTTGTGTACAGGCCATATGTACAGAATTTGATAGCCTTACTATGGCCACAACGCGTAGATTAGCACGCAGATCGACGTACATGTACTATTTGTGCGCATTTCATGACAGGACTTCTAGTTTTAACTGTAACCATTTTACCTGTCATTTGCTTCAAAGATTTAAAATTTGATTTCAAAACTCGATTCGTTTTCACCGATTCAATTCGATCAAAATCGGCAATTCGCAGGTCCCTACTCAGATACAAGGTACAATACTGTGATGACAAACATGGTATTTTAAATTTTTTTCTAGATCAGATGGCAATTAAGTTGCAACACATTTACATGTAGCACTCCAGAGTCTGAAGCATCTGTAACTTGCACAACTCAGTAGAGGGCATCAATTCGTTGCTGCATACCACTAAGATGGACAAGCTCTCTCTTCTGTGATGTTTTATCGAAACAGGGTGCCTATGATGTATTCATACAACCATACATGTAGATCAGACGATTGTAATATGACAATGGACGGTTGTGACTCCAAGCCGAATACACCCAAATGGGCCAAACCGTCCTCTGCTGACATTTTCCCCCAAACCGGCCTCCAATGAATCCAAACCGGCCTCTACATTTTACCCAAACCAGTCTCTGAAATTTTACCCTAAACATGCACCCCAGTTTTACTCAAAGGGGCCTACAAGAATTTTACGTATGGGAAAAAGAAAAACGCAAACTTTTTTAAATTACAGGATTTTATTTGGGCACCATTCGGCCCCATTCCCTATTGGAAAATGACTCTTGTTTTCCCAATTTCCAAAGATAAATTTCCAATTGCCGACCAACAATATTTCTACAAAATGAAACTGAATGAAATAATGGTTCAAACAAGACAAAAAAAGGTCCTGTTTGTGTTGTTTCAAATGAACCCCCGCTTATTTCATGATCTCATAATTATTTATCATATAAATACACATTATTTCATGATCTCATAATTATTTATCATATAAATACACATTATTTCATGATCTCATAATTATTTATCATACAAATACACATTATTTCATGATCTCATAATTATTTATCATATAAATACACATTATTTCATGATCTCGTAATTATTTGTCATATCAATACAGTTAAAACTATAAGTCCTGTCATGAAATGCGCACAAGTAGCACGTCGATGTGCACGTTAACCTACGCGTTATGACCATAGTAAGGCTATCAAATTCTGTACATATGGCCTGTTCACAAGCAATGTTTCAGCCAATGGACCTCCGGGTAACCCGGAGGTCCATTGGCAGAAACCTTCCTGTGTTTGCTATGAGTCACCAGGAGAACCTGCTGTGCTTTGGATGCCATTCGATATGGCAATTCAGGGTATTTTTTGTTTTTAAAAATTTGATTAGCAGTTTCCATCTTGGTTTCAGAAAGTGATGATAAATAGTGAATATAAGGCCAATATGAAAGAAAAATGGTTAGCATTTGGTCATTTTTGACTAGCATTTTGCGATGCGAATCCAGTCATCAAATACCCTGCAATTGCACGCAATCTCTACACATAATTAAGCCTAGATAAGCGCACAGTTCGTGACAGGACTTCTAGTTTTAACTGTACACATTATTTCATGATCTTGTCAATGATTCACATGTGCACAATGTACAGTTAAAATTAGAAGTCCTGTCACAAACTATGCGCTTATCTAGGCTTAATTGTGCATAGGAATTGCGCGCAATTGCCATATCGAATGGTACCCAAAGCATGGCAGATTCTCCTGGTTACTCATCGCAAACATCCTTACTGTGGTCATAACGCGTAGATTAACGCACAGATCGACGTGCTATTTGTGCACATTTCATGACAGGACTTCTAGTTTTAATTGTACATGCAGGAATATAATTCGGCATCAAATACTATTAGCTCTGCCATTTTCAGAGGCATATCCTAGGAAGAAGGGTGTGTGACCCCATCCATGCCACCCCAATATTATAATTTTTAAAGTCAAATTTTCACCTGGATTGGATATCAGTTCACTCATATATGTACATGCCATCAAGAAATTTATTAAAAGACTAAGTTTGATAATTGAATATCGACACACGCAGAGTACAGTTAGTTTAAACAATATTTATTCATGAGAAAATATGATACATACATATCATTATCTACAAGATGGTTGTTACACAGAATACGTAATACAATGGTATGCATTAAAGTTATGTGTCAAGAACGAGATTTGTTGGAAGGATTCAGCATTAAGCTTTTAGCTTGTATAAGCTGTCTCCTTGGGAAGACTGACGAAGTTTAAAGGTAGCTGGAGACACTAAGTAAAATATTGTTTAAACATGAGAAATAGAGAGAGTGAGGAGAGTAATAGAGAGAATAGAAGAATAAAAAGGGACAAGGACCTTAACCCCTTTCCCAACACGTGTGGAAGACGACACTTGAAGAATAATTTTTGAATAACTAGAAATGTTCAATGTCCGTCTCAAAAGCACAGCCCATGACCCCTCACCGGAACGAGCTCATCGAACTCGTTCCATTGAGGGGTCACTAGACATGTTCCTGAGACGAAAACTGAAAATATAAAGGGGGTTAAATGGTGATTTTCTTGGATAACACTGACCGTTACATTGGGTAAAGGGTTAACTAGGAAATGGGGAAACAACCTGAATTCAATGTTGGCTATCACAGAATATTCAATAGGGCAGCCTCAATGAACAAATCGGTAACGGTGGCCCATATGTGTGGCAAATAATACCATAATGTCTTTGGGCTCACTGTTACGTATTAAAACGTCCACTCACCATGATGAAGTCCTGCACAGCTCTGAAGACAAGAAAGTTTTCATTGTTATTCAAATGTTCGGATCCAAATAAAAGTGTTGAGAGCTCAAAAGTAAATGGCAATGTATTGATTGTGGAATCACGAGCATCGTCATAGATTGGGCAATGCATAAGAAAGTGCTCAGTATTTTCAAGATCCCCACACTGGCAACGTGGAGATGGTGAGAGATGGTTATCGTATAAGTGGGCGTTGATATTACTGCAATGCAGGCGTAACCTGCAATGATAAATCTGGGCAGCACGAGATTTGGCGCCATAGTAGAAAATTGGTGGTCGCAGGTTCGCACTATTTATAAACGTCTTGAAGTTTATGAGGGAACAATTTTCTCTTACTGAGGGGGGTATTCCATTCCACTGGTCGGTAACTTGCGGGATAAACGAGGACTTATATAAATTGGTGTGGCAAAAAGGAACACGGTGGTTATTTTCCGATCGCAGATTGTGGTTTTGGGTGATAGATGAGATAATTGGTGGCACCTTGTTGGAGATATATGGAGGCGTTAATTTATGATACATCTTAAAAAATTGGATAAGCTTGTGCTTTCGGCGTCTTTCTTCCAGTGAATCCCATTGAGTTTCTGTGTAGAGAAGTTCTTTTCTGCAGCTCACAGTGGCGCCAGTGACTACTCTTGCTGCAGCTACTTGTATTTTCTCCAGGTCAGCAGCTTGAGTTGCTGAGCAGTTGTCCCAGACAGAGTCAGCGTATTCTAAAAGAGGTCGGACAAATGCGAAGTATATCTTTTCAAGGACTTTCCGGTCAAGTTTAAACTTATGGGCCCTGAGCAAGTCAATACGTGTCCAGGCTTTAGCGCACATATCATTGATATGGTCGTTCCATGTACAACCTTTATTCAAAATTACACCCAGATGCTTGTGGCTACACACCTCCGAGATTTGAGTTCCGCTTAAATATATTGGTGGGTGCACTGGAACGTTACTTTTACGTGATATGATCATGGTTTCCGTTTTATGGGGGTTGAACTCAACGAGCCAAGTTTTAGCCCAATGTTCAATTGTGGCTAAATCACGGTTGAGTATGATGGCACCTTGGTCAGGATTCTCAATTATAAGATAAAGGGATGTATCATCTGCAAATAAACGTATGCTGCTAAGTAGGTTTACAGTAATATCGTTGATGTAAATCAGGAATAACAGGGGACCAAGGATAGAACCCTGTGGAACACCAGACGTTATTGGTTTCCAAGGAGATGCCTCAGAGGCTACAAGGACGCGCTGGTACCGATCAGAAAGGTATGAGTACAGTTGGTCCGAGGCTCAGTGGTAAAAGCATTGGACTTTAAACCAAAAGGTTAACAGTTTGATATTGACCAGTGGTAGCTGTCTTGTATCCTTGGGCAAGATTCTTAATCCTGATTGCACCGGTGGGGGCAGTGTGTAATAAGGCATACAGTACAAGTCAAAATAAGTTGTAGCATAACTGCAGTACATGTAAGTATATAAGTATACTGCTGCTCATGCACTCATGCTCATGCACTGATAAGATCAGAATCTGACATCATTTTCTAAAAAGCTGTCAGTGAGTGCTTTCCAGAAAATGATGCTAGCTTCTGGTCTTATCAGTGTAGGAAGAGAAAGATACATTGTTTATAGTGGTTATCCTACAACTTATTTTGACTTGCACTGTAGCATTTTCAAAGATGTGACAAGTTGCCTGTTGTAGAAAATTCAGTTCGGAAAAATACAATTATAGAAGTTTTATAGTTTTGGTCCCTGCTCTACTTCTGTTTATATACAGTACGTGGAGAGTGTATTATCACTAAATCACCGACAGAGTGGAGATTCCACCCAAGCAATAATTGCAAATTTGTTGCAAAGCATAACCAGCACAAGCAAAGTTTCAGCCAATGGACCTCTGGGCTAAACCTGGAGGTCCATTGGCTGAAACATTGCTTGTGTTTTTAGTCGATATATACAACATACGAAAGTTATAGTTTGGGTGACAACCCCACTCTGCGGGTGATTTAGTTACAATCCACTCTCCACGTACTGTATTATAGCTTATTTCGGGCATTCATTGAATTTCACTCAATTTCACTGCCATTCAGTTATGACTCCAGACATAAGAATGAGTTTTATTGAATTTTATTTGGCCTCCTGAACAAACCGAAAACCGAACTGAACCGAGGTTTTACTCCACCTGAAAAACCAAAACCAAAACCGAACAAGAAATTTAAAAACCTACAGCTCTAGTACATGTACAGTTAAAACTAGAAATCCTGTCATGAAATGCGCAGAAATAGCACGTCAATCTGCGCGTTAATCTACGCGTTATGACCATAGTAAGGCCATGAAATTCTGTACATATGGCCTGTGCACAAGCTATGTTTTAGCCAATGGACCTCCAGGTAACCTGGAGGTCCATTGGCATAAACATTGCCTGTGTTTGCTATGAGTAACCAGGAGAACCTGCCATGCTATGGATGTCATTCGATATGGAAAATGCGCGCAATTCCTACATGCAATTAAGCCTCGATAAGTGTGGAGTTCGTGGCAGGACTTCTAGTTTTAACTGTATATTCAAAAAGATTTGAGTTTGCAATATCGAATCGAATATTGACTTTCGAATTAAATTTCGAATCAAATTTTTGCAGGAGCCTATATTTGGGGCAAATTATTGGAAGAGATGTCTTGTGTTAGCTAAACTGCTTTTTGCTAGAATTTTTCATGTTTGTTTTGTCTGTAGAAAACGATGGAAGAAGCAACTGGTCCTAACAATGATGGAGGTGGTGGTGGAGGTGCATTCCAGCCAAAGGAAGATCTAGTGACTATACTACAGACACTTGGTTTCTCAAGAAATGCAGCTACAAGGGTTAGTAAAATATAGAAGACAAGCGTAAGATAATTTTGACTGTCTTGATTGCTTTGTCATACAGGAACTGTGAGTGTTAGCAGGCCATAAAATTTGAGAGGAACGATTTTATCGTTCCTCTGGCCGTTATCTAACTGAAAAACTGATAATCGAAAAGTTATTCATTTGGAATTAAAAACAGTTCGTCAAAAAGTTGTGTCTTATCACTTTATTTGATAGCACTTTTTTTAAAATGTTCTCTTCATTGCTCCAACTCCCTAAGACAGCTGATGCCCCCTGTGCTTGCCACAGATGCTTTCAAAATCTGTGAACTGTCATACAGTACAGCTATCATAGATGGGTCAAGATCCACAGGTTGTCATTTTTTCCAGGCATATAATTCAGAGATGATCTGCTATGACACCTTGCAAATTTTCCACCAATGAAGCACCGGGATTACCCCGGTGCTTCATTGGTGGAAATTTCGCTACTCTCTCCTGCCAAATAAAAGTGACATCACTATTATTAATTTTTGAAGAAAGCGAAGAGCATCATGATTATTAGGCACCATCATGATTATTAAAATAAGTTACTGTCATTAGACTATCCGATCAGCAAGTCGGCCAAAAAACACCACCACCTGAAAACAACAATTGCTTGAAGAAAATATAAAATTTCATCGATGTACACCATCCAGGCTTATCAGAATTTGATATTTGCGTATCTGTGAAAAGGTCCTGCAAAAATGTTGTGCCTAATCTCCCATTATTGTGTACCCCATCCCCTTGAGTTCCTTTGATCCAGGTCAAATTTACAGGAGAGAAACACAGGTACATGTATTGTCAAGTGACATTTGTGGGAATTTCATGCAACTGTAACTATCACTCCCGTAATTTTGGTAGGCCTGCCATCAATATTATTTGGCACCATCACTTTTATTTACTGAACCCCAAAATGTGCAGCATCACTATTATTTGGCCATCACTATTATTTGACCATCACTATTATTTGGCAGTGGAGAGTAGGTGTCATACCACATCATCTCTGAATTATGTGGGAAAAAATACACATTGTTGCTTCATTGGTGGAAATTTTGATGGATGCCATAGCGGATCATCTCTGAAGTCTGAATTTTATACATCGAAAGTGCCCACCCATAGATTTTCACCTGCCCATGATTGCTGTTCTGTAATTAGTCCTTTTTATTATATCAAGATGAATGGTAAATAGATTATCTCAAAATTCGAGATTTTATTCTCTGGAGTGCTGTAAGCAGCTGTCAGGGCTTTTAAAAGAAATGAGGGTACCGCATCAAAAGCCAACATTTTCCTTTCCCATGTTAAATATTCAGTCAAACGCAAATAATATTTTGTGTGTATAAATATGCTTAATCACAAGTTATTGAAGAGTGCCTGTGGGTAAAACAGATTTTGATGATCAAATTCAGACCACCCAAAATAATGTAGCCCTCAGCCAGCGGTGTGCAAAAATTGACAAGAGCACTCATCTCATTCATGTGGTGGTTACGCAAACTTAAATCTTTGCGAACGGATGACCGGTTATATATATAATTAGCCAAATATTGCATCTTGAATGGTAAAGTCTGAGTAACTTAACTGGTAGAGTGCTAAATTTGTTCTCAGCCCCAAGATTTGTTCACACATTTTTGTCTTGTTATAATTTGTGGGAGAGTGCATATAGGTACCCTCCCATACTCTGTAACAATTCAGCAGGCCTGGCAATCTAGAAAATCAAGGAGTGCAAATCTGTTGCCCTCCTCAGATTACTTGGCAGTGCAATTACACCTGAAATTTTCAATGCAAAAACTTGTATGCTATTTTGGTTATATTCACTTCAAGGTATTAATATTGTGACTGAAAAATTGTACTACATTCCGTTATACATGTAGTGGAAAAAATTGCCCACACATCTTCTCATTATTCAAAATGTTGCATTCAGTTCTCATGTGACTGTCTTTTACACTCAAAATGCATTGAATGGGTCATGAATTATTGAGAATCAATGCAACATTGACAAATCGTTCCCTGAATTCCAATGTGTTCTCTGTGCCTACCAGCCCTACTGGCACAGAGAATACATTGGAACTCAGGGGATGACATGATAATAGATTTTAAAGCAGTCCCAAGTAGGTCTGGCATTCCAGAAAATCAAGGGGTGCAAAAAATTGCCCTCCTCAATTTTTTCTAGGTGTGCAGTAGACATGCAGCACTCCTAAAGAATGCCAGACCTGATTCAAATCAATGGAGATGAAGTAATTTTACTTCCAAGATAATATAATGGCCATCGACAGAATATGAAGCCTAAAACTTTAGGTACTTGCAGTTCAGAATGAAGCCCAAATATTGGCTTCCAGCACCCTACCAGACCATCCAGTTAACCAACCTTTCTTGCATCTTGATAGATTTTTAGACTTTTGGCTTGAGAGGCTATAAACATTTCAATTCCACACAATATACAAATACTTGTTAATGATAAAGCAGTGGTTTCCCAAGAATTTTTACTTTGCCGAACGTTCGGTTTGCCTTCCCCAAACCATGTGTACAGTGAGTCGGTTAGAGTCATATTTGAAATTTTGCACACTGAACCAGTTAATTCAAAGTAATTATAATGTATTTATCATACCTCATGTTAGCATCATGATTTGTGTAGTTAATTCAATAATTCAGAGTAATTATGTATTTAGCTCTTAGCCTCTTTATCAAATCACACACCTTATCAAAATTTGTTTCTTTAATTATTTGTTTTTCAAATTTTTCACAAAATTTCAACAAAACTATATGTGAAGCCCTCATTGGAACAAACTCAATAAGGTCACTTGATATGGTTTTGTTAGAATTTTTATGCCCCCCCAGACCCCCCTCCCACCCCACCCCCCACCCCATACACACTTTAAAACAGCCAGGGGCATATAGAGTAGAGCAGAGTCCACGTAATTGGATACATGTATCTCTTAACTGAATAAGCCAGTTAATTGAATATAATTTCCCAACACAAAACCATTTACCATACCTCCAGTTCAAATTTGACCTGTTATTTGAATATAGGGTATAGAGTAAACTCCTGTTAATTGAGTAAAAATCTTGTAACCTATCGAGAAATTACCCTGACTTGCCACAGTTTTCCTTTGTTTATAGACCTATTTGGCCTTGGTATATCCAATACAGTCATTTAATCTGTTATATAAGTACTGTGATAAACCAGCCAAATCTACCCATCTTCTGACCAGGGTCTGTCTGCCACAGAACTCAACATGCATGCCATATGCAGTGTCGTCAAGTATCATCGAGCTAAAGTCACTGATGTATCCTCTGTCGAAAGAGAGAGCAATGATGCACTTCAAGAGAGAGAACCTTCCAAGATTCTAGAGCTGAAACAGTTAAATGATTTTCTTGGTCGATTAATCCCATGGATTAACCTAGGTTAACTGATTAATCACTTGCCCTTATAGGTGGCGAACAACTGCTGTACCGTGGATGATTTTTCAGCATTAACCTTTTGTCTGTAAAACATAGTTTATGACCCCTCATTGGAACGAGCTCATTGAGCTCGTTCCATTGAAGGGTTATAAGCTATATTTTTGAGACAAAAATTGAACATTTTTAGTAATTCAAGAATTTATTTTGCAAGTATCATCTGCCACACGCATTGGTTAAAGGGTTAAGAATGACCATTTCCAGCTTCTGATACAGTATAATGATCCTGCAAGTGAACAAGTATCCGCACATAACTTGCATGCTTTACTCTGTCTCATATAATTGATGTGAGTCAGTGTGACAATGTCTGCCTGTTTTGGAGCAAGTTTGTTCCTTTGTTAACCCATATAATAAGGTAGTTAGAAAATAACAGTTAATCGAAAAACTACTTTTTCATCGATCAAGATGTTGATCATTGGTTAATGATAATCAAAAATTACTTTTCATTGAACAAGACGTTGATCATTGATTAATCGATTAATTGGTTAACCGTTTCAGCTATACAAGATTCTGTTAAACGAATGAAAAGTTATGCTATTCAAATTGTCAAATTGTCATTGACTTCTATAATAGTGAATTCAAGTTAACACGTCCATGTCAATTGGGTGCTGAGGACATCAGAAGTTTTAAATGATAATCAGTAGCTGATTGATTATGTTTCTGGTCTCTAATCCCATTATGTTGACTGTCTCAGTAAAATATTGTTGTCTCAGATTTTAATTACTAAACAAAACTACTGTAGTTACAGTCATCTGTACACATTCAAATAAAGAATGAAAAAGAATTGTTTACTGTATCCCATGTGTGTTTTCATAGCAAGGCTACTATCTGCATGTATAAAACCAATCCAGAGATTCAACAAACAGTTAAACATTTACGTAAATGACCTTAACTTCTCTGAGGATCGTGTTCAAGTCTCCCAATTCGCAGATGATAAGGGCATCTGGGACTCTAACAATACGGCCAATCTGCTCCAAAAACCCCTGCAACGCGCTCTCGATGACCTAGAACAATGGTGTGCCAAATGGAGAATTAAGCTAAACGCCAATAAAACCCAACGAATCACCTTTACTCGCAAGAAAAATAAACATGATTTTGACCTAAAACTTATGGATAGCACCCTCCCAGAATGCAAAGAGGCGAAATTCCTGGGCATCACCATTGATCAAAAATTGTCCTTTAACAAACACACCAGCGACATGGCGAAAAAAGCCACCAAACGCATTAACTTACTGAAAATGCTTAAGGGAACTTCATGGGGAGCCAACCAGTCCACCCTACTCAGATTATACAAAGCCTTTGTGCACCCAGTACTCGAATACAGTGCAATCATACTAACTGACCTCAATCAAACTAAAATGGGAAAACTCCAGAAGGTCCAAAATCACGCACTTAGAGTTGCCCTCCGTGCCCCATGGGACACACCCATCAAAACACTCCACGACAGGGCCGATATCCCCACCATTAAAGACTGCCTAGCCACCTTGGCCGCAAAAAATCATGACCGGTTAGCCAACAGCGAACTAGTCTCCGAACTTGGAGCCATTTGCGAAAGCCGACAAAAGCCCAAAAATTGCAATCAAAACTAAGACCGCCCGAAAAACAGTCAGCGCGCATAAACAACACAGGGAACAAAGGGGAAGGGTAGGTAGGCAAGCCACTGTCAGTAAATCTACTGCGACCCCACAGTACGACATGTCCTGCTCCAGGCATGCTATAATGCGCGGAACCAAACTACCCTGCCCCCACAATCTCAGCAAATGTACATAGGGAAAGGGTAGGTAGGCCAAGCCACTGTCAAGCAAACCTACTGCGACCCACAGTACGACATGTCATGCTCCAGGCATGCTACAATGCGCGGAACCAAACTACCCTGCCCAAACTCGTGACCCTAAATAAACTCAATTTAATGTAAATATGGTCGAAACCAGCGAAGGGCATAACAGAAACACCCTCGGGTGTGGTTTATTGTCTAAACCTGTTACCCTCCCGCTACAAACTCACTATCACCCTATGAAGGTGATCTAACAGGCTGATCAGCAGCTTAACTGTGATCATAATTAAAACATAATATGCTACTTTTATCTCTAAGGAAAACTAATTCTGCCTTCTTCTTTTAAGCAGGTACACAGAAGATGCTTTTTGACCAGCACCCCAATAACCGCTACGGACAGTCCAACCATTACAGAAACGGTAACCCCCATGGTTCCTGTACATCCTCCGCTCCATCCCTAAAAGTGGTCGACCACTTCAGGGGAGTCGAGCGTTGGTCCTGCGTCCCGCCTCTGCCCCTTTTTGTAAGCGCATTGCGCATCTTTTTGTCCCAACCCAATAGGATTACAAATGCAGGCCTGCCCCCGAACCAGGGAAGTTCGGGTCTTCTTCTTCTTGGTGGTCCCCAAAAGGGGTTGTTGTTGTTTTCCTTCAAAGAGTCCAACCAAACAGAGACAGCCTGAGGCAGATTATACTTGCCAGTGATGGCCATCACTCAAAATCATCCTCGAAGTGGCAGACTATACTTGCCCGAAAATCCAGATCGACTGCACCCTCGGGGAGAGGTAGTACCTTTGTGAGAGGACCCAACCTCTCACACTGGTCCTCACCCGAGGGTTCAACCGACATCAGTCAAAGAGACCATCACGCCGCAACCGGTGACACCTGCCGAGTACCTGAACCTGTTCCTCCTTCAACACGAATAGATGTGGAATTGAATCATTTACAGCCAATGAGGCTCGAAAGGGGCTTGTTCCCCATACCGTCCCTGCGCGCCTTCGGCGCGTTAAACCATTCCATTCGGCGTCTTGTGTTTAACAAACAGTTGGTCAACCGAAGAAAAAGCACTGAGGAAGAGGAATTCAAAGACAATGTAATTTTTCTTTTTTCAGCCAATTTTCCAGTAAAATTAGGGCCTTTCATTGGGTTTTAAGTGCCAGTCCTTTAGAAAGTGTGAATTCTGTATGGTGAAAGGTTTTTTATTACACGTCTAACTGTATTTCTCACAATCACATGTGTTTTAGGAGCATGTGGTAATTTTAACCAGAAAGCTTTTTAGTTTTTAGTGCTATCTGATAAAAAGTTCCCTTCACATGCTCAAGTTCTCTTATTAGACTGGTTCTTTTAGTTTGGAGCATTCAGTGGAAAATAACCAATGAGAACGTTCAGCTATATTTATCTGTTGGAATTACCGTTTCTCATTCCAGAGTGTTTGATACACAACAATGCTAAAAACTGTTGATAGTCATCACAGATATATGATCTCTGTCAGGAAAATGAACAGTAAAACTCCACTTTAGCTTTGTTTACTGAAAACTGAGGAAAACTTAACTACTTTTCAGCAAAAATGTTCAATTGGTTTTACTATTGCATTTTGATTTTGAAACAAAAGTTCAGGACAGTTTGATTGGTCAGCCCCATCCCCAACAAAATGTCCTCCAAAAGCCTATTATTAGCCATATTCTATCAGTACTCTTTAAAACTACTTACAGTTAAAACTAGAAGTCCTGTCAAGAACTGTGCACTTATCTAGGCTTAATTGCACGTAGGAATTGCGTGCAATTGCCATATCTAATGGCATCCAAAGACTGACAGGTTCTCCTGGTTACTCATAGCAAACACAGGCAATGTTTCTGCCAATGGACCTCCGGGTTACCCGGAGGTCCATTGGCTGAATCATTGCTTGTGCACAAGCCATATGTACAGAATTTGATAGCCTTACTATGGTCATAACGCATAGATTAACATGCAGCTCGACATGCTATTTGTGCGCATTTTATGACAGGACTTCTAGTTTTAACTGTACTACATGTAAATGCAAGTTAACCCTTTACCTAACGAATCGCCCACATCCGCTCGTGTAGTATGTAAATTGTGCAGTTGAAAAAATTAAATTTTTCAAAATTTTTTGAAAAATTAAAAAAAATTATATTGAAAATAATAAATTTTGATATTGTCTGCATTGGGTAAAGTGTTACAGTTAAAACTAGAAGTCCTATCATGAACAGTGCGCTTATCTTGGCTTAATTGTGCGTAAGAATTGCGCGCAATTGCCATAACAAATGGCATCCAAAGCACGGCAGGTTCTCCTATTTCTTATAGAAAACACAGGCAATGTTTCTGCCAATGGACCTCAGGGTTACCCGGAGGTCCATTGGCTGAAATATTGCTTGTGCACAGGCCATATGTACAAAATTTGATAGCCTTACTATGGTCATAACGCGTGGATTAACAGATCAACGTGCTATTTGTGCGCATTTC
This sequence comes from Pictodentalium vernedei, assembly GCA_031216915.1. Taxonomy (NCBI): domain Eukaryota; kingdom Metazoa; phylum Mollusca; class Scaphopoda; order Dentaliida; family Dentaliidae; genus Pictodentalium; species Pictodentalium vernedei. Next base: position 403,382,175 of record CM062291.1, read on the forward strand.
ATGATAGGACTTCTAGTTTTAACTGTAAAAAAAAAATCAAAACTTAAGATTGAGAAGATAAAGGACATTGCTATTATTCAGCCAAGCTCTTCAATTATGCAACCAAGCACTTTGATAATGCAACCAAGCTCTTTGATAAAACAGCCAAGTAGAGCTGAAATGGTTAACCGATCAATCAATTTAACAATGATCAACATCTTGATCGATCCAAAAAGTAATTGTTCAGTTAACCGTTACTTTTGAACTACTGTATTGCATGAGTCAACAAAGGAACAAACTTGCTCCAAAACAGGCAAACATTGTCACACTGACTCACATCAGTTATATGAGACAGAGTAAAGCATGCAAGTTACTTGCTGACATACTTGTTTACTTGCATGATCATCATACTGTATCAGTAGCTGGAAATGGTCATTCTTAACCCTTTACCCATTGTGGGTAGCAGACGATACTTGCAAAATAAATTCATGAATTACTAAAAAATTTCAATATTTTTATACTGTACCAATGGCCCAGACTTAGCTGGTGCTAACTCTTAAATTCTAGGGCCAAACACAAATTTTACCCCCCAATCCCCAAAATTTGCATCTAAAATCGAAAATTACATGTCCTATATGGTCCTCCATACCTTTCCTCCACTGCACATGCGCAGTGTCAAGGAGGTCTCGAAATTGGCGCCAAAAGTCATTCTTTGTTTGGCCCTTCATCAGTTCACATCTGACTGATATTTGTGCTTGTAAATCTCACTTTAAATGATGCCAGACACATAAATATGAGAGAAATGGTGGATCTAAAGAGGAAATAGAAGGATGAGAGGAAAATTCAGTGGCAGGAAATAATCAGGGCTGTAACTTGAAATTTTGTATGAAATTATGTTATTTTCCCTAATTTCGAGGCATGAGCCTGTTGTTATCATTCTTGCTGTGAAAGTTCCACTGCTTGATCAGTGCTGCCTCTCTCCCTTTCCTTTATTCCCCCCTTGCTATTCTCCCATGCTTTTGGCATATTTTTTCTGTAATAATTATTACTAAAATTTCTTGGGAGTTTTGGCTTCGTAACAGAATGAATTTCTGTTCTTTTTCCCATATTGACATCCTCACCCTTAGGTGTTTAGGCGTTGTGATCTGCATCTACCATCTGATGTTCTGCAGTTTCTTCTATGGAAATCTCTGTTTTGCATCAGATAGTGTTTAAATTGGTAACTGATTTCGGGCCATTTTTATCAGTGCCTGGAGTCATGTTTCCGGTTTTTGTACAACTTCTTGTTTACATTGACAACGGTTACTGCTGATAGTGATTTCTTGTCTTTACATTAGTTTAGACATAGCAAGATACATTGATATTGTATGTAAGTGTTGCATTAATTTTTTGAAATGTTTTAAAAAATTTTGTCCACACTTAGGCTTTTTTGAGATCCATTTGGGCTTGGTGTTCCCATTGGGAACTTGGGCTCTTCTGAAAAATTTTTTCAAAAATTTTTTTTTTTTGAAAATTATTTTCTTTCAAAGATTATAATGGATTATGTTATATTATGTATCTTTATTTCAAGGGATAGTGCAACTAATATGACTGTATTTTTTATTGATAAAAAAATATTTTTTATTTTTAATGTGAGGACATCTTCCTCTAATTCTCAGGTTCAATGTATTCACACTAATTCCTGCTCTGTGTGTGTTGATTGAAATGACAACGTTGGAGGCGTGTGTCACGATATTGTGTTTGCGGGGAGGGGTCCATACCGGTCCTCTCTCCGTAGGGTCACTCTATATTATCATTTTATTTTTCAGAATTCAGAGTGATGTTTTCGTGATGTCTTCAACAAGTGAGTCTCTGTCGTTGCAGTGTTAGGGCTAGCGGCTAAGTGCTCAGGGTAATACGACAATTGCCGAAGAGGTCCCTAGTAGGATCGAAGGCATTGATCGTCCGCTAGTCCGCCCGGTGTAGCGACCATTCATCGAATGGCTCGGCAGCCAGGTTTGTCCGTTACGGTTCTAGGAAGCAGTGTGGGTGATACGAGCACTATAAACTTGGAACGTGCACACCCAGCAACGATGGATCCGAGGATAGTACGGAGGAAGCCTGTCAGTCTAGTAGCTAGCTCGTCCAGGTCTATCCGGACCGCGAGCGAGAGAGGCCCCTCTCTCTTACAACTACATTTGAGCCGCAATGTTGTTGTATGTTTGTTTGTTAGTCGGAACATACGTCCAATCCTCCTGTTCAGGACGTTCCATCACATACACAGTCCGAACTGGCTGTGTTATGGGCTTCCTCATCCTCATGTCAACACACACCACCACACCTTGGCTTGTGACCACAGAGTTTCAGGGGACGTTCGCATATTATATAAATGCAGGAATGAACGTTCCTAGAGCTCCTGCTTTGCCGACCAGGGAATATTGTCGACCAGGTTACTTCATCTGTTAGCCAAGGATATGAGGTCTTTCCTGATGGGACGTTCGCATATTATATAAATGCAGGAATGAACGTCCCTGGAGCTGCCAGTGGATATTATGTAAGTCACGGCTCCACAGGCCTCATTCAGGAATAAGAATGCGGTGATTTTCTGTGATGTCTTCAAAAAGTGTGCTTCCGTCGTCACAGTCAAATGAAGAGCTAGCGGATAAGTGCTCATGATATTACGTCAATTGCCTAAGAGGTCCCAAGTAGGATCGACGGCTTTGGCGTCCGCTAGCTCGCCCACTGTAGCATCCATTCATCGAATGGTTCGGTAATCGGGTTTGTCCGTTGCGGTCCAGGAAGGAGATTTGGGTGATGCAAGCACTATAAAATATACTACGTGCACACCCAGTGACGATGGATACGAGGAGGGTACGGAGGAAGCCTTTAAGTCCGGTTTCTAGCTCGTCCAGGTCCACCCGGGCTACGAGTGAGAGAGGTCCCTCTCTCGTACAACAACATCTGAGAACAGATGTTGTGGTACAAATGTTTCTCATTCGGAGCATACGTCCACCGCTCGGGACGCTCCGTTATATAGACAGTCCAGAGAGACTGCTCTAATGGCTTCCTCATCCTCACGGCAGCACACACGACCGCACCTTGACTACGTGACCACTGTTATCTAGCCAGTCTCGCCGACCAAGGATTTAACGGCGACCAGGTCACGCCATCCGGTAGTCAGGAATACGAGGCCTATAGACTCCGGACGTTCGCATAAGAAATATGCAGGAGCTAACGTCCAGGGAGCTTTCAGCGGCTAAGTAACGTAAGACCGCTGCTCCACAGGTCTCCGTAACAGACGTGCTATTACAAATAGCACAATTATCACAGCATCTCAGCAGATGACAGAATCTCTGTCGGATCAGGATTTATCCGACGAGACTGGGTCGGTACGCTCCGCTGAAGCATCAGGTACGGACGACTGAGAATTTCAAGTGGTCTGACAGGATGGCAAAGGGATACCGAGGAGTTGGTTTTTTCCCTTTCGGAACAACATAAAGTTGCCGTAGATATCATCCAGCATTATCTTTCAGAAGTTGTTCTGTCGGACCAAAAGGCTGCGATGCCGGATAAGAAACTGTTAGCGTCACTGGACACGGAATAATTTTATCGGTTTAGGGACATCGTCCCTGAGTTTCTGACACAGTCCAGTAATGTCACAAGAACATTTGAACTATCGTAGGACGCTATATATAAGCTTGCTACCAATGAGCAAGTCAGGTTTCTTATCGGTGAATGCTCTACATCTGCCTTTCATCAATTCAAGGAATAATTTTGAAACGGCTGGACAGGGCATACCGAGAGTTCCTCTGCGTCTAGACGATCAGGCCGAAGATCTAGAATGATCTATACCATCGTCTATGTCAATTTCAACCGCGATGTTGAAAACGACAATAATGTCTAACAGAGTTATCTTAGACGCATTATCGTACGCAGATCACCTTACTAAAGTGTTTTCATTACGCCTTGAAGGGAAAGAATTCCAGGATGTACTATCTTCCTTAAGAGTTCTTTCAAGGGCAATAGCTTATTCCACATATAACTCTGCCCTTTCAGTGGCAAACCTGGAGTTGGTTAGATGTGACGCGGCCCTAGCTACATCCACGCGCGTGGATGGTAAGGTGAAAAACTCTCTCAGAGTCGCTTCGGTCTCCGGAGAGCTTCTCTTCGACGGCAAGCTTTCAGCAATCTATGATCAGATAACTAAGAAAGCTTTGGATTCTCTGCTATTCAAATCCACTTCTAAAAAGTCGGATACAGCAGAAAAGAGTAAGACAGGCACTTCTGGGACAAGTACGCCCAAGAGAAGTTCCTATAGAGGTTCCTATGTGTCCTCTAGGTCTTATTCTAGAGACCGTCAAGGCAGCGACTCACGTGGGGGACGTTATTCTGGCTGAGATAACCGGCCAGACGTCCCTAGGTCGACAGGGCGAGGTGCGGGTCGTGGAGGACGTAGTTTCTCATTCCGCAAGCCTCGCAGGTCCAGGAGGTGATGGTATGAACCTCTATCATGTTCCGGTAGGCGGAAGATTGTCAAGTTTTATAAACAATTGGGCATCAATTACGGACGTCCCCTGGGTTCGAGGGGTAATTTCGGAAGGACTAAGAATATCCTTCAAACGAAAGCCTCCATTAACTCGAAGTCCAAAATGGACTCAGCTTCCGTGAAATCTGCAGAAAAGAGACGCTCTTCTATCAGAAGTACAGTCTCTTCTGGAGAAGAATGCGGTAGAGGTCATAGAAGACCAGGAATCACTGGGTTTCTACAGCCATCTGTTTCTGGTTCCGAAACCAGACGGCTCGTTCCATCCAGTCATAGATCTGAGCTGGATAAACAAGCTGATCGTCGCTCCGAAGTTCTATATGGAGACAATTCGTTCAGTCAGAGCGAGTATTCGGGTGAACGACTATGCTACAAGAATAGATCTCAAGGATGCGTACTTTCACGTCATGGTACATCTGACATTCAGAAAGTATCTACGCTTCGCAGTCCTAGGAGTTGTATATCAGTTCCGAGCGATCTGCTTCGGTTTGAACCTAGCACCCTGGGCTTTCACTCGAATAATGAACTCAGTAATGATACATTTCCGAGCTCATTCATCTGCGGTAACGTCGGCCTACCTGGACGACATTCTTCAGAGGTACGGCAACGAGTTAACGCTTCAGAACGATGTGCAGAATCTGCTTCTATTACTCCGACGTCTCGGTTTTATAATAAACGAAGAGAAGTCGGATCTGGTGCCGTCCAAGTCATTCACCCACTTGGGAATGAGCTTCAAGACGCACAACAATCTCGTTCGTCTGCCGTTAACCAGAGCAAAATTAATCAGTTGTTACGCTCGCTATTGTCTTCACTCAGACAAAGTTACAGCGAGAGAATTCATCAGACTGATAGGGTTGTGTGGAGCTACCGCGGATTTTATTCCAATGGGGCGGCTACGCACTTGTCCTCTTCAAATCGTTTTGACTCAAAAAGAACAGAGTTGGAGGGTGAAGATTCTTTCGCTCATTACGTACATCCTCTTGTAAATCAAGTGAAACAGATTCAGACTTGGGCAGATATTCAGTGGTTTATTCAGGGAAATAACTTCCACTGCAATTTCCGGATCCGAGTTTTACAGTTTTGACGGATGCCAGTTAAATAGGTTGGGACCCAACATTGAGCCCAATGGTTTTTAAGTGCCGGGGTCCTTGGGATCGGTGTGTAGTATTTGTATACGTCACATATCATGCAGACGTTAATATACAATTATCGGTCACTTTTAATGAATTTAAGAGTCTCATTTATCTGGACTACTTTATTTATCAGCTTTCCTTTAAAAATAATTACCATAATGGATTATACTGGAGGTTAATAGACATCAGTGATGTTATTATGCTCAAGTACAGAATGGTGTTGTGTCTTTCTCGTTTTGATGCAGAATAGAAAGATGCATGTAAAGCCTATTTCTCCTTTCTCCTTGAGGGGATAATTCTGTATATATATAGTTGAGTTATTGGATTGCTTTATGTCCTAGGCCCTCCAACCTTTTTACTATTCAGCTAAGTCTGGGTCATTGGTACAGTATAAAAATGTTAAAAAATTTATAGTAATTTATATATTTTTTATACTTACCAATGACCCAGACGGGGATGGCCCTCCCATGAGTTGGGAACTCATACCTCCCCGCTGAGTACATAACGCTTTTCCAGGCACTGCTTGTAAGTATGACTTTTGTTGCCAATTTCGAGACCTCCTTGACACTGCACATGCGCAGTGGAGGAAAGGTATGGAGGACCATATATGACATGTCATTTTCGGTTTTAGATGCAAATTTTGGGGATTGGGGGTAAAATTTGTGTTTGGCTCTAGAATTTAAGAGTTAGCACCTGCTAAGTCTGGGTCATTGGTAAGTATAAAAAATATATAAATTACTATAAATTTTTTAACTTTTGTCTCAGAAACATAGCTTATGACCCCCCTCATTGGAACGGGCTCATTCCAATGAGGTGTCATAAGCTACGTTTTTGAGACCAAAATTGAAAACAATAAATTTAAATGGATATTTTTGTATACAGGCCAAGTCGGTTTTGTTTGTTACGTTGGGTAAAGGGTTCATACTGTAAATCATCAACAGTATGGCAATTATTCAGATATCTATTTGGATAAGTGATTAATCAGTTAACCAAGATTAATCCATGTGATTAGTCAATCAAGAAACCCCCTTAACCCTTTACCCAACGCAGACGATATAAAAATTTATTATTTTAAATATCATTTTTTAACTTTTTTCAAAACATTTGAACAAAACCATATCATGTGACCCCCCTTTGGAACGAGCTCGATGAGCTCGTTCCAAAGAGGGGTCACATGATATGGTTTTGTTGAAATTTTTCGAAAAATAATATTTTTTTCATCTGTTGAATTTGCATATTACGTGGGCGGATGCAGGCGATTCGTTGGGTAAAGGGTTAACTGTTTCAGCTCTACAGCCAAGCACCAAATAAGTATCGCAAGCATGAAAATCACACTACAGTCTGAGGTGCTCCTTTTACTGAAGGCATATACAAGGCACCATAATATGTTCCAAATCTCTCTATTGTAAAACTCGAAGTGCCCATTACAGCTATATCAGTATTTGAGACAGTTATTATTTATTGTCCCCCAGAAAAAAGAAAATTTTTATACTGTACCAATGACCCAGACTTAGCTGGTGCTAACTCCACAAAAACCAGGGCCAAACACAAATTTTGCCCCCCAATCCCCCAAATTTGCATCCAAAACAAAAAGAAATCATGTCCTAAAGGACCTCCATAGTACGACTCTACTGCGCATGCGCAGTGACACAGTCGTCCCGAAATTGGCGCCAAATATCATTCTCTGTTTGGCCCTTCATCAGTCAACATCTCACTGATCTTTGTGCTTGTAAATCTCAGTTTAAAGGATGCCAGACACGTAATTCTTGGAGAAAATGTGATTCTAAGGAGGATAGAAGGAGGAGAGGAAAAAAGAAGTGGCAAAAAATAATCAGGGCTGTACTTAAAATTTTTTGTTAAAATTATGTTAAGTTGCCTATTTTCGAGGCAAACGCCTCTTGTTGTCATTCTTGCTAATTGTTGCACTGCTTATTCAGTGTTTCCTCTCCCCTAACCTTCTAAAGTCCCCCCTTGCAATTCTCCCATGCTTTTGGCATATTTTTGAGAAGTTTCATTTCTAAAAATTCCCTGGGAGAGTTGCTTGGTTACAGAATGTTTTCTGTTATTTTCCCCATAGTTACGTTTTCACCCATGGGTGTATAACGTTTGTGTTCTGCATCTTCCATCTGATGTTCTGCAGATTCTCCCCTGGGAGTCTCTGTTTTGCATCAGATAGAGTGTAATTGAGGACTGATTCCGGGCCAGTTTTTTCAGTGCCTGGAGTCATGTTTTCTTCTGTGTTTACACTGTTTGTTTTCATTGGCAACAGCCTTTTTTGAGGGGGGCTGTTTGCCTTTGAGGTAGTTTATCTCATTATAAGATACATTTATATTATCCGAAAGTGTCTCATTAATTATTTTATATAATTTTAAAATTTTTGACCACACTTTGCCATCGGATCCATCGGGGCTCAACGTTACTTTTCAGCAACTTGGGCTTCTCTGAAAAAATATTTTTTCAAAATTATTTTGTTTTGCAATTGTTTTTTCATTTATTAATGAATCATGTTATTATGTATCTTTGTGTCAGGGGTTTTTGCGAGTAACTAGGACTTATTGTTGTTCTTTCACAATGAAGGGAACTTGTTCAAATTGTAATAGGAAGAAATCTTCCTCTGACTTTCATGATTATTGCATAAATTGTAGTCAGTGTTCTCGCATTAATCCCTGTCCTGTATGTGAACATTGGGATGAGAAACATTGGAAACGTGTGTCACGATATGTTGTTTCTGGAGAAAGAGCGATGCCGGCTCTTTCTCCACAAGGTCACTCTACTCTCTCAGTTTCTATTTCAGAGGAACCAGAACAGGGTGATGTTTCCATGTTATCTTCTTCAAGTGTGCGTCCGTCGTCACAATTAAATACAGAGCTAGCGGCAAAAGTGCTCATGGAGATTAGACAAATGTCGTCCGCTAGCTCGCCCGGTGTAGCGTCCATTCACCGAATGGTTCGGCAGCCGGGTTCGTCCGATGCGGTCCAAGAGGAAATTTTGGGTGATGCGAGCACTATAAAAATAATAGATGCACACCCAGTGACGGCGGATAGTGAACGAGAACGGAGGAAGCCTTTTAGTCCGGTTCCTAGCTCGTCCAGGTCCAGCCGGGCCGCGAGCGAGAGAGGCCCCTCTCTCGTACAACAACATCTGGGACCAGATGTTGTGGTACAAAATGTGTCTTTAGCGGAGCATACGTCCGTCGCTCGGGACGCTCCGTTGTATAAGCAGTCCGCAGAGACTGTTAAGGCTTCCTCTTCTCGCCGGCGCACACGACCGCACCTTGGCTGCGTGACCTCCGATATCTTGCCAGCTTCGCCGATGAAGGATTATTCGGCGACCAGGTCACACCATCCGGCAGCCAGGGATTCGAGACCGATGGACTCCGGACGTTCGCATAGGAAAAGTATGCGGGAGCCATCTGATGCGGAGCTGCCCTCGGCAAAGCAGCGAAAGACCGCTCCTCCGCAGGTCTCGACGTCGGACATTCTAGTGCAGATAGCACAGCTTATCGCAGCATCCCAGCAGCCGACAGAGACGGTGTCGGATCGAGAATTATCCGACGGCGCTGGGTCGGTACGCTCCGCCGAAGCATCGGGGGCGGACGACCGGGAACATCGGGAGGTCCGACCGGATGGTGAAAGGGATACGGATGAATTGGAGCTATCCCTTTCGGAACAACACAAAGCTGCCGTAGACTTCATCCGGCACTTTCTTCCTCAAGTTGTTCCGTCGGGCCAGACTGCTGCGCTTCCGGACAGGAGAATTATAGCGTCATTGGACTCTGATTTTTTCGAGCGGTTCAGGGACATCGCTCCCGAGTTTCCGTCGCAGTCCAATAATGTTGCAAGAACATTTGAATTATTGAACGACGCTATTTTTAAACTTGCTTCCAGGACAGGGAAAGCAGGCTTCTTGTCCGCAAATACTCTCAACCTGCCTTTCATTAATGCAAGGAATAAATTCGACACGGCAGGTCAGGGTATACCGAGAGTTCCTCTGCGTATGGACGACGAGGCGGAAGACTTAGAGCTATCATTACCGTCGTCAGCTTCTATTCCAACCGCAGTGTTGGAAACAGCTATTGCGTCTAACAGAGCCAATTTAGATGCCTTATCTTACGCAGATCACCTTACGAAGGCGTTATCACTGCGTCTTCAAGGGGAAGAGTTTCAGGATATACAATCCTCCTTAAGACTTCTTTCAAGGGCAGTAGCTTATTCCACGTGTAACTCCGCCCTTTCAGTGGCAAATCTGGAGTTGGTTAGACGTGACGCAGCCCTGTCTACATCCACACTAGTGGATTCTAAGGTGAAGAACTCTCTTAGAGTCGCTTCGGTCTCAGGAGATCTTCTCTTTGACGGCAAGCTTTCCGCTATTTATGATAATATTAAAAAGAAAGCTAGTGATTCTCTGTTGTTTAGATCCGCTCCTAAAAGGTCGGATTCAGCAGACACGAATAAGGCGGGCACTTCTGGGTCTTATCCGCCCAAGAGAGGTTCCTATAGAGGTTCCGGTGCGTCCTCTAGCTCTTATTCGAGAGACCGTCAGGATAGCGACTCTCGTTCGGGACGTCCTTCAGGCCGGGACAATCGGTCGGACGCCCCGAGGTCGACGAGGCGAGGTGCGGGTCGTGGAAGACGTGGTTTCTCCTACCGCAGGCCTCGCAGATCCAGGAGGTGATGGCTCAAACCTCTATCGCGTTCCGGTTGGCGGAAGGTTGTCGAGTTTTTCTCAAGAGTGGGCGTCGATTACGGACGACCCGTGGGTGAGAGGAGTGACTTCGGAAGGTCTAAAGATATCCTTCAAACGAAAGCCTCCATTAACTCGAAGTCCAAAGTGGACTCATCTTCCGTCAAACCCTCAGAAAAGAGACGCTCTGCTATCAGAGGTGCAGTCTCTTTTAATGAAGAACGCGGTAGAGGTCGTAGAAAACCAGGAATCGCTGGGATTCTACAGCCATCTGTTTCTGGTTCCGAAACCAGACGGCTCGTTCCGTCCAGTCATAGATTTGAGCTGGATAAACAAGCTGATCATCGCTCCGAAGTTTTATATGGAGACGATTCGATCGGTCAGAGCGAGTATTCGGGTGAACGATTATGCAACGAGCATAGATCTCAAAGATGCGTACTTTCACGTCATGGTACATCCGACATTCCGAAAGTATCTACGCTTCGCAGTCCTAGGAGTGGTGTATCAGTTCCGGGCCATGTGCTTCGGATTGAATCTAGCACCCTGGGCTTTCACTCGGGTAATGAACTCGGTAATGATCTACTTCCGAGCTCATTCGTCTGCGGTAACGTCGGCCTACCTGGACGACATTCTTCAGAGGTACGGCAACGAGTTAACGCTTCAGAACGATGTTCAGAATCTTCTTCTATTGCTCCGACGTCTCGGTTTCATAGTAAACGAGGAGAAGTCGGATCTGGTGCCGTCCAAGTCATTCACTCATCTGGGAATGAGCTTCGAGACGCACAACAATCTCGTTCGTCTGCCGTTAACCAGAGCGAAATTAGTCAGTTGTTACGCTCGCTATTGTCTAAATACAGACAAAGTCACAGCGAGAGAATTTATGAGACTGATAGGTCTGTGCGGAGCCGCTGCGGATCTCATTCCGATGGGACGGCTACGCACACGGCCTCTTCAAATTTTCTTGACTCAGAATTGGAGTGTGAAAATTCATTCGCTCGATGTAGACGTTCTCTTGTCAGATCAAGTGAAACAAGAGATTCAGACTTGGGCAAACATTCAGTGGTTAACTCAAGGAGTTCCGCTGCAGTTGCCGGATCCGAGTTTTACCATTATGACGGATGCCAGTCAAACAGGTTGGGGTGCATCATTAATCCCAACGGATTCGAGATGCCAGGGTCTTTGGGATCCGCAATTCCTGTGCAAGCACATAAACATCAAGGAAATGATGTCAATTTGGCTTGCGTTACGTCACTGGATGGACATTATTCACGATGCTCATGTCCAAATCCTATCCGACAATACGACAGTAGTGGCGTATATACGGAATCAGGGAGGCACTCATTCAGTTCCGTTGTTCAATCTAACGGAAAGAATCCTTCTGTTTGCGTTGGAACATCACGTTCTTCTTTCGGTCCGTCACATACCGGGTCGTCTGAATGTGCTAGCAGACTCCCTTTCTCGAAAGGGTCGCTTGTTGCCGTCGGAGTGGACTCTCAACAAACAAGTATTCAATCAGATTTGCTACCAATGGGAACGGCCAATGATAGACTTATTTGCGACACATCTCAACAATCAGTTGCAGACGTATGTGTCCCCGTGTCCGGATCCAAGAGCATTTGCTGTAGACGCTCTATCGATCCCTTGGGACGGAATGATAGGATATGCGTATCCTCCAGCGCCGTTAATTCAACAAGTATTGCTAAAGATAAAACAATCTCAATGCAAGATTCTGTTGGTAGCATCTCTGTCACCACAGAGACCGTGGATAAATCTACTCAGGTGTCTGTTGTGGGACCTACCGCGGAAGCTCCCTCCACGAGAGGATCTTCTTTGGCAGGGGAAATCGCGCCAACTGCATCACAACCCGCAAGGTCTCAACCTTCACGTTTTTCCGTTGTGCGGTCCTTCTTGCATGGCAAGCACTTTACAGGACGAGCAGTGGACGCGATTTCTAACTGTAGGAGGACCTCCTCTTCGCTAAACTATGCGGCTAAGTGGAAGGTTTTCCGTCATTGGTGTAGGGATCATTCTGTTGATATATTTGATCCCTCTATACCAGACATTGCTAACTTTCTAGTATACTTGTTTGACGAAATCAAACTGCAACCGGTTACTATAAAGGGTTATAGATCTATGTTATCTGATACCTATGCACATCATGATAGTTTACAAATTGGATCTAATGTCTCTTTATCGAAATTGGTTAGAAACTTTTCGATAAATAGACCCAGAACTCTTAGATTAATTCCTAAGTGGAATTTAGCTTGGGTTCTCCTTAAATTGAAGGAAAAGCCATTTGAACCTCTTGGGACAGTAGATTTCAAATTCTTATCTTATAAGACAGCTTTTCTCTTAGCTTTCTCTTCTGCCAGAAGAGTCAGTGAGCTTCATGCACTATCGGTGGATGATTCTCATTATCGTAGTGTTGGGAACACTATCACCTTCACTACTAACGTCGGTTTTTTAGCTAAGAATCAGGCTCCTAATAAATATCCGGAACCTATTGTTATTAAGGCTCTTCCGTCTTCAGACGGGCGTAGGCCTTTACTCTGTCCTGTTAGAGCACTACGTATCTATAAACAGAGATCTCAGTTCATCAGAAAGGGACGGAAACGTTTCTTTCTGTCTTTGATGCCTAATAGAAAGGACATTTCAGTCCATTCTATTGCTAGATGGATTCAGTTAACTATCCGTACTGCGTATGAAGATTTATCTTCTTCTCAGCAGTCTGTGCTTAAGATTTCTGCTCATGAAGTAAGAGCTCTTTCTACTTCCTGGGCTTATGCTAATAGTGTTGCTATTACAGATTTAATGAAGGCTGCTTATTGGTCTCAGCCATCCACATTTACTAATTTTTATCTCAGAAATATTGAGTCCATTTCTGGAGACCTGCATTGTTTAGGTCCGTTATCTGTTGCTCAGAATGTCGTCCACTAAACAGTTGCAACTATAGTTATGCAGGCTTTCTGTTCCGGCAGTGACTCCGTCCGGCTGCCCTCTTCGCTCTGGGCTATTTGACCCAGGGCAAGGGGAAGGGGGGGGGCGGGTGTTCCCTTAGGTCACCTGCTTTATAGTGAAAAGCAAGGGAATGCCTCCTCCAAGACAGTATTTCTGAGTCGCTTCCGGGATGGTTTTAAAGTGTAATATTAATGTTTAATTTCATTCATGTCTTATTTTTAAAGTGTAGCTCGGTGTGAAGCATTTGTATATGTCAAGTGTCAAACGGGCTTTAATATACAATACTCGGACACTTTTAAATGATTATAAAGAGTCTCAATTCTCTGGACTACTTTATTTATTGGCTTGTTTTAAAAATAATTAGTATAAAGGTTATACTGGATGTTAATAGAGAACATGAATGTTATTGTGCTCAATTATTAAGGGTAGTGTATCTTTCTAATTTAAATATTAAATAAGAAAGATACATGTAAAGCCTAATACTCCTTTTCTCCTTAAGGGGTTACCTCTTTATTTTATAATTGAGCTTATTGGATTTTCCTCTATGTCCTAGGCCCTCCAGCCTGTTTACTATTCAGCTAAGTCTGGGTCATTGGTACAGTATAAAAATGTTAAAAAATTTATAGTAATTTATATATTTTTTATACTTACCAATGACCCAGACGGGGATGGCCCTCCCTGAGTTGGGAACTCTTGCCTCCCCGCTGAGTACATAGCGCTGACCAGGCACTGCCAGTAAGAATGATATTTGGCGCCAATTTCGGGACGACTGCGTCACTGCGCATGCGCAGTAGAGTCGTACTATGGAGGTCCTTTAGGACATGATTTCTTTTTGTTTTGGATGCAAATTTTGGGGATTGGGGGGCAAAATTTGTGTTTGGCCCTGGTTTTTGTGGAGTTAGCACCAGCTAAGTCTGGGTCATTGGTAAGTATAAAAAATATATAAATTACTATAAATTTTTTAACTTTTCAGGGGTCTATTAAAATAGCAAGTGCATGCATCTGTGCGTCCGTCCATCCCACTTTGCTTTCCTGATGATAACTTTAGTTACAGTTGGCGAAATCAAATGAAATTTGATATGTAGGCGAGCAACTGTTAGCTCCCTAACATACTAATCAAAATAAAAATACAGGACAAGTTCGAATCAGGGTGCGGTCTGCCAACGTTTGCCACAGTTATGCCCCTTTTTTTACTTCAAAAATTCATTTTTGTGGGCTTCCCGATGATAACTTAAGTCTAAAGTGATAGTTGGCCAAATCAAATGAAATTTGGCATGTAGGTGTATTAAGGTAAAATACAGGTCAGGTTTGAATCGGGGTGCGGTTTGACAATTTTTGTCGCAGTTATGCCCCTTTTTCAACTTCAAAAATTCTTTTTTTGGGGTTTCCTTATGATTTATTTATTTATTTATTGGTGTTTTAAGGCCACATATTTATGCACAATGGCTAATCATGACCATGACAGTTTTACGGGTGGAGGAAGCTGGAGTACCCGGAGAGAACCACCGAGCAACGGCGAGCAACTGTCAGCTCCCTAACATACTAACTCCACATAAGCAGGGTTAGCATTGGTTGAAGACAAGTGCACCATCGACATGCAGTACGCCTCAGTACACAATGCCACCGTGCCCCCACGCAGGCAATGGAGATGAAGTGTCTTGCCCAAGGACACAACGCGGTTTCCGCAGGTGGGATTCGAACCGAGGACCTCTCAGCTTGCAGTCTGCACCTCTACCTTCTGAGCCACCGCGCTCCCTTTCCTTATGATAACTTCAGTTATAGTCGGCCAGATCAAATGAAAATTAGTATGTAGGTAGGTGTATCAACATATAATACAGGTCAAGTTCGAATAAGGGTGTGGTCCGACAAGTTTTGCCTGTGCTATGCCCCTTTTTCGACTTAGAAAATTCTTCTTTTTTGTTTCCTGATGATAAATTTAATTGCTGTTGACCGATTCAAATAAATTTGGTATATAGGTTTATCAACATAACATACAGGTCAAGTTCAAATCAGGGTTTGGTCCGACATTTTTTTTGCCAGAGTTATACCCCTTTTTCGACTTCGAAAAATTCAGTTTTTTCAAATCTCGAATTGCACACTTTTTTGGGGGGACGTGTGGCCGGGTGGCCTTTTATTTATTTATTGGTATTTAAGGTCACATTTTTCTGCACAATAGCTAATCATGACCACAACAGTTTTGCAGGTGGAAGAAGTCAGAGTACCCAGAGAGAGCCACCAAGCAGTGGCAAGCAACTGTCAGCTCCCCAACATACTATCGCCACACAAACAGGGTTAGCACTGGTTGAAGACAGGTGCACCATCAATGTGCAGTATGCCGTAGTACACAACGTCAGCGTGCCCTCACTTATGCAATAGGGGTGAAGGATCTTGCCCAAGGACACAATGTGGTTGTCGCAGGTGGGATTTGAACCGAGGACCTCTCGGCTTGCAGCCTGCACATCTACCTACTGAGTCACTGTGCCCCCTATTAAGATAGTTAAGGGCTTTGATAAAGTAGCCAAATGATTTGATAAAGCAGCCAAACTGTTCAATATTTTTACAGTGGTCATGTGCTTCAGTAAAGCAATTGAGCACTTCGATTAAGCAGCCAAGTGTTCAATAAAATAGCCAAGTGTTATGATAAAGCAGTCAATCACCAAACAACTATTATTTTGTATCACGAGCTTCGAGCATCGAGACATCACTGCATTCTGAACCGCTTTATATGCTCATGACTTATACAATTCACCAAGTTATGGACTGAATCTATCTGTTAGAAAGAACAATTGCCCATTACAACTATATCAACATTTATTTGGTTCTACAAGCAAGGTGCTTGTGTTGGGTAAAATCGGCGGTGCTCTTTACTGATTGCAAGCAAACTAACACAACAGTCAAGTGATACATAGAGCATACAGAGTGTTACTCAGAGAATAAAATCTTGAATTCGAAGACAACCTATTTACTGTTTATCTGGATATAATAAAGAGGACCGACTACAGTACAGCCATCGTGTACAGGTCAAAATCTATGGTTGGCCATTTTTCCATGCATATAATTCAGAGATGGGAAAAGTTTCCAATGCAGGAAATAATGTATAATATTTATTTTGTGGTGACCTATAATTTGTTCGTGGATTCCGCCATTGTGGTAACCTTAGCTTAACCTGAATGATCGTTCGCAGCTTATTTCAAGGTTTGATTAAATCATTTCCTGCCGTGTTTGCAGGTATGAATTCAACAACTCAATCTCGGAAGTTTCAACTGCTGTTTTCTCAGAAATAAAAAAATGGACATTCGACATTACAATTCTCATGCGACAATTTGTTGAAGTCAGGTGTAGTGGTAGTGTGGTGTACACCTTGGAACACCATGTCATCTTTCTCTCACTGGGAAGTTGGGATTGTGTGTCTTGCCCAAGGACACAACACAGGTGATGCGGATGATGAGTCGAGATCAAAATGTTGATCTTCTGGTCTACAATCTGATGTGCTTATTGTGCTAACCAATGTGCCCCATGCTCCCTGCCCTAATTGTTGAGTACATATATGTAATTACATGTATGCCCCTACTTCAGAGAAGTTGGGGCTATATTGTTGACGGCCTGTTCGTCCGTCCATCCGTCTGTCCATCTGAACTTGTGTGCACAACTCCTCCTACATTGAACCGATTTTGATGAAACTTCTTAAACATTATGACTAGCTAGTGGGCATGTACATATTCTAAAATTTTTCATCTGCAACAATTTTAACCAGGTTATCTCCTCTGAACTTAGATTTACTATGGATTTTCAAATGAGATTCTTGTGTGCACAACTCCTCCTACATGAGCTTGTTCCAATGAGGGGTCATAACCTATGTTTTTGAGACAAAAAATGATAAAATAATGAAAATTAATTGGCGATTTTTTAAAATAGCTCTGGCTGGTTTTGGCCATTACGTTGGGTAAAGTCCCCATACAGTCATCAGGGCCCTGCAAATTGCACATTTTTGATACAAATCAAATGTCTAATTGAATCCCTTTTATAATCAAGCCAGAAAATAAACTGACTGTCATCTGCCAAATGAGGTCCCCAGAGGGTGAATTTAGTGATGATACCCTGCATAGCAGGGTAGTATCACTAAATTTACCCTCTGTGAACCTCAATCTGAATCAGGTTCTCAAAACTAAACAAAAAGACGTACCCAGAGGATAAATTGGCCCACTGTATGGGATAGTATCAACAAATTCACCCTCAGCTGACCTCATTCTACAAATGTCAGTCTGCATATTTTCAGGCCTGTTTATAATTCAAAATCAAATGGAACCTTGAATCAAATCAGTGACGTTTTGATGTTGACGAAGATTGGGGTGCTGTGAACCTGATTTGTTCCAACTATGATGGCTGATGTCCCGACTGATAAAATAATCCAACTACTTATCAAGGCATGTTTTTGTAAAAGGAACGAAGTCCTGAATGCCAGAGTCGATTATTTCTCAATATATACAATGCGGCTTCGAGGTGTAATCTATCACAAAGGAGAAGCGGCAGATTTACTACATTTTAAACGTGGAATGCCGATCACTATCAATATTTCGGATAACCGGTTGACGGTTTTTCTAATCGGTTAGGTAGCCAACTGGTTTCAAACTGATTATCCATTTCAGTACTAGATTCGAGAGGAAATGAATCGGGCAGGCGATTTTGAATTGAACTGAATATCAACTTTAGATTTGAAAGGAAATCCAATTTCAAAGCTTCACCCTAACAGCCACGAACAGTCCTTTTTTAATTGCTCTAAAAAGTTCTCCCAAATAATCTGAGGACTTAAGAGTTAAAATAGTTGTTCTTGGCCAAACTAGTGATTGGAAATGAAAAATGGCTGCATACACCCCACCACCGAGAGCATGACACTTCATCGAAAAGTATTTCATTATTTATTTATTAAGGTTTAACAACACTTTAACAGACAAGGTCATATCATGACGTTGACATTTTTATGGATTGAGGAAGCTGGAGAGAACCACGAGCAACGACGAGCCGCTGCCAGCTCCCCAGCATCATAACTCTGCACTGCAGCACAAGCAGGGTTAGAATGGTTGATGTGCAGTACGCCTTAGTACATGAGTCATCGTGCCCCCATGTGGTCAGTTGGGGTTAAGTGCCTTTCCCAAGGACATGATGCAGGAGTCCCAATCAATCGCTCAGACGATCACCTATCCAAGGGCTAACCGGGCTAGACGTTGCTTAACTTCGGTGATCTGACGAGAACTGGTTACCACAACGCCACCGTGACCCCCAGGCATTGGGTTGAAATGACAGTTGGTTGAAAACGACACTTGGTCGAATGTACAGTTGGTCAAATCAACACTTGGTCGAAAGGACACTTTGTCGAATGTAGATTTGGTCAAATTTTCAGTTCAAAAAATTAGGCCATTTCGTCAAAATTAAAATTTCAACTTTTTTTTTTACTTTTTCAACTTTTTTCTCTTTATTTTTTTTAATTTTTTTTTCTTCAAGTAGTATAAAGGTATAGAGACTGGGCTGTATTTTTTTTCTTGATATGGAGTTGCCCGGGAATTTGGCTCATTCTGTTCTTAGTTCCATATACATAAAAGTTTGATTTTATAATAAAACAAAATGCTTTGACAGTGTCTGTCATCAACCTGTATATATGTGTTACAAAACAAACTATTATGTTTGTTTGTTTGGGTTTTTTTTGTTCATTATTATATACTGCTTATGCTAGTTTTGAAAAAAGTACAAAATAAAAAAAAATCTTTAAAGTTGCTTTTAATTGTTAGAGCCCCAAAACACAAATGATGTCGCCATGTAAAGACTGAACATTGTTTACGCCCCCCCCTCAAAAAAAAAGAAGTTAACCCGAATAAAAATTTTTTGAAAATTTGATGAATGTTTGACGAAAATTGTATTCAACCAAATGACCATTCGACCATATGTCCATTTGATCAAATGTTTGTTCAACCAAATGATCATTCGACAAAGTGTCTATTTGATGAAGTATCTTTCCATGAAGTGTCGTGTAGACCCACAACCAGTACACCACACACTACTGTAGGCAGAAGCCTGCTAATTAGAATGAACTCTCTGACCTTGTTCAAACAAGGATCATAAAACATTGTGTGGGGAAACTAAATAATTAATGAAACATGAGTAGTGATTTTTTTGTGAATAATTCCAGTCCGCTTATATATGGCCATTACAAACAGAAGAGTAATTTTTTTTGCATGTACTTAACTGCCATGTTTATGGTATTTTCAGGCATTGTACTACACAGGAAATTCTAATGCAGACTTAGCTGCTTCTTGGTTATTAGAAAATCAAGACCATGAGGGTATTAATGCACCACTGAATGTAAGTATTATGTTGTGATATGACATTAAAATTGTTGACAGGCCTGGAAATATAAAACTTAAATTGTAACCCATTAGAAAGTTACGATATACAGTACAGTCGCCATAGGCTGGTAACTTTCCACGAGTGGACAATACAGTAAAACTTGTCTTGAGAGACCACTGTGACCTGGTACCAACTTGTATTTTTATGCCATAATGGACCTGTCTTGAGAGACTGCCCCTTTGAAGACTGAAACCATGACAAAAGCTTTTTACCTGTTCTGGAATTGGAAAATCCATTGTGGTTATACTAACATGATTAAAAGCTCTTAATTGGGTGTCATTTGCTAACTCATTCAAGATTGAGATGTTCTTATAAGACCCTTGTGAAAAGATTAGGATTATTGCTGAATAAACAATTTCATACATACCTGAAATGTGACAGATAGGAATAAAAATAAATTTGTGTTGAAAATCTTTTTGTAACAAATTGAAATGGACTGTTATAAAAATTATAAAAATAAATTAGTGTTGAAAATCTTCAATGAAGATTTTCAACACTAATTTATTTTTATAATTTTTATAACAGTCCATTTGAATTTGTTACAAAAACAGCATAAAAAAGAACAACTACAAAGTAATTACAAAAATCTGTTCTTCTCCATTTCTGAATTTTGTGGTTGGTTATTTACTGACTTGAGAAAACCTGAAACCTGTTATGAGAGACCACCTGTCTTGAGAGACCACCTGTCTTGAGAGACCACTTTTGTGTGGCCAAAGGGTGGTCTTTCAAGACAGGTTCTACTGTATTTCCACAGACACAATAATATTAGATTCCAAACACCAACTATCGGAATAATCATAATTATTGGAATAATCATCAAAAAATTAATTAATGAAGCACTGGGTAGTACCTGGTGCTTCATTAATTAAAATTTTGGTGATGAACATTTTTAGTCCCCCACGGTTTCACTGTGAAGGGGACTTATGGATTGCACTCCAGCCGTCTGTCTGTCTGTGTTTCCATCCATCTGTCTGTCTATCTGTTCCTCTTACCTGTTATCACCTGTATCTACAAGATGGTTGAATGTTGGCATTTCATATTTTCAATATTAATCCGACATTATGGAAAGATAATTCACGTCAATTTTTTTTTGAAAAAAAATTCAAGATGGCCAACTGGCGGGTATTTTTGTTGGAATTTGGGTGTAATTAGTTTTCTGCCTACAACTTCTAAATGATCTTTCCGATTTCAATCATTTTTGGTATGGAGATGAAGCAGCATAAGATAAATAACACATCATACAGGGTTTTTTCTCGTACATAAATTATGAAAATTAGACGTACTTAAGCTTTTTTTTTTTCAGCCAATTTTGTATATATTATGTTGGTGTGTCCTGTTACAACCTGTATCTCAGAGACTCTTTGACACTTTTGTTTCAAATTTTCAGCACTGATCAGACATTATGTAAAATTGATGCTGGTCAATTTTTTTTTAAAAAAAATTCAAGATGGCCGGTGACCAGCCATATTTTTATACTGTACCAATGACCCAGACATAGCTGGTGCTAACTCTTAAAATATAGGGCCAAACACAAATTTTGCGCCCCAATCCCCAAAATTTGCATCTAAAACCAAAGAAAACATGTCCTGAAAGGCCCTCCACACTTCGCCTCTACTGCGCATGCACAGTGTCAAGGACGTTCCGAAATTGGCGCCATTAATCATTCTAAGTTTGGCCCTTCATCAGTTAACATCTGACTGATCTTTGTGCTTGTAAATCTCAGTTTAAATGATGCCAGACACATAAATATTAGTGAAATGGTGATTCTAAGGAGGATAGAGAAGGAGGAGAGGAAAAAATGTGTGACAGAATATTATCAGGGCTGTAACTTAAAATTTTTTAATGAAATTATGTTAAGTTACCTTTTTTCGAGGCAGCAGCCATTTTGTTGTCATTCTGATTAATTAGTTACACTGTTTTTTAAATGTTTTCCTCTCTCCCTGTCCTTTAAGTCCCCCCTTGCTATTCTCCCATGCTTTTGGCATAGTTTTTGTAATTATTATTACTAAATTTTCTTGGGAGTTTTAGCTGAATAACAGAATGAATTCTGTTTCTTTTCCCCATGTTTACGTCTTCACCTACGGGTGGTTAGGCGTTGTGTTCTGCATCTTCCATCTGATGTTCTGCAGTTTCTTCCCTGGAAGTCTCTGTTTTGCATCAGATAGTGTATTTTTGGTAACTGATTTCGGGCCTGGGTGCCTGGAGTCTTAGTTTAGTGTTTTTACACTCATTGTTTACATTTTCAACAGCCCTCTGTGTGAGGGGGGGGATTTCTGGAAAATAATATCTTGATGTTATTTTAATCATAACTAGATACATTATTATTGTTTGTAAGTGTTGAATAAATTGTTTAAAATATTTTTAAAATTTTTGTCCACACTTAGGCTTGGGATCCATTGGGGCTCAACGTTACTTTTCAGAAACTTGGGCTGTTCTGAAAAAATATTTTTTCAAAATTTTTTGATTTCAATTATTTTTTCTATATTAATGGATCATATTATTATTATGTATTTTGATTGCCAGGGGTTAGTGCGAGTACCAGGACTTGTTTTCTTTTCACATTGAAAGGATGATGGGTGATGTATCTTTGATGTCTTCCAACAGTGTGCCTCCGTCATCACAATTAATGAAGGGCTAGCGGAAAAGTGCTCATGTAAATACGCCAATAGCCTAAGAGGACCCTAGTAGGTTCGACAGCCTTTGACGTCCGCTAGCTCGCTCGGTGTAGCGTCCATTCACCGAATGGTTCGGCAGCCGGGTTCGTCCGTTGTGGTCTAGGAGGAATTTTGGGGTGATGCGAGCACTATAATCAACCTAATGCACACCCAGTGACGGCGGATCGGAGGGAGAACGGAGGAAGCCTTTTAGTCCGGTTCATAGCTCGTTCCGGTCCATCCGGACGGCAAGCGAGAGAGGCCCCTCTCTCGTTCACAACATCTGGCCCCAGATGTTGTGGTACAAAATGTTTCGCATTCGGAGCATACGTCCGTCGCTCGGGACGCTCCGACATATAGTCAGTCCGGAGTAGACTGTCAATAAGGCTTCCTCATTCTCATAGTTGCGCACACGACCGCTCTTGGCTACGTGACCACGGATATCCAGTCAGCTTCGCCAGTCAGAGATTCATCGGCGACCAGGTCACACCATCCGGTAGCCAGGGACACGAGGCCTGCAGACTCCGGACGTTCACATAGGAAGTGTGCGGGAGTCAACGTACACGGAGCTTCCGGCGGCAATGCATCGTAAGACCGCTACTGCACAGGCCTCGGGAATGGACGTGCTTTCCTAAATAGCACAGTTTATCGCAGCATCCCAGCATCAACTGAATCTGTCGCATATTTTTTATCCGACGATGCTGGGTCGGGACGCTCCGCGGAAGCGGGTACGGACGTCCGAAAATTTCATCCGGTCCGACGGGATACCGAAAGGGATTTGGAGGATTTCGAGCTTTCCCTTTCGGAACAACATATGCTGTTGTGTACGTCATCTGACTTGCTCTTCTACAGCTTCTTTTGTCGGACCAGAATGCTGCGATGCCGGATAAGAAACTGATAGCGTCGGTGGACTTAGAAATTTTTTTGTTCGGTTCAGGGACATCGTCCCTCAGTTCCGACATAGTCCAATAATGTCACGCAAACTTTCGAATTATTGAACGACGCTATATATTATTATTATATGCTTGCTATAACCAAGCATTTCTGGTTTCTTGTTCGCAAAGTTACGGAGATGTCTTTCAAAAGTGTGCCTCTGTCGTCATAGTTAATGAAGAGCTAGCGGCAATAAGTGCTCATGGAATATGTCTATCGCCTATGGAGTGACATTCGCTAGCTCACCCGGTGTAGCGTACATTCATCGAATGGTTCGGCTGCCAGGTTCGTCTGTTGCGGTCTAGGATGGAGATTTGGGTGATGCGAGCACTTTAATTACTTTAGTACTCACCCAGTGACGGCAGATTGAGGACAGATCGGAGGAAGCCTGTTAGTCCGGTTCCTGGCTTGTCCAGGTCCATCCGGGCTGTGATCGAGAGAGGTCCCTCTCTCGTCCAACAACATAGGGGACCGCATGTTGTGGTTCAGATATTTTACATTCGGAGCATATGTCTGTCGGTCGGGACGCTCCGTTATATTGACGGTCCGAGAGACTGTCCTTAATGCTTCCTCATCCTCACAGCAGGGCACACGACCGCACATTGGCTACGTGACCTCGAGTATCCGATCAGTTTCGTCATTCAGTGATTCCACGGCGAATAGGTCGCGCCATCCGGTAGCCAAGGGACACGAGGCCTATACACTCCGTTCGCTCGCATATTGGTAGTATGCACGGGTTAACGATCACGGAGCTTCCAGCGGCAATGCATTGTAGGACCGCTTCTCCTCAGGCCTCAGTGACGGACGTGCTATCCGAGTTAGCACAGTTGTTTCGCAGCATCCCAGCAATTGACAGTTTCTTGGTCGAATCAGGAATTATCCGACGGCGCTGGGTCGGTGCGGTCCGCGGTTGCATCAGGTACGGACGACCGAACGCTTTATAGGGTCCGACAGGATGGCGAAAGGGATTCGAAAGATTTCGAGTTTTCCCTTTAGTAGTATCGGAAGCTGCCTTTCATATCTTCTGGCATTATCTTCCAGTGATTGTTATTTCGGACTTCATTGCTGCGATCTTGGATAAGAGACTTATAGCGTCATTGGACTCAGATTTTTCGATCGGTTCAGGGACATTGTCCCTGACTTACCGACGCAGTCCAATAATGTCATTACAACATGTGTTTTATTTTTCGACACTATATATGCATACAAGCCTGCTACCAAGCATGATAGTTTAGTTTCTTGTCCGCGTTGCTCATTTCTGCCGTTTTATCATTTATACGATTAGTTTATTTGGCAGAGCAGGGCATACCGAGAGTTCATATGCGTCTAGACGGTGTGGTTAAAGACTGGAAATATTCTTTTTTGCCGTTTATGTCTTTTCCAACTTCAATGTTGGAAATGACATGATGTATAGTAGACTTAACTTAGACGCTTTATCATACGTAATCCGCCTTACTGAGGCGTTATTATTACGTTTTCAAGAAAAGATTTACGGGATATTATTCTCAATGTAATTTCTTTTGAGGGCAGTAGTTTGTTCACGTATAACTCCGCCCTTCAGTGGCTGATTGGAGTTGGTTAGACGTGACGCAGCCCTAGCTACATCCATACGCGTGGATAGTAAGGTTAAGAACTCTCTCAGAGTCGCTTCGTTCTCGGAGGAGCTTCTCTTCGACGGCAACTTTTCGGCAATCCATGAATTGCTCGATTTACACGTTCTCTTGTCTATCTAGTGTTACAAGAGATTCAGACTGGGGCAAACATTCGGTGGTTGACTCAGAGAGTGCCACCGCAGTTGCCGGACCCGAGTGTGGCTGTTATGACGGTTGCCAGTCAAACAGATTGGGATATAATACTGATCCCAACGGATTCGAAGTGCCAGGGTCTTTGGGTTCCGCAGTCTCTTAGCAACCAATTTTCTTCCGCGGAATAATGTTTTTTAGGCTTGCTTTATGTCATTGCATGAACATTATTCAGAAACGCATGCCCAAATCCTGTCCGTTAATTCGACAGTAGTGGCGTATCTCCAGAACCAGGGAGGCACTCTTTCGTTTCCGTTATTCAATTTAATGGAAAGAATCCGTCTGTTGGTTATAGTACACCAAGTTCTGTTTTGGTCCGTCATATTCTGGGTCGTCTGATTGTTTTACCGGACTCCCGTTCACTTACGGGTCGCTTGTTGCTGTCAGAATGGACTCTCAACAAACAAGTATTCAATCAGATTTGCTATCTATGGGAGCACCCAATGATGATTTATTTACGACACAGCTTGCTAATCAATTGCAGACGTATGTGTTGGCTTGTCCAGATCTCTGAGCTAATGTTGTTAACGCTCTATTGATCTATAGGACGGAATGATAGGATACGCATATCCTCCGGCGCTGTTGTTTCAGCAGGTATTGCTAAGATAAACAACCACAATACATTTCTGTTGATAGCATCTCTATCTTCACAGAGATCATGGGTAATTTACTCTCTTGTCTACTGTGGGTCTTAACGTGAAATCTTCCTCAATGTGAGGATCTTTTTTCACTGGGTAAATCGTGTCATCTTTATCACAACCCGCAAGGTCTCAACCTTCATGTATTCCGTTGTGTGGTCCGTATTGCTTTGTAAGCATTGTACTGGACGAGCTTTGGACGCGATTTCTTACTATAGGAGGTCCTCTTCTTCGCTATTCTATGCGGCTAAAGTGGAGGCTCTTCCGTCGTTGGTGTAGGGATCATTAGGTTCATATTGTTGATCCCTCCATACTACTCATTGCAATTTTTTAGTATACTTGTTTCACAAGATCTACTGCAGCCTGTTATTAGTAAGGTTATAGGTTTATATTACCTCATACCTATGCACTCTACGATAGTTTACAATTGAGTCTTATGTCTCTTTATCTAAGTCAGTTAGTAACTTTTTGATATATAGACTTAGAATCTTTAGATTAAATTCCTATATGGATTTTAACTTCAGTTCTTATTTAGCTAAGTAATCATTTGAGCCTCTGGAAACAGTAGTTTTCAAATTCTGACCTTTTTGACAGTAATTCTGTTGGTTTCTCTTTTACTGTAGAGTCAGTGAGTTTCATGCACTATCGATGGATGATTTTCACTTTCGTAGTTTCGGAATCACTATTCCGTTACTATTTAGGTTGGATTTTTGCATAAGAGTTAGGCTCCTATATCCGGAACCTATTGTTATTAAGGTCCTTCCGTCTTCGTACGGGCATAGGCCTTTACTCTTTCCGGGTAGAGTTTATGTATTTATAAACAGATATCTGTTTATTACTATGGGCGTAAGCTTCTTCTGTCTTTGATGCCTAGTAGAAGGACGTTACGCTCCATTCTCTTAATGGATTCTATTAACTATCGGTACTGCTTATGGTATATCATTGACTTAGCAGTTGTGCTTAAGATTTCGGCTCATGAAGTAAGAGTTCTTCTACATCTTGGGCTTACATTAATAGTGTCGCTATTATAGATTTTTGAAGGCTGCTCATTGCGCTCAGCCATCCACATTCATGAATTTTTATCTCAAAAATATCGAGTCCATTTCTGGAGGCCTCTATTGTTAGGTCTATTATCTACTGCTCATAATGTCATTCACTTAACAGTTGCTACTATAGCTAGGTAGGCTGTCTGTTTCGGCAGTGTCTCCGTTCTGCTGCCCTCTTCGCTCTGGGCTATTTGACCCAGGGCAAGAAAAAGGGGGGGGGGGGGGGGAGGGTGTTCCCTTGGGTCACCTGTTTTACTATGAAAACAAGGGGATACCTCCTCCGGTGTTAGTAATTCTGAGCTGTTATTGGGATGGTTGTTTAGTGAGAAGTTTAGGTTTTTAAAATTCATTCAAGTCTTAGTTTTTAAAGTATAGCTTTTGATTATTGCATATGTCAACGGACATGATTATGCAATCCTCAGACATTTTTAGGAGTATAAGAGTCTCTATTCTCTAGACTTACTTTATTTATTGGCTTACTTTAAAAATTATTAGTATTAGGATTATATTGGATATTAATAGAGTACATGGATGTATGAAGCTCAATTTTGGAAGGTGTTGTATCTTTCTAATTTATCATAAATAAGAAAGATACATGTAAGGCCTATTACTTCTTTTTCCCTACAGGGGATGACTCTATTTTATATTATTGAGCGTATTCCATTTGGCTCTATGTCCTTGGCCCTCCAGCCTTTTTACTATTCAGCTATGTCTGGGTCATTGGTACAGTATAAAAATGTTAAAAAATTTATAGTAATTTCTATATTTTTTATACTTACCAATGACCCAGACAGGGATGGCCCTCCCAGGAGTTGGGAACTCTTGCCTCCCCGCTGAGTACATAGCGCTTACCAGGCACTGGTTTTTAGAATGATTAATGGCGCCAATTTCGGAACGTCCTTGACACTGCGCATGCGCAGTAGAGGCGAAGTGTGGAGGGCCTTTCAGGACATGTTTTCTTTGGTTTTAGATGCAAATTTTGGGGATTGGGGGGCAAAATTTGTGTTTGGCCCTATATTTTAAGAGTTAGCACCAGCTATGTCTGGGTCATTGGTAAGTATAAAAAATATAGAAAATACTATAAATTTTTTAACTTTTGTTGGAAATTGCATATAATTAGTTTTCGATTTCAATAAGTTTGGGTATGGAGGTGTAGCAGCATAAGATAAAGAGCATATCATTAGATTTTTTTCTCGAGCCTAAATTATGCAAATTAGACAAACTTGAGATTTTTTTTAGCCATTTTTGTATATGTTATGTTGGTGTGTCCTGTTACAACCTGTATCTCAGAGACACTTCACACTTATGTTTCAAATTTTCAGCAGTGATCAGACATTATGTAAAATTGATACACGTCAATTTTTTTTTTTTTAAATTCAAGATGGCCAACTGGTGGCCATTTTTGTTGGAAATTGGGTGTAATTAGTTTTCTGTCCAGAACCTTTCCAATTTCAATCGTTTTTGTATGGAGATGTAGCAGCATAAGATGAATAACATATTGTACAGGTTTTTTCTGGTGCCTAAATTATGCAAATTAGATGTACTTAAGCATTTTTCTACCATTTTTGTATATATTATGGGGTCTGATTGCTGGTGATTGGCATTGCACTTATTATTATTATCTGGTAAACACAGACCGTGGACATCACTACCCATGCATGGATTACGACCAGTCAATGGTGACTACTTTATGACGTGGTGGTAATCTTAAGGAAAAAAAAGTTTTGTGATGCTTTTCTGCCTTCTTTGTTTTTACTTCACCAACCATGTTGTTCATGTCTTAACCCTTGAACCTAATCAATCAGCCAAATCTGTCTGTGTAATTTAGAAATTTAGCAATTAAAAAACCCATAACTTTTAAAAAAAATTCCCACTAAACTGAATAATGTGACTTCCCATTGGAAGTGTGAACAAGCTCGAGGGGCTACGTGATATGGTTTTCTGGAAATTTTTTATACCCTGACAAAACGAAGTTTACGGGGGTATAACATGTTTGTCGGTCAGTCTGTCGTCATCATCGTTGGTCCGTTACACATGTAAACTTGTGGAGCTAACTACTTCCACCCTTTTAGCCACATTTTCATGAAACTTCACAAAAATGATCAACATGATGAGGGGAAGTACGTGATATAATTTTTGTTGCGCTCGGTTTCAAGATGGGCGACTGGTGGCTATAATGGATTTTGCAAAATACTTGTGGAGCAAACTACTTCTACAGTCTTTACTGCATTGTCATGAAACTCAATTAAATGATCGACATGATGAGGAGCAGTGTGTGACATAATTTTTTTTCTGATTGCATTAAAGATGGCTGACTGGCGGCCATGTTGGATTTTTTTTTACTTGATGCCTCTTTCAGTCGACCACACTAGGTGGTATGCCATGGTGGTTGGTATAGTGGGCGACAGACCATCTATAGTTTGAAATATTTTTGCTTTACCATTTTTAGCTGACATGGCATAAAACGCCATGTGAGCTTTTCTCATCACTTGGTGTCGATCGTCGTCCGTAAACTTTTCACATTTTCATCTTCTTCTCTGTAACCGCTGAGCCGGTATGAACCAAACTTGGTAGGAATGGTCTATGGAAGGTCCTTTACAAAAGATCCTCATTTTGTTCCCGTCGGATGAAAAAACATGGCTTCCTGAAGCATTCTTTGATTCTGGTTGGTGGCTTTTCAAAAATCTTCTCCTCTGATACTGCCAGGCCAAATGTTTTGAAACTTCACATAAATGATGACTGGGACCCCCTCTACCAACAATCCTCATTTAATGTCGACTGGGTCACAAACATGGCCACAATTGCAGCTTATAGTTACTGTAGAAACCCTATGGGAAATCACATTTTCCTCTTCTTCTCTGGAAAAACCGAGGTGACGTGAAAACAAAAATGGCAGGAATAGTCTATGGGAGGTCCTCTACAAACTATCCTCATTTTGTTCCCGTGGGTTGAAAAACATGGCCGCCAGAGGAATTCTTTGATTCTGATTGGTGGATTTTGAAAAAATCTTCTCCTCTGAAACGGCCAGGCCAAATGTTTTGATACTTCACACAAATGATGACTGAGACCCCCTCTACCAACGATCCTCATTTAATGTTGATCGGGTTAGCAAACATGGCCACAATTGCGGCTTATAGTTACTATAGAAATCCTATGGGAAATCACATTTTCATCTCTGGAACTACTGAGCCAATGTGAACCAAATTTCGCAGGAATGGTCTGTGAGAGGATGGAAATATGTGGCCACCAGAGGCTATATTCTAATGTTTAACGCAATGCATCTCCTGTCTGCACGAAGATCGGTACTGTCAGCAAAAGTACTTGTTTTTTGAGAATCGGGTAAGGGTTGGTTCCAGTTTTTCTCCACTGAGAACTGTGGGAAA
Source organism: Pictodentalium vernedei (assembly GCA_031216915.1). Classification (NCBI taxonomy): domain Eukaryota; kingdom Metazoa; phylum Mollusca; class Scaphopoda; order Dentaliida; family Dentaliidae; genus Pictodentalium; species Pictodentalium vernedei. The sequence continues at coordinate 403,412,305 of CM062291.1, forward strand.
AAAACCCCAAAATATTGTGTATACAGTACAGGTCAAAATAAGCAATATTATAACTGCAATAAACTAATTAAACTGCTGCTTCTGCACTCACAAGATCAGAATCTGACATTTTCTGGAAAGCTGTCATTGAGAGCTTTCCAGACAATGGGTCAGCTTCTGGTCTTATCAGTGTAGGAAGAGAAAGATACCTAGTTTATAGGAGTAACCTACACCTTATTTTGACCTGTACTGTAAAACAACTGTAAACTAATTATCTATTCTCTCTTATCAGAAAAATACTGATTGTTGACAGGTGTTTGGAAAGAATGGAAGTTTGTTTATATTCTCTTCCCATCATGTCAGCTTAGATGCCCGTAATTATATATATCTTTTAAGATCTGACAAAAATTGGAGTAAAATGTGTATTTTTATACTGTACCAATGACCCAGACTTAGCTGGTGCTAACTCTAACAAAACCAGGGCCAAACACAAATTTTGCCCCCCAATCCCCAAAATTTGCATCCAAAACAAAAAGAAATCATGTCCTAAAGGACCTCCATAGTACGCCTCTACTGCGCATGCGCAGTGACGCAGTCGTCCCGAAATTGGCGCCAATTCTCTGTTTGGCCCTTCATCAGTCAACATCTCACTGATCTTTGTGCTTGTAAATCTCAGTTTAAAGGATGCCAGACACGTAATTTTTGGAAGAAAATGTGATTCTAAGGAGGATAGAAGGAGGAGAGGAAAAAGAAGTGGCAAAAAATAATCAGGGCTGTACTTAAAATTTTTTGATGAAATTATGTTAAGTTGCCTATTTTCGAGGCATGGGCCTCTTGTTGTCATTCTTGCTAATTGTTGCACTGCTTATTCAGTGTTTCCTCTCCCCTAACCTTCTAAAGTCCCCCCTGGCAATTCTCCCATGCTTTTGGCATATTTTTGAGAAGTTTCATTTCTAAAATTTCCTGGGAGAGTTGCTTGGTTACAGAATGTTTTCTGTTATTTTCCCCATAGTTACGTTTTCACCCATGGGTGTATAACGTTTGTGTTCTGCATCTTCCATCTGATGTTCTACAGATTCTCCCCTGGGAGTCTCTGTTTTGCATCAGATAGAGTGTAATTGATGACTGATTCCGGGCCAGTTTTTTCAGTGCCTGGAGTCATGTTTTCTAGTGTGTTTACACTGTTTGTTTTCATTGGCAACAGCCTTTTTTGAGGGGGGCTGTTTGCCTTTGTGGTAGTTTATCTCATTATAAGATACATTTATATTATCCGAAAGTGTCTCATTAATTATTTTATATAAATTTAAAATTTTTGACCACACTTTGCCATCGGATCCATCGGGGCTCAACGGTACTTTTCAGCAACTTGGGCTTCTCTGAAAAAATATTTTTTCAAAATTATTTTGTTTTGCAATTGTTTTTTCATTTATTAATGGATCATGTTATTATGTATCTTTGTGTCAGGGGTTTTTGCGAGTAACTAGGACTTATTGTTCTTTCACAATGAAGGGACATTGTTCAAATTGTAATAGGAAGAAATCTTCCTCTGACTTTCATGATCATTGTATTAATTGTAGTCAGTGTTCTCGCATTAATCCCTGTCCTATATGTGAACATTGGGATGAGAAACATTGGAAACGTGTGTCACGATATGTTGTTTCTGGAGAAAGAGCGATGCCGGCTCTTTCTCCACAAGGTCACTCTACTCTCTCAGTTTCTATTTCAGAGGAACCAGAAGAGGGTGATGTTTCCATGTTATCTTCTTCAAGTGTGCGTCCGTCGTCACAAATGAATTCAGAGCTAGCGGCAAAAGTGCTCATGGAGATTAGACAAATGTCGTCCGCTAGCTCGCCCGGTGTAGCGTCCATTCACCGAATGGTTCGGCAGCCGGGTTCGTCCGATGCGGTCCAAGAGGAAATTTTGGGTGATGCGAGCACTATAAACATAATAGATGCACACCCAGTGACGGCGGATAGTAAACGAGAACGGAGGAAGCCTTTTAGTCCGGTTCCTAGCTCATCCAGGTCCAGCCGGGCCGCGAGCGAGAGAGGTCCCTCTCTCGTACAACAACATCTGGGACCAGATGTTGTGGTACAAAATGTGTCTTTAGCGGAGCATACGTCCGTCGCACGGGACGCTCCGTTGTATAAGCAGTCCGCAGAGACTGTTAAGGCTTCCTCTTCTCGTCAGCGCACACGACCGCACCTTGGCTGCGTGACCTCCGATATTTTACCAGCTTCGCCGATGAAGGATTCTTCGGCGACCAGGTCACACCATCCGGCAGCCAGGGATTCGAGACCGATGGACTCCGGACGTTCGCATAGGAAAAGTATGCGGGAGCCATCTGATGCGGAGCTGCCCTCGGCGAAGCAGCGAAAGACTGCGTCTCCGCAGGTCTCGACGTCGGACATTCTTGTGCAGATAGCACAGCTTATCGCAGCATCCCAGCAGCCGACAGAAACGGTGTCGGATCGAGAATTATCCGACGGCGCTGGGTCGGTACGCTCCGCCGAAGCATCGGGGGCAGACGACCGGGAACATCGGGAGGTCCGACCGGATGGTGAAAGGGATACGGATGAATTGGAGCTATCCCTTTCGGAACAACATAAAGCTGCTGTGGACTTCATCCGGCACTTTCTCCCTCAAGTTGTTCCGTCGGGCCAGACTGCTGCGCTTCCGGACAAGAGAATTATAGCGTCATTGGACTCTGATTTTTTTGAGCGGTTCAGGGACATCGCTCCCGAGTTTCCGTCGCAGTCCAATAATGTTGCAAGAACATTTGAATTATTGAACGACGCTATATTTAAACTTGCTTCCAGGACGGGGAAAGCAGGTTTCTTGTCCGCTAATACTCTTAACCTGCCTTTCATTAATGCAAGGAATAAATTCGACACGGCAGGACAGGGTATACCGAGAGTTCCTCTGCGTATGGACGACGAGGCGGAAGACTTAGAGCTATCATTACCGTCGTCAGCTTCTATTCCAACCGCGGTGTTGGAAACAGCTATTGCGTCTAACAGAGCCAATTTAGATGCCTTATCTTACGCAGATCACCTTACTAAGGCGTTATCACTGCGCCTTCAAGGGGAAGAGTTTCAGGATATACAATCCTCTTTAAGACTTCTTTCAAGGGCAGTAGCTTATTCCACGTGTAACTCCGCCCTTTCAGTGGCAAATCTGGAGTTGGTTAGACGTGACGCAGCCCTAGCTACATCCACACTAGTGGATTCTAAGGTGAAGAACTCTCTTAGAGTCGCTTCGGTCTCAGGAGAACTTCTCTTTGACGGCAAGCTTTCCGCTATTTATGATAAAATTAAAAAGAAAGCTAATGATTCTCTGTTGTTCAGATCGGCTCCTAAAAAGTCGGATACAGCAGACACGAATAAGACAGGCACTTCTGGGTCTAATGCGCCCAAGAGAGGTTCCTATAGAGGTTCCGGTGCGTCCTCTTGGTCTTATTCGAGAGACCGTCAGGATAGCGACTCTCGTTCGGGTCGTCCTTCAGGCCGGGACAATCGGTCGGACGCCCCGAGGTCGACGAGGCGAGGTGCGGGTCGTGGAAGACGTGGTTTCTCCTACCGCAGGCCTCGCAGGTCCAGGAGGTGATGGCTTAAACCTCTATCGCGTTCCGGTTGGCGGAAGGTTGTCGAGTTTTTCACAAGAGTGGGCGTCGATTACGGACGACCCTTGGGTGAGAGGAGTGACTTCGGAAGGTCTAAAGATATCCTTCAAACGAAAGCCTCCATTAACTCGAAGTCCAAAGTGGACTCATCTTCCGTCAAATCCACAGAAAAGAGACGCTCTGTTATCAGAGGTGCAGTCTCTTTTAATGAAGAACGCGGTAGAGGTCGTAGAAAACCAGGAATCTCTGGGATTCTACAGCCATCTGTTTCTGGTTCCGAAACCAGACGGCTCGTTCCGTCCAGTCATAGATTTGTGCTGGATAAACAAGCTGATCGTCGCTCCGAAGTTTTATATGGAGACGATTCGATCGGTCAGAGCGAGTATTCGGGTGAACGATTATGCAACGAGCATAGATCTCAAAGATGCGTACTTTCACGTCATGGTACATCCGACATTCCGAAAGTATCTACGCTTCGCAGTCCTAGGAGTGGTGTATCAGTTCCGGGCCATGTGCTTCGGATTGAATCTAGCACCCTGGGCTTTCACTCGGGTAATGAACTCGGTAATGATCTACTTCCGAGCTCATTCGTCTGCGCTAACGTCGGCCTACCTGGACGACATTCTTCAGAGGTACGGCAACGAGTTAACGCTTCAGAACGATGTTCAGAATCTTCTTCTATTGCTCCGACGTCTCGGTTTCATAGTAAACGAGGAGAAGTCGGATCTGGTGCCGTCCAAGTCATTCACTCATCTGGGAATGAGCTTCGAGACGCACAACAATCTCGTTTGTCTGCCGTTAACCAGAGCGAAATTAGTCAGTTGTTACGCTCGCTATTGTCTGCATGCAGACAAAGTCACGGCGAGAGAATTTATGAGACTGATAGGTCTGTGCGGAGCCGCCGCGGATCTCATTCCGATGGGGCGGCTACGCACACGTCCTCTTCAAATTTTCCTGACTCAGAATTGGAGTGTGAAAATTCATTCGCTCGATGTAGACGTTCTCTTGTCAGATCAAGTGAAACAAGAGATTCAGACTTGGGCAAACATTCAGTGGTTAACTCAAGGAGTTCCGCTGCAGTTGCCGGATGCGAGTTTTACCGTTATGACGGATGCCAGTCAAACAGGTTGGGGTGCATCATTAATCCCAACGGATTCGAGATGCCAGGGTCTTTGGGACATAAACATCAAGGAAATGATGTCAATTTGGCTTGCGTTACGTCACTGGATGGACATTATTTACGATGCTCATGTCCAAATCCTATCCGACAATACGACAGTAGTGGCGTATATACGGAATCAGGGAGGCACTCATTCAGTTCCGTTGTTCAATCTAACGGAAAGAATCCTTCTGTTTGCGTTAGAACATCACGTTCTTCTTTCGGTCCGTCACATACCGGGTCGTCTGAATGTGCTAGCAGACTCCCTTTCACGAAAGGGTCGCTTGTTGCCGTCGGAGTGGACTCTCAACAAACAAGTATTCAATCAGATTTGCTACCAATGGGAACGGCCAATGATAGACTTATTTGCGACACATCTCAACAATCAGTTGCAGACGTATGTGTCCCCGTGTCCGGATCCAAGAGCATTTGCAGTAGACGCTCTGTCGATCCCTTGGGACGGAATGATAGGATATGCGTATCCTCCAGCGCCGTTAATTCAACAAGTATTGCTAAAGATAAAACAATCTCAATGCAAGATTCTGTTGGTAGCATCTCTGTCGCCACAGAGACCGTGGATAAATCTACTCAGGTGTCTGTTGTGGGACCTACCGCGGAAGCTTCCTCCACGAGAGGATCTTCTTTCGCAGGGGAAATCGCGCCAACTCCATCACAACCCGCAAGGTCTCAACCTTCACGTTTTTCCGTTGTGCGGTCCTTCTTGCATGGCAAGCACTTTACAGGACGAGCAGTGGACGCGATTTCTAACTGTAGGAGGACCTCCTCTTCGCTAAACTATGCGGCTAAGTGGAAGGTTTTTCGTCGTTGGTGTAGGGATCATTCTGTAGATATATTTGATCCCTCTATACCAGACATTGCAAACTTTCTAGTATACTTGTTTGACGAAATCAAACTGCAGCCTGTTACTATAAAGGGTTATAGATCTATGTTATCTGATACCTATGCACATCATGATAGTTTACAAATTGGATCTAATGTCTCTTTATCGAAATTGGTTAGAAACTTTTCGATAAATAGACCCAGAACTCTTAGATTAATTCCTAAGTGGAATTTAGCTTGGGTTCTCCTTAAATTGAAGGAAAAGCCATTTGAACCTCTTGGGACAGTAGATTTCAAATTCTTATCTTATAAGACAGCTTTTCTCTTAGCTTTCTCTTCTGCCAGAAGAGTCAGTGAGCTTCATGCACTATCGGTGGATGATTCTCATTATCGTAGTGTTGGGAACACTATCACCTTCACTACTAATGTGGGTTTTTTAGCTAAGAATCAGGCTCCTAATAAATATCCGGAACCTATTGTTATTAAGGCTCTTCCGTCTTCAGACGGGCGTAGGCCTTTACTCTGTCCTGTTAGAGCACTACGTATCTATAAACAGAGATCTCAGTTCATCAGAAAGGGACGGAAACGTTTCTTTCTGTCTTTGATGCCTAATAGAAAGGACATTTCAGTCCATTCTATTGCTAGATGGATTCAGTTAACTATCCGTACTGCTTATGAAGATTTATCTTCTTCTCAGCAGTCTGTGCTTAAGATTTCTGCTCATGAAGTAAGAGCTCTTTCTACTTCCTGGGCTTATGCTAATAGTGTTGCTATTACAGATTTAATGAAGGCTGCTTATTGGTCTCAGCCATCCACATTTACAAATTTTTATCTCAGAAATATTGAGTCCATTTCTGGAGACCTGCATTGTTTAGGTCCGTTATCTGTTGCTCAGAATGTCGTCCACTAAACAGTTGCAACTATAGTTATGCAGGCTTTCTGTTCCGGCAGTGACTCCGTCCGGCTGCCCTCTTCGCTCTGGGCTATTTGACCCAGGGCAAGGGGAAGGGGGGGGGGGGGGGGGCGGGGGGGGGGGGGGGCGGGTGTTCCCTTAGGTCACCTGCTTTATAGTGAAAAGCAAGGGAATGCCTCCTCCAAGTCAGTATTTCTGAGTCGCTTCCGGGATTGTTTTAAAGTGTAATATTAATGTTTAAATTCATTCATGTCTTATTTTTAAAGTGTAGCTCGGTGTGAAGCATTTGTATATGTCAAGTGTCAAACAGGCTTTAATGTACAATACTCGGACACTTTTAAATGATTATAAAGAGTCTCAATTCTCTGGACTACTTTATTTATTGGCTTGCTTTAAAAATAATTAGTATAAGGGTTATACTGGATGTTAATAGAGAACATGAATGTTATTGTGCTCAATTATTAAGGGTAGTGTATCTTTCTAATTCAGTATTAAATAAGAAAGATACATGTAAAGCCTAATACTCCTTTTCTCCTTAAGGGGTTACCTCTTTACTATATAGTTGAGCTTATTGGATTTTCCTCGATGTCCTAGGCCCTCCAGCCTGTTTACTATTCAGCTAAGTCTGGGTCATTGGTACAGTATAAAAATGTTAAAAAATTTATAGTAATTTATATATTTTTTATACTTACCAATGACCCAGACGGGGATGGCCCTCCCTGGAGTTGGGAACTCTTGCCTCCCCGCTGAGTACATAGCGCTGACCAGGCACTGCCAGTAAGAATGATAATTGGCGCCAATTTCGGGACGACTGCGTCACTGCGCATGCGCAGTAGAGGTGTACTATGGAGGTCCTTTAGGACATGATTTCTTTTTGTTTTGGATGCAAATTTTGGGGATTGGGGGGCAAAATTTGTGTTTGGCCCTGGTTTTGTTGGAGTTAGCACCAGCTAAGTCTGGGTCATTGGTAAGTATAAAAAATATATAAATTACTATAAATTTTTTAACTTCCTGTAGCCCTTTACCTATCCAAAAGCTATTTTGAAAGAGAATACTGTCTGAAAAAATTGTAATTTTCAAAATATTTGAACCCTTTATACTGATTTTTTTTGTTGAAACAGAATTCATAAATGCGTGCATTTTCAAGAAAATCTTCTTTGAAACTACAAGGCCGAATGGTCTGAAAAACTTAATGTGACTGATGATGTAACTGTCTCTACCAATGATCCTCATTTAATCTTCATTGGGTTGCAATTATGGCTGCATTTGTGACTTATTGTTACTATAGAAGCCCTATAGGAAAATCACATTTTCATCATCTTCTCTGAAAGTACTGAGCCAATGTGAACCAGACTTTGCAGGTATGGTCTATGAGAGGTTCTCTACAACTGTTACTCATTTTATTCCTGTTGGGTGAAAAACGTGGCTGCCAGAAGCATTCTTTGATTCTGATTAGTCAATTTTGAAAACTCTTCTCCTCTGAAACCACTGGGCCAAATGTTTTGAAATTTTGCATGGTGGATGACTGGGACACCCTCTACCAATGATCCTCATTTAATGTTGATCGTTTTGCAAACATGGCCACAATTGTGGTTTATTGTTACTATTGAAAAACCCTATGGGAAATCACATTTTCATCTTCTCTCTGGAACTACTGAGCCGACATGAACCAAAAACTTGGCAAGAATGGTCTATACAAGGCCCTCTACAAATGATCCTCTTCTTGTTCCTGTTGGTTGGAAAATATGGCCAACAGTGACATTCTATGATTCTGTTTTGTGGATTCAAATGTTTTGAAACTTCACGTCATTGAAGACTGGGACACCTACCAATGATCCTCATGTAATGTCGATGTAATGTTGCAAACATGGCCACAATTGCAGCTCATAGTTAAGAAAATCACTTTTTTATATGTAGTTCCAGGTGAGCGATTACAGGCTCTGTAGAGCCTCTAGTTAGGGTTTAGAAGGGTTCCAATTGTTTTTTAATGGCAAAGTAACTTATGGACTCTACTCTCCAAATTTGAATTTATCACGCGAGATTGCTTTGGCCCAGGATATCACAAGAGCTGAAGGCAATAATTCTTAACCCATTCAAACGTATGTCCGGTTCTGTATTTATCACACACCTCCCATGTATCAAACAGTCTACATGAAAATTGAACCAAAAGCACTACTGGATAATTTCCATGTTTTATTTGTTGTCAGCTAGGGCTGCACGGTATTCAAATTTCAATACCGGTATCGGTTTTGAAAAAAATACTGCAATATACCGGTATATCATAGACTAGTTCAGGGGTGAAAAACTCAGGCGATGTTCTAGGGAACCAAGTTCGTCAAAAATTGACAATGACAGCACAGTTATATTTTGGCCGGTTAACAATTGAATAAAATTTACTGTACTCTGTACCTTATGTTCAGCTGAAACCAATATCTTTAAGAAAGCATTTTTTTTTACAAACATGCACGGCGTTATTTTATTTTGATTTAAAATCACATCACAGAGACAGCTCAGACACCAGGGAAAACAGTACAGTGCCATGACTCTTTGTGTTTGAAAAGAATGTCCCACAAATCGTCACAAAAAAATAGTTAAGTTTTAGAATGCTGGTTGTCGTTTTAAAACTGGGACGGAAAGTGACAGGGACGTCCAACCCACACCTTCATTGCCATTGAACAGCTTATTAATATTCATAAGTTCAAAGTTCACAATGAGAGTGTTTATGGAAATGTTGATCAACATGGCTTCAGGTTTTATCTGTTTTTGAGAGGAAGAGAATAAATAAAACAAACACTCCCTATAATGATTTTGTGAGTAATTTTTTTATCCACACGGTAAAACACGAGATTACATACACAAATTTGTCACAGTTTTCATTCCTTGAATTCGCCGCACTCCCGAAATATTCAACTTTCAGTTTCAGTTTCAAATTGTTGGTACATGTATGCTTACTTGTAACTTATGCAGCTCAAGTGTGCTGTAAACTGCAAAGTTTTTGTTGGTCGATTGAAGATTGATGTGAACTTTATCACTTTATTCCTTCTCTGTTTACATTGGAAATGAAATCAAGCGTGTTTTGTATCACCACATGTGCGATACAACTTCATTTTTATTATACTCCCGTTTTGAAAAAAACTGGAGTATTATGTTATGGCGTTGTCTGTCTGTCTGTAAACAATTTTTGTGTCGCCTACTCCTCCAAAAGTTTACATGCTACATTGTTCAAACTTTGCACACATGTTGATCAGTAATTGCCGTTGTGCACGTGACAAGTGCAGGTAACTCTGTTTTGTATTTCCAGAGTTATGCCCCATTTTAGTAATTAAAACATTACAGTATTGTGTCGCCTACTCCATCAACATTTTACATGCTATATTGTTCAAACTTTGCACACATGTTGATCACCAATTGCCGTTGTGCGTGTGACAAGAGCAGGTACCTCCATTTTGTATTTATAGAGTTATGCCCCTTTTTGTACTTAAACATTACAGTATTGTGTTGCCTTCTACATTTTGCATACTATATTGTTCAAACTTCGCACACATGTTGACCACCAATTGCCGTTGTGCATGTGACAAGAGCAAGTAACTCACTTTTGTATTTCCAGAGTTATGCCCCCGTTTAGAACTTAAAACATTCCAGTTTTGTGTCGCCTACTCCTTCAACATTTTACATGCTACATTGTTCAAACTTTGGACACATGTTGATCACCAATTGCCGTTGTGCATGTGACAAGGGCAGATAACTCCATTTTGTATTTCCAGAGTTATGCCCCCTTTCAAAACTTGAAACATTACACTATTGTGTCGCCGAATCCTTCAACATTTTACATGCTGCATTGTTCAAACTTGGCACACATATTGATCAGTAATTGCCGTTGTGCATATGACAAGAGCAGGTAACTCTGTTTTGTATTTCCAGAGTTATGCCCCCTTTTAGTACTTAAAACATTACTGTATTGTGTCGCCTACTCCTTCAACATTTTACATACTATATTGTTCAAACTTTGCATGCATGGTGATCACCATGGGCGTATGTTGCCCCGCTAGGCGGTGCTCTTGTCTTACAATCAACATTTATTTTGTCTGTATTAACTCCGCAACTGTCGTGTATCCGACCCCCTGAAACAGATGTTTCTATCAGGGGGTCAGATACAAGCACGTTCCTTTCGCGTGAGTTCCATTTTTTTTTTTCTTTTTGTTCATTCATACGAATAAATAGTTTGTTATATATTTATCTACATTCTTGACTTATCCCCAATATATTGTAAGATAAAATGATTATTGCGATTATGTGGATGTACAAAATATGTATCCGAGTCTTGCTCCGGGTTTTAAGGGTAGATCATGACTCGTCTTTGACTCGTCATGATCTGCCCTGGTAATAATCTCTATTTATCATACAGGCAGAACAGTGTTTTACATTAATAGGTGTGTGATAAATAGCCTTTGTGTCATCTTTAACTCTTTCAACACAGGAGGCCGCTTTTCCAGTCCAGGAACACGATACGTCATATTTTCATTAAGTAGGATGGCTACTAAGTGAATGTGTCTGGTAGAACAATCAATATTTTCAACATGCAGCCTTCAGGCTGCACGTTGAAAATATTAATTGCTCTACCCCCAAATAATGGATATGGACTCTTTTAATTTCTGCGATTTAACTGGCATGGAAGATGGCACACCAGTGTTGAAAGGGTTAAGCTCTGAATCTAGGAGCACTCAGTGGTTATGGTATTGAGACTTAAAACTGAAAAGTCCATGGTTTGATCCTCGCCAGGGGTAACTGCGTTGTGTCCTTGGGAAAGCCACCTAATCCGAATTGCCACATGGGGGCACAGTGGAGCTGTGTACTGAGGCGTACTGAATGTTGATGGTGCACTTGTCTTCAACCAGTGATAACCCTGTGTGTGTGGAGTTAGTATTTTGAGGAGCCTGATAGTTGCTTACCATTGCTTGGTGGCTCTCTTTGGGCACTCGGGCTTCCTCCAAACATAAAACTGTCTGACATGAGATGACCCTAGCTGTCAAAAAAATCGTTAGCACAGCAAATCACTAGAGAATCACATATGATTCACAGTAGTGTATCACGATTTCTGCAGAATTGTAATTGTCTCGTATTCTGCACTAATTTGAAGTAATAGCGCATTAGGTTAGCACCATAAATCTCCAGAGAATCATATCTGATGCACGGTAGTGTATCATGATTTCTGCAAAATTGTAACGAGTGACTACAACCCTTCCTTCTTACCGCTAGCTTTGTTTTTTTTTATACCTCCAGCGGGGGTATATAGGAATCGCCTAGTGAAATGCAGGTGTCGTTCGAGATTTTATTGCCAGATTCATTGCCCTTTATGGACTTAGAATTTGTCTGCCTTGAAATTACTCAATGGAATGACTTCATATTTGATGTGCAACTCTAATTGATGTCTGCCCACTGTACAAGGTCTGTCTGTCGATCAGTCCATCTGTCCTTCCGTCCATCCATCCGTCCGCCCATCCATCCCGAAATTCAGTCATAAGTAACTTGTAAAGTACTTGGTTGAGTGACTTGATATTTGGTATACAAACTTGTGTATCCTGTTGCTGTATACCTATAGTGAAATGCAGGTGTCGTTCGAGATTTTATTGCCAGAATCATTGCCTGTCCGTTGGTCTGTCTGTCCAAAATGAAATCATGAATAACTTATGAAGTACTTGATTGAGTGAATTGGGGAGCGCGGTGGCTCAGTAGGTGGAGGTGCAGGCTGCAAGCCGAGAGGTCCTCGGTTCGAATCCCACCTGCAGCATCCGCATTGTGTCCTTGGGCAAGACACTTCATCTCCATTGCCCATGTGAGGCACGGTGGCATTGTGTACTAAGGCGTACTGCACGTCGATGGTGCACTTGTCTTCAACAAATGCTAACCCTGCTTGTGTGGAGTTAGTACGTTGGGGAGCTGACAGTTGCTTGCCATTGCTCGGTGGTTCTCTCCGGGTACTCCGGCTTCCTCCACCCGTAAATCTGTCATGGTCATGATTAGCCATTGTGCATAAATATGTGACCTTAAACACCAATAAATAAATAGATTGAGTGAATTGATATTTGGTATGCAAGGGTATCCTATTGCTGTATACTCATAATGAAATGCAGGTGTTGTTGAAGATTTTATTGCCAGTCATTACCCTTATGGACTTACTGTTTGTATATACCCAAAAACTGTTATCACCTACAGTCAGGCTTGCATTATTAAATAAGCAGGAGTATCTTTTTGTATGGTGACACTTTATTTTCCTTTCCTTTTCTGAGTATCAAAATGAAGCACCTATACAATGTGCTAACATATTTTTAAAAATCAACTTGATAGCAATCTTTTTTGGGGGTTGGCCTGCACATTAGGGGGGTATTTCGTTAGCTACACTTACGAACAGGTCTAGTTATAAATCATTTAAAAGACGATTATCCAATTTAGCAGCGACTTTGATTTCACTGACCAAGCTTCTTTTGAAAATTAAAACTAGTCATTTCGACAATTTTTGGCGTTTTTCTTTCATTGTCACCACTAGTTTACCCGGCGAACCTGATTCGAAATGAATCAAATGACGGATGTTCGAGTCCAGTTACAACACTCTTGTTTTCCTAATGATATGTGTCAGAGATCAAAGTTAACAACCTCGTGAATAGCGGACTACATTCTGCATTACATAGCGCAGAAGTCGCGTGTTTAACTAGGTTTACTTGACTGTTCTGCCCTAGATAGTACATTTTCTGCACTAGACGTAACATGACTTCTAGTTTTTGGTGTTCAACTGATTACCAAAAATGGCCGCTCGATTACAGGTTATTTGAGCTCACAATCGTCTGATTCCGAGCCGATTACGATTGTAATACTGTGCCCTACTGGACAAGTCGAGGCTCAAAAGAACTACATTAAACTGAACTTAGTTTACGGGTTTACAGTCTGTTCACTACTAGATAAGTTGAGACTCGAAAGAACTATATTAAATTGAACACATTTCACAGTATTAAACTCCGTTGATTCAGGCCCAGTAAAATTACCAGTCGCACACCCTTGGGCGATAAACGTGGCTCACAGACCCCTAGTGTGGTGTCCATAGTGCCACTTTTGTCATTAGAGAATCGGTTTCCAGTGAAAGGCTTCTATGGGTTTTAATTCGAAATGTTGAAAATGTGTTCATATGTTCCAGTAGGGTCTCTAGATGTGCATAAAGGTTTTGGAGTTTTGATTCGGCCCTGTGGGGCACCCATAGCGCCACTTTTGTTGTTAGAGAATCAGTTTGTGTGAAAGGCTCCTTGGGGTTTTAATTCAAAATGTTGAAAGTGTATTCTTATGTTCCAGTAGAGTCTCTAGATGGGCGTAAAGGTTTTGGATTTTTGATTCAGCCCTTTGGGGCACCCATAGCGCCACTTTTGTTGTTGGAGAATCGGTTTGTAGTGAAAGGCTCCTAGAGGTTTTAATTCAAAACGTTGAAAGTGTGTTAATTAGTGCTGGGAGGTTAACCAAAAATACAATTCAGTTTCGGTTATTTAAAAACACCGACCGACCTGAGTGTGTGATAACTGTCAGTCTGGACACTCACGGTTATTCAACTGCACAATCTTGAATGCGGTCATTTCCTGTAATGTGTTAAATAGAAAGGGCGGAGCCCGGTAGACCTAATTAATAACATTATTGGTCCCATAATATAATTGTATTTACATATTAAATAAACTTTCTTTCGAATGACAAATGAATGAAATGATAAAAATCACCCCATTCATTGTGAGATTGAAAGCACCACCTGGCTGTGGACAAAAATAAAACAAACATTGAATTACCAAAATGACCACACACTTCACTTGAATGCAATATCCATGTACCTGCTGGCCATTGTCAGTAATTTCTATGTATATGTTTGAATGGAATTAAACAAAAACAGTTGTACAGTATACTTGCACCAATAACTTTTTTAAGACTGCAGGCCAAGATTCAGGACTTTCAGTATAAATACCAGGACTTATATTTTATCTAAATTTGGGAGAATCCATTTCGATTCTCGCGAAAATGGTTGTAAAAATCCACACTTAATGTGAGTGTTCTATGATTCCATTAGGCCCTGGTGGTGGAACTCCTGTTGTATACTGATTACACATGTTAGCCCTTTTCCAAACACAGCTTTTTAATTTTTAAAATGGAAACTGAATTTGATATTTAAAAAAAACAAAAAACAGTATTCATCAATGAAGTCTTACAAATATGGATGCCATTGGAACCGGCTCATTGACTGAATTAAAAAATGAACTTGACTAAGGCCACACAAAGTAGATCTTTTGTTTCTCAGGCCATTATTTGTGAAATTGCGAGCGTTTTTTTATTTTATTTTTTATTTCAGTAATTACTTCTTTGCCATCAAAAGTTCATGTTCTTGGTTCAAGTTTTAGGCCTCATAATCTACAGAATAGCATGGGTGGTGGCCAAGCCTTGTTGCACACTAGGGACAAATTTATCAATTTGGGGTAAAATATCAAACATAAACCATTTAATTTTTATTTTTTTTAAGTTTAAATTGGTTATAAAAAGAGAGCATGCGGCAGCCAAAAGGACCATGCGGGAGGGCCTGAGAAACAGATTTTTTATTTTTTAGGCCTAATTGAAAACGTGTTTGTGACAGTCATTTGACTTACATGTTGAGTAACAATCATCTATCTTGAAAAAAGAGTGTTTTTCAAGTTTTTTCTCAAATTTTAATCTCTTATTGTATTGTGATGCTTGCATCTTGGAGTACTACCGACTACCAGTTGAACACATTTTATTTATACATGTACCCAATGCAACATTGTACAGCACCATGATTGAAGGCAGGGACCAACCTGGGCATGCGCCAGTGCGTATTTGGTTCTGAAACATCAGGACCTGGCTCTTAAATCTCAGAAATAGGCTTCTCAGTTGGCACGTAACTTCTCAAATCATATTTTGATATTCTTTCGATAAATAATCGAGAGAGACACTCTTACATGTATTATATATATGATTATCATTTATCATTGTTGTAGAGTGCTTAAGTTAATACTTCAAGTCTTAATTACCAAGCATTAATCTTCACTGTGGTTTCTGATCAAGTCTTGGCTGCCTAAATAGGCAGCCAAGACTTGCTCAGAAACCACAGTGAGGATTAATGTTTGCTATAGTGTACTAAATGAAAATGATGAGAGCTATTACATACTTGCAGTGTGTGTGTTACAAACAGCAGTGTGACTCCGTAAATTGAAATCTGGCGCATGAATTGAAAAAATAGGCTCCAAAGCTACAGCGTATTTTAAATAGTCCTGATCGGTCCCTGGAAGGTCAGTGACTTTGATCAGCTGGGAAATGGTGGCGTCCTTGTACCGATTGCAGTTGTTGAGTTGCGTAATATCTCTGCTCTGCAAATCCCTAAATATTCTGCTATGCACTACACATGTTTTTAATGGTGGAAACTTCATTAAAATGGCCAGATATCAAAGGGATTTTTAATAGTCAGTGTCAAATATAGAATAACCAGAAATTGCCGATTGTTAACTGCTGGTTGTCATAATCGGCTGATGCCCCATAACCGGTTCTGATTGCCAATTCTGATTATCGGTTCATCACTACAAGTTTTACTCAACACAGACGATATCAAAATTTATTATTTTAAATATAATTTTTTAAAAAATTTTCAAAAAATTTAATTTTTTCAACTGCTCAATTTGCATATTACGTGGGTGGATGCGGGCGATTCGTTAGGTAAAGGGTTAAATAATTCATTTGTTACAATTTATTGGCATGTACCATAAGGCACTTCAATAAATTTTTATGAAACAGTTCAATATAAACATTTTATGTTCCACAGCTGAGCAAAGATGAAGCTAATGCATGCAGTGTGCAGCCACTAAAGTGACTTTCAACACTTTTCAACTGAGCCATGATAGTGGCTTTTAACACCTAATTAGTCAATCATCATAAATAATCATTGAGCTTGGTATGCTATCAATTACACAACATGCATCAGGCTTAAAAAATTAAAAATCTGTTTCTCAGGCCCTCCTGCCACATGCACTCTTTTTATAACCAATGCAAGACTTAAAAAAATAAAAATTACATGGTTTATGTCAGATATTTTACCCCAAATTGATAAATTTGTCCCTAGTGTGCAACAAGGCTTGGCAAATGCTTTGCAATGCTTTAGCACTGCGCGAGTCTTCTTGCACTCAAAGGCCAAAATGCACCACCACCCTTGCTATTCTGTAGGGTATGAGGCCTAAAACATAAAACAAACCAAGAATGTGAACTTTCGATGGCAATGAAATAATTACAAAAATCAAAAATAAAATAAAAATCCGCCCACCCACATGCAGTTTTACAAAAAATGGTCTGAGAAACAGAACATCTACTTTGTGGGGCCTAAAGTACCAAATTACCGTGAGGACCTATGTTTGACAAGGTAAAAAAGTTTTTTTGCTTTAGTCAGTGTAGATGTGTGATTCAGTGGAGCACACTTAATTGTATATGCCTTAATTGAATATCCCTGTTAATTGAATAAAACTTTCAAACATAAAACCATTTACCATACCTTCAGTACAAATGTGACATGTTAATTGCAAATATATTATAGAGTAAACTTCTGTTAATTGAATAAGAAATCTTGGAAGATGTAATTGCACTGGCAATCACTAAATTCCCCTTGTTTGTAGATTTGTTTAGCCTCAGTACATTCAACACAGGCATTTAATCTATTACACCTTGTTTGACAGAGCTTCATAGAAGAAATGCTCAATGTATCTTTAGAATACAGAAAAGTGATAAAATCCCTATTAATTGAATACTCCTGTTAATTGAATAATTTTCTTGTGGAAACATTGCTATTCAATTAACAGGGTTCCACTGTTCTGCATAAATTTGATGAAGTTATCAAACTTCTTAGCAGTTAAATGTAAGCCAGGTACAGTGAAACCCTGTTAATTGAATAGCCACTTTGCCAATGAAAATTATTCAGTTAACAGGAGTATTCAATTAACAGGGATTCTGTCACTTTCCTGAATTCTAGAGATAAACTCCATGAGCTCTGTCAAACAAGATATACTAGATTACTTGCCTGTATTGGGATGTACTGATGCCAGATTGGTCTACAAACAAACGAAAACTGGGGAGAGTCAGGGTAATTTCTCAACAGCTTACACAAATTTTTATTCAATTAACAGGAGTTGACTCTATAACCTACGCTCAATTAAGAGGTCAAATTTGTACTGGAGGTATGGTAAATGGTTTTGTGTTGGAAATTATATTGAAATAACAGAGTTATTCAGTTAAGAGATAAACAATTAAGTGGGCTCCACTGTATTAACTAGTAGAGTGCTGGAAGCCCATATTTGGGCTTTATGCTGAAGTGTCAGTACCACAACTTAAAGGCTTCATATTCAATGGATGTTCTACTTATCACCTTTGATGTGAATTAATTTCATCTGTTAGGATTTGCCTTGTTACAATTTATGGGAGAGTACCTGCTGGCACTCTCCCATAAATTGTAATAAGGCAAAGATGTGTGAACAAATCTTCATACCAAAAATAATTCAGCACTCTACCAGTTAAAAAATACATTTATTGAAACTGATCTTCAGTGAGAAAAGAGATATCTGAGAAAGATGATTTTTTTCATAACCCTGGAGGTTGAAACTTCAGTATTTTCTGTGTTTATGTTTGTATTTTAGCTAGAGCTTGAAGGCTCAGATGACAGTGATGAAGAGCTCGACATAGAGGAAAGTGATATGTGCAAAATGGTATTTGTTGTCAATGCAGAATTGAATATGGGTGTTGGAAAAATAGCAGCGCAGACAGCCCATGCTGCATTGGGTGTTTACAGAATAATAATAGATGACCAAAAAGCATTTGGTCAGAGGTTGTTGGCCTGGGAGACATTAGGGTGAGTCTACTACAAGTCATCACCTGATGTGTGAGACTACTTTATTCTTCTGAAGGTTCTGCAGTATAGAGCACGTTAACTAATGAGCATTTGCTGTGCTTCAGTTAAAACTAGGAAGTCCTGTCACGAATTGTGCACTTATCTAGACTTGATTGCATGTAGGAATTGCGCGCAATTGCCATATCGAATGGCATCCAAAGAACAGTAGGTTCGCTGGTTACTCATAGCAAACACAGGCAATGTTACTGCCAATGGATCCTGGTTACCCGGAGGTCCATTGGCTGAAACATTGCTTGTGCACAGGCCATATGTACATAATTTGATAGCCTTACTATGGTCATAACGCGTAGATTAACACGCAGATTGATGTGCTATTTGTGCACATTTCATGACAGGACTTCTAGTTTTAACTGTAATTGTGCTTTCTTGTTTGAACTGTAATGATTCCAAATACCTGTTTGGAATAAAAAAAGAAATGCTATTTCCAATTTGCTTGTTCCTTCAATTTCCCTGTTCCAATGATCAGGAACTGTTCAAATATAACAATTAGCTACAGCATGAAC
The DNA here is from genome assembly GCA_031216915.1 of Pictodentalium vernedei. Taxonomy (NCBI): domain Eukaryota; kingdom Metazoa; phylum Mollusca; class Scaphopoda; order Dentaliida; family Dentaliidae; genus Pictodentalium; species Pictodentalium vernedei. Next base: position 403,431,298 of record CM062291.1, read on the forward strand.
AAATAAGTTAATTCACATTGCTTCTTATACATACATGTTGAATTAAATTTATTTTCTTGCATAACTGGTTTTATTTGAAAAATATGGAATAAAGCAAATGTTTTTTTCTGTCATAATAATAAAACAATAATTGACTTGAAAAGTAATATTACCTTGTTATATGGCCTCGGTGAATATTACTTTTCTCAGGCTGATAACTCCTTGTATCAACCTCAAGGAAAGTCAATAATTGTATAATGTTATCTTCATTATAATACAAAAAATGATTCAGCAAAAAATAACAAAATGAATTCCCAAGAGAAATTTTTAATAATTTTAATTTTATTTTGTCTGTGCTCTAGTAAGATGGGGAGAATAAAAAAAGTGGTTGCTTGTTACGGTGTGGAAATATTAATGATATTGGTAACAGAAAGAAATCTGAGAATCAGCAACAATAACTAGGAATTGAAATATTCTGAAATTTAATTAAAAAAAATGATATAAAGAATATTTTTATACTGTAACCAATGACCCAGACTTAGCTGGCGCTAACTCTTAAATATTCAGGGCCAAACACAAATTTTGCTCCCCCAATCCCCAAAATTTGCATCCAAATAAAAAAACTGATGTCCTGTATGGTCCTCCACACTTTTGCCTACTGCGCATGCACAGTGTCAAGGAAGTACCGAAATTGGCGCCAAGCCTCATTCTTTGTTTGGCCCGTCTGTCAGTAACATCTCACTGACTTCTGTGCTTATAAAGCTCAGTTAAAATGATGCCAGACACAATATCATGATGGAAATGGTGGATCCAAGGATGCAATAAGAGGATGAGAGGAAGAAACAGTGGTTGGATGTGTTCAGGGCTGTAACTTATAATTTTTTTTGAAAATTATTTCACGTTCCCTAATTTCGGGACATGGGCTTGATGTTTTCATTCTTACTATGAAATCTCCACTGTTTAAGTGTTTCCTCTCTTCCCTTCCTTAAAAACCCTCCCCCCTCCCCCCCCCCCCCCCCCCCCCCCCCCCCCCCCTCTAGTTAATCTCCAATGTATTTGGAACATTTTTGGAAATTTTTTTCTTGAAAATTTCTTGGGAGTTTAGCTTGGTTACAGAATGTTTATTCTGTTATCCCCATGGTTACGTCCTCACCCTTGGGGTGTTTAGGCGTTTTTGGTCATCCATCTACCATCTGATGTATTGCAGTTTCTTCTGAGGAAGATTCTGCTTTAAATCAGATAGTTTTAAGAATCGGTTACTGACCTCGGGCCGTGTGTTTCAGTGCCCAGAGACTTGTTTCCGTTTTTTATAGACTTTTGTTTACGTTGACAACGGTTACTTTCTTTTAGTAATTCCTTGTCATCGGTTAGGTTAGATATGTAGTCAGATACATCAATACTCCATAAATGTAACATTAATTTTTTAGATTGTTTTAAAATTTTTGTCCGCACTTAGACTTTTTTGGGATCCATTTGGGCTCATCGTTCCCATTGGGAACTTGGGCTTATGTCAAAATTTTTCGAAATTTTTTTGGGGGAATTATTTTTCGAAAATTTGTTATGGATTGTATTATTATTTTGTATCTTTGTAATATTGAAGGCTAGTGCGAGTACTACAACTTTATATATTTTATAATTATGAAAGAATATTGTTCAAATTGTAAATCGAGGAAGTCTTCCTCGGATTCTCATGCTCATTGTGTTTGCTGTAGTCATTGTACTCGCACTAACTCTTGTTCAGTTTGTGCCAATTGGGATGACAAACGTTGGATACGTGTGTCACGGTACATTGTTAGTGGTGAGAGATCGATGGCGGTTCTCTCACCACAAGGTCACTCCAGTTTTTCAGTTTCTTTTTCAGAGGAACAAGAACAGGGTGATGTTTCCGTGATGTCTTCTGGAAGTGTGCTGCCGTCGTCACAAATTAATGAAGAGCTAGCGGCAAAAGTGCTCAATGAAATTAGACAAGTGCCTAGGTCCCAAAAGGGATTTACGGCCTTGTCGCCAACTAGCTCGACCGGTGGATCTATCACTCGTCAAAGGAGTGGTGTGATGCCGCGTAAGTCTGTTGCGGTACAGGAGAGGAAAAAGGGTGTTGCGAGCACTATAATCTCGGATCACGCACACCCTGCAACGATGGAACGGAGGATGGAACAGAGGAAGCCAGTCAGTCCGGTAGTGAGCTTGTTCAGGTCATCCCGGACCGCGAGCGAGAGAGGTCCCTCTCTCTTACAACAGCATCTGGGGTCAGATGTTGTTCATAACATTCATCAGTCGGAGTATACGTCCAGACCTCTTGTTCGGGACGCTCCGTCTTATAGACAGCTGGCGTTGGCTAGTCTATCGGCTTCCTCTTCAACACATCAGCACACATGACCGCACTTTGGCTTTGTGACCTCAGATATCTAGCCTGCTTCGCCAACAAAGGATTCCATGTCGTCTAGGTCACTCCATCCAATAGCCAGGGACACGAGGCCTCACCAGTCGGGACGTTAGCATAAAAGAATTATGTTGGGCACATCATCCCAGGAGCTTCCAGCGGCTAAGCAACAATGGACCGCAGCTCCACAGGCCTCTGTGGCGGACTTGCTATCACGATAGTGCAGCTCATCGCAGCATCCCAGCAACCTACGGAACATCCTACAACAGTTTTGGATCAGGAACTGTCGGATGAAGCTGTGTCAGTTCGTTCCTATGCAAGGTCAGACAGGGACGACCAAGATTCTCATCTGATCCAGTCCAGTCGGATGGTGAAAGGGAAATTACTGAGCTGGATTTTTCCCTTTTGGAACAACATAAGGCGGTGATGGAGTTTATCCGTCAACACCTTCCAGACATTGTTCCATCGGACCAGGTTGCTGCGTCAAAGGATAAGAGACTGATAGCGTCATTGGATACTGACTTTTTTGGCTGGATTAAGGAAGATGTTCCTGATTATCTGGTCCAGTCCAGCAATGTCTCACAGACGTTTGAATTGCTTAATGATGCTATTTTTAATTTAGCCTCAAAGTCAGGCAAGAACAGTTTCTTATCAATGTGCTCTGAATCTGCCATTCATCAATAGTAAGATTAGATTTGCAACAGCAGGAAAGGGCGTACCGAGAGTTCCTCTGCGTTTAGACGAGCAGGCTGAGGACTTAGAATTGTCCCTGCCTTCGTCTTTGTCTATCCTCCCTCGTACTTTGGAGATGACAATTTCATCTAATAGAGCGAATTTAGACGCATTGTCATACACAGATCACCTTACCAAAGCATTAGCACAATGTCTTGACGGTAAAGAATTCGATGACGTTCACTCAGCCTTAAGAGTTCTTTCTAGGGCTATTGCATTTTCCATGTATAACTCCGTCCTATCAGTGGCTAATTTGGAGTTGGTTAGACGTGATGCTGCCCTGGCTTCATCCACTATGGTGGATTCAAAGGTGAAAAACTCTCTTCGAGTCACTCCGGTTTCCAGGGATTTTCTCTTTGATGGTAAGCTTTCTTTAATCTATGAACAGATTACCAAGAAAGCTTCAGATTCTCTGCCTTTTAAGTCGGTTTCTAAAAGACCTGATGTAGCAGAGAAGAGTAAGACAGGAGCTTCTGGTTCGAGTACGTCCAAGGGAGGCTCCTATAAAGGATATAAGAAATCCTCGAGCTCTTACTCCAGAGACCGTCAGAGTTGTGACTCAGGTAGGGGACGTAGTTCTGTTCTAGACAACCGGTCAGGTGCCCCTAGGTCGGCAGGATGAGGCCCTGCACAGGGAGGATGTAGTTTCTCTTCTGCAGGCCTCGCAGGTCCAGGAGGTGATGGTCTGGACCTCTATTGCCGTCCGGTGGGCGGAAGGCTGACAAAGTTTTTGACCAATTGTTTGTCAATTACAGACGACCGATGGGTAAAAGAGGTTATCTCGGAGGGCCTAAAGCTGTCTTTCCAAGAAAAACCTCCACTAACACGAAGTTTGCTCTGGACTCAGCTTCTGTCCAATCTTCAAAAAAGAGATTCGCTTCTATCAGAGGTGCAATCTCTTTTGGAGAAGAATGCGATAGAGGTCGTGGAAAACCAGGAATCCCTGGGTTTTTATAGTCACCTGTTCCTGGTACCGAAGCCAGTCGGCTCGTTCCGTCTAGTTATAGATCTGAGCTGGATAAACAAGCTGATCGTGGCTCCAAAATTTTATATGGAGACCATTCGATCAGTGAGGATGAGCATTCGAGTGGACGATTATGCTTCAAGCATAGATCTCAAGGATGCGTACTTTCATGTCATGGTACATCCGCCATTCAGAAAGTACCTTCGCTTCGCCGTCCTAGGAGTCGTTTATAAGTTCCGAGCGATGTGCTTCGGACTCATTCTAGTGCCCTGGGCTTTCACTCGAATAATGAACTCGGTAATGGCTTATTTCGAGCTCATTCATCTGCGGTAACGTCGGCCTACTTGGACGACATTCTTCAGAGGTACGTCAACAAAACAGTTCTTCAGAACGATGTTCAGAGTCTGCTTCAATTGCTCCAATGTCTTGGTTTCATCGTTTTGTCTACACTCAGACGTAGTAACAGCGAGGGAATTCATGCGACTGATGGGATTGTGCGGAGCGGTGGCGGATCTCATTTCGATGGGCCGCTTGCGCACATGTCCACTCCAGATATTTTTCACTCAAATTTGGAGTGTGAAGATTCATTTGCTCGAAACAAATATCGTTTTATCGGACCAACTAAAACAAAGGATTCAGACTTGGGCAGATATTCAGTGGTTGACTCAGGGAGTTCCACTGCAACTGCCGGATCCGGTTTTTACCATTATGATGGATGCGAGTCAAACAGGTTGGGGTGCGACATTGAGCCCAACAGATTCAAGGAGCCAGGGCCTTTGGGATCTGGTGCTCATGAACAAGCACATAAACATCAAAGAGATGATGTCAGTTTGGCTTGCGCCACGTCATTGGATGAACATAATTCAGAATTCACATTTTCAAATACTGTCGGACAATTCGACGGTAATAGCGTACATTCAGAACCATTCGATTTCATTATTCGACCTAACAGAAAGAATTCTTCTGTTTGTTCTAGAGCATCATGTTCTTCTGGCGGTCCATCATATTCCGGGTCGTCTGAACGTTCTAGCAGACTTGCTCTCTCGGAAAGATTGCATGTTACCATCAGAATGGACTCTCAACAAGCGTATGTTCAATCAGATTTGCTACCAATGGGATCGACCAATGATAGACCTGTTTGCAAACAACCTCAACAATCAGTTTCAGACGTATGTGTTGCCATGCCCAGATCCTCGAGCGTATGCAGTAGACGCTCTCTCAATTTCTTGGGATGGAGTGATAGAATATGCATATCCTCCAGCTCCGTTGATTCAACAGATCTTGCTAAAGATCAAGCAATTGCACTGCAAGATACTGTTGGTACATCTCTGTCGTCTCAGAAACCATGGATAAATCTACTCAGGTGTCTGTTATGGGACATTCCTTGGAAGCTTCCACCATGGGAGGACCTTCTCTTTCAGGGGAAATCTCGCACACTGCATCACAACCCGCAAAGTCTCAACCTTCACATATTTCCATTGTGCGGACCTTCTTGCACAGTAAGCAATTTACAGGACAAGCAGTGGACGCAATTTCTAATTGTAGGAGGGCCTTTTTGCTTCAAAGTGGAAGGTTTTCTCTCGTTGATGTAAGGATCATTCTATTGATATTTTTATCCTTCCATTCCAGACACTGCTAATATTTTTATACTGTACCAATGACCCAGACATAGCTGGTGCTAACTCTTAAAATATAGGGCCAAACACAAATTTTGCCCCCCAATCCCCAAAATTTGCATCTAAAACCAAAGAAAACATGTCCTTAAAGGCCCTCCACACTTCGCCTCTACTGCGCATGCGCAGTGTCAAGGACGTTCCGAAATTGGCGCCATTAATCATTCTAAGTTTGGCCCTTCATCAGTTAACATCTGACTGATCTTTGTGCTTGTAAATCTCAGTTTAGATGATGCCAGACACATAAATATTAGTGAAATGGTGATTCTAAGGAGGATAGAGAAGGAGGAGAGGAAAAATGTGTGACAGAATATTATCAGGGCTGTAACTTAAAATTTTTTAATGAAATTATGTTAAGTTACCTATTTTCGAGGCAGCAGCCATTTTGTTGTCATTCTGATTATTTAGTTACACTGATTTTTTAGTGTTTTCCTCTCTCCCTGTCCTTTAAGTCCCCCCTTGCTATTCTCCCATGCTTTTGGCATAGTTTTTGTAATTATTATTACTAAATTTTCTTGGGAGTTTTAGCTGAATAACAGAATGAATTCTGTTCTTTTCCCCATGTGTACGTCTTCACCTACGGGTGGTTAGGCGTTGTGTTCTGCATCTTCCATCTGATGTTCTGCAGTTTCTTCCCTGGAAGTCTCTGTTTTGCATCAGATAGTGTATTTTTGGTAACTGATTCCGGGCCTGGATGCCTGGAGTCTTATTTTAGTGTTTTTACATTCATTGTTTACATTTACAACAGCCCTCTGTGTGAGGGGGGGATTTCTGGAAAATAATATCTTGATGTTATTTTAATCATAACTAGATACATTATTATTGTTCGTAAGTGTTGACTAAATTGTTTAAAAGATTTTTAAAATTTTTGTCCACACTTAGGCTTGGGATCCATTGGGGCTCAACGTTACTTTTCAGAAACATGGGCTGTTCTGAAAAAATATTTTTTCAAAATATTTTGATTTCAATTATTTTTTCAATATTAATGGATCATATTATTATTATGTATTATGATGACAATATGGGAAACGTATGTCACGGTATGTTATTGGGGAAATGGACACTCCGGTCCTTTCCCCGCAGGTCACTCTACTTTATCAATTTCTATTTTCAGACGATCAAGATGAGGGTGATTTATCTATGATGTCTTCCAACAGTGTGCCTCCGTCGTCACAATTAATGAAGGGCTAGCGGAAAAGTGCTCATGTAAATACGCCAATTGCCTAAGAGGACCCTAGTAGGTTCGACGGCCTTTGACGTCCGCAAGCTCGCCCGGTGTAGCGTCCATTCACCGAATGGTTCGGCAGCCGGGTTCGTCCGTTGCGGTCTAGAAGGAAGTTTGGGGTGATGCGAGCACTATAAATCAACCTAATGCACACCCAGTGACGGCGGATCGGAGGGAGAACAGAGGAAGCCTTTTAGTCAGGTTCATAGCTCGTCCCGGTCCATCCGCACGGCAAGCGAGAGAGGCCCCTCTCTCGTTCACAACATCTGGCCCCAGATGTTGTGGTACAAAATGTTTCGCATTCGGAGCATACGTCCGTCGCTCGGGACGCTCCGACATATAGTCAGTCCGGAGTAGACTGTCAATAAGGCTTCCTCATTCTCATAGTTGCGCACACGACCGCTCTTGGCTACGTGACCACGGATATCCAGTCAGCTTCGCCAGTCAGAGATTCATCGGCGACCAGGTCACACCATCCGGTAGCCAGGGACACGAGGCCTGCAGACTCCGGACGTTCGCATAGGAAGTATGCGGGAGTCAACGTACACGGAGCTTCCGGCGGCAATGCATCGTAAGACCGCTACTGCACAGGCCTCGGGAACGGACGTGCTTTCCTAAATAGCACAGTTTATCGCAGCATCCCAGCATCAACTGAATCTGTCGCATATTTTTTATCCGACGATGCTGGGTCGGGACGCTCCGCGGAAGCGGGTACGGACGTCCGGAAATTTCATCCGGTCCGACGGGATACCGAAAGGGATTTGGAGGATTTCGAGCTTTCCCTTTCGGAACAACATATGTTGTTGTATATGTCATCTGACTTGGTCTTCTATAGCTTCTTTCATCGGACCAGAATGCTGCGATGCTGGATAAGAAACTGATAGCGTCGGAGGACTTAGAAATTTTTTGTTCGGTTCAGGGACATCGTCCCTCAGTTCCGACATAGTCCAATAATGTCACGCAAACTTTCGAATTATTGAACGACGCTATATATATTATTATTATATGCTTGCTATAACCAAGCATTTCTGGTTTCTTGTTCGCAAAGTTACGGAGATGTCTTTCAAAAGTGTGCCTCTGTCGTCATAGTTAATGAAGAGCTAGCGGCAATAAGTGCTCATGGAATATGTCTATCGCCTACGGAGTGACATTCGCTAGCTCACCCGGTGTAGCGTACATTCATCGAATGGTTCGGCTGCCGGGTTCGTCCATTGCGGTCTAGGAAGGAGATTTGGGTGATGCGAGCACTTTAATTACTTTAGTACTCACCCAGTGACGGCAGATTGAGGACAGATCGGAGGAAGCCTGTTAGTCCGGTTCCTGGCTTGTCCAGGTCCGTCCGGGCTGTGAGCGAGAGAGGTCCCTCTCTCGTCCAACAACATAGGGGACCGCATGTTGTGGTTCAGATATTTTGCATTCGGAGCATATGTCTGTCGGTCGGGACGCTCCGTTATATTGACAGTCCGAGAGACTGTCCTTAATGCTTCCTCATCCTCACAGCAGGGCACACGACCGCACATTGGCTACGTGACCTCGAGTATCCGATCAGCTTCGTCATTCAGTGATTCCACGGCGAATAGGTCGTGCCATCCGGTAGCCAAGGGACACGAGGCCTATACACTCTGTTCGCTCGCATATTGGTAGTATGCACGGGGTAACGTTCACGGAGCTTCCAGCGGCAATGCATTGTAGGACCGCTTCTCCTCAGGCCTCAGTGACGGACGTGCTATCCGAGTTAGCACAGTTGTTTCGCAGCATCCCAGCAATTGACAGTTTCTTGGTCGAATCAGGAATTATCCGACGGCGCTGGGTCGGTGCGGTCCGCGGTTGCATCAGGTACGGACGACCGAACGCTTTATAGGGTCCGACAGGATGGCGAAAGGGATTCGAAAGATTTCGAGTTTTCCCTTTAGTAGTATCGGAAGCTGCCTTTCATATCTTCTGGCATTATCTTCCAGTGATTGTTATTTCGGACTTCATTGCTGCGATCTTGGATAAGAGACTTATAGCGTCATTGGACTCGGATTTTTCGATCGGTTCAGGGACATTGTCCCTGACTTACCGACGCAGTCCAATAATGTCATTACAATATGTGTTTTATTTTTCGACGCTATATATGCATACAAGCCTGCTACCAAGCATGATAGTTTAGTTTCTTGTCCGCGTTGCTCATTTCTGCCGTTTTATCATTTACACGATTAGTTTATTTGGCAGAGCAGGGCATACCGAGAGTCCATATGCGTCTAGACGGTGTGGTTAAAGACGGGAAATATTCTTTTTCGCCGTTTATGTCTTTTCCAACTTCAATGTTGGAAACGACATGATGTATAGTAGACTTAACTTAGACGCTTTATCATACGTAATCCGCCTTACGGAGGCGTTATCATTACGTTTTCAAGAAAAGATTTATGGGATATTATTCTCAATGTAATTTCTTTTGAGGGCAGTAGTTTGTTCACGTATAACTCCGCCCTTCAGTGGCTGATTGGAGTTGGTTGACGTGATGCAGCCCTAGTCCATACGCGTGGATAGTAAGGTTAAGAACTCTCTCAGAGTCGCTTCGTTCTCGGAGGAGCTTCTCTTCGACGGCAACTTTTCGGCAATCCATGAATTGCTCGATTTACACGTTCTCTTTTCTATCTAGTGTTACAAGAGATTCAGACTGGGGCAAACATTCGGTGGTTGACTCAAAGAGTGCCACCGCAGTTGCCGGACCCTAGTGTGGATGTTATGACGGTTGCCAGTCAAGCAGATTGGGATATAATACTGATCCCAACGGATTCGAAGTGCCAGGGTCTTTGGGTTCCGCAGTCTCTTAGCAACCAATTTTCTTCCGCGGAATAATGTTTTTTTGGCTTGCTTTATGTCATTGCATGAACATTATTCAGAAACGCATGCCCAAATCCTGTCTGTTAATTCGACAGTAGTGGCGTATCTCCGGAACCAGGGAGGCACTCTTTCTTTTCCGTTATTCAATTTAATGGAAAGAATCCGTCTGTTGGTTATAATACACCAAGTTCTGTTTTGGTCCGTCATATTCCGGGTCGTCTGATTGTTTTACCGGACTCCCGTTCACTTACGGGTCGCTTGTTGCTGTCAGAATGGACTCTCAACAAACAAGTATTCAATCAGATTTGCTATCTATGGGAGCGCCCAATGATGATTTATTTACGACACAGCTTGCTACTCAATTGCCGACGTATGTGTTGGCTTGTCCAGATCTCTGAGCTAATGTTGTTAACGCTCTATTGATCTATAGGACGGAAAGATAGGATACGCGTATCCTCCGACGCTGTTGTTTCAGCAGGTATTGCTAAGATAAACAACCACAATACACTTCTGTTGATAGCATCTCTATCTTCACAGAGATCATGGGTAATTTACTCTCTTGTCTACTGTGGGTCTTAACGTGAAATCTTCCTCAATGTGAGGATCTTTTTTCACTGGGTAAATCGTGTCATCTTTATCACAACCCGCAAGGTCTCAACCTTCATGTATTCCGTTGTGTGGTCCGTATTGCATTGTAAGCATTGTACTGGATGAGCTTTGGACGCGATTTCTTACTGTAGGAGGTCTTCTTCTTCGCTATTCTATGCGGCTAAAGTGGAGGCTCTTCCGTCGTTGGTGTAGGGATCATTATGTTCATATTGTTGATCCCTCCATACTACTCATTGCAATTTTTTAGTATACTTGTTTCACAAGATCTACTGCAGCCTGTTATTATTAAGGTTATAGGTTTATATTACCTCATACCTATGCACTCTACGATAGTTTACAATTGAGTCTTATGTCTCTTTATCTAAGTCAGTTAGTAACTTTTTGATATATAGACTTAGAATCTTTAGATTAAATTCCTATATGGATTTTAACTTCGGTTCTTATTTAGCTAAGTAATCATTTGAGCCTCTGGAAACAGTAGTTTTCAAATTCTGACCTTTTAGACAGTAATTCTGTTGGTTTCTCTTTTACTGTAGAGTCAGTGAGTTTCATGCACTATCGATGGATGATTTTCACTTTCGTAGTTTCGGAATCACTATTCCGTTACTATTTAGGTTGGATTTTTGCATAAGAGTTAGGCTCCTAATATCTGGAACCTATTGTTATTAAGGTCCTTCCGTCTTCGTACGGGCATAGGCCTTTACTCTTTCCGGGTAGAGTTTATGTATTTATAAACAGATATCTGTTTATTACTATGGGCGTAAGCTTCTTCTGTCTTTGATGCCTAGTAGAAGGACGTTACGCTCCATTCTATTGTTAATGGGTTCTATTAGCTATCGGTACTGCTTATGGTATATCATTGACTTAGCAGTTGTGCTCAAGATTTCGGCTCATGAAGTAAGAGTTCTTCTACATCTTGGGCTTACATTAATAGTGTCGCTATTATAGATTTTTGAAGGCTGCTCATTGCGCTCAGCCATCCACATTCATGAATTTTTATCTCAGAAATATCGAGTCCATTTCTGGAGGCCTCTATTGTTAGGTCTGTTATCTACTGCTCAGAATGTCATTCACTTAACAGTTGCTACTATAGCTAGGTAGGCTGTCTGTTTCGGCAGTGTCTCCGTTCTGCTGCCCTCTTCGCTCTGGGCTATTTGACCCAGGGCAAGAAAAAGGGGGGGGGGGAGGGTGTTCCCTTGGGTCACCTGTTTTACTATGAAAACAAGGGGATACCTCCTCCGGAGTTAGTAGTTCTGAGCTGTTATTGGGATGGTTGTTTAGTGAGAAGTTTATGTTTTTAAAATTCATTCAAGTCTTAGTTTTTAAAGTATAGCTTTTGAATATTGCATATGTCAACGGACATGATTATGCAATCTTCAGACACTTTTAAGGAGTATAAGAGTCTCTATTCTCTAGACTTACTTTATTTATTGGCTTACTTTAAAAATTATTAGTATAAGGATTATATTGGATATTAATAGAGTACATGGATGTATGAAGCTCAATTTTGGAAGGTGTTGTATCTTTCTAATTTATCATAAATAAGAAAGATACATGTAAGGCCTATTACTTCTTTTTCCCTACAGGGGATGACTCTATTTTATATTATTGAGCGTATTCCATTTTGCTCTATGTCCTTGGCCCTCCAGCCTTTTTACTATTCAGCTATGTCTGGGTCATTGGTACAGTATAAAAATGTTAAAAAATTTATAGTAATTTCTATATTTTTTATACTTACCAATGACCCAGACGGGGATGGCCCTCCCAGGAGTTGGGAACTCTTGCCTCCCCGCTGAGTACATAGCGCTTACCAGGCACTGGTTTTTAGAATGATTAATGGCGCCAATTTCGGAACGTCCTTGACACTGCGCATGCGCAGTAGAGGCGAAGTGTGGAGGGCCTTTAAGGACATGTTTTCTTTGGTTTTAGATGCAAATTTTGGGGATTGGTGGGCAAAATTTGTGTTTGGCCCTATATTTTAAGAGTTAGCACCAGCTATGTCTGGGTCATTGGTAAGTATAAAAAATATAGAAATTACTATAAATTTTTTAACTTTTTGATCTACTTGTTTGACGAACTCAAACTTCAGCCAGTAACCATTAAGGGTTATAGGTCTATGCTATCGGACACATATGCTCATCATGATAGCTAACAGAATGGATCTAATATTTCTTTATCTAAGTTAGTAAAAAACTTTTCGATAAATAGACCTAGAACTCTTAGGTTAATTCCTAAATGGAATTTAGCTTGGGTTCTACTGAAGCTCAAAGAAGCTCCTTTTGAATCTCTGAACACTGTAGACTTCAAATTCTTGTCATATAAGACAGCTTTTCTCTTAGACTTAGCTTCCGCAAGAAGAGTTACTGAGCTTCATGCTCTGTCTATTGATGATTCTCATTATCGTAGTATTGGTAATGCTATTACTTTAACTACTAATGTGGAATTTTTGGCTAAGAATCAGGCTCCTAATAAGTATCCTGAGCCTATTGTCGTTAAGGCTGTTCCGTCCTCAGATGGCCGTAGGCCTTTGCTGTGTCCAGTTAGAGCTATGCATATTTATAAACGCAGATCAGAGTTTATCAGAAAGGGGCGAAAACGGTTCTTCCTGTCTTTAATTCCCAATAGAAAGGACATTTCTGTTCATTCTGTTTCTAGATGGATTCAGTTAGCTATTCATACTGCTTATGAGAGTTTATCTTCCAACCAGCAGTCCATATTTAAGATTTCAGTGCATGAAGTTAGAGTGCTGTCAACATCTTGGGCTTATTCTAACAGTATTGCTATTACGGATCTTATGAAGGCTGCTTACTGGTTACAGCCTTCTACTTTCACTAATTTTTATCTTAGAAATATAGAGTCTATTTCTGGCGACCTTAGATCTGTGACTCTGTCCTGCTGCCCTCTTCGTTCTGTGGGGATTTGACCCAGAGCAAGGGGAAGGGGGGGGGGGAGGATGGTGTTCCCTTATATTACCGGCTTTATAGTGAAAAGCAAGGGAATACCTCCTCCTGAGTCAGTAATTCCGAGTCGCTGCTGGGATAGTTTTAAAGTGTAAAGCTAATGTCTATCTCATTTATGTAATATTTTTAAAGTGTAGCTCGGTGTGAAGTATTTGTATATGTCACGTGTCATACGAGCGTTAATATACAATCCTCGGACACTTTTAAATGAGTATAAAGAGTCTCATTCTCTGGACTACCTTTATTTATTGGCTTTCCTGTAAGGAATTAGTACAATGTGTTATACTAGATGTTAATAGAGAGCATCGATGTTAATGTGCTCAATTATTGATTGGTGATTTGTCTTACTTATTTTTAATTAACAAGAAAGACATATGTAAATCCTTTCTCTCCTTTTCTCCTTGAGGGGATAATTCTTTATACACAATTGAGCCTATTGGATTTTCCTTTATATCCTAGGCCCTCCAGCCTTTTTTCTATTCAGCTAAGTCTGGTCATTGGTTACAGTATAAAAATATGAAAAAATTTAAAGTAATTTATACATTTTTTATACTTACCAATGACCCAGACAGGGATGGCCCTCCCATGAGTTGGGAACTCATACCTCCCTTCTGATTATATAACATTTAGCAGGCACTGGTTGTAAGAATGAGGCTTGGCACCAATTTTGGTACTTCCTTGACACTGCACATGTGCAGTAGGCAAAAGTATGGAGGACCATATAGGACATCAGTTTTTTTGATTTGGATGCAAATTTGGGAGATTTGGGGGGCAAAATTTGTGTTTGGCCCTGAATATTTAAGAGTTAGCACCAGCTAAGTCTGGGTCATTGATAAGTATAAAAAATATATAAATTACTTTAAATTTTTTTCATTTTTACACTAATTGGTTTACAGAAAATAAAAACAGTGGTACTTATCAATTATTGAATTAGTCCTAAATACAGTGTGACAGAATCCAGTAATCCAGTGGTGAAGAATCTTGTGAAGAAATATTTTTATACTGTACCAATGACCCAGACATAGCTGGTGCTAACTCTTAAAATATAGGGCCAAACACAAATTTTGCCCCCCAATCCCCAAAATTTGCATCTAAAACTAAAGAAAACATGTCCTGAAAGGCCCTCCACACCTCGCCCCCACTGCGCATGCGCAGTGTCAAGGACGTTCCGAAATTGGCGCCATTTATCATTCTAAGTTTGGCCCTTCATCAGTTAACATCTGACTGATCTTTGTGCTTTTAAATCTCAGTTTAAATGATGCCAGACACATAAATATTAGTGAAATGGTGATTCTAAGGAGGATAGAAAAGGAGGAGAGGAAAAGAATGTGTGACAGAATATTATCAGGGCTGTAACTTAAAATTTTTTAATGAAATTATGTTAAGTTACCTATTTTCAAGGCAGCAGCCATTTTGTTGTCATTCTGATTATTTAGTTACACTGTTTTTTCAAGTGTTTTTCCTCTCTCCCTGTCCTTTAAGTTCCCCCTTGCTATTCTCCCATGCTTTTGGCATAGTTTCTGTAATTATTATTACTAAAATTTCTTGGGAGTTTTAGCTTAATAACAGAATGAATTCTGTTCTTTCCCCATGTTTACGTCTTCACCTACGGGTGGTTAGGCGTTGTGTTCTGCATCTACCATCTGATGTTCTGCAGTTTCTTCCCTGGAAGTCTCTGTTTTGCATCAGAT
The DNA here is from genome assembly GCA_031216915.1 of Pictodentalium vernedei. Classification (NCBI taxonomy): domain Eukaryota; kingdom Metazoa; phylum Mollusca; class Scaphopoda; order Dentaliida; family Dentaliidae; genus Pictodentalium; species Pictodentalium vernedei. The sequence continues at coordinate 403,446,340 of CM062291.1, forward strand.
GGTGTATTTTTGGTAACTGATTTCGGGCCTGGGTGCCTGGAGTCTTATTTTAGTGTTTTTACACTCATTGTTTACATTTACTACAGCCCTCTGTGTGAGGGGGGGGATTTCTAAATAATAATATCTTTATGTTATTTTAATCATAACTAGATACATTATTATTGTTCGTAAGTGTTGAATAAATTGTTTAAAATATTTTTAAAATTTTTGTCCACACTTAGGCTTGGGATCCATTGGGGCTCAACGTTACTTTTCAGAAACTTGGGCTGTTCTGAAAAAATATTTTTTCAAAATATTTTGATTTCAATTATTTTTTCTATATTAATGGATCATATTATTATTATGTATTTTGATTGCCAGGGGTTAGTGCGAGTACCAGGACTTGTTTTCTTTTCACATTGAAAGGATATTGATCAATTGTTTTAAGAGGAAGTCTTCCTCTGACCTTATTATCATTCTATATGTGGTCAGTGTACTCGCATTAACTCCTGTTCTGTATCGTATGATTTCGATGACAATATGGGAAGCGTATGTCACGGTATGTTGTTGGGGATTTGGACACTCCGGTCCTTTCCCCGCAGGGTCACTCTACTTTATCAATTTCTATTTCAGACGATCAAGATTAGGGTGATGTATCTGTGATGTCTTCCAACAGTGTGCCTCCGTCGTCACAATTAATGAAGGGCTAGCGGAAAAGTGCTCATGTAATACGCCAATTGCCTAAGAGGACCCTAGTAGGTTCGACGGCCTTTGACGTCCGCTAGCTCGCCCGGTGTAGCGTCCATTCACCGAATGGTTCGGCAGCCGGGTTCGTCCGTTGCGGTCTAGAAGGAATTTTGGGGTGATGCGAGCACTATAAAATTAACTTAATGCACACCCAGTGACGGCGGATCGGAGGGAGAACGGAGGAAGCCTTTTAGTCCGGTTCATAGCTCGTTCCGGTCCATCCGGACGGCAAGCGAGAGAGGCCCCTCTCTCGTTCAACAACATCTGGCCCCAGATGTTGTGGTACAAATGTGTCGTTAGCGGAGCATACGTCCGTCGCTCGGGACGCTCCGTTGTATAGGCAGTCCGCTGAGACTGCTAAGGCTTCCTCTTCTCGTCAGCGCACACGACCGCACCTTGGCTGCGTGACCGCCGATATATTACCAGCTTCGCCGATCAAGGATTCTTCGGCGACCAGGTCACACCATCCGGCAGCCAGGGATTCGAGACCGATGGACTCCGGACGTTCGCATAGGAAGTATGCGGGAGCCATCTGATGCGGAGCTGCCCTCGGCGAAGCACCGATAGACTGCGCCTCCGCAGGTCTCGACGCCGGACATTCTTGTGCACATAGCACAGCTTATCGCAGCATCCCAGCAGCCGACAGAAACGGTGTCGGATCGAGAATTATCCGACAGCGCTGGGTCGGTAGCCGGGGACTCGAGGCCTGCAGACTCCGGACGTTCGCATAGGAAGTGTGCGGGAGTCAACGTACACGGAGCTTCCAGCGGCAATGCATCGTAAGTCCGCTACTGCACAGGCCTCGGGAACGGACGTGCTTTCCTTAATAGCACAGTTTATCGCAGCATCCCAGCATCAACTGAATCTGTCGCATATATTTTATCCGACGATGCTGGGTCGGGACGCTCCGCGGAAGCGGGTACGGACGTCCGAAAGTTTCATCCGGTCCGACGGGATACCGAAAGGGATTCGGTGGATTTCAAGCTTTCCCTTTCGGAACAACATATGCTGCGATGTCGGATAAGAAACTGATAGCGTCGGTGGACTTAGAAATTTTTGGTTCGGTTCAGGGACATCGTCCCTCAGTTCCGACATAGTCCAATAATGTCACACAAACTTTCGAATTATTGAATGACGCTATATATATTATTATTTTATGCTTGCTATCCAAGCATTTCTGGTTTCTTGTTCGAAGAGTTATGGAGATGTCTTTCAAAAGTGTGCCTCTGTCGTCATAGTTAATGAAGAGTTAGCGGCAATAAGTGCTCATGGAATATGTCTATCGCTTACGGAGTGACATTCGCTAGCTCACCCGGTGTAGCGTACATTCATCGAATGGTTCGGCTGCCGGGTTCGTCCGTTGCGGTCTAGGAAGGAGATTTGGGTGATGCGAGCACTTTAATTACTTTAGTACTCACCCAGTGACGGCAGATTGAGGACAGATCGGAGGAAGCCAACAACATAGGGGACCGCATGTTGTGGTTCAGATATTTTACATTCGGAGCATATGTCCGTTGCTCGGGACGCTCCGTTATATTGACAGTCCGAGAGACTGTCTTTAATGCTTCCTCATCCTCACAGCAGGGTACACGACCGCACATTGGCTACGTGACCTCGAGTATCCGATCAGTTTCGGCATTCAGTGATTCCACAGCGAATAGGTCGCGCCATCCGGTAGCCAAGGAACACGAGGCCTATACACTCCATTCGCTCGCATATTGGAAGTATGCACGGGGTAACGATCTCGGAGCTTCCTGCGGCAATGCATCGTAAGACCGCTGCTCCTCAGGCCTCAGTGACGGACGTGCTATCCGAGTTAGCACAGTTGTTTCGCAGCATCCCAGCAATTGACGGTTTCTCGGTCGAATCAGGAATTATCCGACGGCGCTGGGTCGGTGCGGTCCGCGGTTGCATCAAGCTACGGACGACCGAACGCTTTATAGGGTCCGACAGGATGGCGAAAGGGATTCGAAAGATTTCGAGTTTTCCCTTTAGTAGTATCGGAAGATGCCTTTCATATCTTCTGGCATTTCTTCCAGTGATTATTTTTCGGACTTCATTGCTGCGATCTTGGATAAGAGACTTATAGCGTCATTGGACTCGGATTTTTCGATCGGTACAGGGACTTTGTCCCTGACTTACCGACGCAGTCCAATATTGTCATTACAACATGTGTTTTATTTTTCGACGCTATATATTATATATATATACAAGCCTGCTACTAAGCATGATAGTTTAGTTTCTTGTCCGCGTGGCTCATTTCTGCCATTTTATCTTTTTTACATATAGTTTATTTTGGCAGAGCAGGGCATACCGAGAGTTCATATGCGTCTAGACGGTGTGATTAAAGACTGCATATATTCTTTTTCGCCGTTTATGTCTTTTCCAATTTCAATGTTGGGAACGACATTATGTATAGTAGACTTAATTTAGACGCTTTATTATACGTAATCCGCCTTACTGAGGCGTTATCATTACGTCTTCAAGAAAAGATTTACGGGATATTATTCTCAATGTAATTTCTTTTGAGGGCAGTAGTTTGTTCACGTATAACTCCGCCCTTCAGTGGCTGATTGGAGTTGGTTAGACGTGATGCAGCCCTAGCTACATCCACGCGTGGATAGTAGGTTAAGAACTCTCTCAGAGTCGCTTCGTTCTCGGAGGAGCTTCTCTTCGACGGCAACTTTCCGGCAATCCATGAATTGCTTGATTTATACATTCTCTTGTCTATCTAGTGTTACAAGAGATTCAGACTGGGGCAAACATTCGGTGGTTGACTCAGAGAGTGCCGCCGCAGTTGCCGGACCCTAGTGTGGCTGTTATGACGGTTGCCAGTCAAACAGATTGGGATATATACTGATCCCTACGGATTCGAAGTGCCAGGGTCTTTGGGTTCCGCAGTCTTTTAGCTATCAGTTTAACTTCCGCGGAATAATGTTTTTTAGGCTTGCTTTATGTCATTGCATGAACATTATTCAGAAACGCATGCCCAAATTCCTGTCCTTTAATTCGACAGTAGTGGCGTATCTCCGGAACCAGGGAGGCACTCTTTCGTTTCCGTTATTCAATTTAATGGAAAGAATCCGTCTGTTGGTTATAGTACACCAAGTTCAGTTTTGGTCCGTCATATTCTGGGTCGTCTGATTGTTTTATCGCACTCCCGTTCTCTTACGGGTCGCTTGTTGCTGTCAGAATGGACTCTCAACAAACAAGTATTTAATCAGATTTGCTATCTATGGGAGCGCCCAATGATGTTTTATTTATGACACAGCTTGCTAATCAATTGCAGACGTATGTGTTGGCTTGTCCAGATCTCTGAGCTAATACTGTTAACGCTCTATTGATCTATAGGACGGAATGATAGGATACGCGTATCCTCCGGCGCTGTTGTTTTAGCAGGTATTGCTAAGATAAACAACCACAATACATTTCTGTTGATAGCATCTCTATCTTCACAGAGATCATGAGTAATTTACTCTCTTGTCTACTGTGGATCTTAACGTGAAATCTTCCTCTATGTGAGGATCTTTTTTCACTGGGTAAATCGTGTCATCTTTATCACAACCAGCAAGGTCGCAGCCTTCATGTATTCCGTTGTGTGGTCCGTATTGCATTGTAAGCACTGTACTGGACGAGCTTTGGATGCGATTTCTTACTATAGGAGATCCTCTTCTTCGCTATTCTATGCGACTAAAGTGGAGGCTCTTCCGTCGTGGTGTAGGGATCATTATGTTCATATGGTTGATCCCTCCATACTACTCATTGCTAGTTTTTAGTATACTTGTTTCACAAGATCTACTGCAGCCTGTTGTTATTTAGGTTATAGGTTTATGTTACCTCATACCTATCCACTCTACGATAGTTTACAATTGAGTCTTTTGTCTCTTTATCTAAGTCAGTTAGTAACTTTTTGATAAATAGACTCAGAATCTTTAGATTAAATTCCTATACGGATTTTAACTTCGGTTCTTATTTAGCTAAGTAATCATTTGAGCCTCTGGAAACAGTAGTTTTCAAATTCTGACCTTTTAGACAGTAATTCTGTTGGTTTCTCTTTTACTGTAGAGTCAGTGAGTTTCATGCACTATCAATGGATGATTTTCACTTTCATAGTTTCGGAATCAATACTTCCGTTACTATTTAGGTTGGATTGTTGCATAAGAGTTAGGCTCCTATTATCCGGAACCTATTATTTTAAGGTCCTTCCGTCTTCGTATGGGTATAGGCCTTTACTCTTTCCGGGTACAGTTTATGTATTTATAAACAGATATCTGTTTATTACAAGGGCGTAAGCTTCTTCTGTCTTTGATGTCTAGTAGAAGGACGTTACGCTCCATTTTATTGTTAATGGATTCTATTAACTAGCGTACTGCTTATGGTATATCATTGGCTTAGCAGTTGTGCTTAAGATTTCGGCTCATGAAGTAAGAGTTCTTCTACTTCTTGGGCTTACATTAATAGTGTTGCTATTATAGATTTTTGAAGGCTGCTCATTGCGCTCAGCCATCCATTCATGAATTTTATCTCAGAAATATCGAGTCCATTTCTGGAGACCTCTATTGTTAGGTCTATTATCTACTGCTCAGAATGTCATTCACTTTACAGTTGCTACTATAGCTAGGTAGGCTGTCTATTTCGGCAGTGTCTCCGTTCGGCTGCCCTCTTCGCTCTGGGCTATTTGACCCAGGGCAAGAAAAAGGGGGGGGGGGGGAGGGTGTTCCCTTGGGTCACCTGTTTTTACTATGAAAACAAGGGGATACCTCCTCCGGAGTTAGTAATTCTGAGCTGTTATTGGGATGGTTGTTTAGTGAGAAGTTTAAGTTTATAAAATTCATTCAAGTTTTAGTTTTTAAAGTATAGCTTTTGAATATTGCATATGTCAACGGACATGATTATGCAATTCTCACACACTTTTAGGAGTATAAGAGTCTCTATTCTCTAGACTTACTTTATTATTGGCTTACTTTAAAAATTAGTAGTATAAGGATTATTGGATATTAATAGAGTACATGGATGTATGAAGCTCAATTTTTGGAAGGTGTTGTATCTTTCTAATTTATCATAAATAAGAAAGATACATGTAAGGCCTATTACTTCTTTCCCCTACAGGGGATGACTCTATTTTATTTTATTGAGCGTATTCCATTTTGCTCTATGTCCTTGGCCCTCCAGCCTTTTTACTATTCAGCTATGTCTGGGTCATTGGTACAGTATAAAAATGTTAAAAAATTTATAGTAATTTATATATTTTTTATACTTACCAATGACCCAGACGGGGATGGCCCTCCCAGGAGTTGGGAACTCTTGCCTCCCCGCTGAGTACATAGCGCTTACCAGGCACTGGTTATTAGAATGATAAATGGCGCCAATTTCGGAACGTCCTTGACACTGCGCATGCGCAGTGGGGGCGAGGTGTGGAGGGCCTTTCAGGACATGTTTTCTTTAGTTTTAGATGCAAATTTTGGGGATTGGGGGGCAAAATTTGTGTTTGGCCCTATATTTTAAGAGTTAGCACCAGCTATGTCTGGGTCATTGGTAAGTATAAAAAATATATAAATTACTATAAATTTTTTAACTTTCCAGCTGGTAGTATTAAATCCAAGAATGTGTCTTCAGAAACAGTATCTCATAGATTTTTAATAAAATAGTCACTTAGAAATTTCAGCAGTCTCCAATAAAATATAATAATATGCTCAGCGGAATTCAAATGGAGTAAAAATCCAATAAGTATTGGCGCCACAGGTAATTTCCAAATAATCCAGTAGAATCCTGGTATAAATTCTCTTTTACAAGATGAATAAATTCTCTTTTGGAATCACTTTACCAAATTCACAAAGAAGTACTGCTTCTATAATATATGCACTGTTCTGGAACAATAAAAATCTCCAGTGGAAACAACTGCTCTGTTATATTATATTTATTTTAACTGAAATGGGTTTTTCTGAAAAAGAGTTTTTCTGAAAATGAGTCCTTGAATTCTGTTGACATGGGTTTAAATAGTTATCAGACAGTTCTGTTTTCTATCAGTTTCTAGGTGATTCTGTCTTAATTGATGTTAACAAGGTTCTTGACCTACTTAAACAATTAAACAATCAACAGTTATATGTACAATGATTTAAAAATAGATTATGTGTAACAAAGATGTAAACATGCACTTAAAGGTCACTTAGTGCAAATGAGTCACACCAACTAGAATCTGCCTTCAGAAAAATATCAATTGGGTAAAATTATCTACTAAGGACATTTCAATCTTGATATAATACGGGGCTATAGCAGCTTGGAGAGTGGACAGTCGGCAAATAATTCAGTTGATTGTATGATATACACAGGCCTATCTGTGCACTTTAATCCATTTTTTGTTTTGTTTTTACAGTGAAACAAAAATAGTCTTGAAAGGGGAAAATGCCACACAGCTCACAGAACTTGCGGCAAAAGCCAAGCTGTTAAACCTTCCATATTATGTTGTACAGGATGCTGGCAGAACACAAGTATGTCATCACACCTATCAATGATTTTCTTTTTCCTTTGACAGCTATGTATTTCAGTATTTTTAGTTTAACTGGGTCAAGAGAAGCTTTATAGATCACTTTCCCTGCATTTTTATCTGTCTGTCTGTGGGTAAACATTTTTAGCTCACCTGACTGTGAATGTCAGTGGGAGCTTAAGTAATCACTTTTTGTCTGTCGTGAACTTTACATTATCGACTTCTCCTCATAAACCAATGGGCCAAATTTGATGTGCATGTTCATTATCATATGTCAATTCAAGTTTGTTCAAATAAGGTTGCCGCACCCACAGGGGGCACCACAAAGGGCATAACTCTGATAACACCCATAAATTATTTTCCAAAATTAAAAAATCTTCTCCAGAACCATCAATTAGGATCTTTTGATATTTGGTATATAACATCTCTAGGGGTTCAGATTCAAGTTTGTTCAAATTGATATAACATCTCTAGGGGTTCAGATTCAAGTTTGTTCAAATCGAGTACCCCCCCCCCCCCCCCCCCCCCGATTGATGTTTTTGAAGGGAGACGGCTGCATAATAGGATTTGAAAGTTTGCAGTACTGCATCTTTGGATTCGTAGTGTACACAAAATACACCTGGGAAAACATGTGTTGATTATAACAACTGCGTATTAGGAATGCAGCGTAATCTTGACACTTGGCAGTTTACACATGACAGTGCAGTACTGCACGATTCCTTAAAGTAAGTAGTAAATAGTATACAAACAATTCGCAATAAGTTTAAAAATACTTTCAGTAGTTACCTGCCATCCATTTAACAGGATCAGTTCTATTTTAATTTAACCATTTTATTGTTAACAAAAAAAACAAAACTGCCAGTGTGCAGCGTTATTTCTGAGCATGTGACTTCAGAGAACATGCCAGAAGTTGCTTAATTAACATAATTTACCTGTCATTTTTCCCATGTGAACTTTGAGATTTTAAAACTCAATAAATTTTATGTTTACTACCAATCTAATTTACTACGTGCCAAACATAGATGATTTGGGGCCAAAGATAATTTATATTACTTTTAAACCACATATTGTCAGGTAACTTTGTCTTTCAATACCTATTTGGTTGAATATGAGTGAACCTGAGGCTATGCCCAGTTCATTAAATTTACTTAACCATTCTTGAATCACATGTGTGGATTCTTACGTAAGACTTTTTAATTTTTATGTGTACCCATACCATGTATGGTACACATAATGCCGGCATCCGGAGTGACCCTCCGTTGTTCGTCCATCCTTTGTCTGTCCGTCTGTCTGTCTGTCTGTCTGTCCGTCCATCCATCCAGCATTGATATCCATTTCTTTGGCATTCGATAACTTGAAAACTATTGCTTAGATTGTCATGATACTCTATATTTGTGTTCAAGTTACTAATGTGCCGAGCTGTATAGTGTTTGGTGTACATCTGATTATTCAGTACTGAGATATTAACCCTTTACCCATTCAATTAAGCATTATTCCAATCCATTTCTTTGGCAAATATCAATCCTATTGTCATGTTTCTTGATAGATATGTTCAGGTAACTGATCTGCCGAGCTGTATAGTTTTTGATGTAAATCTGACGATTTGATTCTGAGATACTAACCCTTTATCCATTAAATTAAGCATTACTCCAATCCATTTCTTTGGCATGCGGTAACCTAAAAAATATTGATTAGGTTGCCTTGTTACTCCATATGTGTGGTCAGGTTTCCGATGTGCCGAGCTGTATAGATTTTTTATCCATCAAATAAAGAATTACTCCAATCAGTTTCTTTGGAATGCGATAACTCAAAAATATAATGTCGGCATCCGGGGTGGCCTTCCGTCGTTCGTCCATCCTTTGTGTGTCTGTCTGGCATTCATATCCATTTCTTTGGCATTCGATAACTTGAAAAATATTGCTTGGATTGTCATGTTACTTTATATTTGTGTTCAGGTTACTGATGTGCCGAGCTGTATAGTTTTTGGTGTAAATCTGATAATTTGATCCTGAGATATTAACCCTTTATCCTTTATTATCCTTCAAATTGAGAATTCTTCCAATCCCTTTGGCACGAGATAACAAAAAATATCAATCCAATTGTCATGTTACTTTATATATATCTTCAGGTTACTGATGTGCCACTCTGTATAGTTTTTGGTGTAAATCTGATAATTTAATCCTGAGATATTAACCTTTTATCCCTCAAATTGAAAATTCCTTCAAAAACTTTCTACTAGTTGCATGTATGGGTACACATCTTTCGATTTAATCAGCCTATTTTTCATATTCCTTCTGGTGGTGGTTCTGTAGATATCGTTTAAGATATAAAAAATTTGCTACCACTATTTTGTGGGGATTTGTTGTCAATCCTTTCAAAGTAAACATAAATGGCACAGCGTTTACCTTTGCTTGACATTTTAGCCTTTGGCGTGCGGAAACTACGTGAATGCATGTGATTGAGAGGTCATGAACTTACCAATTCTGGGAAATTTGTTGAAACAAAAGTCTCAGTTTTTTGTTAAGGTGGCGGTTCAGTTTCAGTTTTGAAAAAAACCTGACCTGAAAAACCGATAAACCACCCAGCCCTACCTATGATAGCTCAAATTTTAATTTAGTGCAATTTTAGGAAATTTCATTAAAAATCTTCTTCAGATCCAGTAGTCAGAATGCATTCGTATTTGGTATACAACATCTCTAGGAGGGGGGGGGGGGGGGGGGGAGGGAGGGGTCAGATTCAAGTTTGTTCAAATTGGGTCCATAGGTTAATATTTGGGCTTGCTGTGGTAGCCTAAATATTAACTTAGTGCAATATGAAGAAATTTCTTTACAGTTTTTGTTCTTCAGATCCAACAGTCAGAATGCTTTCATATTTGGTGTATAACATCTCTAGGGAGGTCAGATTCAACATTGTTCAAATCGAGAGCCTGGGTTAATATTTGGACTCCCTATGGGAGCCAGAATTGGCCATGTAGCTGAAGAATTAGAAATCTTGTATTCTGTACCCTTTAGAGGTGTGTAACTAAGATTAATCCACATAGGTTGTATCAAGGGGCTTCAAAGCGGAGCTCCACATTTTACATTATGATCAACTGAAGAAAAGGCATGATGCTCAGACTATTTTTGTCACTCTTGAGGGACTCAAGGACTGACAATGTATCCTATGGAAATGGATTGCTAAATGTAGACTCATTCTTGGACTCTGTTTATATTGTGTTCTGTTCAAGGTGAGCGCTTCAGGCCCCTTGGGGCCTCTTGTTATTTTTAAGTTTCATTGGTTATAAAAAGAGAGCATGCGGCAGCCAAAAGGACTATGCAGGAGGACCTGAGAAACAGATTTTTAACTTTTTAGGACTAATAACTTGAAATTTTAATAAAAAGGCTTCTTGAATGAAATCTGAAGGTATGGCAAATGGAATATGGATGTGCGTTCTTTGCCTTTTCAGAAAAGCTGAGTGCATTACGTTTGTGAAAACTACATATACTCTCTGTGAGTGTTTTTGTCATGACTGGTAGAGTGCTAGAAGCCACTATCAGGGCTTTAATATGAAGAGCAGATACCCCAGCATAAAGGGGTCAACTTCTGTAGATGTGGTTTATATTATCTTAGAAGTGAAATTACCTTGTCTATATGGGTTTGCCTTGTTACAATTTATGGGAGAGTGCCTTTTGGCACTCTCCCATAAATTGTAACAAGCCAAAGGCATGAGAACAAATTTTGACAACCAAAAATAACTTAGCACTCTACCAGTTAACCAATACTCACTCTCTCTTGATTCAACCAGTATGCTGTAGGTGAGCAGGCCCTAAGTAATCCTACGAATGCCGACTTAGTACTATCCAATACTGTTAGTACTGTCTATTGCTGTCGGCAATGTGAGCCTGATTGTTGACAGTGCCTTTTATTCCCGAATAAACAAACAGTGTAGATGTTTATGTACTACATATATCTGCTTATGTAACAGAACGTTTGGGTGTGCGGTAACCGATTCTCATCAGATCACCAAAGTTAAGCAACGTCGAGCCCATTTAGAGGTTGGATGTGTGATCGTCTGAGCGATTGATTTGGATTCCCACATTGTGTCCTTGGGCAAGGCACTTAACCTCCGATGGCCCACTTGGGAGCACAATGACGCTGTGTACTAAGGTGTTCTGCATATTGATGATGCACATGTCGTCAACTAATCTTACCCTGGTTGTGCTGCAGTGCAGAGTTACGATGTTGGGGAAGTGGCAGCTGCTCGCCGTTGCTCGGTGATTCTCTCTGGGTACTCTGGCTTCCTCCACCTATAAAACTGTCACCGACATGATATGACCTTGGCTGTTAAAGTGTCATTAAACCTTAATAAATAAATAAATAACAGAATGTTTGACCTATTACATATAAACCAGCTAAACAAAAAAAGTGTGAGGCAGATTTTTGATGAGAGTGATAGCAGAAAATCAAAATTTATTTTTTTCAAAGTCTCTGTTGTCTCCTTTCTGTTTGAACTTTGTTAGTTTTACATTGAGCACACTAAATTTTTTAAGAAATGTCTGCAGATGTTATTTTTAGCTCAACTTTGGCGAAGCCAAATTTGAGCTTATGCCATGGCCAGTCATCCGTCTTCCGTCTGTCCGTCAACAATTCAATACGACTCGGGCTAGAGGCCGTATTTATGAACCGATCTTTATGAAACTTCTTGGGTACCTTTGTTATGACCGTGGGACGAGAATGAGTGTTTTGGGGTCCGATCCGAAATTCAAGTTGGCTGCTGGCAGTCATTTTGTACAGACTTAGGTGCAATCAGATTCTTGCGCAGAACTTCCATATGAAACTGCCGATTTGAATAATTTTTTGTATGAATGTTTAGTACCATGGGACACATCACATATAATACGGGTTTTTTTCTCGTGCGTAAATTATGCAAATTAGACTAACTTTGATGTATTTTGAGTTACTTTCAGCACTGTAAGTGCAAATGCCACTACGGCTTGGGCTAGAGGCCGTATTTATAAACCGATCTTTTCAAAACTTCTTGGGTACCTTTGGAATCACCGTGGGACGAGAACGAGTGTTTTGGGGTTCGGTCCAAAATTCAAGATGGCCGATGGCAGCCATTTTGTACAAAATTAGGTGCAATCAGATTTTTGCACAGAACTTCCATATGAAAGTGCTGATTTGAAAAAAATTTTGTGTGAATGTTTAGTACCATGGAATACATCACATATAATACAGGTTTTTTTCTCGTGCAGAAATTATGCAAATTAGATGAATTTTGATTTATTTAGTGCTACTTATACACTGTAAGTGCACATATCAATACGGCTCGGGCTAGAGGCTGTATTTATCAACCGATCTTCACAAAACTTCTTGGGTACCTCTGTTATCACCTTGGGATGAGAACAAGTGTTTCTGAGTGCGGTCCAAAATTCAAGATGGCTGCTAGTGGCCATTTTGTACCAAAATTAGTCTAATCAGTTTTTTGTACACAATTTCTATACGGCTCAGGCTAGAGGCTGTATTTATGAACCGATTTTTACGAAACTTCTTGGGTACCTTTGTTATCACCGTGGGATGAGAACGAGTGTTTTTGGGTGTGGTCTGAAATTCAAGATGGCCACCAGCAGCCATTTTGTACCAAAATTAGTGCAATCAGTCTTTTGTACAGAACTTCAGTATAAAAGTTCTGATTTGAATAAATTTTGGTATGAATGTTTAGTAAAATGGAATACATCACATACAGTACGGGTTTTTTTCTCGTGCAGAAATTATGCAAATTAGATGAATTTTGATTTATTTAGTGCTACTTATACACTGTAAGTGCACATATCAATACGGCTCGGGCTAGAGGCTGTATTTATCAACCGATCTTTACGAAACTTCTTGGGTACCTTTGTTATCACCTTGGGACGAGAACGAGTGTTTCTGAGTGCGGTCCAAAGTTCAAGATGGCTGCCAGTGGCCATTTTGTACCGAAATTAGGTCCAATCAGTTTTTTGTCACAACTTCTATACAGCTCATATTTATGAACTGATCTTCACGAAACTTCTTGGGTACCTTTGTTTTCACCTTGGGACAGGAATGAGTGTGTTTTGGGGTGCCTTTGTTATCATTGTGCTATGAGAACAAATATTTTGGGGGTTCAGTCAGACCCACTCTTTTCTAGTTTAGCATCTGACTGTCACCCACCTTTACAATACTTTACCTATACATTTGTTACAGGCTACGGTCAGTATTTATGTACAGACCGTTACAATACTTTATATGTACCTTTGTTATCAGGTCATTACCTAGATGTTTGTCATTGCTGTGTCACATACTATACATGTACATGTCTTGACAAGTTGAGCTACAGTGTCATTGACACTTTCATTATCAGTATTACTGAACCCAAATTTATTACTATCAGTTATCGTGATGAATTGATGGTAACACAGTCTGAGGTTTGCGACTCGGAGCTTATGTTCAGTCAAGATGCAGCAAAATGGGCTACCTTGAACCTCATTTCAAATATTTCATATAGTGACATCAGATGGTAACTTGTGTTTCTGGGCCCATAAACAGAAAAAAAAACTATGCAAGCTATTCAATTAGTTAGTGAGGATTTCAGTCTTATTGGAACATAATTATTTTTAGCTTTGATAAACAGCTCTATGTGGCATTGTTGGGCAGTTATTCAGTTTAGTTGGTCAGTCGATCAGTCGCTATGACCAACAAGTTTTAAACTACATAACTTTCAAAGTATTTCATGGAATGACATAATATTAGAGCTGAAACGGTTAAAGGGTCTCCTTGATTGATTAATCATATGGATTAACCTTGGTTAACTGATTAATCACTTGTTGTAGTAGGTAGCTGAATTATTGCCGTACCATTTATGATTTATAGCATTAACCCTTTACCCAAAGTAATGGACAAAACCGGCAAGTGTTATCTCCTTCAAATTTTATTATGTTTTCAATTTTTGTCTTAAAAACATAGCTTATGACACCTCATTGGAACGAGCTCATTGAGCTTGTTCCAATGAGGGGTCGTAATCTGTGTTTTTGAGACAAAAATTGAAAATTTTTAGTAATTCAAGAATTTATTTTGCAAGTATTGTCTGCTGTCTGGACTGGGTAAAGAGTTAAGAATGACAATTTCCAGCTACTGATACAGTACAATGATCATACAAGTGAACAAGTATGTCTCCACATAACTTGCAAGCTTTAATTTGTCTTATAATAATTGATGCAAGTCAGTGTAACAGTGTTTGCCTGTTTTGGAGCAAGTTTGTTCCCATATAATACAGTAGTTTAAGGTAATGGTTAATCAATCAATTACTTTTTATCCCCCCGAAAAAAAATTTCGGGGGATATAGTCGTCACGCGTTTTTTTTTTGTCCGTCCATACGTCCGTCCATCCGTCTGTTTACATTTCGTTTCCGGATGATAACTTCCCTTGAAATAGTTTGATTGTAAACAAACTTGATATGTGGCTTAAACATATAAAAATACAGGTCAAGTTCGAATCCGGGTTCATCCTGATTAATATTACCAGAGTTATGCCCCTTTTTAATTTAGAAAATCTTATGATTTTTGGTTTCCGGATGGTAACTATTCAATTTTGTATGAAATATGTTCAGTACATTCACATGAATATTATTCCTTCAGTTCAGTGTAAAATGAAATCATGACTGCTGAGATATTCATGGCTGCTTTTCAGAAGCCATGGCTTCATTTGACAATTAACTCAAGAAATAAAGTATGCATGCATTCAATTTAATAATAAAAACAAATCATGAGTTTCAAGTTCACAGTTCTGTATTTCACCAATGATTTATTGTTTATACATGTGCAATAGTTTGACATCATATAATATTGTAATCTAAAAGAAGAAAAAGTAGGCTGGTATTACTATTTTAATGTTCTCATGTTTTCAGAATAGATTTAATAGGGCTAATTTTCATTTTATTTGCATCATATTTCTTTATTGTTACACTATAAAATCTGTGATTTCTTGTTTTTTGCTTGATAACTTCTGTTGAATAATTTGAAAGCAAACTTGATATGTGGATCATCATACCAAATACAGGTTATGTAAGAATTAACCCTTTACCCCCAAAAAAATTTTCGAGAAAAATGAGGAAATTTTATCTCCCTCTGCTCTAAAATCACACCAGTATGGATGTCATTGTAACCAGCTCATCAAGCCAGTTACAATGACATCTATATCGTGTGTTTTTAGTGAAACTGTTGCGACATATTGTGGTCTGATTTAGCCTGATTTAGGCTATTTTTTTTTGCTGTTTTTTGTCAGTTTGCTAGGTAAAGGGTTAAAGTGTGGTCTGGTCAATTTTTTCAGAGTTATGCCAAATTCAATGTACTTTTAAGTTTCTGGATGATGACCACACTTTTTTCGGGGGGATCAGCTGCCCCGTGGATGTGGCAGCCCTCTAGTTTGATAGATCAAAATGTTGATCATTGGTTAATCGATTAACCATTTCAGCTCTACATAATATTTGGTATGCAAGTGAATCTTATTGATGTCTAGCACCATGTGTGATACATGTGTTCTTCAGAGTAGGACTGCATGATACAGTGGTACCCTGTTAATTGAAGAGCCACTTTGTCAATGAAAATTATTCAATTAACAGGAGTATTCAATTAACAGGGATTGTGTCCTATTTCTGTATTCTAGAGATAAACTTGGCATTTATTGTATTATATTTTGTTTGACAGAGCTCCATGAGCTCTGTCAAACAAGATATAATAGATTAAATGCCTGTATTGGATGTACTGACTCCAAATTGGTCTATAACCAAAGGAAAACTGGGGAGAGTCAGGGTAATTTCTCGAAATGTTACAAGATTTTTTATTCTATTAACAGGAGTTTACTCTATACCCTATATTCAATTAACAGGTCAAATTTGTACTGGAGGCATGGTAAATGGTTTTGTGTTGGGAAATTTTATTCAATTAATGGGGATATACAATTACAAGATATCCAATTAAGTGGGCTCCACTGTATATCGATAAAGCGATACATACTGGTATTCAAACCAGTATCGATTGAACACCATGTAATTGCAAATATATCAGTTTAGACCACACAAAGTAGATCTTCTGTTTCTCAGGCCATTATTTGCGAAATTGCATGCGTGCGAGCGGTTTTTTATTTTATTTTTTATTTCAGTAATTACTTTTTTGCCATCAAAAGTTCATGTTCTTGGTTCAAGTTTTAGGCCTCATAATCTACAGAATAGCATGGGTGGTGGTGTGTTTCATCCCTTGAGTGCAAGAAGGCTTTGCAATGCTAAAGCATTGCAAAGCCTTCTTGCACTCAAGGGACAAATTCATAATTTTTTTCAACTTGGGTAAAATATCGGACATAAACCATTTAATTTTAATTTTTTTTTAAGTTTAAATTGATTTTAAAAAGAGAGCATGCGGCAGCCAAAAGGACCATGCGGGAGGGCCTGAGAAACAGATATTTTATTTTTTTGGCCTTATTGGCATTATTTATTTGCCCAGAATTTAATTTTCAAGATGTCCAGTTACCTAACGAATCATCCACACATCCACCTGGGTAATATATAAAGGGAGCAGTTGAAAAAATATTGTTTTTCAGAAAATTTAACAAAATCATATCATGTGACCCCCTTCCAGTGAGGGGTCACATGGTATTGTTTTGTTGAATTTTTTTGAAAAATTTGATAAACTAATATTTAAAATAATAAATTTTGATATCATCTACATTGGGTGAAGTTTTATTCGAACTCCATCATCAAGGCATACTGATTTGTTCCAATAGTGATGATTCAAGTCCCGATTATGGTACCTATGTTCAGATATGTGAACAGTCTTTCGATATACTGGTATTTTTTTTAATACCGATACTGGTATTCAGTTTCAAATACTGTGCAGCCATACTAGGGAGTATTTTTTGTCGTAGTTATATTTCATTATGTGGACTTGGAATTTGTTTCATTTTTAACATCCATCACAGATTAGGTGCAAACTAGCAATATTTTTATACTGTACCAATAACCCAGACTTAGCTGGTGCTAACTCTAAAATATTTAGGGCCGAACGCAAATTTTACCACCCAATCCCCAAAATTTGCATCTAAAACCGAAAATTACATGTCCTATATGGTCCTCCATACTTTTACTCCACTGCGCATGTGCAGTGTCAAGGAGGTCTCAAAATTGCCGCCAAAAGTCATTCTTTGTTTGGCCCTCAATACAGTTACACTTCACTGTTATTTGTGCTTGTAAATCTCAGTTTTAAAGATGCCAGACGCATAATTATGAGAGAAATGGTGGATATATGGTGGAAATAGAAGGTGGAGAGGGAAAAACAGTGGAAACAAATGTTCACGGCTGTAACTTATAATTTTTTTACAAAATTATTTCATGTTACCTATTTTCAAGGCATGACCATTGTATAATCAGTGTTTTCCTCTCTTCCTTTCCTTTATTCTCCCTAGCTATTCTCCCATGCTTTTGGCTTATTTTTTGTAATGTTTATTACTGAAATTTCTTGGGAGTTTTGGCTTGGTAACAGAATTATTTTCTGTTTTTTTCCCATGTTTACGTCCTCACCCTAGGGGTGTTTAGGCATTTTGGTCTGCATCTACCATCTGATGTTCTACAGTTTCTTCTCTGGAAGCCTCTGTTTTGAATCAGATAGTGTTTAAATTGGTAACTGATTTCGGGCTATGTTTTTTTCAGTGCCTGGAGTCATGTTTCCGGTTTGTTGACACTTTTGCTTGTGTTGACAACTGTTAATTCTGACAGTGATTACTTGTCTTCTGCTTAATTTAGTAAATAGCAAGGTACATTAATATTGTCCGTAAGTGTTACATTAATTTTTCAAAATGATTAAAAAATTTTGTCCAAACTTAGGCTTTTTGGGGTATCCTTTGGGCTCAAGGTTCCCATTTGGAACTTGGGCTCTTCTGAAAATTTTTTCCAAATTTTTTTTTTTTGAAAATTATTTTCTTTTGAAATGTTATAATGAATTAATATATTATGTATATTTATTTCAAGGGTTAGTGCGAGTAATATGACAGTGTATATTTTTTTCTGATTGGAAAAAATATTCTTCATTCTAAATATGAGGATATCTTCCTCTAATTCACAAGTTCATTGTGTTCTTAAAGTCAATGTAGTCGCATTAATTCTTGCTCTGTGTGTGTTGATTGATATGACAACGGTGGAGACGTGTGTCACGGTATTTATTAGCGGTGAGGGGTCCATTACGGTCCTCTCTCCGTAGTGTCACCATATATTATCAGTTTCTTTTTCAGAATTCAGAGTGATGTTTCTGTGATGTCTTCAATAAGTGTGTCTCCGTCGTTGCAATATTAGGGATAGCGGGAAATGCTCACAGTATTATGACAATTGCTAAAGAGTTCCCTAGTAGGATCAAAAGCAATTGATCGCCCGCTAGTCCGCCCGGTGTCGCGTCCATTCACCAGGAAAGAATAGTACAGCACCCGGGTTAGGGAAGCAGATTGGGTGATGCAAGCACTATAAAACTTCAGATGTGCACACCCAGCAATGACGGATCCGAGGATAGTACGGAGGATGCCTGTCAGTCCGGTAGCTAGCTCATCCAGGTCCCCCGGACCGCGAGCGAGAGAGGCCCCCTCTCTCTTGCATCAACATCTGCGCCGCGATGTTGTTGTATGTTGTTCGCTTAGTCAGAGCTTACGTCCACTCCTCCAGCTCGGGACGCTCCGTCGCATGACAGTGTGATGTGGCTGTTATATTGACTTCCTCATCCCCGTCAACACACACGACCGCACCTTGGCTATGTGACCACAGATTCCAGGGGACGTTCGCATATTATATAAATGCAGGATTGAACGTCCCTGGTGCTCCTGCTTCGCCGACCAAGGGATACACGTCGACCAGGTCACTCCATCTGCTAGCCAAGGATATGAGACCTTTCCAGTTGGGACATTCACATATTATATAAATGCAGGAATGAACGTCCCAGGAGCTTCCAGCGGATATTTCACGTAGGACCGCAGCTCCACAGGTCTCATAGGGTAACGTAACTAGGTATTGTTACCGTGATGTCTTCGTAAGTGTGCTTCCGTTGTCACAGTCAAATGAAGAGCTAGCGATAAACTGCTCATGCAGATATGTCAATTGCCTAAGAGGTCCCAAGTAGGATCGACGGCGTTGGCGTCCACTAGCTCGCCCGGTGTCGCCACTATTCACCGAATGGCTCATCGCCCGGGTTCGTCCTGGCGGTCCAGGAAGGAGATTTGGGTGATGCGAGCACTATAAAATACAAAGTGCACACCCAGTGACGACGGATACGAGGATGGTACGGAGGAAGCCTATTAGCCCGGTTCCTAGCTCATCCAGGTTCATCCGGCCTGCGAGCGAGAGAGGTTCCTCTCTCGTATCACAACATCTGGGCCCAGTTGTTGTGGTACAAAACATTCCTCAGTCGGAGCAAAACATTCCTCAATCCACCGCTTGGGACGCTCCGTTATATAGACAGTCCGGAGAGACTGCTCTTTCGGCTTCCTCATCCTCACGGCTGCACATGCAACCTGTGATATTCAACCAACACCGCCGACCAGGGATTCCATGGTGACCAGGTCACGCCATCTGGTAGCCAAGGATACGAGGTCTTCATACTCCGGACGTTCGCATATTAGATGTATGCAGGAGTGAACGTCGAAGGAGCTTCCAGCGGCTAAATCCTATAATACCGCAACTCCACAGGCCTCTGTTATGGACATGCTATCGCAGATAGCGCAAATTATCGCAGCATCCCAGCAACCGACAGTAACTCTGTCGGATCAGGAATTATTTGAGGAAGCTGGGTTGGTACGTTCTGCTGCAGGTTCAGGCACGGACAACCAAGAATTACAAGTGGTCCGACAGGATGGCGAAAGGGATACGGATGAGTTGTATTTTCCCTTTTCGGAACAACATAATTGCTGTAGAGTGCATCCGGCATTATCATCTGATGTTGTTCCTCCAGACCAAAATGCTGCGTTGCTGGATAAGAGACTGATAGCGCCACTGGACACAGAATTCTTAATCGGTTTAGGGACATCATCCCTCAGTTTCCGACATAGTCCAGATATGTCTCTCGGACACTTGATCTGTTGAATGACGCTATATTTATTTAACTTGCTACCTAAATGGGCAGGGCAGGTTTCTTAACGGCAATATGCTCTACATCTGCCTTTCATCAATTCAACGAAGATTTTGAAACGGCAGGATAGAGCATTTTGAGAGGTCTCTGTGTCTAGACGACCAGGGCAGGACCTAGTATTGTTTTTTATTGTCGTCTATGTCAATTCCAACCACGATGTTGGAAATAATAATATCGTCTAGCAAGGTCAGCTTAGATGCATCATCGTATGCAGATTACCTTACCAGAACGTTATCATTACGTCTCATAGGGAAAAGAATTCTAGGATGATAATATCCTTAAGAGTTCTTTCAAGGGCCTCACAGAAAAATCCGTCCTTTAGTGGCAATATGGAGTTGGTTAGACATGACGTGGCCCTGGCTACATCCACGCATGTAGATAGTAAGGTGAAAAACTCTCAGAGTCGCTCCGGTCTCCGGAGAGTTTTCTTCGATGGCAAGCTTTCCGCAGTCTATGATCAGTTAACTAAGAAAGCTTTTGACTCTCTGCTATTAAAATTCACTTCCATATAGTCGGATTCAGCAGAAAAGAGTAGGGCAGGCACTTCTGGGACGAATACGTCCAAGGGAAGTTCCTATAGAGGTTCCTATGCGTCCTCTAGGTCTTATTCTAGAGACCGTCAGGGTAGCGACTCATATAGGTCAACGGGGCGAGGTGCGGACCGTGAAGGGCATGGCTTCTCCTTCTGCAAGCCTCACAGGACCAGGAGATAATGGTTTTAACCTCTATCGTGTACTAGTGAGCGGAAGACTGTCAAGTTTCTCAATTATTTGAGAATAGATTACGGACGTCCCTTGAATTCAAGGGGTGATTTCGGAAGGACTAAATTGTTCCTCAAACAAAATCCTCTGTTAACTCGGAGTCCAAGATGGACTCAGCTTCTGCCAAGTCAGTAGGATAGAGGCTCACTTCCATCAGAAGTTTAGTCCTCTTCTGGAATGATCGCCATGGAGATCATAGAAATCCAGGAATTTCCAGGTTTCTACAACCATCCTTTTCTGGTTTCAAAAACCAGATGGCTCGTTCTGTTCACTCATTATTCGGAACTGGATAAACAAGCTGATCGTGGCTCCAAGTTTATATATGGAGTCCACCCGATCAGTCAGAGCGAGTATTCGGGTGTACGATTATGCTACATGGATAGATCACAAGATGCGTACTTTTACGTCATGGTACTTCAGGCGTCAGAAAGTATCTTTGCTTCCTTATCATAGGAGTCGTATATCAGCTCCGAGCAATATGCTTCGGTCTGAATCTAGCCCCCTGGGCCTTCACTCGAATAACGGACTCGGTAATGACTCATTTCCGAGCTTATTCATCTGCGATAACGTCGGCCTACCTGAACAACATTCATACAGGTACAGCAATGAGTTAATGCTTCAGAACTATGTGCAGAATCTGCTTCTATTGCTCTGACATCTCGGTTTCTCAAGTAAACGAGGAGAAGTCGGATCTGGTATCATCCAAGTCATTCACCCACCGGGGGATGAGCTTCGTAATGCACAACTTTTTCGTTTGTCTGCCGTTACCCAGAACAAAATTATTCAGTTGTTATGCTCACTATTGTCTTCGCTCAGACAAAGTCTCAGCGAGAGATCTTATGAGACTGATACGTTTAGGCGGAACTGCCGCGATTTTATTCTGATGCGGCGGTTACGCATTGCTCCTCTCGAAATTTCTTTAATTCAGAATTGGAGGGTGAAGATTCTTTTGCTCGATACGGACATCTTCTTGTCAAATCAAGAGAATAAGAGATTCAGTCTTGGGCAAGTTTTCTGGGCTTAACTCAGGTAGTTCCACTGCAATTGACGGATCCCAGTTTTACAGTCTTGATGGATGCCATTAAAACAGGTTGGGTCGTTTCCTTGAGCCCAACGGATTGAAGTGCCAGCGTCTTTTGATTCCGTAGTTCCTTATCAAGCACTCAAACATCAAGTATGATGTCATTTTGGCTTGCGCTACGTTATTGGATAACGTAATTCAGAATGTTCATATGCTAATTCTGTCTGACGACTTGACGGTATTAGCGTATTTTCGGAATTATGGAGGCACTCATTCCATCTTGTTATTCATGTTAACGGAATGAATCTTTCGGTTGCTACTAGAACATCAAGTTCTCTTATCGGTCTGTCATATTCCAGGTCATCTGAACGTATTAGCGGACTCCCTTCGCGGAGGGGCTGTTTTGTTGCCGCCAGAATCGGCTTTCAACAAACAAGTTTTCAATCAGATTGCTACCAAGGCGAGCGGCCAATGATCGACTTATTTGCGACACATCTCAACAATCATTTGCAGACATATGTGTCGTTATGTTTGGATCTTCGAGCATTTGCAGTAAACGCTCTATCTTGTTAGACGGAATAATAAGATATGCGTATCTTCCAGTGCTGTTGATTCAGCAGATATTGCTCTAGTGTAATTATTTTAATGCAAATTCTGTTGGTAGCTTCCCTAGCTCCACAAAGACTGTGGAGTAATTTACTCAGGTGTCTGTTGTGGGACATGCCGTGGAAGCTTCCTCCACATTTCGGTCCATTCTATGGTCAGATGGATTCAATCTACAGTCAGTTCTGCTTATGATTATATCTTCATTCAGCAGTCTGTGTTTTAGTTTTAAGCTCATAAAGTAAGAGTTCTTCTACTTCATGGGCTTAAGCTATTAATATTGTTATCACAGATTTAATGAGGGCTGCATATTGGTGTTAGCCCTCCATTTTCACGATTTTGCATCTGAGAATATTGAGTCCTTTTCTACAGATCTACATTGTTTAGGTCCACTATTTTTTACTCAGAATGTCATCTACTAAACAGTGACAACTATGTGTGTATAGACTTTCGGTTCCGGCAGTGACTCTGTCCTGCTGCCCTCTTTGCTCTGGAGTATTTGATCCAGGGCAAGGGAAAGTGGGGGTGGGGTGTTCCCTTAGGTCACCTGCTTTATAGTGTAAAGCAAGGGAATACCTCCCTTGGACTTAGTAATTCCGTGTCAGTTCCGAAATGATTTTAGGGTTAAGCCTATGTTTACTCATCTGTGTAATATTTTTTAAGTGTTGATTGGTGTGAAGCATTCGTATATATCACATGATTAATTGAGCGTTAATATACAATCCTCGAACACTTTTAAATGAGTATATAGAGTCTCATTTCTCTAGACTCCCGTATTTATTGGCTTTCCTTAAAAAATATTAGTATAAAGGGTTATACTAGATGTTTATAGAGATTATTGATGTTATTGTGCTCAATTGCAGAATAGTATTGTGTCTTTCTTTTTTGTTACAAATAAGAAAGATACATGTAAAACTATCTATCCTTTTCTCCTTAAGGGGATAGGTCTGTTTTAGGTAATTGAGTCTATTGGATTTTCCTTATGTTCTTGGCCCTCCAACCTTTTTACTATTCAGCTAAGTCTGGGTCATTGGTACAGTATAAAAATGTTAAAAAATTTATAGTAATTTATATATTTTTTATACTTACCAATGACCCAGACAGGGTTGGCCCTCCCATGAGTTGGGAACTCATACCTCCCCGCTGAGTACATAACGCTTACCAGGCACTGGTTGGAAGAATGACTTTTGGCGGCAATTTCGAGACCTCCTTGACACTGCGCATGCACAGTGGAGTAAAAGTATGGAGGACCATATAGGACATGTAATTTTCGGTTTTAGATGCAAATTTTGGGGATTGGGGGGTAAAATTTGCGTTTGGCCCTAAATATTTTAGAGTTAGCACCAGCTAAGTCTGGGTCATTGGTAAGTATAAAAAATATATAAATTCCTATAAATTTTTTAACTTTTTCACTTGTTTCACTTGATAGCTTATTGTTATTAAATATTCACTTAGTTTTCATTATTCAATTTCAGGTGGAGGCAGGATCTATAACAGTTGTTGGAATAATGGGGAAAATTAGTGAAGTTGATTCAGTCACCGGGCATTTGAAATTGTTATAATTCTGATCTGATTTTAGTGAAAATTATTTAATTTTTGTTCTTCCATTTTTTCAATGTCAGTTTGGATATAAGGCTTTTGTTGTAATGACAGCTTTATCCATTGTTACAGGATTTTATTCAGAGGAGATGGACGATTGAACCTTCTTGGCACTGTCATTGCATAGATGCAGTTTCTGAGATAATGTGACTCAGCAGACCTGAAAATAAAGTCCTTATATCGTAATCCATTGGCAGGTTATGCTGTACAGTGTTGTGATAACCCATATGAAAAAAAGGTGTGACACTTTTCCACCTTCTCTGTTTTTACTATGACTGTCATGCTCTTTATTATGTCTTAACAGGATTTCTACCCAAATTAAGACAAATAAAGCATGATCACGCCAAAGCGAGATCGCTTCTTAGTTGTTGCTATTCATCCCCTGAGTTCCAATGTGTTCTATGTGCATACTGGCACATAGAACACATTGGAACTCAGGGGACAATTTATTTTGGCAGAAATTCTTTTAACCCTTTAACTAACATGAAAAGCAGACGACACTTTAAAACAAAATTCTTGAATAATTAATTTTTTTCATTTTTTGCCTCAGAAACATAGGTTATGACCCCTCATTGGAATGAGCTTGATGAGCCTGTTCCAATGAGGGGTCATAACCTATGTTTTTGAGATAAAAAATGAAAAAATAATGAAAATCAATTGGGGATTTTTGAGAATAGGGCTGGCCGGTTTTGGCTGTTACGTTGGTGTAAATGGTTAACATGAAAACAGCATGCCATCATTCTCTTTGGGGGTGCGGTGGTGTTGCGGTAACCGGTTCTCGTCAGATCACAGAAGTTAAGCCACGTCAAGCCCGGTTAGTCCGATTGGTGACTATCTGAACGATCGATTCGGACTCCCACATTGTGTCTTCGGCAAGGCATTTAACCTTGTTTGTCCACATGGAGGCACGATGACGCAGTGTACTAAGGCGTACTGCACATTGATGGTGCACATGTCTTCAACCACTCTAACCCTGCCTGTACTGCAGTGTGG
Source organism: Pictodentalium vernedei (assembly GCA_031216915.1). NCBI lineage: Eukaryota > Metazoa > Mollusca > Scaphopoda > Dentaliida > Dentaliidae > Pictodentalium > Pictodentalium vernedei. The sequence continues at coordinate 403,471,678 of CM062291.1, forward strand.
AGTTACGATGTTGGGGAGCTGGCAGCTGCTCGTCGTTGCTCAGTGGTTCTCTCCGGATACTCCTGCTTCCTCCACCTGTAAAACTGTCACGGTCATGATTAGCCATTGTGCATAAGTATGTGATCTTAAACACCAGTAAATAAATAAATAAATCATTGTATTCATATTTAGATGTAATTCTTAATCTTTGTGTCGAGATAGTTCTGAAAAATTGTCAAATCATTCTGGCAAAACATGCGAGCTAAGTAAGATAATGAAGTTATATTGTGTTACTTTATTGTAACCAAGCCTGAAAATAAGCAGACTGTCATCTGAAAAATGAGGTCCCCAGAGGGTGAATTTGGCGATGCTACCCTGCACAGCAGGGTAGCATCACAAAATTTACCCTCTGTGAACCTCAGTCTGAATCGACGTCTCATGCCAAAACAGAAAGATGTACTTAGAGGATAAATTGGCCCACTGTATGGGATAGCATCAGCAAATTCACCCTCTGGGGACCCCATTTTGCAATTGACAGGTTGCTTATATTCAGGCTTGATTGTAACCCATAGTTTGCTCGTATATTTTGCAATTAACATGCCCCCCCCCCTCCCCCCCCCCCCACACATAACCTAAAAGACTGTTCATGGTTTATTTTCAGGCCTGCTCAGAACATTCAGGCATTGAATTAATTTCCTGTCTCACTTGTTCTTTGCAAAGGCAAGCTAAGCCAGTGCTTTACTTGTCTTAATCTGAATTGGAGTATCTTGTTGCGCAGGCTTCAAAACAACATATATCTCTGTCGCAGATCGATAGTTGTTGTCAGCTACAGGCAGATAAAACATTACCCGTTAACCCTTTACCCAACGAATCAGCCGCATCCACCCGCGTAATATACAAATTCAGTAGTTAAAAAAAATATTATTTTTCAAAAAATTTCAACAAAACCATATCATGTGACCCCTCGTTGGAACGAGCTCATCGAGCTCGTTCCAATGAGGGGTCACATGATATGGTTTTGTTGAAATTTTTTGAAAAATTTGAAAAAATTATATTTAAAATAATAAATTTTGGTATCGTCTGCGTTAGGTAAAGGGTTAATGGGGAAAGTGGTCAAATATTGATCTAATCAATCTTGTATACATGTATTCAATTCCCCCAAAATGGCAAAACCATGTTGAAACAATTATAACCTGGTTTAAAAAGCATGGGCAATTAAAAACATATTGCTTCAACAACAGGCATACAGATCATCACATGCATATCGAAAAGTCCACGGTTCGATCCCCACCAGGGCTTACTGCATTGGCGTCCTTGAGCAAGGCACTTAATCCTGCTTGCCCATGTAGGTGGGGGGGGGGGGGAGGCTCGGTGATGCCGTGTACCAAGGCATACTTCACGGTGGTGGTGCACTTGTCTTTAACTGGTTGAATGCTGGAAGCCCATATTTGGACTTTACTCTAATGTGCTGTTACTCTAACTCAGAGGCTTCAAACTCTGTGGGGAGGCTGCAAGCCGAGAGGTCCTCGGTTCGAATCCCACCTGTGGCTCCCGCATTGTGTCCTTGGGCAAGATGTTTCACCCCCATTGCCTATGTGGCGGCACAGTGACGCTGTGTACTAAGGCGTACTGCACGTCGATGGTGCACCTGTCTTCAACCAATGCTAACCCTGCTTGTGTGGAGTTGGTATGTTGAGGAGCTGACAGTTGCTCGGCATTGCTCGGTGGTTCTCTCCGTGGTACTCTGGCATCCTCCACCCGTAAAACTGTCGTGGTCATTATTAGCCATTGTGCAGAAATATGTGACCTTAAACACCAATAAATAAATAACTCTGTGGGTGTCCTTCAAATTATCTTCAAATCTAAATTATTTGGTCTGTATGGATTTTCCTTGTTACAATTTATGTTAGAGTGCCTATAAGCTCTCTCACATAAATTGTAACAAGGAAAAGACTTGTGAACAAATTTTGATGATTAAAAATAAACCAATTTTGACCCTGCTTGTGTGGAGTTAGTATGTTGGGGAGTCTGACAGTTGCTTCCCATTGCTTGGTGGTTCTCTCCATGTTCTCAAGTGTCCTGAATCTGCAAAACTGTTTGACATGAGGTGACCCTGTCAGTTGAAAGTGTTATTGAAAGTGTTGTTAAACCCCAATAAAAAGAAAAAGTAGGATCCATTTAACAATGCCTGTGGTTTGAGTCCTTACAAGTAGACAAAGTAAGTTTTTACGAATGGATAAACTTGATATTACACTTGTGTTGTGGTCATAATATAGCCATACATGTAGGTGCTGAATGTAACATTAAACAAATATAAATAGGTAATCACCAGTGTAATCAAAGTTATTAGAGACACAATTTTTATAAACATTGCAAGACCTTTATTATGTCCCCGACCTCTGAAGGAGGCTTCAGGGATATCTAGCGAAGCCCTCTGTGCGTCCATCCATCCATCTATACAAACGTTCTGCATTGTAATTCCAAAGCTTTTGGTCAGATTTGGATCTCCTTTGGTATGCTGATAGACCTGCTTGGGGGAATGGATATGCATAAGGAATGGGTTCCGTCCAATGATTTTTCGAGGAGTTATGGCCTTTTTTTTCCTTTCTGTCCGAACTAACATTTTGCATTGTACTTTCCAAGCCATCTGTTGGATTTGGATCTCCTATGGTATGCTGATAGACCTGCATGGAGGAATGGATATGCACAAGGAACAGGTTCCGTCAATAATTTTTCCCAGAGTTATGGCCCTTTTTCACTCATTCGTTGTGACCTTAAACACCAATAAATAAATAACATCATCAGGCACTGTCAAACAAGATTGAATTGATCAAATTATGAGTTGCATTATGGGAATAATGTATGCAGGTTGATATTTTGACCTTAGTATTGATTTTGAAGGACATAATCATGTTTTGGAGGAATTTGGATTGTTGATTTCTAGTCCCCGCTGGGAATCAAACTCACAGCAATCCCACCTGGCAATCAGGAGCCCAACACCTAAACAGCTGGACCATTGCCCACTGTCGGAAAACGATGACTGGAATCAAGCATTTTAGATGATGTTCTTGTGATTACTTGTTTCACTTTCTGGATGCTGTCGAATGCCTAGAGATTTACAGTTTTCTACACCTTGACAGTGTACATCCTGTGATTGAAGCAGTTGTTTCTAGGCAAGTCTTGCCTGCCTTTGTAGGCAGGCAAGACTTGCCTAGAAATAACTCCGGGAGCAAATTGTTTTGAAAATTTTGCATCGCAGTTTTTTCTTGACGGTCACAGCAGATGACGCGAAGTCGGAACCGTGAAGCAGTTTGCTGGGGGCGAGCATGAGAGGGGGTGTCCCCCCCTCCTCGTTGGTGGGAAGTCTAGGGTGCCTCCCCTGGGAAAATATGAAATTTCAGAGGGCAGGAGACGCATTCTGGTTGATTCTGAGAGCATAAAATGTTATCTGGTGAGAGAGGATAGAATCAACTTTCTTAGGGATTCAGGCCTATGTGGGAAAGGCGCGCCATTGTGCTCGCGCCCCTAAACATGCCTGCATTTAAAATGGGGCGAGCAATAATGAGCACAACTCAGATTGCGAACACATTAGAGATGCCACAAATTAGGAACTTCCAAAGTTGATACTATTCTCTAAAATTTTAACATTCGATTTTCGGATATATAATCCCTTGAATCAAAAGAGAAGTTACTCCATCGATTTAGCTGTACACATGCGCAGATGCGTCTGTTACCAAATATTGACAGAGATTTCCCAAAACGTGCGTGCATTTTGGAAAATCATGGTCAATATTTGGTAACAGGTGCAACTGCGCATGTGTACAACACAATTGTCTCTTAGAGGGGTTCTGAACAGATGAATGACATGGAGACTCTTCTGGGTTCCCTGCTGGTGAATGCAACAGCGTACAAAGTTAAAAAGATTTTTCAAAATAAATTAATCCTGCCTCGTAATTTGCATTGGCGCTTTGCGATTCATAGACCTAAAGTTGTGTCGCTATGTGTGGATATTGCATCGCATTTTGCGATGCGATCCCGGTCATTTTGCTCCCTGTAACTGCAAGACTCGCCTAGAAATAACTGCCAAGATTCATAGAATACAGCTTGTGAGTTTACCCAAAGCGTCCATGCATGGGTTCCTGTTCTGTAACAGTAAACAATGATTAAAGCCTTTCAGGATCATATGATGCAGAGTTTCAGTCAGTAGATCATCAGATTCAGCCTTCAGGTAGATACACTAAAACATTTCACACAGTTTTGAGAAAAAGTATGTTTTTATTAAACTCTTCAGCAAGTTGTTTATCAAATTCCACATTTGTGGTAGATAGTTTATCAATATTTCACATATCTCACAAAATTGTGTTTTGGTACTAGCTTTAATAAAAAAAAGTTGAAACCAATGTAGGGTCCGCATTGGTGTTGTGGTAACCGGTTCTCATCAGATCACTTAAGTTAAGCAATGTCAAGCCTGGTCAGTCCTAGGATGGGTGACCGTCTGAGTGATCGATTCAGACTCCTGCATTGTCCTTGGGCAAGGCACTTCACCCTGATTGTCCACATGGGGGCACGATGACACTGTGTACTAAAGCGTACTGCATGTCGATGGTGCACATGTCTTCAGCCAATCTAACCCTGCCTGTGTTGCAGTGTGGAGTTACGATGTTGGGGAGCTGGCAGCTGCTCGTCGTTGCTCAGTTCTCTCCGGGTATTCCAGATTCCTCCATCCGTAAAACTCACCGACATGATATGACCCTGGCTGTTAACCCTTTACTCAATGAATCGGCTGCATCTGCCCACGTAATATGCAATTTCAGCAGTTGAAAAAGTATTATTTTTCAAAAAAAAATTTGAACAAAACCATCGTCGAGCTCGTTCCAATGAGGAGCCACATGATATGGTTTTGTTGCAATGTTTTGAAAATTTTTTAAAAATGATATTTAAAATAATAAATTTTGATATCGTATATGTTGTGTAAAGGGTTAATTACATTGCGATGAATGATGCCACAAATAAAATTAAAAAAATATTGTATAATGTTACATCAGCATTTTCTGATTTATTATGCTGCAAACATCATTTTTCACCGAAAGATTTTTGACGTTATTTCAATCTGGTATTGCAAAAATTGACGACAGTAATTTTTGCTAATAAGAATTTTTTTTTCAATTTTCAGCTAAAACGTAATTTGTATGAGTGGTTGTGAGTAATTCTGTTGAATCTGTTCAAACAAAATTTATTATGAATTGATATGAAAAGACGAGGAAAGAATGAGTCCCACATCCCCGAAACCCCCAAAACAAAAATTTTAAAAAAATTAAAAAAAAGAAAATTTTTAGAATGTTCAAAGTTATGAATTCATATATGTTGACTTACATATTGTTGGAATGTGCTTAAGCTCATTTTACTGTCAGTTATGAATTTTCTTTTAAGTTTTAGCGGAGAGGGTTTTTTGAGAGAGAGGCTGTTTATCTATTACTTTTTGTGAATACTTTTTGTGAAAAAAATAGATGTGAGGCTTATCAAAGATTTTTTTTGTTGTTTCTTAGGCAATTTTCAATTTCATTATGAGCAGGGGAGGCTTTTTATAGCCCTTTACCTAATGTAACGGCCAAAAACAGCTGGTGCTACTCGTAAAAATCACCATTAACTTTTCATTATTTTTTGTCTCAAAAACATAGCTTATGACCCCTCGTTGGAACGAGCTCTTTGAGCTCATTCCAGTGGGGGTCCAGACGCTATGTTATGTTTTTGGTGCAAAAAATGATAAAAGTGAATTATTTAACCCTTTGAACTCCAGAGGCCGTTTTTCTGGCTGGGTCACAACCTATGTCGTAATGTCATTAAGGGGGATGACTGCAAGGTAAATGGGGGGCGCAGTGGCGTTGCGGTAACCGGTTCTCGTCAGATCGCCGAAGTTAGCAACGTCGAGCCTGGTTAGTCCTCGGATGGGTGACAGTCTGAGCGATCGATTCAGACTCCCACGTTGTGTCCTTGGGCAAGGCACTTAACCCCGATTGTCCACATGGGGGCACGATGACGCCATGTACAAGGGCGTACTGCACGTCGATGGTGCACATGTTTTCAACCAATCTAGCCCTGCCTGTGCTGCAGTGTTGAGTTACGATGTTGGGAAGCTGGCAGCTGATCGTCGTTGCTTGGTGGTTCTCTCCGGGTACTCTGGCTTCCTCTACCCGTAAAACAGTCATGGTCATGATTTGCCATTGTGCATAAGTATGTGACCTTAAACACCAATAAATAAATAATAAATAATAATGCAAGGTAAATGTATGGTGTAGACCAATCAATATTTTCAACGTGCAGCCCTAAGGCTGCACGTTGAAAATATTAATTGGTCTACCCCCAAATAATAAATATAGACTCTTCCTATTGCTACCATGGAACTGACATGGAAGATACCACCAGGGTTCAAAGTGTTGAGAATTTTGTTTTGAAGATAAGATCACATGACTGAAAGTCGGTGTGAAACATTGCCATCACGTAGAGTATGTTGTCAGTTAACTTTGTATATCAGTTGTCTCCTTTTAAACTACTGGATCAAACCCAACCACATTTGGCATGAATTATCTTAGGGGAATAACCTTCCAAGTTTGTTCAGTTGGAAGTAGCTAAGCCAAACAGGCTGGAGACATTGCCCCAAAAACCTGAAATCTTCTCATAAACTAACTGCCTGTTGCAATGCTTGAAATTTCATGTGCTGCTTCCTCATGTGTTCAAGATTCAAGTTTGTTCAAAGAAACTCGGTTGGGCAATATTTGGTCTCATGTTGGTAGGGGCAATATTTTGGAACTCGCTCTAGTTGGCCAGTTCAGACCAAATTTGGTATGCAGTAGTGTTTGGGGCATGTACTTGATTTATTCCCGAAAAAGTATTTTTGCATCCCAGGAGCAAAGAAACTTTCCAAAAATGAAAAAAATTCTGTCCCTGGAATTACCTATCAGAATCTTTTGATATTTGGTATAAGGGGATCTTATTCAAGTTAGTACAAATCAAGTCCCTGAGTTCTTATTTGGGTTCCCTGTGGAATAGGTAGTATTTTCAAAGAGCTTTACAGTTAAAAACAAATAAATGGGAGGCAGATAGATTTTCAGTAGTGAGGGAGGTGCCTGAGAAATATATATTTTTTTGAAGAGTCTAACTGTTTTGACATTCAATGTTATGCACTCACTGTGTCAATATAGTGTTTGTTGGAATGTGCCTATAGATTGTAAATATTTCTTTTAATTTTTATCCATTTTTATTGCATATAAATTGAGGGTGGAGTAGGAGAAGACTACCAGTATGGTAATGTACTGAGCACATACTGAAATACATGTATATACACAGAAAGTCATATGACAAAATTACTAGCACATTGAGACTAAATCTCTAAAATAATTCCATTGCTATATGCAGTCAGAGGAATTTAAAAAAAATAGCAATTAAATTTTTATTATTTTTTCAAATTTTGCCTAAAACGTAACTTATTCTATTACCCAATGCACAGGATATCAAAATTTGTTATTTTAATTTTTATTTTCATATGCTTCACACAATTTCAACAAAACCATGTCATGTGCCTCCCCACCCTGTTGGAATGAGCTTGATATGGGATTGATATGGGATTGTTCTAATGAAGGGTAACATTTTGTTAAAAGTTTATTTTTTTCTATTAACTGGTCGAGTACTAAATTTATTTTTGGTTGTCAAAATATTTCCACATGTCTTTGCCTTGTTTTAATTTATGGGAGAGTGCCACGAGGCACTCTCCCATAAATTATAACAAGCCAAAGCTATACAGATTAAATAATTTCACTTCGAAAGATAATAGGAAGTGCATCAACAGAATTTGAAGCATTTGAGGTGCACTTCAGATCAAAGCCCAAACATGGGCTTCCAGCACTCTATCAGTTAAGTAGGGAGATGCAGCCAATTCTTTACGTAAAGGATTTTGACTCTTCATTTGAAAAAGCATATTCCGTCAGGGATCATAAGCTATATGTTTTAGGCAAAATTTCAAAATATGCAGTTATTCAAAAAATTTAATTTTTTTGGAAAATGCTGCGTGGCAGTGCCTGCTAGTCATGTTTGGTAACCCTTTACCCAAAGAAATCAGCCATTTCCGCCCACATAATTGACAAATTAAGCAGTTGAAAAAAATATGTTTTTCAAAAAATTTCAACATGACCATATCATGTGACCCCCTCATTGAAACAAGAGTGACTACAGTAAAACCTGTCTTGAGAGACCACTGTCTTGAGAGACCACATCTGCCAGGCACCGATTGGTTTTACTCTATAATGGACCTGCTATGGGAGACCACCTGTCTTGAGAGACCACTGTGACCTGGTACCAACTTGTATTTTTATGCCATAATGGACCTGTCTTGAGAGAACCCACCTTTGAAGACTGAAACCATGACAAAAACTTTTTACCTGTTCTGGAATTGGAAAATCCATTGTGGTTATACTAACATAATTAAAAGTATTAAAAGCTCTTAATTGGGTTTCAATTGCTATTCAGTTACATAACTCATTAAAGATTGAGATGTTTTTATAAGACCCATGTGAAAAGATTAGCATTATTGCTGAATAAACAATTTCATACATACCTGAAATGTGACAGATAGGATTATAAAAATAAATTTGTGTTGAAAATCTTCAATGAAGATTTTCAACACTAATTTATTTTTATAATTTTTATAACAGACAATTTCATTTGTTAAAAAAACTTCATAAAAAAGAACAACTACAAAGTAATTACAAAAATCCTTTCTTCTCCATTTCTGAATTTTGTGGTTGGTTATTCACTGACTTGAGAAAACCTGAAACCTCTTATGAGAGACCACCTGTCTTGAGAGACCACTTTTGTGTGGCCCAAAGGGCGGTCTCTCAAGACAGGTTCTACTGTAGCTTGATGTTTCTCAGTAGTGAAATAAAATTTTTTTTTAAAATTCTTTGCTTGCAGTTTATGCAATAAATTGCAAAAAGCCATTATTATGGACAAATCCTGCTAAACTATGGGTAATCTTGGTGGTAGCATGTTATCTTTGAAAAAATACCCATGTTTCAAATCATGTTTGAAAAATAATTTAGCACACAACCAGTAAGAAAAAAAGAGCTGGCTGATCAAGAGGCTTACTTTGCAGTTTAACTCTTTACTTAACATGAAAAGCAGACGACACCTGCAAACAAAATTCTTGAATACCGTATTTACTCTATGTATTGGGACAGCTGAAAATAATTATTTTCACAGGTGTCCCAATTCTTAGAAAATGGGGAAAGAACAGAGCCTGGTCTTGATTTGATGCTGAATAAAGTTGTGTGTGATTCATTTTCCATCACTATATACGAAAATCGGCATCCAATTTTTTTTTATATTTTCATTTTTTGCTTCCAAAACATAGCTTATGATCCCTCATTGGAACGAGCATATTGTGCACGTTCCGATGAAGGATCATAAGCTATGTTTTGGAAGCAAAAAATGAAAATTTTTAGTTATCCAAGAATTTTTTCTATGAGTGTCATCTGCTACTAGCGACGGGCCAACTGGAAACAAATCTCCTTAATGTCCCAAACTTTGGAGCATAAAAAAATATAGTTTTCTGGAAAAAATGTGTGTCCCAAATCATAGAGTGTCCCAATACATAGAGTAAATACGGTAACTAAATAGTTTCATTTTTAGTCTCAAAAACATAGCTTATGACCCTACATTGGAACGATCTCATCGAGCTCATTCCAAAGAGGGGTCATAAGCTATGTTTTTGAGACAAAAAATAATGGAATGGTGATTTTTGTAAATAGCGCTGGTTCTTTCCGGTTTTGGCCGTTAAGTTGGGTAAAGGGTTAAAAAAGGACTCGTCATGCCTTGCTTCCTGAAAGTACTTCATTTTCTACTGCCCAAATAATTGTGTCCTTTTTTGTATATTGAGATTAATCATCCACAAAATCTTCAAACCGACTTTCAGAGTTAAAATCACTTAACACATCTAACTGGCAATGTTTCATTGCTTTGCTTGTTTTCATTTGTAAGTATTTGCTACAGGCTGCTGTCTCATTTGATAATATCATGGCCTCAGAATAAATAATGCATTTATCTACAGTGAACATAAGTCGATATATTTGTTCTAGTAAAAAAAAAATTTGTTATCTCCCTGATTTGTACGGTAATTTTATGATATTTTGTTGAAACGCATATACAGTAGAATCCTCTTAATTGAATATCCATTTTGCCAGTGAAAATTATTCAGTTGACAGGAGTATACAATTAACAGGGATTTGGTCAGTTTCCTGTGTTCTGGAAGTAAACTGAGCATTTATTCTATTATATCTTGTTTGACAGAGCTCATAGAGCTCTGTCAAACAAGATATAATAGAATAAATGCCTGTATTGGATGTAGTGGGGCCAAAAAGGTTGATAAATAAGGAGAATTTGGTGCATGTCACAGTAATTTTTTCGACATATTACCAAAATTTATATACAATTAACAGGCATTTACTCTACAACCCATATGCAATTAACAGATCAAATTTGTACTAAAGGTATGGTAAATGGTTTTGTGTTTGAAAATTATATTCAGTTAACAGGGATATACAATTAAGAGATATCCCATTAAGTGGGCTCCACTGTAATGAAATTCATGATATTTTGTTTGACAATCCTCAATTTTTTATGAATTAAACTTGTACTTAATTCCCCAATTTATAAGCCAAAGGGTTTTTTTTTTTGGCTCACCCCACTAGTTAGTGAGAGCTTTTGCCATCACTCGACGTCCAGCATCTATTGCCCAGTATGCATTGTTTGTTAATTTCAGTCTTTTCAAGAACTATTTTGCTTTCTTTCTAACTTGGAACACATCATCATTAAATGAATATCTTTCAAGATTGTTTGAATGAAGAAGAATACCCGAAAGTTTTCAAAACATTTTCACATCTTGGAACAACTGTCCGTCATGGCATAGTGTTTGGAATCCAGTTTCCTTATATGTTTGAGATTCAAGTTTGTCAAGTTGAACCTAGTATCGTGTAACCAGTAATCTAAATCACCTGCAGTTTTCCAAATACTATAATTGAGGTGAGAACAATATTAGGCTTAGCTAAAGCCTCACCGAGGCTTTAGCCAAGCCTAATAATGTTCTTGCTGAGCTGCATGTGACACCGTATCTTCCAACCAAACTTCCTGTAACACATTTATTGTGCCAGCCTAATTGTATTTGAGTGAATCAATCTTCTTTTCTCTGAAAATTCAACTAAACATTGTGTTACACATTTATTGTGCCAGCCTTATTGTATTTGAGTGAATCACTTTTCTATTCACTGAAAATTCAACTAAACAGCTTGTTACACATTTATTGTGCCAGCCTAATTATATTTGACTGACTCAATCTTCTTTTCTCTGAAATTTCATCATCAGTTGTGCTTGCTTTCATTTTTAGAAAGTTTTCCTCTCAGCATTCATTTATTTACAAAGCAGACGAGTAATGATGCAATGCTAGAGGAATAATCCAACATCTCATTGATGGCTAAGAAAATTATTGATTTATTACTTCCATTATTTTTGGACACGTGTACAATTCTGCTGCTTTCCGGTGCTTTTAACTGAATACATATTTTCTTTCTAAAATACCAGTTAGCAGAATTCAGACTGCGAATTTTGTGATAAAAACAAAATTGTAGACAGTGACAATATACTGCCAGTGTCGGTATACTGAATTAATACAGGGTCACTGAGGACCATTATTGTTGGTGTATTTCTCAGTCACCAGTTATAATTGATAATTGGTTAACTGGTAAAGGGATAATTTATTTTTAGTGGTCTGAATTAGTTCATCAAAATTTGGCCAAAGGCACTCCTCGGTAATTTGCGATAAAACAAATTTATATATAAAAATAATATTATTTGCGTTTGACTGAACAAGAATCACGGGAATGGAAATTGTTGTCTTTTACTCAGATACTCTCATTGTTTTTAAAGCCCTGGTGGGGGCGCAGTGGCATTGCGGTAACCGGTGACCATCTGAGTGATCGATTTGGACTCTCGCGTTGTGTCCTTGGGCAAGGCACTTCACCCCAATTGTCCTCATGGGGGACACTATGGCACTGTGTACTAAGGCGTACTGTATGTCGATGGTGCGCATTTCTTCAACCAATCTAACCCTGCTTGTGCTGTAGTGCAGAGTTACGATGTTGGAGAGCTGGCAGCTGCTCGTCGTTGCTCGGTGGTTCTCTCCTGGTACTCCGGCTTCCTCCACCCGTAAAATTGTCACCGACACGATATTACCTTGACTGTTAATGTGTCGTTAAACCCTAATAAATAAAAAATTTAAAGCCCTGATAATGGCTTCCAGCACTCAGCCTTTTAATTAATCTATCCAGCTGGTGTAATAAAACTTGATATTGTTTAACCCTTTACCTAACATGAAAAGCAGACGACACTTGTAAACAGAATTCTCGAATAACTAATTTTTTCTCTCAAAAACATAGGTTATGACCCCTCATTGGAATGAGCTTGATGAGCTCGTTCCATATAAGGGTCATAACCTGTGTTTTTGAGACGAAAAATGAAAATTAATTGGCGATTTTTTAGAATAGCGCTGGCCAGTTTTGGCCGTTACGTTGGATAAAGGGTTAACCATATGCACACTTGTGTAAAAATATCAAGATTTCAAGCTACAAATTTTTTGCAAAATACAACTAGAAATTTATCCAATTCAACATTGTTTGACAGAGCTCAATGAGATCTGTCAAACAAGACTAAATGAGTTAAATTTCTAGTTGTATTGCAGTATAATCCTCTTAACCCTTTACCTAACATGAAAAGCAGACGACACTTGCAAAAAAAATTCTTGAATAACTAATTTTTTTCATTTTTGACTCAAAAACATAGGTTATGGCCCCTCGTTGGAACGAGCTCGACGAGCTCGTTCCAACGAGGGGTTCGTTGGAACGAGCTCGACGAGCTCGTTCCAACGAGGGGTCATAACCTATGTTTTTGAGACAAAAAATGAAAATATTTTGAAAATTAATTGACGATTTTTGAGAATAGCGCTGGCCGGTTTTTGGCCGTTACGTTGGGTAAAGGGTTAATTGAATATCCATTTTGCCAGTGAAAATTATTCAATTAACAGGAGTATACAATTAACAGGGATTTGGTCAGTTTCCTGTGTTCTGGGGGTAAACTAAGCATTTATTCTATTATATCTTGTTTGACAGAGCTCACAGAGCTCTGTCAAACAAGATATAATAGAATAAGTGCCTGTATTGGATGTAGTGAGGCCAAACAGGTTGATAAATAAGGGGAATTTGGTGTGTGTCACAGTAATTTTTTCGATATATTACAAATATTTATATACAATTAACAGGAGTTTACTCTACAACCCATATGCAATTAACAGATCAAATTTGTACTGAAGATATGGTAAATGGTTTTGTGTTTGAAAAGTATATTTGATTAACAGGGATATACAAATAAGAGATATCCATTTAAGTGGGCTCCACTGTATAGGAAACATTTGCTGCTTTTCCAAGTTAGCTTTCTATGAGGGGCTGTTAGAATTTTTAGCTCACCTAACCTTCAAGATGATAGCAGCCCTGTTCCCTTAGACAAATTGTGATGGACTATAGCCCCACCCCACCCAAACCACAAATTTCCTTGATCCACCCCATCAATGTTCGTCCCATTTCACTTCATCTTGCATTTTGTGGCACAATTTTCAGATTTTCTCCTGAAACGTAACTCTTAACCCTCTGAGTATTTCCGTGATATTTTTCATCAAATCTGGGCATGGCTTCTGTGAAGCAGCCATGCCGAGATTTGATGAAAAATTCATCGAAATTTTCCTAAAGATATCATTGGTGAAAAAATTCATGCTATTAACAAGGAGGCGGGGGGATTCAATTGGATGTATCCAATTTATACTTATTTCATTGGTATGAGTAAGCCTGTCCAGGCAGGAATACCCACCCCCAGCCCCCCCCCCCCCCCCCCCCCCCCCCCCGCCCCAGCAGCATGTAAGGAGTTAAGGGCAAGTGTACTTTTTTCAGCATGAGCCCTGGCATTTGGATTTCCACAAAGATCAATATTAGAACAAGAAAGACCTATTTTGTTATTTACCTGTTGTGTTACTTTTCTTATATAAAACTGATGTTTTAATTAACTGTTCAGTTCTGCTAAAGATATTATTTGTACAGAACACCTGGCAAATTTGGATGTTCTATAGATATTTGAATTTTGTGAAAAATATGCAAGCTTTCGTTCGAATTTTATGTGTGTACCGACAATGTTTTTCCAATAAAATTGGATTTTACTTTGTTCATTTCTGCAATCCATTTTACCTCTGCGGCTTAACCCTTTACTTTATGAATGGGCCACATCCACCCACGTAATTTATGTAGTGACCAGTTGAAAAAAACTATATTTTTAAAAAAGGTGTCAAGAAAACTATTTCTTATCAACCTACTCACAATTGTTTACTACAGGCTTGCACTACAGTGGAAGTCCCTAACTCGGATAAAATACTCTCTATTTTTGTCTTTCCCAAGCAATTTGGGAAAGAAAAGTTGTGCAAAAGCACCAAGAAAAAATAAGCCAAAACTGGGTCGAGAGCAGCCGGCGCAGACCCAGTACGGGACGCTCTCTCCCAAGTACAACTCCACGACTTCCGTTGCCAGCGCGCATATACGTCGCTAAAGACTCATTCTTTTTGTCATCTGCCTCGTGTCGAGATGTTCTGCACGCTTATCAGTGTTTATCCAACTCGTTGATTGATGTTTCCTGATTCATAGTGTATCCGAGTATCCTTTGTATTCTCAGGAACAGTTTTTATTATATTCTCTTACATATTATATATCCATAATGTATTTTATATGTTCTCTCTCGAGTCGTGCACAAATTTCGTGTGCCATGCGGTTCGAACTTGAATTATTTTTCACAATTATTGTCAGTGCTTAATTTGCTAATTTTTCTAATTGTGTTAGAGTTGGGTGTCAGCGGGGTACCGCTCCTGCAGTTTTTCTTCTCTCCTTTGAGAGTAGTCATCCTGTTGTGTGGTTCCCGGTCGACCGTCTGGGGTCTTAATTTCTGTCACCTTTCTCTCTTCTTTGGGGTTGTTCTTCTGTTTTCTGATTTCACCTTCTTTGCTCCTCTCACCTCTATCATGCCCAGGACAATTCCTTGTGGGCAATGTCTGCTGCCAAAGCATGTGGATGATTCACATTCTTCTTGTTCCTCCTGTAATGGGTGTTCGGCCGAGCGGCCATGTGGTGTCTGTGGATCGTGGTCATCCACTTTCTGAGTGTCAGTTAACCGTGTCGTTCGTTCTCGTAGCCGTGCTTCCCACTCCCGCAGGAAAGGAGAACGTGGTCGTCCGGGGGCTCCCGAGCCGACCTTGTCTGGTGAGAGTTATTCCTCCTCCGTGGGGGATGTGCAGTCTTTTCCTGTAGTGGATACCACAGGTTAAGAGGGTCAGAGGTGAAGCCACTTTGCCGGATCGCTCCCCTGTCGAACCGGCCAGTTCGGACAGTGAGCTTAGGGAGGCCCTCTCCTTACTCACTCAGGTTCTGTCAAAGAGCCTTCCTGTTGCTTCCAGCGAGGCAGCGAGTGGTTTCCAGGCGCCTCCTATGGCGCCGCCTCCCGGGATTGGAAACAGGCCGATTTCTGATCCCCCTGGTGTCCCGACACCATGGGAGGCGTCGGCTGGTTTGCCCACAATGGGCTGTGTGTCTTCCGACTCTGGGGAGGAGTCTGACATGCTTGACGTCGAGGGCCAGCAGTCTTCGGACTTGGGGGCAGCTCTTGACTTTGTGTTTGGGTTTCTGCCTAATCTCAAACCAGCTAACCAGCCGACAGTGTCAGCCAGTCCGCGATCATCGGTCGCGCGCCTACAGCCTATGGAGCAACTTGCTTCTGGGCACCTTCGACCGTGCCAGTCGGTACAGGTGGTTGAAGCTTTTTCAGCATTGGACTCCAAGCTGAGTTCCAAGGCTCTGAAGACTCCGTTCTTCACCAGGGTTGACACCTTTTTGCCTCCCGTACATTATCGTTCCTACGATTCCGCAAATCCGTCGGTCTGCCAGATTTTGACGGTTCTGGATCAAGACTCCACTTCCCTCGGGCTTTCCAAGCCCAAGTCTGCCATAATTCCAATGACGACTCTGGAGTCCACGTTGGGCTTATCTAGAGAGATGCTTGGCATGCTTTCTCTCTCAGATCACGTCGTCTCAGCTTTAGCTGCTTATCTGCCTCCAGATAAGTTTGGTGAGGTACAGGCTCCTTTGCGTGTGCTGTCCAAGGCGCTCATGCATCTTACTCACACGCATGCCTGTAACACGGCTAATCTGGAATTAGTTCGAAGGGACGCTGTGCTGGACACAGGATGATCCCTTCCCAAGGAGCAGCGCGCTGCTCTTCGATCTGCTTCTTTGGCAGGTCCGCAACTTTTCCATGGTTCCGTGTCGACGGTCATTCCAAAGATCAGCTGCTGTTTTGTCAGCTTGATCAGCCTTCTAGGGGAGGCAGGGGCCATTCCAAGCCTTACAAGTACCCTTCTGCTTCCTCTGCGAAGCAAAAGGCTGGTCCGCTTCTACTTCTTACTCAAGGGGTAAGGGTAAAGGCCGACAGAATCGAGGGAAGTCTCAGGATTCTTCATTTAGTAGAGGAGGTGGTTTCTCCTCTCGCGGACCTCATCGGGCTCGAAATGAAGGTCCTCACCTCGACTTGTCTAAGGTTGGAGGAAGGATAGCAGAGTTCGCAGACCATTGGACCACCATCACATCTCATCCGTGGGTGTTAGATGTTGTTCGGTCCGGGCTGCGAATATCCTTCAGACGGCACCCCACTCTGTCAAGGGTGCCTCTTCCAACCTCAGTTCCTTCAGACGTTTTACGTCGGGAACTTTTGTCCACGGAGATTGGCTATCTCCTGGCAAAGGGGGCGATCGAGGTCGTCAAGAACATTCAGTCAGTGGGTTTCTATTCCCGCCTAATCTTGGTGCCGAAGAAGGACGGCCGACTCCGACCGGTTATCGATCTGAGTATCCTGAACCAGTCTATCATTGCTCCCAAGTTCAGCATGGAGACTTTCAGGTTGGTCCGCCATTCAATTCACCAGGGAGATTTCGCTGCCAGCATCGACCTGCAAGACGCTTACTTCCACGTTCTGATGCATCGGGCGTCACAGAAGTATCTCAGGTTCGCTTTTCTGGGGCGAGTTTACCAGTTCAAGGCCATGCCTTTCGGCCTCAACCTGGCTCCTTGGGCCTTCACCAGACTGATGTCGCATGTGATAGCGTTCCATCGCACACAGTCCAGGGTGACTACTTTGGCATATATGGACGATATCCTCCAGAGGCATTCCAATGCTGCCTTACTGGAGTCGGATGTCGCCACTCTGTTGAGCTTGCTCACATCGCTAGGATTCAGAGTCAACGAGGAGAAGTCGGACCTGGTCCCTTCTCAGTCATTTTGTCATCTGGGGATGGCTTCCCAAACCCAATTCAATTTGGTAGCGGTTCCCCAGGCCAAGGCTGTGATTCTCCCAGCTTTTGCTCTGACTCTGTCCCAGTCTACATCCGCAACCGCTCGGAGTTTTCTCCAGCTGATCGGTCTCTGCGGTTTGGTGACAGATCTCATTCCTCTAGGTCGGCTGCGTGTCAGACCTCTCCAACACTTTCTGCTCAGTCGTTGGAGACCGAATGTAGATTCTCTGGATCTGGTGCTTCCGTTTCCGAAATCTCTTTATCCTCACCTTCTTCCCTGGACAGATGTTCAGTGGATTACGCAGGTTGTTCCATTGGACTTATCCACGTCCGATCGCATTCTGACAGCAGATGCCAGCGATCTCGGATGGGGTGCGACATTGGATCCTCTCGGTCTTTCCCTACACGGGATGTGGGACCAGGATCAAGCAGCTCTACACATCAACCAGAAGGAGCTTCTTGCTCTTCTGAGTTTCAGGCAGTGGATCCCTCACCTGTCGAATCGCCAGGTCCTTCTGCTGTCCGACAATTCAACAGTGGTTGCTTACATTGGGAACCAGGGCGGCACGCACTCGGTTCTGATGTACGAATTGGCTTGGGATCTTCTACTGCTCGCTCAGGATGTTCACGCCAGAGTGGTTGTTCATCACATTCCTGGTCGTCTGAACATCCTAGCCGACTCCCTGTCCCGACAGGGCAGAGTTATTTCCACCGAGTGGATGCTCCACAGGGCAGTGTTCCAGTCGCTTTGCAATCTCTGGGGACGTCCCCACATCGATCTCTTTGCGACTCCTTGGAACCATCAGGTGGACACTTTTGTGTCCCCATGTCCAGATCCTCTGGCTTTTGCCGTGGATGCTCTGTCACTCGATTGAAACGGTCTACTGTCGGCTACGCCTTCCCGCCGGTTCCGATTCTGCCTCAGGTTCTAGCCAAAATTCGAACCTGCAGTTGTCCAATAATTCTGATCGCTCCCCTGTCGCCTCAGCGGGTGTGGATCAATCAGCTTGCACGTCTCTTTGTCAAGGTCGCCCGAGGAGGTTTCACGTCGACCGGTCTTCATTGTGCCTTCACGCATATCTTTTGTCAGGTCCTGTCTCCTCCGTAGAGATTTTTTCGAGACGAGCAGTGGAGTGCATTTCTTCTTCAAGGTGGCACTCCACTGGTTTAGCTTATGCAGCTAAATGGAAGGTCTTCTGTCGATGGTGTGCTGATCACTCTGTTGATTATGCCAATCCTTCGATTTTACAGATTGCAGAGTTTCTGGTATATCTGTTTGATTCTCGGGGTCTCCAGCCTGTTACCATCAAGGGTTACAGGTCCATGCTTTCAGAGACTTTTTCTTATGTGGGGAAGCGTCGTATCGGCACTAATCCTTACCTCTCCAAGCTTGTTCGGCACTTTTCTTTGAAAAGGCCTCGGACTTTGCAGCTTACCCCACGACGGAATCTTTCGTGGGTGCTGCTTTGCTTGGGGGGAGGGGGGGCGCCGTTCGAACCTTTAATTTCCCAGGTGGATATGCATTTTCTCACATATAAGACGGCGTTTCTGATGGCGTTTGCTTCCGCCAGACGGGTTAGTGAGCTTCACGCCCTCTCGGCCTTTTTTAGGAGCTCTCCCAACAGTGTTACTTTTACCACTGATTGCTCTTTTTTGGACAAGAATCAGTTACCAGATACTACTCCTCCTCCTATCTGTATCAGGGCTCTTCCTTCTGTTGAGGGTAATCGCCCTTTGCTCTGTGCCGTCCGTGCTATTCGCATTTATCTCGATCGGACACGTTTCATACGGAAAGGCAGGAAACGTTTTTTCCTGTCTCTTATTCCGGGTCTACGGAAGATCTCTCCTCAATCCATTTCTCGATGGATTTGTCTTGCTATTCGTACGGCTTACGGTCGTTTAGCAGCTGGCGATTGTATTACCAATCGTATTTCTGCCCACGAGGTGCGGGCATTGTCCACCTCTTGGGCTTATTCTAACTCCGTCAAGTTGTCGGATGTTATGCAGGCAGCCTACTGGAGAAATTCCTCTACTTTCTCCACCTTCTATCTGCTCCAGTTGCAGGAGCAGTCGGAGGACCTTTTTGCCTTGGGTCCTCTTTCTTCAGCTCAGGCTGTTGTCTGCCCTAGCCATTAGGCTTCTTGAAGGTCAGTTTCAGCCTTGTGCTGTTACTGCCCTTTTCTGTCTGTGTGTCACACAGGCCCATATGTCTCCTTTCATTGTCCTTTACCAATGATTGCGACGTTATGGTTGATAAGCCTTGGGACCTCTTCCTTCTGTTTCACGGTTCCAGTGCACTGGGGTTATGTGTGGGTTGGTTATGCGATTCCCTCCAGCCTATTGTCTATTCAGCCTGTAGTAAACAATTGTGAGTAGGTTGATAAGAAATCTAAATTTTCTAGTAAATTTCCTTTCTTATTATACCTACCACAATTGTTTACATGGAGGCCCTCCCGTCTTTACGGGTAAAGAATCCTTCCTCCCCGCTTATCACATAACTCTAACATTGACAGATTCAAAAAGAATGAGTCTTTAGTGGCGTATATGCGCACTGGCAACGGAAGTCGTGGAGTTGTACTTGGGAGAGAGCATGCCGTACTGGGTCTGCACCGGTTGCTCTCGACCCAGTTTTGGCTTATTATTTCTTGGTGCTTTTGCACCACTTTTCTTTCCCAAATTGCTTGGGAAAGACAAAAATAGAGAGTATTTTATCTGAGTTAGGGTCTTCCACTGTAGTGCAAGCCTGTAGTAAACAATTGTGGTAGGTATAATAAGAAAGGAAATTTACTATAAAATTTAGATATCATGTATTAAACCCCTCATTGGAACAAACTCATTTCAATGAGGGGTCACATGATATTGGTTTTCTTGTAATTTGTGGGAAAATTAAAAAAAAACAATAATGAAAATAATAAATTTGGATATCGTGTGTGTTGGTTAAAGTGTTAAACTGGTGGAGTGCTAATTACTTCTGTCATCAGAATTTGTTCACAGGCCTTTGCCTTGTTACTGTTACGGTATGGAAATATTATTGATACTGGTAACAGATAGAAATCTGAGAATCAGCAACAATAACTATGAATTTAACTATTCTGAAATTTAATTTTAAAAAAGTAATATAAAAAAAAACGATACAAAGATCTTTTACACTAATTGGTTTACAGAAAATAAAAACAGTGGTACTTATCAATTATTGAATTAGTCCAAAGTACAGTTTTACAGAATCCAGTAATCCAGTGGTGAAGAATCTCGTGAAGAAAGTTACCAGCTGGTAGTATTAAATCCAAGAATGTCTCTTCAGAAACAGTATCCCGTAGATTTGTAATAAAATTTTCACTTAGAAATTTCAGCAGTCTCCAATAAAATATAATAAAATGCTCCACAAAATTCAAATGGAGTAAAAATCCAAGAAGTATTGGCACCACAGGTAATTTCCAAATAATCCAGTAGAATCCTGGCTTTTCACAAAATAATATTATTCTGTTTCACAGAAAGTATAAATTCTCTTTTCCAAAATGAATAGATTCTCTTCAAAATTCTCTTTTGGAATCAATCTTCCAAATTCACAAAGAAGCACTGCTTCTGTAATAAATGCACTGTCCTAGAACAATAATAATTTCCAATGGAAACAACTGCTGTGAAAATAAGTTCTTCTGAAATGGCTTTCTAAAAAAAGTGAGTTTTTTGAATTCCGTTGACAAACCTTTATATAGTAACCAGATAGAATGTTCCAGAAGATGAAAATTCTACGAAGTTCTAACAGTTTCTAGGTGATTCTGTCATAGTTCAAGTAAACAAGTTCCTTGACCTACTTAAACAATCAACAGCTATATGTACAATAGATTAGTGTAACAAAGATGTAAACAAAGGTCACTCAGTGCAAATGAGTCAGACCAGTCAGAAAATGCAGAAAAATATCAATCTCGATATAATATGGGGGCTATATAACACACCCCGCCTTAAAAGGAAAAGTTTGAAGGTACTGAAAACTTTTTATATAACTTTAGCAGGCTCTGACTGGTTTACAATGCACACACGATAATCTTCACAAATTTTTAATAAACATATATATATATACACTTAAAGTGAATGGGGAGTGGAGACCAATCAGATCATTTTAAATTAGGATATTCTGGAAAGAGCATCAGCTATAAACATTATCTCTTCCCGAAATATGTCTAATCTCTAAATTATATTCTTGAAGGGCTAAACTCCACCGCATTACATGTAATCTTTGATTCTTGTTTTTCATTTTATTGATAAAAGTTAAGGGGTTATGATCGGTGTAAACTGTAATTGGGCATTGAGTGGTTCCTAGATAAACATCAAAATGGGTTAATGCCATAATTAGAGCGAAAGTTTCTTTTTCTACTGTAGAGTAATTCTTTTGATGTTTGAGAAATTTTCTGGAGAAATAACATACAGGGTGATCAATACCTTGGGAATCTTCCTGGGCAATATACCCACCTGCTCCATTGTCACTTGCATCTATAAATAATTTGAAGGGATTTTCATACTTGGGACTGGCCAGGATCGGGGAATTATTTAATAAAGTTTTTATTCTGTTGAAGGATTTCTGGCACTCCCCAGTCCAAACAGACTTAACCCTTTTGCGCAATAAACTGGTCAAAGGGGAGACAACATCTGAGAAATTTAAACAAAATTTTCTATTATATCCAGCCATGCCTAAGAATCTCATGATCTCTTTTTTTTAGAGATTGGTACTGGAAAATTTACAATGGTATCAACTTTTGCTGCAGTCGGCCTCACCTGCCCCCGACCCACAACATGACCTAAATAATTTACAGTTGCTTTGCCAAATTCTGATTTTACCAAGTTAATAGATAGGTTGGCTTGGGTCACTTTGTCAAAAAATTCTTCAATATGCTTTAGATGATCAGCCCAATTTGTATCTGTGTGTATAATAACATCATCAATATAAGCTTCACTGTGATCTAGGTCTGCAATTAAGTGGTTAACCATGCGCTGGAACCAGGGACCAGCCTAGGGGGGATTTTAGGGAGACTTCATGTCTCCCTCCAGGAAAAATAGGGAGACTGCAGAGTCATGCAGGGAGACTTCATAGGCAAGTGGGGGAAATTAAGAATATTCCTCTACCACCCCCGCCCACCTTCATAATTTCCTAAGTCTGAAAGTGTGAACAGGGCCAGAAGGTTGCTTGGGAGGTACTTTGTTAGTTAATAAACAAAATACATTCTGGGGACGAGTATTTTGTAAAAGAAATGTCATTCCGCATCATTTTTATGGTATTCCGGTGTCTTTTCCCGTCATTTCGTGTTATTCCGGTGTTTAGGAGGACCCTTTTCAAGATCGTCCACATGCACACTTGTGCCCTTTACAAAGCTTTTCTTGTCATCACTAAAGCTTGTTTTCATGTGTTTCAATTCCATTCGTGTTTTTCTGGGAATAGATGGCCCAACAGTTAACAGTCGTCAGCAAAACGAAATAAAAACACTGTAATATAAAATACGTCCCTTGTGTATACATTTTCGGCATCCTAAGCGACGTAACCTACTTTCAAACTGGGTTATTTTGTTTAGTCGCGAAAGTCACCTATTTTCGTTTCGACACTTGAAGCTCCGACTGAAACGCAACAAAATAGAAATAAAAAAAAATCCGACAAAAGCGACAATGGACAATTCATTGTCGTGTGATTTCAAATAAATGGACGTTTATTTGACGAATTAAAATGCCCATTTATCACACTGAAGCACATTCGATTTTTGAAAATAATCGTTTTCATGTAAACCTCGCATCACTCAGTTCAACCTTTCCTCATTTTGGCCAATTTTTAGAGGGCGACTTGTAATCGCCCCGACTATTTTTCTAGGCGACTTTGGACTTAGAAGGGCGACATAATCGCCCTAGTCGCCCTCACGGCTGGTCTCTGGCTTGAACATTGCCGGAGAGTTTTTCATGCCAAAAGGGGTTACTTTATATTGATACAACCCAAATGGGGTAACAAAAGCAGATATTTCTTTTGCTCTTTCTGTTAAAAGGACATGCCAGTACTCCTTTAAGTTTAACAAGTCAAATTTTGTCACAAATTTAGCATGGCCAAGTTTGTCAATGCAGTCATCAATTCTTGGAATTGGATAATTGTCTGTTTTGGTGAGGCTGTTCACTTTACAGTAATCCATACAAAATTGGCAACTCCCATCAGGTTTTGGGATGAGTATACAGGGCGAACTCCAGTTGCTATGGCTAGGTTCTATGATATCATTGTCCAGCATATACTGTATTTCCTTTCGCATGATCTCAGTTTTGAAAGGGTTCAATCTATATGGATGCTGTTTGATGGGATTTGCCTCTCCTACATCAACATCATGAAAAATAACAGATGTCCTACTAGGCACATTGGGAAATAAGTATTGATATTTGAAAATTAAATCAACTAAATCTTTTCTTTGGTCAGGCAGTAAATAATCTATTTTATTTTGTAGATCTCTCAGGACATCTGAGTTCTGTAACCTCAGAGGTACATTTTCGAAGCCTTCATGAATATCCTCCACAGGAATTTCCACCTCATCCATGTGGGTGACTGTTGAGACTGGTAGAGAGTTTGGTTCTCTCTCATAATATGTTTTCATCATATTTATATGGCACAGCTGAGTATTTTTGAGTCTACCAGGAGTCTCAACAACATAATCAGTATCACTGATCTTGTGCTTAACAATATAAGGGCCTGAATATCTTGCTTGTAAAGCATTGCCCTTTAAAGGGAATAATACTAGCACCTTGTCCCCAGGTTAAAAGGTGCGAAATTTCGCCTTTTTATCTTACCAGGTCTTCATATGACTCTGGGCTTTCTTTGTTTATTTGCCATTTCTCTGGCCTGGTGCAATTTTTCCTTAAATGTGGACACATAGTCCAGGAGAGAAATTTCAGGTGGCTCTTCCTCGAGCCATTTCTCCTTCAAAGCAGTGAGTGGACCCGTCACTGAGTGTCCAAACACTAATTCAAAAGGGCTGAACCCCAGAGATTCCTGCACAGTCTCACGGACTGCAAATAAGAGGAGATGTACTCCTTCATCCCAATCCTTCTCATTATCCTCCCCATAGGCCTTTATCATGGTCTTCAGTGTTTGATGAAAGCGTTCTAGAGCTCCTTGACTTTCGGGATGGTAGGCACTTGATGTGTACTGCTTAATTTTGAGCTCATACATCACCTGCTGGAAAATGTTTGACATAAAATTTGAGCCTTGGTCCGATTGCACTGACCTGGGTAGACCGAAAGTCGGAGAAAATTTTATCAAGGCCTTAACAATAGTCTTAGTTTTAATATTTCTTAGAGGTATTGCCTCAGGAAATCGTGTAGAAGCACACATGATGGTAAGAAGATATTCATTTCCAGATCTTATTCTGGGCAATGGGCCAACGCAATAATAATTCTACTAACTGGTTCCTCAAAAACAGGGATTGGTTGAAGGGGAGCAGGAGGAATCTTCTGGTTTGGTTTGCCTACAATTTGACAGGTGTGGCAGGTTTTACAAAATTCGACAACATCCTGTCGAAGCTTGGGCCAGTAAAAACATTGCTGAATACAAGAGTAGGTTTTCCTAACTCCCAAATGTCCAGCCATTCATGAGCCAGGCTTATTATTTCATTCCGGTATTTAGTGGGGACAACTATTTGATAAATAACCTCCCAATCACAATTGGAGAGTACTTCTGGTGGTTGTCATTTCCTCATGAGTTCATCAGATTTTTTTGGATGCTGTATACCAAATTATCAAAAAACATTTATGATTGTATGGCATTGAAATTTGGTATCCTTGTTTGGAGTGACACCTTGATGGCTGCAATATATTTTCTTTTATTTCCGTCGAAAAATGTTGTTGGCAATGACCTTTGAACTTAGTTTAGTTAGGCATCAATATATTCATTTGGTATGTCCTACAGGGCACATTTATGATTGGATCGCTTTGAAACTTGGTATGCTTGTTTGAGGTGTCCTCTAGATGAGAGCTATCTATTACTAGTCCCCACGGTTTCACCATGAAGGGGACTATTGGATTGTGCTCCGTCCATCTGTCCCTCTGTCCTATTACCACCTGTATCTCAGAGATGCTTTGGTACTTTTGTTTCAAATTTTCAGTTTTGATGGGGCATTCGGAAAAATTGATGCACGTCAATTTTTTTTTGAAAAACATTCAAGATGGCCGACTGGTGGCCATTTTTGTTGAAAATTGCTAGTAATTCGTTATACGCTCACAACTTCTGAATGACATTTCCGATTTCAATAATTTTTGGTGTGGAGGTCTAGCAGCATAAGATAACATATCATGCATGTTTTCTTCTTGTGCATAAATTATGCAAATTAGCCTTAACCTTTTTCTCGGGTAATATTTTTGTGCGTATTATGTTGTGTACTGTTACCACCTGTATCTCAGAGATGGTTTCATGCTTTTGTTTCAGATTTGAAGGGGAGGGACATAAGATAAATGACATACAGGTTTTTTTTCTTGTGCATAAATTATGCAAGTTAGCCTTACTTAACATTTTTACAGGTATTTGGATGCTTCCAGTAAAACCACATAAGTATGGGTAATATTTGGATCAGTTTGTTGAGTTGTTCCTTTGATATCCGTATTTGTTTGGGTTTTATTGAGGAAATATCAATATATTTCACAGTAATCTGCCTACCATGGGGGGGATGATTGTCTGATCGCTGGTGATCGGCATTGCACTTGTCTTCCATTTCTGTCAAAAAATGTTGCCATTGGCAATGACCTTCGATGAACTTGGTGCAGTTTCGCATCAATATTTCCCTTTGGTACAACCTGCAGGACACATTTATGAACGTATCGCTTTGAAACCTGCTATGCTTGTTCTGGGTGACCTCCAGATAGGAGCTATCGATTTTCTTCCATTTCTGTCAAAAATCTTTGCCCTCAGCTATGACCTTTAAAATTAGTGCATTTGTGCATGAACATATTCCTTTGGCATGCTGTACAGGGCACATTTATGAATGGATTGCTTTGAAATTTGGTTCAAGTTGATTAAAAAACATGTTGCTGTAGCAACAGCCTTTGAACTTGATGCATCAACATATTCATTTGGCATGCTCTATTGGCACATTTATGAATAGACTGCTCTGAAACTTAGTTTGCTTCTTCGAGGTGACCCAAATCAGAAAACATTGTCTTTAATGCCAGCCTTTGAACTTAGTGCATTTTTGCTGCAACTTATCCCTTTTACTCTCCCTGCTGGGCACAATTTCTATCAAAAAAAAAGAAAAAAAAAACACTGCCACTAGCAACCACCTTCAAATTTAGTTCATTTGTGCATTAACATCTTCCTTTGGCACGCCTCTGAGGGTTCCTTCATTATTGGGTTGTTTTGAAACTTGGTATGCTTATTCAGGGTGCCCAAGATAGCAGCTTTCAATTTTCTTTTCATGTCCATCAAAAACTGTTGCTGTTAATTTAAAGTTGAATTTAGTGCATTTGTGCATCAAATTCTTCTTTGATATGGCCTACAGGGTGCGTTTATCATAGGATTGTTTTTGAACTTTGTATGCTCATTAGGCGAGATAAGAGCTATCGATTATCATTATTTCTGTGAAAAAAGTTGCCGTTTACAATGACTTTTAAACTTCCTGCATTTGTGCATCAACATTCTTTCTTTAGCCAGCCCTACAGTTTACATTTAAAAATGCATGGACTATTCTGACATTGTGCACACACAATGCTGTTATGTTGAAGTTTCACCAAATAACATTGGAACCAACGATCTTCAATTTTGCCATTTCACTAATAACTTACCAAGTTCAACTTTGTCAAGTTGAGCTAGAGTGTCATTGACACTTTTATTTGATATATGGTATACAGAATCCCTAAAGGGTTCAGACTCAAGTTTGTTCAAATCAAGTTGTGCAATACGGGGAGTAATCTTTAAAAAATAATCTTTATGGTATACATGATTCTTACAGGAATTGGATTCAAGTTTATTCAATTCATTTAATAATTGGACTCTCTATGTAAGTTCCAATTTGAACTTAGTGCAATATGGGGAATAATTTCTAAAAAAAATTAGTCATGCCCCCCTCCCTCCTAATTATTGATACCTTTCCAAACTTATAAATTATGGACACAAACAGACACAGAGTCAAGAAAATTGTGGTTGTTTTGTCTCGGATTTCAAATTTGTTCCCTGGGAGGCCCCCACCCCCTCCAGCAAGAGTGGGTGTCCTTCTCTTGTGTTTGCCCCCATCTCACCCCTAGCTATTACTCTTGCCCCCCCCCCCCCCCCCCCAAAAAAAAAAAAAAAAAAAAAAAAAAAATTTGATATCCTGGCTGTGCAAACCCCAATTAGAATCTCGTGATATATGGTATACACCATCCTTAGGGGAATCAGATACAAGTTTTAAAAATGAAGTCCCTGGGTTAATATTTGATCTCTTTAACCTGGTGATCAATATGAGGAATAATCTTTTAGTCAGTTCAGGTTTGTTCAAGTTATATCCCTAGATTGATATTTGGACTCCCTAATTTCCTTCACTGGAAGTCAGGGTATTGTATGTGAGGTAGCATCTCAATACCAGAAAATAATCTTTGTAGACCAGAGTTTTGAATAGTTAATTGACTTCTTTGCTCTGTAGTGTTTACTCGCCATGGATAACAATTAAATCTGTCTTTAAACATCTTTATCAGGTGAGTGCCTCAGGCCCTATGGGGCCTCTTGTTTGTATATCCACCCATTTATCTCTGTATCGAACGAATCAGCCATATCCGTCCACATAATATACAAATTAAACGGTTGAATAAAAATCATTTTATTTCCATTTGTTATTCTTCCACAAAAACAAATCATATTCCCACTCACTCTGGCTGAAAATGGTATTCCATTCCCAGCATCATCTGCCACTCTCAGTGATGACAGATTTTTTTTTACATGTTTTGAAAGTAACCACGGAATCAATTATAAAGGGTTGTTTTGGGGGAAAAGATAAGAAGAAAATAAAATAAATACAAAAGTTCACTGCACAGATTTAAGTACAATTTAACTGGTAGGTTGCTAAATTATTTTTAATCATCAAAATTTGTTCACAAGTCTTTGCCTTGTTACAATTTATGTGAGAGTGCTTATAGGCACTCTTACAAAAATTGCAACAAGGAAAATCCATACAGACCAAATAATTTAGATTTGAAGATATTATGAAGGACACCCACAGAGTTTGAAGCCTCTGAGTTAGAGTACTGGCACTGTAGAGTACAGCCCAAATATGGGCTTCTAACACTCTACCAGTTAATCCTGTCGTGGGCCACATAGATTATTTCACTTGGCTAACGTCTCGTGAAATAATCCTCTACACACCCCACTCGAAGATAAAAATTGTACTTGAATCCGAGCAGTGTACTATTGTCTATTTTTCAAAAAATTTCAACAGACTCATATCAAGTGACCCCTCCCCCATTGGAACATGCTCAATGAGGTGGGGGGGGGGGGGGTGGGGGGGGGGGGTCACATATGGTTGTGTGGAATGTTTTGGAAAGATTTGAAAAAATACCATTTAAAATACTGTAATAAATTTTGATATCATCTTCATTGGGTAAAGGGTTAATTTTTTGGTTGTTACAATGAAAACTTATCACATTCAGCCAGTCTAATAATTAGTTGTGAGTTACCATTGCCTACATGAACATCCTTCTAGCTCTGTAACCAGTTGTACCAGGGGCACGGTGGCTCAGTAGGTAGAGGTGCAGGCTGCAAGCCGTAAGGTGTTTGGTTCGAATCCCACCTGTGGCAACCACATTGTGTCCTTGGGCAATCACATTGTGTCCTTGGGCAAAACACTTCACCATTCCCAACGTGGGCATGGTGACATTGTGTACTGAGGTGTACTGCACATCAAATGCTAACCAGTTCTATAACCCTGCTTGTGTGGAGTTAGAATGTTGGGGAGCCTGACAGTTGCCCGCCTTCCTCCACCTGTAAAATGTCTGACACGAAGTGACCTTGGCTATTTAAAGTGTCATTAAACCCCATTAAATAAATAAATAAATCAGTTGTATCACCACAAGCGAAACTCGTTTTCCAAGAAATTCAAGTGCTATCAGCGTAAAGTGTATTGTCAAACATAAAATAAATTGTTCTGGTGATGGGAACTGTATTTATCTTGTTATCTTGTTCACGTTTCGGTTGAACATAAGCTTTGAGCCACAAACCTCAGACCATGTTACCTTTAATTCATCACAATAACCTATAATGTAAGGTTTCGCAGTGCACATGTTTACTCATGAGATACAGTTACAGAAGTAATTAATGTGGGACATGTTCACATGTTTTTGTAAGATGTCTTGACCCTAATGACTGGGTGCTGACTCTTGCATATGGCCTTTGAGAACCTATTCTGGTAGTCTGATCCATACAGTGGAACCCTATTAATTGAATAGCCACTTTGCCAATGAAAATTATTCCATTAACAGGAATATTCAATTAACAGGAATTGTGTCACTTTCCTGTATTCTAGAGATAAACTTAGCATTTATTCTATTATATCTTGTTTGACAGAGCTCTACGAGCTCTGTCAAACAAGATGTAATAGATTAAATGCCTGTATTGGATGTACTGAGGCTAAATAGGTCTATAAACAAAGGAAAACTGGGAAGAATCAGGGTAATTTCTCGACAGGTTACAAGATTTTTTATTCAATTATCAGGAGTTTACTCTATAACCTATATTCAATTAACATGTCAAATTTGTACTGGAGGTATGGTAAATGGTTTTGTTTTGGGAAATTATATTCAATTAACAGGGTTAATCAGTTAAGAGATATCCAATTAAGTGGGCTCCACTCTATTAGCATCAAATCATTTCATTTTTCTCATGTTTGTGCATTTGAATATGTGTTCGTTTTAATCAACAAGCTATTGCTTACTTTAACCTAGTTACATTAAAACTCTGCTGGTTTCACCTTTGACAGAGTATGAGGTAGATAAATTTTCCTATTTGACATTCATCATTTTTGTGGTTGCAGATTCAAGTATGTTCAGATCAAGTCCACGGGTTCATATTTTGGTTTCATGTAATGCAATGTGACATTTGGTAAGAAAACAAATCTTATTTTAATCAAATGGCCTGTTTTCATTAACTGGTTGAGGGCTGCATTATTTTTAGTGGTCTGAATATGTTCATCAAAATTTGTTTTATTCCAAATTATTGAAGAGTGCCTATAGGCACTCTTCAATAATTTGTGATAAAAACAAATTTATATAAACAAAATATTATTTACATTTGACTGAATATGAAAGATGAGCATGGAAAATGTTGGCTTGGAAGTGAAGAAGTGCCTGGATTGTGGAAAGTCTTTTTAAGTGAATCCCAAAAATCAAAACATATTCTATTTTTAATTAATAGCTTGTTATAATATAAGTCACGGGAATATTTTTCCTCCAAAACATTGTGGTCATGGGCAAAGAAGCCACCAAAGGACCCTACTGACCTTCCATTTCGTCCAGAGATGCTCCTGGATCCAGCCAATTTGATAGGGACACCTTGGTTTGCGTCTTTGTATCTGACCAATATGATTGAAATGCCCACTAACTCCAGAATCCTGAACCCACCACTTGTGAATGAAATGTGCATATTCTTCCTTGGATCAAGTGTTAGCAGTACCCATTTGAGAGCAGCCCTGCTGCTAGTTGAATCCTCCAGAAACTGTAGAATGATACAAAATAATATGACCACCGTCATATAGGCTTATAGGGGTATATTTATTTATTTCTTTATGAAAAGGGTCACCTCGTGTCAGACAGTTTTACGGGTGGAGGAAGCTGGAGTACCTGAAGAGAACCACCGAGCAATGGCAAGCAGCTGCCAGACTCCCCAATGTATTAACTCCACATAAGTAGGGTTAGCAATGGTTGAAGACAAGTACACATCGATGTAGAGTATGCCTTAGAACACATTGCAACCATGCCCCCATGTGGTCAGTCTAGATGAAGTACTTTGCCCAAGGACACAACGTAGTTACCCCTGGCAGGGATCAGCCATACACCTTTCGGTGGTTTGAAGTCCAATTCCATAACCACTGAGCCACCGTGCTCCCTTATAGAGGGATAATAACAAAACATAGCACAACACAACACAAAGTGTACAATTAATTTATTGAAAAATGCTGCCAGAAACTCAACTGAAAGAACTTCTAGACGTGAAACACACAAAGAACATCAATGATTGTCACAGAGCTGATTTCATCTTAACCCTTTAAGACTTTAATTATCCTGACATTCAAACGTCGCCGGGAATTCAGTTTCAACGTTTTTCAAAATGCGACATCAAACGTCGAAAAATAAAAATAAGATGTTTTTCACATTAGTGATTATCTGGTTGAGGGCTAGATTATTTTTGGTGGTCTGAATTTGTTATTCAAAACTTGTTTTATTACAAATTATTGGAGAGTGCCCACAGGCACTCTCCAATAATTTGCAATAGAACAAATTTATATAAACAAAATATTATTTGTGTTTGACTGAATATGAAATATGAGCAAGGAAAGTGTTGGCTTTTACTCTGGTATCCTCATTTTTTGAAAGCCTGGTAGTGGCTTCTAGCAA
The DNA here is from genome assembly GCA_031216915.1 of Pictodentalium vernedei. Classification (NCBI taxonomy): domain Eukaryota; kingdom Metazoa; phylum Mollusca; class Scaphopoda; order Dentaliida; family Dentaliidae; genus Pictodentalium; species Pictodentalium vernedei. Next base: position 403,503,707 of record CM062291.1, read on the forward strand.
TCAACCAGTTAAGAAGTCTTGACAGCAGGATTATGTTAGTATTTTAAGCTGCGATAACACTTGGCTCAACGGTTATCACTGAGCTCTATTCGGGAGTCAATAGGAATTTGAGATTAAAACTTTAAAAAATCAAAAAATAATAACAAAACAAATGACCGCAAAGTATCAACGTGCTGTTTGATTTTGTACGTAATAACACTTATAAAAGTAACAAAGGGTTAAATTAAACAAAAGATTTCGTATGTAATAACACATACAAAAGTATCAAAGGGTTAACATAATCAAATCCACTAAAATGAAGAACAGAAAAACAGAGAAAAACACTTGTGTCTATATTATGACCACAACATAACAGTTAACTGGTAGAGTGTTTAAAATTATTTTTGGTCATCAAAAAGTGTTCACAACAGTTTTTGCCTTGTCACAATTATGGGAGACTGCCAAATTAGACACTCTCCGTATTTACTCTATGTATTGGGCCCCTCTATGATTTGGGACACACATTTTTTCCAGAAAAATATTTTTTTTTTATGCTCCAAGGTTTGGGACACTCAGGAGACTTGTTTCCAGTTGGCCCGGTCACCTGAAAATGGCAAAATGCTCAATATTAAAGCTAAGTTTGTGTTCAATTTTCCTTTTTAAACTATAAAAGATTGATAATACATATGAATTTGTGTTGTTTTTATTTAAATCTATTCCTAAGTTTTGATATTTACAGTCATAACTGGCATGAGGAAGACTGTTTAATATTACATTGTGACTGTCATCAACACTTTACCTAACGCTATCAGCAGATGACACTTGAAAAAAAATTCTTGTGTTACTAAAAATTTTCATTTTTTACTTCCAAAAACATAGCTTATGACCCCCCATTGGAATGAGCGCAATGCGCCCGTTCCAATGAGGGGGTCATAAGATATGTTTTGGAAGCAAAAAATGAAAATATAAAAAAAATTGGATGGGAATTTTCGTAATAGTGATGGAAAACGAATCACAGACAACTTTATTCAGCATCAAAACATGACCAGGATGTGTTTTTTTCTATTTTCTAAGAATTGGGACATCTGTGAAAAAAATTATTTTTATCTGTCCCAATACATAGAGTAAATATTTATTTATTTATTGGTGTTCAAGGTCACATACTTATGCACAATGGCTAATCGTGACTGTGACAGTTTTACGGGTGGAGGAAGCCGGAGTACCCGGAGAGAACCACCAAGCAACGACGAGCAGCTGTCAGCTCTCCAACATCGTAACTCTGAACTCTGCACCGCAGCACAGGCAGGGTTAGATTGGTTGAAGACATGCGCACCATCGACGTGCAGTACGCCTCAGTACACAACGTCATCGTGCCCCCATGTAGGCAATCGGGGTGAAGTTTCTTGCCCAAGGACACAACGCGGTTGCCGCAGGTGGGATTTGAACCGAGGACCTCTCGGCTTGCAGCCTGCACCTCTACCAACTGAGCCACCGCGCCCCCCATAGAGTGAATACGGTAACTGTAATAAAGCAAAACCAAGCAGGTTAAATAATTATACTTCAAGGATGATATGAAGCACATCCACAGAATAAAAAGCCTTTAAGTGTTGATACCTGTACTTCAAAATAAAGCCCAAATACAGGCTTCCAGTGCTGAACTGAGCCCAAATATGAGCCCATGCAGGGACATCATTTACACAAACTTGAATCTGATCTCCCTCAGGATACTGAAAACCAAACATCAACACATTCTGATATGCATGTGGTCCTGGAAAAGATTTTAATTTTTTAAAACATTTCCCCCTTACCAACAGTTTTAAAATGGGTGTCTCCTGTATGGAGTCCAAAAATGAACCCAGGCACTTGATTTGAAGACCCTTGAATCTGACACCCCAAAAATGTTGAATAAGATGGAATATTGAGGGGACTATAGGTTTGTACTCTGTCCATCCGACAGTCTGTCAGTCTGTCAGTCACACTTTAGTTTTCCAGAGTTTTTTTGGAAACGCTTCAATGGAATGATTTAATTTTTGGTAAACTACTATAGAACGATGACTTACAGATCAAGTTTGAGTTTCATGCTGATTGCATTATTCTTGTGTGAGTAACAGCCCTTGGAAATATGGGAAAAAGCACCAAAATATCAGTTTTCCAGAGTTTTTTTTAGAAATGCTTCAACGAAATGATTTCATTTTTGGTAAACTACTATAGAACGATGACTTACAGATCAAGTTTGAGTTTCATGCTGATTGCATTATTCTTGTGTGAGTTATGGCCCTTGGAAATATGGAAAAGCACCAAAATATCAGTTTTCCAGAGTTTTTTTGGAAACGCTTCAACAGAATGATTTCATTTTTCGTAAACTACTATAGAACAATGACTTACAGATCAAGTTTGATTTTCATGCTGATTGCATTATTCTTGTGCGAGTTATGGCCCTTGCAAATATGGAAAAGCTCCAAAATATCAGTTTTCTGGACTTTTTTTGCAAATGCTTCAACGGAATTCGTGCTGATCACATCTAGGTTATAACATTTGTATAATTATTAATGCTCATTAGTCCGGTAGGGGACATTGTATTGCTTCAGCAATATGTGCGCTCTTGTTTTTTTTTAATTTTTGAAAAATGATGACTCGGCATTTTTTTCCCATAAATGCTACCCTCTGTCACATCTAACTGCAATGTTTCTGCGCATTTAATTCAATTAGTCCTAAGGATGCTTCTTACCAAATAACAATTCTCCATTCTATGTAATTTTGGAAATAAGGGCATTTGAAATGTTGTAAATTTTATCCCCTGGGGTTTCCACAGGGATAAAAGAGAAATTGTTTTTGCATAAATTAACCTTTTGAAAACGTAGGACTGATTTTTCAGACCAAGGCATAATTTCGTCCCATTTTTGTCTTATTATAAGAGGTCTATACATGGGACATTGATGATAAAATATTAACTGCAGTCTGCAGCCAGATGGCTACAGACTGCAGTTATTTTATCCACCTTGTATTTTGATATTGGACTGACCCATCTCACTGTAAGTGTACATAAAGGTGATACCATTCCAGGAAACGAGGGTTCAAAGGGTTAAGTACTTACTTATGACCCAATAGTATCTCATATCAAATTTGGTTCAAATCAGCCCATCAGTGCAGAAAATATAAATTATAATATAAAAATATAAATTTTGGCAGAGCTAAAAACCTTGTCAATCCCAGAACTGTAAAAACTGTTCCGCCAACTTCCCTAGAACAAACTTTAGTATACACCTCAAAGGGAAGCTGAACACCAAATATTAACACATTACGTCCATTGGATCATGAGATTTTATTACATATTAGCAATTTTTGCTCCACCACCTCCCTATGGAGCATGGCAATTTATTTTAATAAAATCACAATGCAGCCCCATAAGGCCCCACAAAATAGGTACATTGTTTCTCCGGCCATTTTTTATAAAATTGCATACAGGCAGGTAGGGGTTTTTTTATTTCATTTTTTGTATTTGTAATTATTTCTTTGCCATCAAAAATTCATGTTCTTAGTCTGTTTTATGTTTTGGGCCTCATAATCTACAGAATAGCATGGGTGGTGGTGTATTTCATCCCTTGAGTGCAAGAAGGCATTGCAATGCTAAAGCACTGCAAAGGCTTGTTCCACTCAAGGGACAAATTTATCAATTTTATTAACTTCGGTAAAGTATCAGACATAAGCCATTTAATTTTTATTTTTTTTAAATTTGCAATGGTTTTAAAAAGAGAGCATGCGGCAACCAAAAGACTATCTGGAAGGGCCTGAGAAACAGATTTTAACTTTTTTAGGCCCAACCAACAATTCCCTAAAATTCTCTGTAATCGGTTCCATGATTTTTAAGAAAAGCCATAAACATCACCTTCATGCAGGACAACAAACAGTGAACGATCATAAAAGGTCAACCTGACAGAAATATTCAGCAGGTAATGTTTACAGAAATTATTCAAAACAATAAACTTATGGATCGTATCATCCGCTATATCGAAAGACATGAAACTGGAGTGGTTCTGCATTTACACTGTATTTATTATTTATTTATGTCACTCAAAATTTGCAAAGAATCACTCCTACCCAGTGGTGTAGCCGGGGTGGGTGGGGAGGGGGGGGAGGGTGTGTGGACACATGCCTCCACACAGTCATCCCCCCCTTCCTGATTACCGATGCCTTACACAGCCTCCAGCAAGAGGAGGGAAAAAATACAAACGAAGAGAAAGAAAAGGAAATGAAAATATGAAATACTGATAGTCAAAAGGTCATGTCAGTATCAGAAGTGACACTAAGAGGCAGGTCAATGTAAATTGATAGGCAGAATTGGAGAGATTGGACCATTAATAACATTGATGGGGGCGTGGTGGCTCAGTTGGTGGAGGTGCAGCCTGCAAGCTGAGAGGTCCTCAGTTCGAATCCCACCTGCAGCAACCGCATTGTGTCCTTGGGTAAGACACTTCACCCCCATTGCCCACGTGGGGGCACGGTTGCGTTGTGTACTAAGGCGTACTGCACATCGATGGTGCACCTGTCTTCAACCAATGCTAACCCTGCTTGTGTGGAGTTGGTTGTTGGAGAGCTGACAGTTGCTCGGTGGTTCTCTCCGGGTACTCTAGCTTCCTCCACCCTTAAAACTGTCATGGTCATGATTAGCCATTGTGCAGAAATATGTGACCTTAAACACCAATAAATAAATAAATAATAAATAACATTGATATGAATATAATTTGACACCATTGCTTCCCACGAAAAAGGTGGGATGTGTATACCTACTCAAACTCTGTCTTTAAGACAGAGTTGTATGGTGAAATTTCATGTACAATAGCATTTCATCACCAATGAAATATAATTTGAATGCTTTTTGAGAAATTTTTACTGGCCATTATGATGGGTAAGAGTTGAAATAAATTAGATTTTTGCAAAGGCTGTACAGTACACAGGGTTAGTCACTCAGCTGATAATGAAGATGGTTTTTAACCAGAAAGTGTGACAAACCCTGTGCCATGCACAGGGTTAGTCACACTTTCTGGTTATAAAAAATTAGTGACTGCCATATCACACACTGTATGGAAATGTACACTCACTTAGGCAGTGCAAAACACAGAGTTACCTTGTGAATTTTATTCGGGGAATTCAGGGAGAATAATCAAGACAAAGCTCAGAAAAATAAAAAAGAAGTAATTATTTGTGATAACATTTTTCCAGAGAATTTCGGTATTTTTCCAGATTTTAAATTCCTGATTTCCCAGAAAAATCAGGATTTCTCATAAAAAGCACCTGATGACTTAGTTTTAAATTCCTGGTTTCCCAAAAAAGTCTGGAAGTTTTTTACTCTGTTGTGGTAGAAGTAGAAATATATAATGTCATGTCCCCATTGGATAATTTAAAATTGGAGGGAAGAAGTTTCACATCTCTGCCATGTTATATTTACAGTAGAACCTGTCTTGAGAGACCACCCTTTGGGCCACACAAAAGTGGTCTCTCAAGACAGGTGGTCTCTCAAAACAGGTTTCAGGTTTTCACAAGTCAGTGAATAACCAACCACAAAATTCAGAAATGGAGAAGAATGGATTTTTGTAATTACTTTGTAGTTGTTCTTTTTTATGAAGTTTTTGTAACAAATTGAAATGGACTGTTATAAAAATTATAAAAATAAATTAGTGTTGAAAATCTTCATTGAAAATTTTCAACACTAATTTATTTTTATAATTTTTATAACAGTCCATTTCAATTTGTTACAAAAAGATTTTCAACATAAATTTATTTATATTCCTATCTGTCACATTTCAGGTATGTATGAAATTGTTTATTCAGCAATAATCCTAATCTTTTCACAGAGGTCTTATAAAAACATCTCAATCTGTAATGAGTTAGCAATTGAAACCCAATTAAGAGCTTTTAATACTTTTAATTATGTTAGTATAACCACAATGGATTTTCCAATTCCAGAACAGGTAAAAAGTTTTAGTCACGGTTTCAGTCTTCAGAGGGGCGGTCTCTCAAGACAGGTCCATTATGGCATAAAAATACAAGTTGGTACCAGGTCACAGTGGTCTCTCAAGACAGGTGGTCTCTCAAGACAGGTGGTCTCCCAAAGCATGTCCATTATAGAGTAAAACCAATCGGTGCCTGGTAGATGTGGTCTCTCAAGACAGGTGGTCTCTCAAGACAGGTTTTACTGTACTATTCTGAAAGGAAATAAACTTATACGTGTGAGTATTCAATCTTTCAGCTAGATAATACACTTCTGAATTATAAACAATAATCTTCAGAGCCTAATGGTAAAGGTTGGGGAAATGTTAACTGTTTAACAATTTGTTTCATCAAAATTTTTGTTTTTCACTTTCATCTGTTGATTTATGATTCCTGATACCAGCTTGTTTTCCCAACAGTCTTTGATGATTCCCATTTAAATATTGAATCTTAAATGCCTTTCTATAATGATGTACGGCTATCTGTATTTTTTTATGAAATTCCTCTCGGGATAAATTTTTCTCAAATGTTTGGTGCACATAAGTAGTTGTACCATGACACATCCACATTTGTAGTAATCTCAGTGCAACAAACTACATAAGCTCATTTCACTGAGGGGGTCATGAGCAATGTTTTTGAATCACAAAAATGGAAATATCTTGTCATGCGACAAAATTTGTGACAAGTGCCATCTTCTGTTAAGTTGGGTAAAGGATTAAAAAAAAATAAAATAATATGTCCATGAATTCAAGAGATTCTTCATCTAATCAGCTGCAAAAATTGCGTAACTGAGGTGTAAATTTCTCAGTTTGGGAACTTTAATTATATTATTTAATTTGTAACAAATACTGAATTCAATAAACCTTGAAAAATCAGGAATTCTGTTCTCACAAAATAAAACCAAAGTCTGGGAAATCCGGAAAAATCAGGTATTTTGTTAACAATGAAACATCAGTTGAATTCTGGAAAATCCAGAAATTCGGGAATTTTTGCTCATGTAGGTTTGTTTAAAACCTGGAATTCTGGGGTGGACAATACTGCAGAATCCTGGTTTCCTGATTTTCTTGACTTGCTATTCCCTGGAATTCCCTGAATTTCTGGACATGAAAAAGACCATGTTATTTCCTGGAATTCCGGGGAAAATTTCACACAGGCAGTCACATAATAGAGATGATCTTATTTATAACCAGAAAGACAAGAAGAATGTTACTAAGGTAACACATGCCCACCACCCCCCCCCCCCCCCCCTCCCCTTGTGACCCTTCACCTTGCAGATGCGGTGGAAACTATTATACGCGACACACCTTCTGACTGTCCTTAACATTTGTAAAAAGTTTAACAATTGTACTGTGATTCGTTCCTGAGTTATGGCTGAGACACGAATATTGACAGATTTTTAGTGTGACCTTGAAATGTGACCTTGACCTTACGAACCCGGCTATGGTGTGCGACACATCCTCCCATGGTCCTTTATAATTGTGTGAAGTTTGATGACTGTGGCTCTAACAGTTTTCGAGTTATTGGCTCGGACACACACACATGGACGCTCCAACATTTCGGGTTTATGGGTTACCAAAAAGACATTTTGTATGTCCAAAACCTTATTTTACCCAGAACCCCACCCCCTCCACCTTAGAACTTATATTTAACCCTAACCCCACCCCTCCACCCAAAAACCACAGCCTAACCCTACCCCACCCTGACCCTAAACTCTAAAAGCCCATCCCAGACCCTAACCCCCACCCACCCTCAGGACCTACCCCCCCAACCTTAAGCCCTACTCTGGGGCTACCCCTAACCCACCCCTGACCCAACACCACCCTAGCCAAACCAATAGGATTAGGAGCTATTTTTTTGGTTTAGGGGCTACTAAAACTAAAACCCCACCTCTGACCCCCCCCCCCCCAGGACCTACCCCTCCCCAACCTTAAGCCCTACTCTGGGGCTACCCTAACCCCACCCCACTCCTAACCCTAACACTACCTTAATTTGGAGGTAGCCCCTAATAATAATATCCCCTAAACCTCCAATGTTGGCCCGAACACATGGACGGACAGACACACGCACACTTCAATCACTATATGCCACCTGACTTAAGTCGGGGGCATAAAAAAAGAGTGACTAACCCTGTGCATTGTCAGGCATGAAGTGATCCAGGTTTTTGAAGGTGTTGTTGAACCGCAATAAACATAAAAAATGTCCACATTTACCATTTATGTATAAATATGTCGATGCGTATGGCTGATCCTCAGCACATTTTGAGTAGTATATTTATTTATTGGGGTTTATTTGTTTATTTATTGGAGTTTAATGACACTTTTGACAGCCAGGGTCATCTCCTCGTGTCAGACAGTTTTACGGGTGGAGGAAGCGGAGTACCCGGAGAGAATCACCGAGCAATGGTGAGCAACTGTCACACTCCCCAACGTACAAACTCCGCAGAAGCAGGGTTAGCACTTGTTGAAGACAAGTGCACCACCGGCATGCAAAGTGCCTTTGTACACAACACCACCATGCCCCCATGAGGGCAATTGGGATTAAGTGTCTTGCCGCTGGTGAGATTCAAACCGAGGACCTCTCGGCTTGCAGCCTGCATCTCTACCCACTGAGTCACTGCACTCCCTTTATTGGGGTTTAAGGTAATTTTCAGCATCTATGACTATATCCTGACAGCAACATATTGTCCCCTGAGTTCCAGTGTTCTCTATGTGCCAGTAGGCACAGAGAACACATTGGAACTCAGGGGACGATATGTCTTAGATCAAATTTAGCCAATGCCTTTATGCATGTGCTGCATTCAGTTGAGGGCTGTCACCCCATGTATTGGTTACCAGGACTTGTTATATAGAGAATAAACATATAGAGTTTTCAAGTAAAAAATTTATTCTGCAAGTAGGATTAAGAATGAAACTGACAAGCCTCCGGCGAGTCGCTTTCATTCTTAATCCTACGAGCAGAATAAATTTTTTACTTGAAAACACTATAAGTTTATTTCATTATCCCATAAATCTTCTACAGGGCAGTCATGGCAAAATAGTGCTATAATTCGCTACAAAACACAGCGAGAAGTGAGGAGCACATTGGGCCAATTCGATCGACCAGCAAAATTGGCAAAATAAACATGGCGCAGAAATACATTTCTGTCTAAAAATAATTCCCCCACAAACTTTAGCTAAGCTTGCAAAAATACTTTATTATATGAGCAGTGTGTGGTGTTTTCTACTGGCAATGTGTACTACTTTCAAAAATCTTTAACGAAATCAACAATCGAACTATTAATTATGCTAGACAAATGTGGTAGAGGCCCGAGGTCAACAAGTCCGTCACTACAAGTGGAATAAATTCTTTCAGTGTTAAACCTACGGGGAAAATTTATCACCCCACTGAGTGAATAAAGCGAAAATTTATCCAAGGCTTTTATTGTTCAAATAAACAGACATTTATGGGATAAACTAATAAATCATAACTTGTTCACTACAGTAATCAAGAATAGCTCCACTTCCCAAAGTTCTCACAGGGAAGGGGTGTGAGTAGGACTGTCATGATTAATCGACTAATCGATTATTGATCGGTCAGGGCAAAATCACTTAGTATTTTTCGTTGTTGAATAATCAGTAAATTGTGTCCCGCTTTAGACGTTTAATAATTAAAAGAAAATTTGATGAAAAAAACTATTGTTTCTAAAGGTAAAGAGTTAAGAACATCGATGTTAAATCCCAAGAATCCATTGGAAGCATTTGTCTTTCAGGTACATTCATCAAAGCTTTGATGTTCTGAACTTTTGAACCGTCAGTGTAATAATCAAGACCGGTCGGCAGTTGCGAAGTTCGCAACTGCCGACCGGTCTTGATTATTACACTGACGGTTCAAAAGTTCAGAACATCAAAGCTTTGAATTTACCTAAAAGAGGATCATCTTCGTTGTTTACCGGAGGTAGGTCAACTGACTTGAAATTTATTTTTTATCGACTTCAGAGAGAGAGAGAGGGGGTCATATAGGTACGATTAATTGATTATTATCGATTATTTGCAACGATTAATCGATTCCTAAATTAAAAAATCGTGACAGCCCTAGGTGTGAGAATGCTAAGCATGATAACAACTCTGGGAAAACTGAAATCTGGGCACTGAACACTTACATAAGGCTTCTGCAAGCCACTAGCTACTCACATATTTGATGATAAGCATTGTAAAAGAAAAGAAAAGAAATGAAACCAAAGATATCGGAGAAATTTTGTTTATTTACATAACATTTTGGTGAAGCTTTTTGTCAACCCAACTTGACAACAGAGACAAAGCAGTACATGAATTAATACTTAACAGAACATTACTATAATTTTTCAATTAACAAAATGAATTGCCCAATAGCCACAAATCATTTTCTCTTATTTTCCGTTACAATAAAAAGTGCATGCATTGATTCTTAAAAGGTTTCAACAACAAAATGTGGGAGAATTTGGGGAATTCTGTCAGCATAGAAATTCCACTTGTTGGGTGCTTTTGTGTTAATCCTCCTTGATGTTAAGTATACTGGAATAAACCATTGTCATCCTGGTGGAGTCTGGACATGCCCCATCAAGTCGACCATAGTCCAAAACTTCAGTCCAATTTATAATTTTGAGATTTCATGCAGTCCCAAAAGATTAAAAATCCTTGCAGGCTCAAAATTTTCGGACATTGTGGGACAGTCACAGTGTCCCCTGGTCATAAATCGTCAGGCTGAACTTGAAACTTGTTAACTCAATATACTTCTCCAAAACAATAATAAACAACATAGGCCCACAATGTTCTATTATTATTATTATTATTAACAAGCTATTAATTGAAAACAGAATATATTTTCGTTTTTTGGAATTCATTTTAAAACAATTTCCACAGGACAGTACAAGTATTTCTATTAGTTTGTTGAATGCTGCAACATGGAACCGCCTAACTCTGAGCATTTTAACAGTCTCAGTTAGTGTATACAGTAGAATCATCTTAATTGAATATTCATTTTGCCAGTGAAAATTATTCAATTAAAAGGAGTATACAATTAACAGGGATTTGGTCTGCTTCCTGTGTTCTAGAGGTAAATTGAGCATTTATTCTATTATATTTTGTTTGACAGAGCTCATAGAGCTCTGTCAAACAAGATATAATAGAATAAATGTCCGTATTGGATGTAGTGAGGCCAAAAAGGTTGATAAATAAGGGGAATTTGGTGCATGTCACAGTAATTTTTTCGACATATTAAAAAAAATTATATACAATTAACAGGAGTTTACTCTACAACCCATATGCAATTAACAGATCAAATTTGTACTGAAGGTATGGTAAATGGTTTTGTGTTTGAAAATTATATTCAATTAACAGGAATATACAATTAAGAGATATCCAATTAAGTGGGCTCCACTGTATTTTCATGTTGTGTGTGATATGGCAGTTACCATTTTTTATTACCAGAAAGTGTAACAGGATTAGTCAAACTTTCTGTTTATAACAAATTTTGATTTTTAACTGTGTAACTAATCCTGTGCACTGTACATCCTTAGTGTAAATCTCAACTATATCAACTCTTTACCCAATACAATGGCCAAAACCAGCAAGTACTATTCCCAAAAAGCATTCAACGTAAGCTTAAGACCCCTCATTCCTATTTTCTCCCGAATAGTGCTCAGTGACAACCGTTGAGCCAAATGTTATCGCAGCTTAAAATACTAATATAATCCTGCTGTAAAGACTTCTTAACTGGTTTAGTGCTAGAAGCCACTATCAGGGCTTTCAAAAAATGAGGATACCAGAGCAAAAGCCAACACTTTTTTCTTTGCTTATATTTCATATTCAGTCAAACACAAATAATATTTGGTTATATAAATTTGTTTCATTACAAATTATTGGAGAGTGCCTCTGGGCACTCTCCAATAATTTGTAATAAAACAAGTTTTGAATAACAAATTCAGACCACCAAAAATAATCCAGCCCTGAACCAGTTAATCACTAATGTGAAAAATATCTTATAACTGAAAATTTGTCGTGAGATGACTTGAGAGGTACACCTCGTGTATGATGACACTCAAAGGCAGTGTCCAGTTTGAATCCGTTGAGTTGTAACCTGACCGGTTTCGTTCAATCGTGAACTCGTCAGAGGTTTATATTATTGTTTTTTGCTGAGTCTACCCCCGTTTATATACCTTTAGTGGGCGGTGTTTTTGGCGGTTTGGTGCTTGGCTTGGCGGTTTGGTGGGCGGTTGTTTGGACGTGAAAAATATCTTGTTATTTGTACTTTCCAATGTTTGGCATCGCATTTTGAAAAACGTTTAAGAAACTGAATTCCCAGTGATGTTTTTAAATGTCAGGATAATTAAAGTCTCAAAGGATTAATATCTTGGTGGAAATCCCATTCCCTTGGTGTTTTACTGCCAATACACTATTTGTGCACTCTATTGATTTCCTTTTCATGCCTGCAATGTTGGAACTATTTGTGGTTTTGAGATGTGGAATGCATTTTAAAACTTAACTCCCAGCATGCAGCTAGCAGATATTCCTGCCCAAGACAGGAGGATATTCCTGCCCAGAACAGGAAATCTCTTGCCATTAAAATAAATCCAATTTGAGAATATTTAACCAAATTTTCCCCTGTAAATTTTATAGATTTTTTTTATCAATAATTTCTGAAGTCAAATGTTCATGAATTTTTCATCAAATCAAGTCACGGCTAATCTGAAGCAGCCATGACGAGATTTTATGAAAAATATTTTAAAATTACTCAGCGGGTTAAGAGTTAAGTTTCCTGCCCATAAAGCATGTCAATTCAGCAACTAAAAATGAAGCAAATTTAAGAAACAATCCTGGACATCATTGAAAATTAATGGACATTTAAAACGGATAACATTAAAATGATACACACATGAACATATACTTACATATTAAAACATAGATAATCAAGGAAGTCTGATTTCTCAGTGCTTTTAACACCACCAGGCCTGCAAATAAACAGCTGGTTAACCTACTGACAGGCACAAATTCACTTGACACAATAATCAATACAATTTCTTAAGGAATAAACCAGATTAAATGCTTATATGGAAAATATTTAGGCCTAAGTGACCATTAACCCCCTTAACACTGATGTCAAAATGTCCAGATCTGAAGTAGCCATTTTTCCCATAATGGAACTGGGAATTTAACCAATTCAATCTTGTTTGCCAGAGCTCATTGAGCTCTGTCAAACAAGATTGAATTGGTTAAACTTCTTGTTGCATTATGGGAAATATTTGCACCCTGAACTTTAGATATTTCGACATCAGTGTGTAGGGGGTTAAAGCTTAGAAATTTTGGGGGTTGGTGGCATAATTTTCAAAGACATTACAATAGTTCTGATTTCTTCAGGGATGTACCTGGGGGGATATGGGTGCAGCCTCCTCCCCCACCCCAAAATATCACACAGAATTTGAAAAGTTGGATATTAAGTGAAATTATTATTATTATTATTATTGGTGTTTAAGGTCACATACTTATGCACAATGGCTAATCGTGATCATGACAGTTTTACGGGTGGAGGAAGCCGGAGTACCCGGAGAGAACCACCGAGCAACGACGAGCAGCTGTCAGCTCTCCAACATCATAACTCTGAACTCTGCACCGCAGCACAGGCAGGGTTAGATTGGTTGAAGACATGCGCACCATCGACGTGCAGTACGCCTCAGTACACAGCGTCATCGTGCCCCCATGTAGGCAATCGGGGTGAAGTGTCTTGCCCAAGGACACAACGCGGTTGCCGCAGGTGGGATTCGAACCGAGGACCTCTCGGCTTGCAGCCTGCACCTCTACCAACTGAGCCACCGCGCCCCCCATTAAGTGAAATAAATTCCAAAAGCTGAAATTCAATAATATCATTTAATTTGCTTTTGTCATATTTTTTCAGTCACAGCTAAAGTGATTTTCCAGTTTTTGATAAAATTCTCTGATTTATCCAATCACCAATCAAAATTTTCTGAACTTCCAACTCGAATCTTTGACCGGTCTGGTTCTTTCAAATTCATCATTCCGTTTTTTTGACTCGGAGTAGTCAACTGGAAGGAGTATGTATTGGATGAATAGCTGTGTGTCTTTAATCCTTAAGTTGTGTTAGCCCGGTCAGTGTGAGAGAAACGTTATGGACCTACTCAGAGAAATACATTTGTCTTGTGGATAAAATGACTAGATTTAAGCCAGAGGGAAGCCTCAGAATCAACCTCAGGGGAAAGGGGTGTCTGAGATCAATAATTTTCCCTAGGGGAGAGCCCCTCCCCCAATAGAAATCTAAACACTCCTCACACCTATTTAAGACCCCCTGGAAAGCAACATGCCCAATCATTTGATTAAAGAGCTTTATTCTCTAGCCAAAATGTAATTAGCAGGTCAACTTTGTTTCTGTGGTAAAGAAAATGGGTCTGTGTTGTTTGAATGTTGCATACAATTATCAGTGTTATTCTTTCAATCCTTTGTCCAATGCACAATATCAAATTTTTTTTAACCCTATACCCAACGTAACGGTCAAAACCGGCCAGCACTATTCTCAAAAATCGCCTATTAATTTTAATTATTTTTTCATTTTTTGTCTCAAAAATATAGGTTATGACCCCTCATTGGAACGAGCTCATCAAGCTCATTCCAATGAGGGGTCATAACCTATGTTTTTGAGACAAAAAATGAAAAAAAATAGTTATTCAAGAATTTTTTTTTGCAAGTGTCATCTGCTTTTCATGTTAGGTAAAGGGTTAAAATTGTTTTTTAAAACTTATCAGAACATAACAACAAAACCATATCCTGTGAGTCCACATTCGAATGAGCATGATGGACTCATTCCAGTTAAGGGTAACATGATATGGTCTTGTTGAAATTTTTAGAAAAATTAATTTCTTTCCAACTGCTTAATTTGTTAATTACTTGGGTGGATGCAGATGATTTGGTAGGTTAAAGCTTAAATACTATCCAATGGGGATGCGATTTACTGCAATAGATCTAGACAATGTGAACAGAATAACATGTACTGTTGAAAATAAATGCAATCATTGTTGTTCTGAATATTCCCCCATATAAATCATTCTTTTAACCTGTTACCAAACATAAGGGCACAAATTGGCCAGCACGATTAACAAAACTCATCATTTATTTATTTATTTATTTTTTTATATTCTTGATGTCTCAAAACATAGCTGTGACCTACAGTGTATGCACTGGGGCAAACTCAAAGAGCTTGTTTCAATCAGGAGCCATGAGCTGTTGCTGCAGCAACAAATATAAAGTATCATTAATTTACCAAATTTTTGCAGGTGTCAACTAATAACCATCTTGGATAAACGGTTAAAATTATAAAACAAGTGTACCGCCAGGCGGTGGATCAATCTATGGCCGACTATGAAGAAATTTCGCTTGCAAAGAAATTTTAGTTGAACAAAAGGTCAATAATTCCTTCAAAAATAATTGTAATAATTCCTTCAAAAATAATTGTACATTCCTGGCTTATGACCCATTAAACTTGAATACATTGTTTTTAAATTAGTGTGTGGAGAATCAAAAGTCACCAAAACTCCCAGATGGTTGCCATGGCGGCCATATTGGACATGCCAGAATGCTGATTATCAAAAAGAACCATCCTCTAGTTATGATTAATCAACCATAGAAAAAACAGTACCTGTTGGATGTATTGTTTTCAATTTATCACTTAAACAAACAAAAGTTAACGGATGAATGGATAGACAGATGGATGGACAGACATTGATGTTGGTTATCGAAAGAAATCATCCTGATCTAGTCATGACTAATCAACCATAAAAAACAGTATTTGTTGGATTATCACATGGACAATCAAAAGTTCCTAAAAATCCAAGATGGCTGCCATATTGGCTATGCCAGAATGCTGGTTATCGAAAGGAACCATCCTCTTGTCATGCTTAATCAACTATAAAAAAGCAGTATCTGTTGGATCTATAGTTTTCAAGTTATCACGTGGACAATCAAAAGTCCCTGAAAATCCAAGATGGCTAACATGGTGGCCATATTGGATATGCCAGAATGCTGGTTATCGAAAGGGACCATTCTCTAGTCATGACTAATCAACCATAAAGAAACAGTATCTGTTGGATGTATTGTTTTCAAGTTATCGCATGGACAAACAAAAGTTAATGGACAGACGGACGGATGGACACGTTCTTACTTGTGGGGTTTTTCCAATGTCAAACCCTAACCCCACAAGGTCAAAAAATTAACCACACAGTGCGAAAAATAGCCCCACAAGTGGCCACTATACTATCCCAATTCCACAATTACCACTGACCCTAAATTGTAAACCCTTTAAGCTACCTCTGCTGAGCCTCGACAGACAGACGGACAGATGGATGGACATTGTCATACTATTATATGGCCCACTCAAATGATTGGCCGTATATCAAAAGCATGGCTGTTTGTGTAAGAATGAACTAATGAATTTTTACTATACAATATATATACATATTTTATGTGTTTACAACTTGACAAGCAGAATTTTTATAGCCAAGATTTACATAGATATTCCTCGGGCTGGAGGGTCTCGCTGGGGTATTAACTATGGGACTCAGAACTTTGAAGGGGTGTGGGGGGCATATGTGTGACCTAGAAGTCCAGGATTCTTGAGTTAGACCTTCCCTCCCCCCAGTACAAACACGAAAGACTGTATTTCAACTTTCAAAGGACGTGCCAAACAAAAACAATTAAAATACGTACTTTTGGGCTTTCAGGGTATGTTTAGACTAGCCCTCCTCCCCCCAAGGTTCTGACTCCTGTGGCAACAGTTAGGAAGGGGGCTTTATCACGAATGGAGCTCTGCAGTTGACCAACGACTGTAATTTTGGACTGCATGATTCTTTAAGTGATAACTTTATTAAATCAACTCGACGTAATAAAGTTTTCACGTCAAGAATTCTACAGTCAAAAGTTATAATTCTATGTCATTGGATACTCACTGATGAACTTGGGAATTTGAAACATGCTGCTAAAAAACATTATTTTGACGGCAAAAAATAATGTGATTTTTTTATCTCAAAAAGCTGCCTGAAGTCTCCATTTAACCCTTCACCTAATGAATTGCCCGCATCCTTTCATGTAATTTGCAAATTGAATAGTTGAAAAAAATAATTTTTTTAAAATATTTCAACAAAACCATATCACATGACCCCTCACTGGAAAGAGCTCGATGGGCCTATTCCAATGAGGGGATCACATGATATGGTTTTCTTGAAATTTTTTGAATAATCTGAAAAAATAGTAATTAAAATAACAAATGTTGATATTCTCTGCATTAGGTAAAGGGTTAATAACTGATTTCCACCCCCCCCCTCCCCTCCCCCCCCCCCCCCCCCTCCCCCCAAATGGCAGGGCTCGCCTTGAGTAAAATGGTCGGGGCCTAAAAAAAGTCCCCCACATATTGAGGTCGGGGCCTTTTCGGGGCTGATTTTCCATTTTGTCCATTATTGTTAGTGCTTTTTTGTGGAAAATGTCGGGGCTTGAAAAAAAGCCCCCAGCAAGTGCTCCTCGGGGCTGATCTCGGGACCTGGGCTGATCAGCCCCGACTCAAGGCAAGCCCTGAAACGGCCCTCAGTATCACAACATTTTTGATTCCTCCACCCCTGGATATTCATGTCAAAACCTTTTCTTGTCACATCTAATGAAAACAAAATATATTCCTTAATTATTGAAATTAATGGACATTTATTAATAACTGTATAACATAGAATTACATGTACACATATAATAATAAAAAGTTGTACATCAAAAGTAAAAAATATCTGTATATACAATCTATTGGAATGAGAAATTTTACAAATGTATTCAGTTTATTTCACTTGGTCATTTTATGAAGGCACCTGACTGTTTACCGTGTATATCAATAGCCTGACTGCAACCATTTCATCCCTACTTCAGTATTTTCCATGGTTATCAGTAAAACTGATTGGAAGAACCAGTTTTTAAATTTTAGGGTCAACACACATGTGAACAGATCCAGGAGGGGTAGCAGATTACTGCTATTGATTCATTTATTGCTCTTTATCCCTAGAGGGTAGGAGATTTTTTATAAATATTTAACTACACTCTGACAGTCTTCATCCTGTGGCTTTGCAGTTATTTTAGGCAGGTCTTGGCTGCCTAGATAGGCAGCCAAGACTTGCCAAAAAACAACTGTCAAAAAATTTAGAATTTAACTTGTGAGTTAACCATGAGCCTGCATGTTGGAGCACCTGTGTTATTGCAGTAAAAGTGATCAAGGTCATAATTAGGTCCCAAAGGGTTAAGTTCACATATTTCTGCACAATGGCTAAACGTAACCACAACATGGATATAAAGTCAAGTGTAGCCAATCGTTTATATCAATGTTGCCCATTTTAGAGGACTTCCACACCAAGCATTGGTGACAGGTCCAATTTTAACAGAAAAAGATACAGTTAAAACTAGAAGTCCTGTCATAAAATGCGCACAAATAGCACGTCGATCTCTGCGTTAATCTACGCATTATGGCCATAGTAAGGCTATCAAATTCTGTACATATGGCCTGTGCACCAGTGTTTCAGCCAATGGACCTCCGGGTAACCCGGAGGTCCATGGCAGAAACATTGCCCGTGTTTGCTATGAGTAACCAGGAGAACCTGCCGTGCTTTGAATGCCATTCTATATGGCAATTGCGCACAATCCCTACGTGCAATTAAGCCTAGATAAGTGCACAGTTCGTGACAGGACTTCCTAGTTTTAACTGTAGCTTGTTTCCACAGTAAACAACCACAGGGGCATATCATCTGGGGGAAAAGGGTGGGGGGTCACAATCTCCCAATCATGGGTTTCATCGGGCAGAGGCTGGGCAAAAATCATCAGAACCACACAAAATTAAAAAAGTTTTCACTTACAAAACACTTTATTTTTTAGCTTTTGCTAACAAAGTGGCTTTCACTGATGGATTGTTGGTATCTTTTCATCCAATCAAACTGCTCTTTACAGATACACTTTAGGCTGTATGCTAGGTGTCCGGACCATCCCCCTGTCAGAACCATCTCCGCTCTCCTCTACAGGGTGGAACATTTATCAAAATTAAATAAAAGTACAGACTCAAATAATAGTACAGGGTGGATACCCATTGAGGGTGTGGGGGAGTAATGCTACAGTGGTTAATTTTATCTAAAAGACAACTTATTTTACAGTATTGCAGTCAGTTTTATTAAAGAAAATTAATAGGTATTTAGGCATCATGATTACAACAAAGAATACACTTTACTAAACAAAAGACTATCACACACTCTAGTGAAGACTTACTTATTTGAAGATCTCCTCCCTGTTGGAAGGGCAATTTTAATAAACATACAGGCCCAAATAAGGTGTATACAGGGTGAAAAAATGCCCCCAAATTAATTAACATACGTGTATGTTTTAATTAGGAACACAAGAGTGGAATGCCACACATTTCTGGACATTTTTGGTCACAATACATCAAAATAACCTTGTAATCTGTTATAGCTTGTTTGACAGAGCTCTGGGAGCTCTGTCAAACAAGATATAATAGTATTAATAGTAATTTAATAACAAGACAATTAGAAAATGGCCTGATTCCTGTTAATTGAATATTTTTCTCTGGCAAATTGACTATTCAGTTAACAGCATTTTACAGTACATAAAAAAGTTTCAAAAGATTCTATAAGGACCAGTTATTATTTATCTTTATGCTAAATTCTAAATATACATTACCGGTAGTTAGTTGTTGATCTGAGAAGGGGGGGGGGGGGGGGGGGGCATTGGCTCCAAAATATTGATTGTCTCAACTTTCCTAATCCACCTTTTGCTCTCTCCTACCAACACTCAGCTTCAGTTTTATTTCAATGAGTTTTATTCAGAAATTCCTGCTCATTAAAAATCTTTCATCAAAAAGAAAATTCCAAAGTATTCACTTCTTCACCTCTTCATCCATAAAGATACCATGTATATATTTTTACACAAAAATATGTCTACAGAAAATAACATCAAATTCAAATATTTTTGTATAAAAGCATACTACATGATCTCATTTAGTTTGTTCCACGAGTGCCTGCCTTTGATACGAATGAAAAACAAAAAATTTTGATTTTTCTCCCTTGAAAAGCATATCTTGACTTCCAAACATTTTCATTAACAACAGCTCATAGATGCATAACAAGTGACCTGACTTTATATTAATCTCTGAGGATGAGAAATAAGAAATAGAATGAATGTATGGATTTACAAGGATACAAATCCTGGGTGATATCTTTGTTTGTGAATCAAGCCAGACAGCTGCAATTCAGGTGGCTATTTCAAATTTAGATGCTTCAAAACACACCAAAAAGAAATGAAAAATAATTTCCCAGTATAATGCATAACATGATGATAACATATGATTACAACATAAAAAAATGTAATCGTTGTATATTTTCTTGATAAAATTTAATTTCTCTTTAAAAAATGCCTATTATTTTTCACATTTTTTTGTACATCTTATGCCTACAGTCTGTATACTTAAATACGTCTGTGACACATGTATTTAAGAACTTTCTATCTCCTCCTATCTGATTGGAAAGTGTCAATCTAAATTGCATCAATGTGGTATACAGATTTTAATAGAAAATAGAAAATTTATTTCAGCAATATATGCAGTACAGGGACTTGGGTTACTACTATCAGAGTGGGTAGGTGGCCTACACAAATTTGAAATTAAGGCAATATGAAAAGGGCTGACTAATATTTTTTCAGGCACCCATTTCCTCTTTCTTAAGCCTGAAATCACACTGTGCTGTCATACACTGTTCGAAAGGGCTCAAAGAGCCCTTTCCAATAGTGTATTACATCATGGTAATTCATCACCAATGCCAAAGAATTCTATCATCTATACTACCGTATTTACTCTATGTATTGGGACAGCTAAAAATAATTATTTTCACAGGTGTCCCAATTCTTAGAAAATAGGGAAAGAACACAGCCTGATCTTAATTTGATGCTGAATAAAGTTGTGTTTGATTCGTTTTCGATCACTATATACGAAAATCGCCGT
Source organism: Pictodentalium vernedei (assembly GCA_031216915.1). Lineage (NCBI taxonomy): Eukaryota > Metazoa > Mollusca > Scaphopoda > Dentaliida > Dentaliidae > Pictodentalium > Pictodentalium vernedei. The sequence goes on from CM062291.1 coordinate 403,524,716, forward strand.
CCAATTTTTTTTTATATTTTCATTTTTTGCTTCCAAAACATAGCTTATGATCCCTCACTGGAATGAGCGCATTGCGCTCATTTCAATGAGGGATTATAAGCTATGTTTTGGAAGCAAAAAATGAAAATTTTTAGTTACTCAAGAATTTTTTTTATGAGTGTCGTCTGCTACTAGAGATGGGCCAACTGGAAACAAATCTCCTGAATGTCCCAAACTTTGGAGTATAAAAAAAATATAGTTTTCTGGAAAAAATGTGTGTCCCAACTCATAGAGTGTCCCAATGCATAGAGTAAATACGGTATTATTTGAGTTATTCTGTTTGTCATGAATTCCGTTTGTCATGAGTGACAAGCCGTATCTCCTCACCCTCCACTGGCCTGATCGACTTCAAACTCGGCAGGTGTATGTATTTCTATCCAATATAACTAAATCAACATGTTTTGTTGCAATATTTTTCATTATTATATACTTTATAAGTTACCACATTTCTATGAGCTGGATCTTATACACATGACTGGTGCAAAGAAGTCCATGTACACTGGTTTTCCAGTGAATATCAACTTTCTAAATATAGCTTTTGGAAATCCCCTGTCTAGTTCTATTTCAATCAAAGTAATCTCTATAACATTGTTATTCTGCAGATGATAACTATTTTATTGTTAAATTATTTATTTATTTATTGGTGTTTAAGGTCACATATTTCTGCACTATGGCTGATCATGACCACGGCAGTTTTACAGATGGAGGAAGCCAGAGTACCTGGAGAGAACCACCGAGCAATGGCAAACAACTGTCAGCTCCCCGATATACTAACTCCACACAAGCAAGGTTAGCATTGGTTGAAGACAAGTACGCCTTAGTACACAATGCCATTGTGCCCCCATGTGGGCAAGAGGGGTGTAGAGTCTTGCCCAAGGACACAATGTGGTTGCCACAGAAGGGATTGAAACCAAGGACTTCTCACCTTGCAGCCTGCACCTCTACCTACTGAGCCACCACGCCCTTTACTGTTAAATAAAAGTATAAATATGATGTGATATGAGCCTCTTTGGACTCTTCTTCTACCATCATATGATGATAGATAGAGCTGTAGGTTTTTAAATTTCTTGTTCGGTTTCGGTTTTGGTTTATCAGGTGGAGTAAAACCTCGGTTCGGTTTGGTATTCAGTTTGTTCATGAGGCCAAATAAAATTCAATAAAACTCATTCTTATGTCCGGAGTCATAACTCAATGGCAGTGAAATTGAGTGAAACTCAATGAATACCTGAAATAAGCTATAATACATGAAGAATCAGGAAGGCCGATACAATAATTACCTAAATATACAGAACTTTTATTGTGCTTGGCCATATTTCGAGGTCTGACACCTATACGCAACTTGAGGAAAGCTGCAAACACAACTAAACTGAAATGTCGGAAATTCACAGAATGTTGCCCTCCCAGAGTAGTGAGAGAACCCAGACACTGCCATTGGCAGTGTCTGGGTACTCTCACTACTCTGGGATGGCCACATTCTGTGAATTTCTGCAGCAAGAGAGTACTTAATAAAAAACGAAAAACCTTAGATTACGGGATGTCGACGGTTTCGGTTTTTAAAAAAAACTAAAAACCTCGGTTCAGTTTCGGTTAACCTATAGCTCTAATGATAGAAGAGTTCAAGAGGAGACACTTGGTATGGTTTTGAGTACCTCTCCACGATTCAAATTTTCCAAATCAGTGGTTCTTGAATTGAATCAAATAGAGAGATTTTCGAATCGAATCAAATTTTGAATGTTCGAAGGACCTTATGCAACGAAGTCATCGGATCATGATCTGATTGCCAAAATTATTGTTTTTGTCATCACAGTAATGTACGGATGGTAATTCAAGTAAAATTTGTCACTGTTGGCTCCTGACCTATACAGTACAGCCGCCGTGGACTGGTCACTCACTATCCACGGGTGGGCAATATTTCCACGGATGCAATAATATTAGTTTATAAACACTGATTATACAAGTAATCATCAAAAATTTAATTAATGAAGCCCTGATGCAACAATATTACATTCTAAACACTGATTATAGGAATAATCATCAAAAATTTAATTAATGAAGCACTGGGTACAACCCAGTGCTTCATTAATTAAAAGTTTGCCAATTATGCTTTTTATTACCTTGTAAATGCATGTGTGGACATCACTGCCCACGTGTGGATTATGACCAGTCCACGGCAGTTGTACTGTATGTTGGCAAACAAAAAGGCATTCAATACTTTTTCTTAAAGTGAATAATAGGCAACCAATCATTCTCTCAATTTGTACAGACCTGGATAGGTTTGCTACCCAGCCTAAGAGCACAAGAACTGCTAGCATTTTTCAGCTCATGGACCACTGGGTACAACCCAGTGGTCCATGAGCTGAAAACTTACTCACACTGTTGGCTTGTTCTGATGAGCTTCAAATATCCATGGAATGAAAAATTAACTCTGTCTAATTTTAGTAGTAATCCACTTTCCCTGTACTTGGTTTGTGGATGGAATCATAACAGAGCAGTAGAGTTTTTTTGGTCACCACATATATTAACTACAACTGTATACCAGACTTCTTACAAAGTTAAGTTTCTGTCAAGCTTTTGGACAGTGTCAAGTCAGGTGATTTCAGTACATTCTATTTGCTTTCTCATAACCTGGAGGCCTCATCATTTTATCTCGGTTTTTAATTTCCCGGACTCGCAAACCATCCACGAAAAGACACATGCCGGAAAACAGTGAGAGAAATCCCCCAAATACACAGAAACCAAAAGACCAGGATAGGTAGTTCTGGTCTGGACGAGGTAGCCACTGGCGATCCGAGTCGGACTGTACTCCAAATATTATGACAGCAATAGCAATCAGCATTCCTGAAAGGATAAAAAAATGTTACAAATCTGTATAGGTGTCACCACTTAATTGAATACTGCTTAATGAGATAATCTGGTTAGATGATACATGTACTCATTCCTATAATTGCAAAAATCGCGACATCGATGCCGTAGCTGCGACGGGTGGTGCAATCTTACAAAATTCTAAGTCCATCAAGGGCCTTAACTCCAAGAAAAATATTTGGAACAACACATGCATTGAACAGTGGCTAGACATCAATAAGATACACTTACATGCCATATATAAAATCATTCCATCAAGTATTTCAAAAGTTATTGAGTTTTGAAACTCGTTGGTCACAGACAGACCGACCGACAGACCGACCGACCGACAGACCGACCGACAGACAGACCGACATTGCCACTTATAGAGCTGCTAGTCGCAGCTAAAAAATAGAGTTGGGCAGAATGTTGGTATACTGTTTAAAATCAGTATGAATCTCAATACTTTTACCAATACTGTCAATTTAATTTAGTTGACTGATATACTGTTGCCCTACTTTGGAGGTAACATGTCCAGTTCCAAGCTCTCAGGACAGTGGTCAAATTTTGTAAGGAACTCTTATGGGTCATTTGTTTACCCATGTTTGTAGAGTCTGAGTGCAGTGTAAAGTAATGTAAAGTTGAAACTAGAAGAGCTGTCACAATTAGTGCCTAAAATGCTCGTTAATTAATGTGCTCCTTACTGCAGAAGAATGAAGTAGTCTAAGTACACGAGTGTGTTGCACCGTGCAATGCAAAATATAATGTGCTATTAGTGAGGGTTGGTAGTGAAATCATGAACTGAACCAATCAAACAAAAAATATTGAGACAAGAGAATGTGGAGGAGGGTCAATTGCTACTTAACTACTGTGCGATAGATTTTTTACTTAGCAATTGTTTACAATTTCTGACAAAACAAAAGCACTTGCAAACTTTCATCACATGAACCACTCTTTTTTATGTTAATATAGTGGAAATTACATTCAGTCTTTATTTTCAACATTAATTAACCCCCTGCACAATGGTGTCAAAATACCAAAATTTCAAGTCGTCATTTTTCCCATAATGCAACTAGGAATTTAATCAATTCAGTCTTGTTTGACAGAGCTCAATGAGCTCTGTCAAACAAGGCTGAATTGATTACATTTCTAGTTGCATGATGGGAAACGTTTGAAACCTGAAATTTAGATAGTTTGACATCAGTGTGCAGGGGGTTAATGAATTTACTCACAATTTCTATCCCAGCTATATGTTTTGTTAGACGACTAAGATGAATGATACCAGGCAAAATTCCAGTTAAAAGATTCCAAAGAAAAGGAATCGGACAGCATTTTCCAATTAAACTGATACCAACTTAAGATTTGAACAGACCTTTAGATCAGTTTAATTTGGGCACAACGGCAAATATGGATGTGGCCTGCATGGTAGGAGAAAAAGCACTGGTATTTCCCTCCTCTTGGCATCTGTTTTAGGTTTTCCATCCCCATCTTAAAATCATAGTTTACAACCCATTGTTATAGGTCTTCACCATTATCACTGGTTCCCACCACCCTTTGATGTAAGTTTACTCGACTAACCCGAGAAGGCTTCTTAGTTTCAGTGTCATGCCTATTTGGCTTTTACTGAAAAATGCCACAAACATGAATATAATAGATCTCAAGCCTCTAAGAGCATGATCATATAGAATTTGCCATAGAAAAGTAATTGCCGTCGACAGTGTCGTATATGGCTCTGTCAACGACGATTGCTTTTCTGTGGCGAACTCTTGTGTTTTTTTAAAAAAAAGTTATTTATCTGTTGCATTGTTTGATTCGAAGGTAAGCTCTAAGCTATATTACAGGCATCTGAGAAACCTGGCCAAACTATATATTGCCAAAATACAGCAAAACTTTAGAAAAAGTTTCAAACTCTGCATAATTTGGGCGTAATTATCTTATTTGGCCACAGCGCTTACCACCGTTAGTTGGGAAGAATTTAAAGGCCTGGATTTGAAATTGAATCAAATCGATTCTTGAAGCTTCACAGGGACCTATTGGAAAGACATTTGCAAGAGACTAATACATTTTATGTATGAAAGGGGAAAAAAAACTCATCTCAAAAGTATAATTATTAAATTAAGAAACCACATCTTAAAAACTAAAAGAATAGACATTTTTTTGTGGGACAATTTTCGCTTTTCTGACAGCATATACTCCAGATATTGCTGCACTGGACCTTAGAATTCATTTTGAAGCAACATTATCGACAAGTTTCAGGCTTCATAGATTTCAATTTTTCGAGAAATAAACAAAAAACATGAGAATTCCTGCATAAAGCATTTTTAGATAAGTAGTGATGTCACATTGACGTCTGGATGAAAATGAAACAATAAAAAACATTAATGAACTTTGTGTAAAATGCCTGGTTCCCCTCTCCTGGAGTGTATATAAAATAATCTTAAGACGATTTTGTACGACTGCCTAATTTGACAAAACTACTACCCCCCACCCCTGTATCTATGTGGCTGGCTAAATACAGAGTGCATTACAAAACTCTCCCTTAAGGCTTTTGGCAGGGAAAGGGTTTCTCCTTCTGTACCAACACCACTGAATTAATACACTGTGCATTACATGTTTTTGACAAGGGAGTTTTTTTTCTACGTTTTTACTTTCAGTAAAAATATCGGAATATCAATTACTTCATTTCTCCATTTGTGTTTCCTCTTATTCCCGCGCATGCTCGGGGTTTTTCTCCAGTTACTTTTATTTTTGTGTAACTGAATCAATGAAAGCAATCAGGTTGAAACAACACAGCATTTACAATGCACAGCCTTATGGGAATGTTGATCAAACACACTCATGAAGTTTATCTGGGGATTGGGAAAGTTCAAGTTCAAGACTGCCATATTCAGTTTTCTGGTAAACAATTTGTGTAATATGAGCGTGAAAATGAAATCTAAAACTAACTAAATTGTTAGTTAATCACGTTTTTGACACTATAGTCCAGAATTTTTAGACAAATCTATCATCACCATTATGTTTAGGCCACACAAAGTAGATCTTCTGTTTCTCAGACCATTACAATGTATTTGTAAAATTGCATGCAGACAAGCGTTTTTTTAGTTATTTTTTATTTCTGTAATTATTTCTTTGCCATCAAAAATTCCTGTTCTTGGTTTATGTTTTAGGCCTCATAATCTACAGAATAGCATGGGTGGTGGTGTATTTCGTCCCTTGAGAGCAAGAAGGCTTTGCAATGCTAAAGCACTGCAAAGCCTTCTTGCACTCAAGGGACAAATTTTTCAATTTTTTTAACTTGGGTAAAATATCACATAAATCATTTAATTTTCATTTTTTTTCAAGTTAACATTGGTTATAAAAAGAGAACCTGTGGCAGTCAAAAGGACCATGCAGGAGGGCCTAAGAAACAGATTTTTAATTTTTTTTGGCCTTATGTACAAAATGTTGCATCAGTTGAGATCTTGTTTAATGCTGTATCTTGACTCAATGAGGTACAGTTAAAACTAGAAGTCCTGTCAAATAGCACGTTAATATGCGCGTTAATGTGCGCGTTGTGACCCGATTAAAGCTGTCATATTCTGTACATATGGCCTGTGCACAGGCAATGTTTCAGCCAATGGACCTCCGGGTAACCCGGAGGTCCATTGGCAGAAACATTGCATGTGTTTGCTATGAGTAACCAGAAAAACCTGCCGTGCTTTGGATGCCATTCCATAGGGCAAATGCGCGCAATTCCAACATGCAATTAAGCCTAGACAAGCGCACTATTCATGACAGGACTTCTAGTTTTAGCTGTATGGCCCTAGAAACTTTAGAGCTTGACTCAGATACAACATTTTGTACATAAACATAACAAAGGTAATGTATATGTATTTTCACGAGAAAAAAGGAAACTTTGGGCCTAAAAAAATAAAAAATCTGTTTCTCAGGCCCTCCCGCATGGTCCTTTTGGCTGCCGCATGCTCTCTTTTTATAACCAATTTAAACTTAAAAAAAATTAAAATTAAATGGTTTATGTCTTGTATTTTACCCAAGTTAAAAAAAATTGAGGAATTTGTCCCTTGAGTGCAAGAAGGCTTTGCAATGCTCTAGCATTGCAAAGCCTTCTTGCACTCAAGGGATGAAATACACTACCACCCATGCTATTCTGTAGATTATGAGGCCTAAAACTTGAACCAAGAACATGAACTTTTGATGGCTAAGAAGTAATTACTGAAATAAAAAATAAAATAAAAAACCGCTCGCCCGCATGCAATTTCACAAATAATGGCCTGAGAAACAGAAGATCTACTTTGTGTGGCCTTGCAGGTACATGTACTGACACTGTAATCTCCAACTCGTCTGGCCAATGTGATACTTTACTACACCAACATCTGCTCAGCACTGCGAGTACACAAGTGAATGGACATGTTCTGACAATTACTGCCATTTCTGTTTCATAATGTCCTATGATAGCATGTGAGAGTTATAAAGTTCCGCTTCACAGTTTCCAGGCATTTCCAAAAATGACATGCCATACTCTCTTCAAATGCAAAGATTCTGTAACTTACAGTTACAACTAGAAGTCCTGTCACGAATAGTGCGCTTTTCTAGGCTTAATTGCGCATTGGAATTGCGCGCAATTGCCATATCGAATGGCATCCACAGCACGGCAGGTTCTCTTGGTTACTCATAGCAAACACAAGCAATGTTTCTGCCAATGGACCTCCGGGTTACCCGGAGGTCCATTGGCTGAAACATTGCTTGTACACAGTCCATATGTACAGAATTTGATAGCTTATCTTGGGTCATAACGCGTACATTAACGCGTATATCAACGTGCTATTTGTGCGCATTTCATGACAGGACTTCTAGTTTTAACTGTAGTTATCTAACCCATAACATGTATTACATTTCCCAAATCCACAAAAAACATATAACACTATCTGACTAAGTATAAATAAACAATCTGAATGTGGGTGGAATAATTTATTGTCAAAGGCAAGACTTCAACCTGAAAAATTGCATGAAAAAATGACGAAACCAGTCATTTTCTGCCATCCAGCAGCCTCAAAAGCTGAATTTTCCCACCAACGCCACCTACCTACCCCTGGGGCAGAGCATCCCCTGTTTCTAAAATGCAAACAAAAATTTATATGTTTCCATTTCATTTTTTAGTTATATGTCTGGTAACAAACCCGTCTAAAAATTACATTTTAAAAAATAGCCAATTTTTCGAAGCCACTGTTTTCCATAATTCGTCTGGTAATTTACCCCCATCTATCAGACTCCAACTTTGGGACCAAAACTTCAAATTCTCTTGTCCAACAAAAAGCCTAATGTAATCATATATCTGATACTAAAAATATATCTCTACTTTACATGGCCTTACAGTTAAAACTAAAAGTCCTGTCACGAAATGTGCGTATCTAGGCTTTCTTGCGAGTAGCAATTGCGCGCAATTGCCATATCAAATGGCATCCAAAGCATGGCAGGTTCTCCTGGTTACTCATAGCAAACACAGGCAATGTTTCGGCCAATGGACCTCCGGGTTACCCGGAGGTCCATTGGCTGAAACATTGCTTGTGAACAGGCGATATGTACATAATTTGATAGCCTTACAATGGTCATAACGCGTATATTAACGCGCAGATCAACGTGCTATTTGTGCGCATTTCAGGACAGGATTTCTAGTTTTAACTGTAGTTTCAACATATGCCCTATGTTTAGAATTTCACTGTAGAGCGGAAACTTAAGTGAAAAAAAATTATATGGTTCATCTAAGTTTCGATGATGACATTGGTTAGAATTTTCAGAGATATAAAGAAACCTGAACGAATAAATAGTTTGCTATATATTCGTCTACATTCTTCACTTATCCCCAAAACATTGTAAGATAAAATGATTATTACCATTATGTGGATGTACAAAATATGTATCCAAGTCTCGCTCTGGGTTCTGAGGGTAGATCACGACGAGTCTTCGACTCGTCGTGATCTGCCCTTAGAACCCGGAGCTCAACTCGGATACATATTTTGTACATTCACATAATGGTAATAATCTTTACGTATCAAAAAATTGAAAGAAAATTATTCTTGCTTCCGCTTTAGTTTTGTCAACTTTTGAGACTGCATGACAGTAAACCTAAAGAGAAAAGATTTGTGGTCAAAAGTAGGATTTTAAAATTTTCAAGTAACAAAAATCAATTTAATACCGAATACTAGGAAGCCAGTGTTCAGGTTAAAATAATAACGTCATTTATTCAGAAAGATTGATGTGGCCAACACACGGTGCAATCTCTTGTTTTTGTTGCTATTTTTATTTTCAACTATACCAGAATTCAATACCGAATGAAAAAATGGCCGTCCCCGGTGGGCAAACCAGAAGACACAATTTTCAGTTTGTTAGATATTCTGTTTCACTGGAAATTGCGTGTTTCTCTACATACGCATGTGTATTACCTACAGAGCTCACTTTGTGAGCTGCGCTTTGTGCAGCTCTGAATACGCTCTCCATAATGCGCTATTCGGGAGGTCGGTAGTGAAATCACGAATGAACAGATCAAACAGAAAGAAAATATTGAGACTGCAGTATGTGGGGGGGGGGGGGGGGGGGGGGGAGGATTACTAATAAAATGCTGTGGAAAAGACTTTTCTCTTAGCAATTCTTTACAATTTCTGAGGACAAAACACAAGAATATATAGTGTTGCAGTTGAGTAGTAATCTACTCTCTTCATTCTGTGGATGCAGTCAAATTAATTTAATATCTATTTACATTATTACATGTAATGTCAGACCTTTAGCTCAGTCTAATTTGGGCAAAACGGCAAATCTGGATGTGGCCTGCATGATTGGAAAAAAAGCACCAGTATTTTCTTCTACTTGGTGTCTGTTTTAGGCTTTAGGACCTGTCTCAAAATGCTAGTTTACAACATTTTGTTATAGGTCTTCACCATTATCACTGGTTCCCTCCCACATCCCACTGACGTAAGTTTACTCGACTAACTCGAGAAGGCTTCTTAGTTTCCCAGTGTCGAGCCAAAGGTCTATTTTAATGTAAATTACGCATGGTGTTTACTGAGAAATGCCACAAACACGAATATAACAGACCTCAAGCTTCAAGTGCATGATCATATGGAATTTGCCGCAGAAAAGCAATTGACATCGACAGTGTCATATACGATACTGTCGATGTCAATTGCTTTTCTATGGCGTACTCTGTGAGTTTTTAAAAAAAATTATTTATCTGTTGCATTGTTTGATTCGAAGGTAAGCTCTAAGCTATATTGCAAATGTCAGGGAAACCTGAACTATATATTGCCGAAACACTGCAAAACTTCGGAAAAACTTTCAAACTCTGCATAATTTGGGCGCAAGTATCTTATTTGGGCACAGCATTTACCGTCATTAGTTGGGACGAATTTAAAGGCCTGTGTGGTGTATCCAACAGAGGTTAGGGTTGATGTTAATAATCTCTGTGTACCAGTATAGAATTGTACAGAGTTGGAAACGCTGTTTTTCTACTGGAATTGAGTTATGCTAATGGTGCAATTTGACAGGGACAAAAGTACACTTACTCAGCATGCTATTACAGTAGAACCCTGTTAATTGAATAGCCACTTTGCCGATGAAAATTATTCAGTTAACAGGAGTATTCAATTAACAGGGATTGTGTCACTTTCCTGCATTCTACAGATAAACATAGCATTTATTCTATTATATCTTGTTTGACAGAGCTCCATGAGCTCTGTCAAACAAGATGTAATAGAGTATATGCCTGTATTGGATGTACTGAGGGCAAATAGGTCTATAACCAAAGAAAAACTGGGGAGAGTCAGGATAATTTCTAGACATGTCACACGATTTTTTATTCAATTAACAGGAGTTTACTCTATAACCTATATTCAATTACCAGGTCAAATTTGTAATGGAGGTATGGTAAATGGTTTTGTGTTTGGAAATTATATTCAATTAACAGGGTTAATCAGTTAAGAGATATCCAATTAAGTGGGCTCCACTGTACTTCAAAATAGTGCACAATGCGGACAAGGGACTTCTAGTTTCTAACTGTACATGCCTGAACCAAAAACATTTTTATTTTCAAATGCACTCTGTTACCTGAAATAAACATCAAAATGCTATCAACTATCAATGCTACAGGTGCTTTTGTTCCAGGACAGCAGCCAATCAGCTGAAGTAGCATTAGAATGGGAGCAATAAGATGAATGAGGAGAACCAATGTTACTAAAACCTGTACAGCAATCATCCAACCTGAAATAAAAAAAAGTTTAAATTTATTGACAAACCAATACACAATGTCTGATCAGAGGAGCAGAAATTGATTTATTGACATTTTAAGGCCACATATTTCTGCACAACTGGCTAATTGTGAACGCAAAATGGGCATAAAATCAAGTTCCGCCAATCATTTATTGCCATGTTACTGATTTTAGAGGATTTCCACTCCAGGCTTTGGTGACTTGAGGCCCTGTTTTACCAGTAAAATAAAGCTTCTTTACAACAGTAAAGTAGCACTGCTTCAGTTCCTGGGGTTCCCACAGGGACTAATCATTTACATGTAGTCTTGACCTTTGCTTAGATGCATACAGTATGGCTGCCATGGACTGGTCACTTTCCACAGGTGGGCAATATTTCCATGGACGCAATAATATTAGATTCCAAACAGTATAATTATAGGAATAATCATAAAAAATTTAATTAATGAAGCACCGGGTATAACCCAGTGCTTCATAAATTGAAATTTGGCTGATGATGATTTTTATTACATGTACCTGTTAAACGTATGCGTGAACAATGCTGCCTACAGGTAAAACTAGAAGTCCTGTCACGAACTGTGCGCTTATCTAGGCTTAATTGCGCGTAGGAATTGTGTGCAACTGCCATATAGAATGGCATCCAAAGCATGGTAGGTTCTCCTGGTTACTCATAACAAACACAGGCAATGTTTCTGCCAATGGACCTCCGGGTTACCCGGAGGTCCATTGGCTGAAAACATTGCTTGTGCACAGGCCATATGTACATAATTTGATGGCTTTACTATGGCCACAACGCATACATTAACGTGCAGATCAACGTGCTATTTGTGCGCATTTTATGACAGGACTTCTAGTTTTAACTGTACGCGTGGATTACGACCAGTCCATGGCGACTGTATTGTACAATAATAATGAACATAATAATAACCAAATTTTAGTCTTCCTGTACCAGTTACCTTAAGGGTGAGGGCTGTACATACTCCAGAGCTGCCATGACTTGATTTATCGAAAAAAGAAAAAGTTTCTAGCATATAAAAAAAATTCTTGAGAAGAGCACTACCGCATTTATATTGGATATTGGGTCATCATACAGTTAAAATTAGAAGTCATGTCATGAAATGTGCACAAATAGCACGTCGATCTACACGTTAATATATGCGTTAGGACCATAGTAGGGCTATCAAATTCTGCACATATGACCTGTGCACATGCAATGTTTCAGCCAATGGACCTCCAGGTAACCCGGAGGTCCATTGGCAGAAACATTGCCTGTGTTTGCTATGAGCAACCAGGAGAACCTGCCGTGCTTTGGATGCCATTCGATATGGCAATTGCGTGCAATTCCTACGCGCAATTATGCGTAGATAAGCGCACAGATTGTGACAGGACTTCTAGTTTTAGCTGTACAGTTAAAACTAGAAGTCCTGTCATGAATAGTGCGCTTATCTAGGCTTAATTGCTCATTGGAATTGCGCGCAATTGCCATATCGAATGGCATCCAAAGCAGGGCAGGTTCTCCTAGTTACTCATAGCAAACACATTCAATGTTTCTGCCAATGGACCTCCGGGTTACCCGGAGGTCCATTGGCTGAAACATTGCCTGTGCACAGGCCATATGTACAGAATATGATAGTTTTAATTGGGTCATAACGTGCACATTAACGCGCATATCAACGTGCTATTTGTGCGCATTTCATGACAGGACTTCTAGTTTTAACTGTAGGCCATGATTACACCTCTACAACATGTACATGTAGAATAAGAATACAGCACAGCTGCCATGGAATGGTCAAAATCTGCATGTGGGCAGTGTTGCCCATGGGCACTTTTTCTCGATCAATAATGAGTACTTTTCAGCAAATACATGTATTCAATGAGAGAAGCACTGAGTCGAACCCGACGATTCATTCACTGAAAATTTAATGGCAATTCAATTGTTTTATGTCAAAGATTCACTGTTGACACATGCATGGAAATATTGCCCGTGTGAGGATTTTGACCTTTCCATGACAACCATACTGTATTTTTGTATTGACCAGGAAAATCAGGGCTTATGTTTCGACGAGAATCCGAGAATACATTCACACAACAAAGGCAGCAAGAATCCAGGTTGATTCTCGCTGCACCTCTGCTAGCACTCGCGTGAAAAGAATTGAGCCAATTTTACACTTTACCAAATACAGTAGCAGCAAATTAACCAATACAAGGCTGACATGACCCGAAATGTCCTGACTCAATGAGCCAGTTCCAATGGCATCCATATTTGTAAGGTCTTATTGATGAATATTGTTTATTTTAAAAAAAAATTTATCGAATTCAGTTTAATATTTCAAAAATTAAAAAGCTGTGCTAGGTTAAGGGCTAACATGTGTTACCAGTACACAACAGGGGTTTGACCATGGTGGCCTAACGGGATCCAGGAGCATTCATAGCAAGTACAGTTGAAACTAGAAGTCCTGTCATAAAATGCGCACAAATAGCACGTTGATCTGCACGTTAATGTATGCGTTGTGGCCATAGTAAAGCCATCAAATTATGTACGAGCAAAATTTGAGGTTGAGAATTGGGAAAAATTATGCCCAAATGCTATTGGGAAAGACTCCAATATTTCAGGCCTGGCATTCTGAAAAATGCAGGAGGGCAAAAAATCGCTCTCCTCAATCAGCTCAGGAGAGCAATTAGCTTTACACAGCATTTTAAGTATCCAGTTGAACGAACTCATTGAAACTGAAACCAACAGACTATTACATCAGTGATTTTATTAACTTTACTAAGGTAAAGCAAAATCTCTTAGAGATCTTGATGTCTCACTCAACAAACACACACTTGACAAGACCTGTGTGTGTGCCCAAGTTGGGGTGGGGGGGGGGGGGGTGGTGGGTTGAAGGTGGTAGTGGTAGGCATATGACTTTCTTGGACAACAGGTCTGCTTGAATCTACAGTCACATCCTGGTGCATGTGGTTCAAGTGACAGGATAGTAGTAATGGTAGTATATTATAGTGTCAATATTCCTTGAATAATTACCCTTCAAACTGTGATGTCAGTTGTTGAAACTGACAGAAAAAAAAAATATTGATGTGACCCATTTTGCTTCAAATGATTGCAGCTGTGTTTTGATATGTACAAAGTACATACCCAAACACAGTTGCAGCCATCACTAAACCACATTCAAAATGAAATTACGTGATGTTGTGTGACTTCGAAGTTAAATTACATTTTTGCTTTACAACAAAAATTTAATGTGAGCATAATACACGTAATCTCAATCATCCCAGACCAAAATATTTAGGAAGGCAATTTTTCACTCTCCTTAATTCTTTCAGGAGGGCAGTAAGGAGAGCTAAAAAATCGCTCTCCTGAAATTGCCAAGCCTGATATTTGATTCCTGCAGCCACCCAAAAGAATCTCTTGGTCCTCAAGGCTCACCTGAAGTAGCTAGATGGAGTGCTGAAGATACTGAACCTGCCATTTGAGGGCATTTCGCCTGCCACAGGGCTTATATTTCGTCTAAATTTGTGAGAATCCATTTGGATTCTCGTGAAAATGGTTGCGAGAATCCATACCAACTATGAGTGTCCCAGGATCCCATGACGCCACCATGGATGAACCACTGTTGTATACTGATAACACGTGTTAACCTTTTACCTAACACACCTTTTTAATTTTTAAAACTAAATTTCATCATTTCTAAACAATAAATAAATGATAAAATAATTAAATGAACAATATTTACCAATAAAATCTTACAAATATGACTGTCATTGGAACCGGCTCAATGAGCCGGTTCCAATGACAGCCATATTTGTGCAATTTTTATTGACAAAGTGTCAGGATATTTCAGGTCATGTTAGCCTTCCATTGGTTAAATTTGTTGCCGCTGTGTTAAATAAAGGGTTTAATTGACTCATTTCTTTTCACGCGAATCCTAGCAGAGGTGCAGTGAGAATCTACATGGATTCTCACCGGTTTTATTGCACGAATCTTTGTGCAAATCGATTCTCAGATTCTCGTCGAAATATAAGCCCTGTGCCAGTGGTGGAATAATGTGGCATAAAATTATGCATCATGATTCAGTCAATAATCTGGGTACTTACACACCAAGTGGTTACTTACACATAAAGTGGTTACTTGCACACCAAATGGATTACTATTCAAAAACTCATGAAATGAAGTTTCCACCCTGAATGTAACGCTTTCTGTGATACTGCAAAAAATGACATGCAAAGTTCTAGCCAATATGGACCAATATGCACTGGTATGGGTGAAACATGGGGTCCATTGGCTGAAACTTTTCACCTGCCATTTTAATGATTTTTCAGACAGTGTTTATTTTACTGAGTGGAAATTCCACTCTGTAGGTGTTTTAGTTGTGACTGACCATCTATGCACTGTACAGTACAGGTCAAAATAAGTTGTTGGATAACCAATATAAACTATGTATCTTTCTCTTCCAACACTGATAAGACCAGAATCTGACATCATTCCAGAAAATGATGTCAGATTCTGATCTTATCAGTGCAGGAGCAGCAGTATACTTAGTCTATTGCAGTTATGCTACAACGTATTTTGACTTGTACTGTATCGTGTCATGGGGGGGGGGGGGGGGGGGATGCAATGGGGCAGAATGCCCCCACCACATAAGGTAAATAATGTAAATCTACTATAATGTACACACTGTCCACTACATTTAATTTTGCAGTGTACAGGTAATTACATTATGTATTTTCCTTATCAAACATTATGTATTTTCCTAACCACCCCCCCCCCCCCCACCCACCATCGGTCAGGGATGTGGCTACAGGGTTTCAGCTGAGGGGGTGCCGCCAGTGTAAATTCCAACTGCGAGTAGTTTCGATAGGTAGTTGCACTGCAGCACTGGGTGATATCTTTTAACCCTTTAACCAACGAATCACCCGCATTCACCCACGTAATATGCAAATCAGGGATGTGGCTAGAGGGTTTCAGCTGGGGGGGGGGGGGGGGTGCCACCGGTGTAAATTCCAACTATGAGTGGTTTCGATAGGTGGTTGCACTGCAGCGCTGGGAGATATCTTTTAACCCTTTACCCAACGAATCGCCCGCATCCGCCCATGTAATATGCAAATACAGCTGCTGAAAAGATATTATTTTTCGAAAAATTTCAACAAAACCATATCATGTGACCCTTCTTTGGAACGAGCTCGTCAAGCTCGTTCCAAAGAGGGGTCACCTGATATGGTTTTGTTGAAATTTTTTTTTAAAATTTAAAAAAATGATATTTAAAATAATGAATTTTGAAATTGTCTGTGTTGGGTAAAGGGTTATGAACTCTTCTGAAAATTTTCACTAGTCCTTAACCAGAAAAAGTTGTTTTCGTGAAATATTATTAAATTATCAGTTCTGGTGCGAATACAGCAGCAGACTTCCAGGAACCAGTGGTACCTACAGTCGACTCTATGAGTTGATTACACATGTGTTTCATGTTCTATACATCCCAACAAGCCCAGAAAATAAGCAGACTGACATCTGCAAAATGAGGTCCCCAGGGGGTGAATTTGGTGACGTGATCCTGCACAGCAGGGGTAGCATCTCTAAATTTACCCTCTTGTGAACCTCAGTTTGAATCAGGGTCTCAACCCTAAACAGAAAGAGGAACCCAGAGGATAAATTGGCTCACTGTATAGGATAGCATCAGCAAATTCACCCTCTGGGGACCTCATTTTGCAAATGCCAGACTGCTTATTTTTCAGGCCTGCATCCCAACCTTCATTTTGATGTACATTTTGTGTATATTTAATTTGAATTGAAGGAATATCAGAGGTGAGAATTTTCAAAATAAACAAAATTTCATTACTTATATAGGCCCTTAATTTATTGAATTTCCAACTATTTGATTTTTTACCTGGGGAGGTGAGACCCCCCCCCCCCCTGTCACCACATCCCTGAGTGTACAGGTAATTACATTATGTATTTTCTTTATCACACATTTTGTATTTTCTTTATCAAACATTTTGTATTTTCCTTACACCCCCTCCACCACCACCACCACCATCAGTCATACCACTGAAGTTGGTGTTTTTATTACAATTTATTTCTGTTCACATACACATACAAATGTACATGTACTGGGCCAATGATTGTATTGTCAATGAAGGCACACATGAAAAAGTTAATGTTTATGAATGTATCTAAAATACCGTAGGGACGACGTGAAATATTAGCACAGAACATACGAACCAGGTAACAAAAATGTGAGTATAGGCCGATACTCAAACGAAAATATCCACCAACATCCATCATATCTTTTTCCCATATAATCTTTGTAGTACGTCCAGTCGTCAAAACAGGCTTCCCATAAGCCCATCTTGAGAAACTGTCGCGTGTCCGAGCCTTCGAAAGATTCTATCCAGTTTGGTGACGAAAACGCTATCAATGTGCATAGTGTCGAAATGCAGGCCAAAACGAAACCACTGAGAAATAAAATTTTGGACGCCATTTTAAATTGTTTGGTCACAAATCTACCTGAAAGGCGACAGTCAGTTGGTTGAGTCCACTTGCACAGGTATTTAGGGGTAGTAGGTTTCACGAGCAGCGATTTAGCGATGTTATTTGTTTACAAACAAGCTGATTATAAAGAAATAACGACGAAGACTGGAAGAGCACAATATATTCAATATTTGAAAACAATATGAACAACAACTAAAGGTGTGAAAAATGATAACCTGTTGTAAAATGCACACCTTGAAAAACTAACGTATTCGGAACTTTTAGTCGCTTTTGAAATAAAAAAAAATACAAATGTTATTATACAATTTGCATAATATTGCGATTTTGAAGTCCTCACGATGGTGTTTTGTTCTCACCTGGATATCGGTCAGTGGTGCTTTGGCGAAGGTATAATTGTGGGAAAGTATATATTATGTTTCAAGAGACCAACAAAAATTACTTATCCGTCATTTATAAGCTGAAAGAGTAACGATATGATACCAGTGGCGGCGCCGCCACTGCATATTATGTAACCACTAACCTATTGTTTTCTGTTAACCCTTAAACCTATTTCATAATTTTAGCGTGATGACAACAGTATCATAGCGGGCATTTGGCGAAACCTTGTAAGAGGAACAGTGTTTGTTTACTGCTCTAAAAAAAGTTCTGCTTTACTGGCAGTGGCGTAGCCATGGGGTTGGCTGATGGGGGCACATGCCCCACAAATTTCAGTCATGCCCCCCCCCCCCCCCCCCCCCCAGGTGATGTGGCCTAATCATTGATGCCTTTCACAATTTATAGATTATGACACAAATGGACTCATAGTTAAGGAAATTGTGTTTTTTGTCTCGAATTTCAATTCCCCCCCCCCCCCCCTCCCAGCGATACTCTTGGGTTCCAGATAAACATACCCGTATGTTTATTAATTTTCGGAACATTTGCCACCCCCGTATGAAATTTATTTGGGCCTGTATGTTTATTAAAAATACCATCAGTGTCAAGTGAATGCCTCATATTGAAGACATACTCGGGGTATTTTAGTCTGTTTCAGACTCCTAACTCACACGGGACTGTTACCTGGGCTTTAAATGAATGAATTTGCATAGTGTCATGTTCTTACTGTTGCCAGCGTCACGTCAGGACGTCGCAATTCAGACATGGGGGAAAAGCAGGGGCGGATCCAGGGGGGGTGCTCTGGGTGCTCGAGCACCCTCCCCCCACACACACACACCACACACACACCTTCTCACTACTCACAGTCATCCAAGAAAACTTGAATTTGCAGACATTCTGAAAGAGTGAGAACTTCATCCCAATCACAAGTGTTACTGTAATAAGCATACACGATTACTGTATTTCCGATCCAGCCTCCAATAATCTATCTTGAAGATTTAATTTCAATAAAATGTAATTGTTATAAGAATGTGCCTGGAATTTAACCAGTTACCAATCACAGCTTTTCCCAAAATTGTGAATTTCTTAAAAAAAAATTTAAAATATGCCAATATCCATACAAATATGGATGACATTTGAATCAGTTGACGAGCTGATTCCAATGTCATCCATATATTTACGGTTTTATGGACAAAGTTTCCACGTATATCAGCTCTGTTCGTAAATATATCTTTGTTCAGCTGAATCAGTGATGCTATAGCGACGTTCGCCTTCAGCAATAGTTTTACACTATGACAGATGATTGAATGGGACAATTTAATATTTAACAAAGAGCATTTAACATTGGTGAATGATTCACCAATGTTAAATGCTCTTTGTTAAATATTAAATTGTCGCAACAGTTGAACTTGCTGGATAATGCCTACAGGCATTCTCTAGTAAACTGAAACAATTTAATGTTACAGAGCAACAGGACATCTTGTATCCAGACTTATTTCTTCGATAACATGAATAAAATAATTGAGCTACTTACCAGTTAAGATCAGTTGATGGAACAATGTATTTGCACAGTGTACAAGTTTGTGCGTTCACATAGCACGGTAGAAGCGCACAAACTGAGACAGGACTTGGGTGTTTCAGAAGCGGATCCAGGATTTTGAAATAGAGGGACGTCGCCCTCTATACTTATATGGTCACAAACTGTTGTGATGCAAGTGTGCACACACTATTAATTTATAGTACCCACTGGCTTCAATTATTTTATTAGAATTGACTGGGCCGTGCCTTTGCCTTTGGCACGCTCCAGTCAATTCTAATAAAATAATTTTCAACGACATATACTGCTTATATCTGATTAATAGACGGGGACGCACGCGGCGTGTGCCCCTCTATTTTCTCAGAAATGATTTCTGAGAAAATAGAGGGGCGCACGCCATGTGCGCCCCCGTCTAAATCTGCCTTTGGGGTGTTTAACATTTAAATAGTATATGCATCTCAAAGTTGACCAGAAGAAATGTGACCCCCCCCCCCCTCGGCCACTCACCCAGTGGCACCCACC
Source organism: Pictodentalium vernedei (assembly GCA_031216915.1). Lineage (NCBI taxonomy): Eukaryota > Metazoa > Mollusca > Scaphopoda > Dentaliida > Dentaliidae > Pictodentalium > Pictodentalium vernedei. The sequence goes on from CM062291.1 coordinate 403,544,769, forward strand.
CATCCACACATTCACCCACCTACACACACTCATACTTCTTGGAACTTCTGTCGCCCCTGCGTACAACTGGTATGTCATGGTGGAAATTATTATGTTTCTTCCAGGCAATCCTCGCATTTCAGTTAATTTGATGCAAAATCCAGGGGTGATTATATTTGCTTCTTGGTAGGTAACAATTTCGAATGATTATTTTGTTTTTCATTGGGCAGTGTCAGTACCATAATTGTTTTTACCAAATTGCAAGCCAAATCGACAGAAAATAGGTTTAAGAGAAAAGACAAATATATGTCATGACCAGGATAGGTCTCAGATAGCATCTGATGGGTTCCTAATTCAAATTTTTTTTCTGGGGGACGACCCCCAGACCCCCCGCTAATTGCTTCGCGCCTTCGGCGCTCGCAAGGACGGCGCTGCGCGCCGTCACGCTGCGCGCCTTCGGCGCTTGCCGACCAACAATAGCACCCCCCCCCCCTTATAAAATCCTGGATCCGCCCCTGAAAAGTTCACACATGCTGTCAATAGCGTGTATGTCCACCGTTTGATTCTTGGATGGCAAACCATCGACGGCGCATGGACCTGATAAGTCTGTGGATGTCACCCTGTGGTATTGCGTTCGACTCCTACCTTAGAACATTACATAAATCGCCTAACGTCTGAAGATCATGAAGTCGTACCCGACGACCCAGTTAATCCCAAAGATGCTCGATTAGCGACAAATCTGGCGAAAGTGGGGGCCAGGGAAGAAGTTTGATGCTCTGCTCCTCAAGAAAGTCACGACAGATACACGCCACGTGACATCGGGTATTGTCTTACTGGAATAACTGCAATCCGACGTTAGCAGTGAACAACGGGACAACAACAGCGTTAAGAATTTCGTCCATATATCGCTGTCCATTCAGATTACCATCGATGGAGATCAACTGCGTTCGATGGTGCAAGGTAATTCCTGCCTAAACCATTACATTACTCCGACCGAAACGGTCGCCTTCCCACACGCAAGCATCAGAAAAAAAACGTTCTCCTCGTCGGCGATACACTCTTGCCCTACCATCAGCGCGCCGTAGACATCACTAAAAAGAACTGTGCTCCAACGCTGCTGAGTCAAGCGAACACGCTGACGTACCCATTCCGTTCTGACGGTGCGATGACGATAGGTAAGGATTGGTCCGTAGTATGGACGCCAACTTCGGATGCCGTGTTCAGCGAGTCTGTTGCGGACAGTTTGTGCACTAATTCTATTGTTAGTTCTACGTCTCCGGAAGGAAGCGATCCCGCAAGTGCGACGTCCCGATGTGTCAGTCTTGTGCAGGAGTCGGAACTCTTGGTCGACCTGAACGCGGTCGGCCGGCAGTAGATCTAGTGGTTCTATGCCTTCCAGTGAGGCGGTAAATAGTGACCACAGTGACTCCGAACTCAGCAGCCCGCTCATCTGGAGATATCACAGCCTCATGCATGCCAATGGCACACAACCTCTGATTTTCGGTTAACCTTAGCATTTTTTAAAATGTCGGAAGACAAAAACTAGCTCTCTTGCACAACATAACACAAAGAAAACCGTCGGTCACCCATTCAGTTTGACATTCTCGGGTAGCACGTGCTATTTTGAAATCCGTAGCAAAATTACGTTTGGGTGGACAACAACAACATGTCATTAAACTCTTTGCACGACTTCTTGTCCACAAACGTGCAACATTAGAACTATTATATTTCATCCTTTATGCTATTTCTCACATCTGTTTCTATTGTTCTTTCTTTTTTGACTCAGTATATTATCAGTTCTGGCACGAATACGCTAGCCGATTCCCAGGAACCGTTGTTGCCTGCTGTCAACACCGTGAGTTGACTGCATATATTCCTTTCGTATTCTATACATCACAATCTTTTTTATGTATAATTTGTGTATATTTAATTTGAAATTATGGAATATCAGAGGTGGGAATTTCAATGGAAATAAATTTCCATTACTTATGTAGCACCTTAAATTAAGATTTACGTATTTCTCAGTGAATTTACACTTGCAGTATCTCTAAAATTAAGACTTACATCTTAATCAGAGATAAATAAGTCGTAATTCTGAGATAGGTAAGTCTTAAGTTAAGATCTAATAAATTTTCATTCAGAGATACGTTAGTACTTATTAAAGAGGCAATAAAACAGTCTAACGACATTCATATCCCCTGCCGATTTTTATGTTATTGATAATCTCATTATCGACCTGGACCTGTATTCACACCCAATAATGCCACTCGCCAAATATCATTTAATTTCTTTAATCGCAAATGAAGATATCTTCCAAAAAACCTGCAATTCTGGTAAATTCAAAGTCATCAAGGGCTATAACTCTAGAAAATTATTCGAATCGAAACTTCCTTTCCGTATGCATATGTACACATCATACTCACATTACACACCAAGTTTCGTAAAAGTGCAATGAAAAACGCCGGAGGAGTTAACCGGACAAGCCTTTGTTATGGAAATTTTGCTGTTTCCAAGGGCCGTAACCACACAAAATTCGACGCATCGAAAATTCCCGACCACTTGCATATTTACATTTGATACTGATACTTCAGACCAGTTTCGTAAAAGTCCAATAAAGAATATTGGATGAGTTAACTCTTTACCTAACATGAAAAGCAGACGACACTTGCAAAAAAAAAAAGTTCTTGAACAACTATTTTTTTTCATTTTTTGTCTTAAAAACGTAGGTTATGACCCCTCATTGGAACGAGCTCGACGAGCTCGTTCCAATGAGGGGTCATAACCTATGATTTTGAGACAAAAAATGAAAAAATAATGAAAATTAATTGGCAGTTTTTTAGAATAGCGCTGAGCGGTGTTGACCGTTACGTTGGGTAAAGGGCTAAGCGGGGAGCGCGGTGGCTCTGTAGGTAGAGGTGCCGGCTGCAAGCCGAGAGGCCATCGGTTCGAATCCCACCCGCGGCAACCGCGTTGTGTCCTTGGGCAAGACACTTCATCTCCATTGCCCGCGTGGGTGCACGGTGGCGTTGTGTACTAAGGCGTACTGCACGTCGATGGTGCACTTGTCTACAACCAATGCTAACCCTGTTTGTGTGGAGTTCGTATGTTGGGGAGCTGACAGTTGCTCGCCGTTGCTCGATGATTCTCTCCGGGTGCTCCCGCTTCCTTCACCCGTAAAACTGTCGCGGTCATGATTAGCAATTGTGCATAAATATGTGACCTTAAACACCAATAAATAAATAATTAAAGGGTTAAGCGGACTAGCCTTTTTTACTATTTCCCAATGCCGTAACCACGCAAAATTCGTCGCCTCGAAAATCCCTGACCACATGCACATCTCCACTTGAAACTGATAATTCAGACCAAGTTTCGTAAAAGTCCACTGAAAACTGTAGAAGAAGTTTAGCGACGGCGGGGGGTAATAAGTCTTAGTTCAGAGATACCTAAGTCTTAATTTAAGAGATAATAAGTGTTGATTCATTGATACGTGCTAGTCTTAAATTAAGAGAAAACAAGTCTTATTTCAGATGTACGTAACTCTTAGTTTAACCCTTTACCCAACGTAACGGCCAAAACCGGCCAGCGCTATTCTCAAAAAACGCCTATTAATTTTAATTATTTTTTCATTTTTTGTCTCAAAAACATAGGTTATGGCCCCTCATTGGAACGAGCTCGTCGAGCTCGTTCCAATGAGGGGTCATAACCTATGTTTTTGAGACAAAAAATGAAAAAGAATAGTTATTCAAGAATTTTTTTGCAAGTGTCGTCTGCTTTTCATGTTAGGTAAAGGGTTAAGAGATAACAATTCAGAGATGCTTAATTCAGAGTTAACAAGTCTCAATTCAGCGATACGCAAGTCTTCATTCGGGAGATACTGTGATGTCTTGATACAGAAATGCGCAAATCTTAATTCGGAGGTTATACATGTAAGTATTATTATTATTATTTATTGGTGTTTAAGGTCATATACTTATGCACAATGGCTAATCATGACCGTGACAGTTTTATGGGTGGAGGAAGCCGGAGTACCCGGAGAGAACCACCGAGCAACAACGAGCAGCTAACAGCTCCCCAACATCGTAACTCCGTGCTGCAGCACAGGCAGGGTTAGATTTGTTGAAGACATGCGTACCATCGACGTTCAGTACGCCTTGGTGGTACACGGCGTTATCGTGCCCCCATGTGGGCAATCGGGGTTATGTGCCTTGCCCAAGGACACTACGTGAGAGTCCGAATTGAACATGTAAGTATTAATTCAGAGATACGTAAGACTTAATTTCAAGGAGAGCCTAATAAGTCTTGATTCGGAGACGCGTGTAGGCTTAAAGTAAGAGATAATAAGTCTTAATTCAGAGATAATAACTCTTAACTCTTTTTTTCTGAATGAGGCTAAGAGTCGTATGTGAGAGTCACTCGAACGAGCAATTGCTCGATGGCTCATTTGCTCGACGGGCTTCGAGGCGTTCGAGCAATATGTACGAGTCACTCGAACGAGCAATTGCTCGATAGCTCATTTGCTCGGTGAGCTTCGGGCCTATAGGGTTATATAACGCCCATACTTTTCTACCGTTCTAAATTACCAGGCATTACCCCTACCCACAATACCCCTATGCCTAGCATTGCGTACTACCTATATCAGTCATAGGGTAACCTGAAGCATTAGGTGGATTAATAATAATATACATTTATATAGCGCAAACATCTCACAATATTAAAAAAGTTCCATGGCGCTTTACAACACTGCTCATAAACAAAATGATGACCAACATAGGATTTAAAAATATTTGTTAAATCAATGGGATTTCAATCTAGATTTAAATGCTGTCAAAGAAGGGGCTGTTTTAACAAATTCTGGTAGCATGTTAAACAGTCTAGGAGCATTATAGCTAAAAGAACGTCCACCGTAGCTAGCGAGAACATAGTATTTCTCTTCTAAAAGATTTTGGTTTGTGGAACGGAGGGGGCGTTTCGGTATATATGGTTTTACTAGATTAGCTATGTAAGCTGGGGAATGCTTCATGTGTACTTTATATGTGAAGAGGACAATTTTGAACTCAACTCTGGCCATAATAGGAAGCCAATGCAAACCTTTCAACTTTCAATGCGTGCTGCTGTGTTTTGAATAGACTGTAGTCTGCCAAGTTGTTTATTGGGAAGACCATGTAGAAGCGAATTACAGTAGTCCAGCCTTGAAGAAATAAATGCGTGAATGAGGCATTCTGTGGCACGCGTGGTTAGGAATTTTCTGGATCGACCAACTTTCCGAAGATAAAAATTGGCGGACTGGCAGACTTTGGAAATATGATGAGGAACCATGGTTAAGTGAGAATCAAAATACACACCAAGGTTTCTAACAGTGGTAGATGGATTGATAATGGTATCTCCTACTTTAAGGCAGGGCAAATTGTCTGGGGCAGGTTTATGCCTAGAAGAAAAAATTATAAGTTCTGTTTTCTCATCATTAAGTTTAAGTTTGTTTACCAGCATAAAGGTTCTAATATCCTCGATGCAATTCCGCAAAACTTCAAATTTCAACTCAGTGTCATTTGTATCCATGGGGTCAAACTCCGCATAGATCTGTGAGTCATCTGCATAGAAATGGCAGCCAATCCCATGTGATCGAATAATCTCCCCGAGGGGCTGTATGTATAATGTAAAAAGAATTGGACCCAGGACTGAGCCTTGGGGTACGCCAAATTTAAGTGGTACAGGGTTTGATTGAATTCCTCCAATTGTGACACACTGGGTCCTTTCTGATATGTAGGATTGAAACCACCTCAATGCAGGTTCATCAATACCGAAATGCAAAAGTCTATTGGATAAGATTTTATGGTCTATGGTATCAAAGGCAGCTGAAATATCTAAGAGGATCAAAACAACTCCCTCCCGATGGTCTAGGTATTCTAGTATATCATTTTGCACGCTCAGAAGTGCAGATTCTATGGAGTGGCCTTCGCGGTATGCAGACTGTTTTGGATCCACAAGCTGATTGTTGTCTAAATATAAACGCAGCTGTTTGGCAATTGCTTTCTCAATGACTTTGGAGATAAATGGCAGGTTTGATACAGGTCTATAATTTTTCAGTACACAGGGATCTAAAGAAGTCTTTTTAGAAGAGGCGTAACCAGGGCTGTTTTGAGACGTGGTGGCACATAACCATTTTATACTGACTCATTAACAATCTTTGTTATACAACCTATGAGAGCTGGAAGACATAACTTCAACAAAGAAGTGGGAATAGGATCTAAGGCACAACTTTTAATTGGCGAGGACATGATAATTTTCTCAACAACACTTTCGGACACACAATCAAAGCTTACCAATAAATGGGGTTTCGGCTGGGCCTTGATCGAAGGTACATTGTGTTTGATCCAGGGTCTTTCTAATTGTCTCAGTTTTATTCGCGAAAAACTCTGAGAACTTTTGGGCAGTATGGGCACTAGACAGCTCCTCCGACAATTTATTTGTCTGCTTCGATTCTAGGGACTGTATGATTTGGAACAGTTCCTTTTGGTCAGAGCCACGGGCACTGATCTTACCACAAAGAAACTGTTTCTTAAAGTGAGTAATTTGGTTTTTGACAACTTTACATTGTGCAATGTACATCTCGCGATGTACAGTTAGATTTGTACGTCGCCACTGCCTTTCTAATTGGTGGCGCATTTGTTTGGATGTACGAATTTCATCATTCATCCAGGGGCGTGCTTTTCTACTGATGATAGTTTTTGAAATCACGGGTGCTGTCTTATCAAGTAGCTCCCAAAGACTAGAATTGTAGCAATCTAACAGGTCCTGGAGAGAAGTCCCACAGTTAAGTTTATCGAGGGCTTCGGGGATTTGCTGCCTAAAACTGTCATTATCTATGTTGTTAAGTTTGCGGAATGACGTTGTTTTCTTAATCACATCAGGCTTTTTAACACACAGTTTACAAAGAACAAGAAAATGGTCAGATAGTGATGGATCCAGAACACTTGTCTCCTTCACAAGACTGTCAGATCGTTGAGATATAATGGGGTCTAAAATGTGTCCACGTCTATGTGTAGGTTCCTGGACATGTTGTATCAAATCTGTTAACTCCATGAAGCGACCGGTGTCAGGGTCGGAAATAATGTCAAAGTGAAAGTTCAAATCTCCCACTATCATAAAACGGCCAGCTTGAGTAAAGGTTCAAACTCCTAAAAAAATATAGTATTTGTAATGTGTCTCTTTTTGCTAGGCAGTAGTCTGTAGATAATCAAGAGATTAAAAAATAACTTACCATCCACAGTCAATGCAGCATCAAGAAGTTCAAAAGTTTTAAAATTATTTTGGGTTGATTTGATTGATATTTTTATATTTTCCTTACACAGTAGACCAACACCGCCACCCCTTGACCCACGGGGTACATGATTGAATGAATATCCGGCAGGTGTCAGTTCACTTATAATATCATTATCATCCTGATACAACCAGGTCTCGGTGATGGCCAGGCAGTCATTGTTCTTCTCCAATACCAGGTCAACAATGAAATCTGTTTTACCTCTGACAGATTGAGTGTTTATAGTGCCTAAACAAAAATCCGGGGAGTCAATCTCTCTGGTATTTAGGGTTTTTGGTGTAATTTTAACCCTAGTTAAGTTGGACAAATTAACATCTGCTTGTCCTTTTACACTGAAATGTTTGAAACCAGTTATCAACGTTGGTATAGGCCTATTTGTGCCCCCTCTTTTACCACGGTGTGTTGGTGTAATGGCAGAAATTCCAGAATGCCTAATATTCTTCAAGGTAGTGTAATTTAGGAGTTTATGTATACTGGTTTGTTGTAAGGATAGTAACACATCTGTGGCATGTTCAATACTCGATGGGTTAACAGCTTGTATGAGTAAGCTATTCCTGGATGTGTGTTGACTTCAATAGCAATGCAAGTTGAAAGTGATAATATCTTTGGTGAGACAGACACTGGAGGTGAGAACTTTTCAGTAACTATGTTCACCCAACACAGTGTTAACAATAGACTATAGTAAATATTGATTGACTTCATACTGCATGAATGAACACATGACATGAATTATATAAATTAAATGGCAAGAGTAGTGATTTTTCACAAAAATTTCTTTCTGAGGCGCCAAATATTTCCATCAGAATAAACTATCAGAATCTTCAAATCTTCATGAACAAGTCCACATAAAAATTTCTTGCACACTCAGCAAAATCACACAAAGAAAATCCAAAAGTTGAAGAGCAGAAAAAGTGTGGCTGCCACAGGAAGGCGCTCACATAACCATTAATAGTACTAAGGGCTAACATGGAACCTGCAGGGGTACAAAGCATACATCATATACTACCACACTAAACTACCATGCATTACCTCTCCCCCCCCCCCCCCCCCCAATAACGTTTGGTCTGACGTAATACCTAGACCAGTCACATAAAGCATTAGGCTGATTAGTAGTACCGATGGCTTTCGGGGGGCGGGCAGAGAGGTATATATCGTCCATACTATACTGCCGTTCAATACTGCCGGGCATTACCCCCCCCCCCCCCCCCGCCACACACACACACCCCACAATACCACTTGACCTGCCATAACGTACTACCTATACCAGTCACAGAATAATACAAATACTGAAATGAGGCTAAGAGTCGTAGTAAATTATACCGCAATGAGGGATTTTTAATGGTCCGCATAACCTCAAAATTCTATGAGGTTATGAGGGATAATAAATGAGGACTCATTAAAAGCTTTTACATAGCCCTCATGGCCTCATACGATAAAAAGGGATTCTCCTAAAGGTATCCTCAATAGGTATCCTCGAATAATACAATACCAGGCCATAGGTATCCTCAAATGTTGAAATGAGGCTAAGAGTCGTAGTAAATTATACCTCATTGAGGGATTTTTAATTGTCCTCATAACCTCAAAATTCAATGAGGCTATGAGGGATAATAAATGGGGACTCATTGAGGGCTTTTACATAACTGTATGCAGAGTTATCTCCCCTTATTATTTCCCATAATCTGTATGCAGAGTTATCTCCCCTTATTACAACGAAGTCCTATCCGATTCTCACCACCTCTATATCCAATGGCCATATCCCATGGAATCCCATTTTCGGGTGTTTCCCAAAAATTGGATTCCATGGGATATGGCCATTGGATATAGAGGTGACTTCGTTGTAATAAGGTGGGATAACTCTGCATACAGATTATGGGAAATCAAGCAATCTGATTGGTTAGTTATAATTTAGATATATGAAACAACAAGAGTACTTGGAATAGGGTCAGAACTAACAAGAATAAACCAGAAATTGCTAAATATAGTAATAATATGATAAACTGTTCCAAATAATAGGCTTTTCTACGCTACTGGGGTATACTCTAGAATAAAGGAACATGGCCAGGTAGACGTAAACTATTGCATATATAGATAGAAGCAGAGAATTCTGAAAGAATTCGAAATAGTAAAAGTTGGGATAAAATTTGGTGATTTGGAAGGATTGTCGGGTTGTTTGTGGTAATTAGATTTACTCCGATTCAAAGTAACACACCCTCCGAACATACCCCGTCTTATTGCAGAAACATTGGGTAACATAGCAATCACGTGCTACCATAGAAACCAAGATGGCGGCCTCCAGTATACAAAATGGACGACGGAAACACGTATCACCCTAACAACACGCGCTGCGCATGCGCACTCACACCACGTATCACTATGGAAATGACGTCACAACATGGCCGCTCACGCGGGTTACCATGGCAACACAACATGGCGCCACTACGTCACGTGACATGACGTCACTTCCGAGGTCCTGCACCGAGGTCCTGCCAACCATCCCTCAAAACCACATGACATACTACTAATACACTTGGGACAAATTTTTCAGGGCAATATAAAAGGGTTGTTTGTGGCTGTACGGGACCTTTGGGTTAAGTATGGAAACATTTTCAAAACGGATTTAACCCCTTAACCATGTATGAACAATTTTGCGTGAAGATTAAATTTGGCAGTGCCACAGTGGGCGTGTAGACCACGCAATGGACAATAAATCGAAAGTTAGCATAAGTAATAATATAATCATACAGTTATATTACTGAATTTCCCTATAAATTACAAATACAGTATGGAGAGGGTCAAAGATGCCGGGAGCGGGGTGGATGGGGGAGGATAGCGACAGGGCGAGCAGTCGCCCATTGCCTTAATGCTAGAGGGAGCAGAGTTGCCGGTTTTTTTTTACTTCACGAGAACTGTAACCGAGAAACTCTCGAGTATTCGTTTCTATACGTAGTCAGGCGTGTTGCCTGGTATAGGACTATTGGGGTGTGTGGGTCCGATCTTTTTTTTTTTTTTGTCTTTCCTTGCCACGAAGATCGATGTCTTGAGTTAGGGAAAGCTACCAGGGGGATGTTCGTCCCACGTTGGTTGGGGGAGAGGTCCCCCTCTCCCACCCACAACCCCCCGGAAATGGCATACGTAAAATACGTTAGAGATGAATACTCAAGGGTTTCTCAGTTACAGTTCTCAGAAAGTAAGTTCTTTTCCATTAGTCCACTGCTGGCGGAAAAAGGTCACTCGCTGTTCCCCTTGTCTCAGGGCAAAGGGGCAGGTGTCCCATGTCAGCTTTTGTTATTACACGAAGATTGTTGCAATGCGTTTGGTTAATTAAACAGCAATCCCGAAATCACGCAGTTCATTTCAGGGACGTAAATGCGGTGGGGACGTATGGGGTAGGGTGGGGTGCGACGCATCTCCACTAGAAAGAAAATTGTTAGTATTTTTGTAGACTGTGGGTTAACAAGATATACATAAAACTGAAACGGATGGAGATAAACGAGTTCTGATTTACTGGTAATTTTACTGGGGCCAATTCACCAATTCTTGGGGTGGAAGACCTCTAAAATGAGAAAGTTGGGTGCTGATTTAGGCCACCCTCAATACATTTTTTATCTCGAGATCTCGAGATAATATCTCAAGATCTCGAGATAATATCTCAAGATCTCGAGAAACTATCTCGAGATCTCGAGATAATATCTCAAGATCTCGAGAAACTATCTCAAGATCTCGAGATAATATCTCAAGATCTCGAGATAATATCTCAAGATCTCGAAATAATATCTCGAGATCTCGAGAAACTATGTCGAGATCTCGAGATAGGCATATATAATCACCCCTTGATCATTTGCATGATTTCACTCCTGTCACACAAACTTTATTTACTTATCGCATCTTTTTCGACTGCAACATTTTCATGCCACCCATGACAATTACACGAGTGCACTCCTGTCACTCAGAAAAGTGAATAACTTATCAACCAACCACTTTGTTGCGTATTAGTTATGAGAGCCCACAAATCTCAGTCTAGCACTAATATAAACAGAGTCCCGTCATCCGAGCTTGCACTTGCTGGTGTCTTGTTCCCACTCCAACCCCAGCACCCGGTACCTCCCAGTACCTACTGTAGCGCCTTTACCCTAAAACACAACGTTTTCTCACTACTTTACAAGATGAAAAGTTTGTGTCTGTCTAACACTCCAAATCCAAAGTGTTGATCCAGTACCCGGTACTTCCTAGTGCATACTGTAGTGTTTTTTACCCTAAACCTCACTGTTTTCTCACTTCTTTTCCTCTCAGCTCCACGCTGATTGTGGCGAGTTTTACCCTAAAACACAAAGTTTATTCACTACTTTACAAGACACACACGATGCTTTTTCAAGAATATCTTGCTATTTTTGTTCCTTTTAAGATTTCTTCAGCAAAACGAAGTACGCTGGTTATGTTTGAATGGAGTGATTTTTACCACAACTCACAAAGTGTACTCACTAATTTGCAAGATAAGACCCGTAAATACCAAATAGCTCCACCAGCTCCACGCTGAAAGTTTTCACCCCCACAGTGAAACCAATCACCCACTCCCTTGGTGGATATTTCACCAACTTTCCACTTTGGTGACTGAGACGCATCGTCTCTTGACACGCTGTTATTCCACGGACCCGTCATACAGCATTACTTTAACCCCATCCCGCGTCCATTTTGACCGAGCAAATCGACGATGCTACTAGGTGTATAATAACCTTACACCAGCGATAGCTATAAACCCGCCGTCGGATCCCCTTTCCTCTCGTTGGTTTGAAAAGTCTGGATTAAGCGTCACTAGTTACCCCCCTGCGGATAATGCTTCCGGACGAGTGATTAAGGCCCTCACGTATCACCAACGTCAGTGAAGAAAAGGGTATGCCCAGTACAAGGCTGCAGAAGCTAGACAAAACCGTGAATTTATGGTCAATACACAGCAATCTCCTGACCCCCAGGACCAAATTGAAAAATTGAAACCCATAACCATAACCATTGTTTCTACACAAAACCCAATTACATGTAAAAATGAAAAGATTGACCTGTCACCCGACAAGTCTCAACGGTCCATACACCTTTCACACTTATCCAGGGAGATACCCCAAAGTGACAACTCCAACGGTGAAGTATCCAGTCCCGCACATATAAAGAAGGACAACTTGAACCCGATTCCCAGTATCACGGAACGAGATGAAGCCCCCCTCAACTTCGTTTACTGCCACTCTTAACCAGCTACAACATGGCACCCCAATTAACAATACGATCCTCCGTGATCCCATAGTCTCCCCCAATTACAGGAGAGCCCCCCCCCCCCCCCCCAAACCACCCAGTACTTTGACCCCCATCTTCAATGTCAACTCATGAACCGACAGCAATACAGGACATCCCGTATCACAAGATTGATTGGTCCTGGAGGCGCCGTGGCTCAGTAGGTATACGTGCAAGCTAAAAGTCGAGAGGTCCTTGGTTGGTTCGGCAACCGCGTTGTGTCCTTAGGAAAGACACTTCACCCCCACTGCCTACGTGGGGGCACGGTGGCGCTGTGTACTAAGGCGTACTGCATGCCGATGGTGCACCTGTCTTCAACCAATGCAGACCCTGCTTGTGTGGAGTTAGTATGTTGGGGAGCTGACAGTTGCTCGGTGGTTCTTTTCGGATACTCCGGCTTCCTCCACCCGTAGAACTGTCATGGTCATGATTAGCCATTGCACAGAAATATGTGACCACAAACAACAACAAATAAATAAATAAATAAATTGATTGGTCTCCTATGTTCTTATCGACTGAAAACCCATTCCAGCCGGGGAAACCTTAATTTCGCCATCCATGAGAGCATAGTTCCACCAGGACCACGTGCCACAGACCACTCCCCCTTAACTCACAAGGTGACACAGACACACACCCAATTTATGAGAGCAACATTTTGCACACCCAAACCCCAACAGCGCATCACACCATTGATTTGTCCTCCAACAATATCCAACTATGAATACGCTTTTCTTACTCCTTCAGCGGGACTCTCAACTATACCCCACAAAACGACACCACTGCGAACCACCCTGCAATGATAGCTGAAACTCAAACCCGTGAACATACCGCCCGGTTTGACCTATCGCTGCTACAGCTCCCCAAAAAATGTTTGACCCAATTGGCGGTCCTCCCAAATAAGCGAAAATGCACCCCCCCCCCCGCTCCCCCCCCCCCCCCCCGCCAGCCAAACAGTAAACCCCGCAATATTGTGTTGAAAAGATGTCCCCGCGACATTTGAAACAACAAGTAGCACGCCACTTTCTATTTTGCCACTCCCGGTCCCATAAAGGGATTTCCTCCCAAAGATACCCATAGTAGCATCCCCACCGTAGATTAACTGGCCATCTGGTGCCTCCCTCCAGCCTAAATCAAGCAAACCCCTCCTGGGGCGCAACAACAGTTCCCATTCCTTCTGGTACCCCAAGAAGAAAGAGGGACGATCCTCCAGAGGATTGAATCCTGCCAATGATATAAGGGAAAGATGCTCTCATGACACGAGAGCATCGCCTATCCCTGCCAGGTTACAACGCATCCACCCCCTCCTTTTCGCTACTCCAATTCCCACAAAGGGCCCCTTTGCCAGCTGACCTGAGTAGTACCCTAGATCCACGATTTACCGGCAATCTGATGCCTCTTGGTCACTATATGCCCTCCTCCCCGGAGAGTCCTGCGTAGCTTGGGTGCATCACCACCTTTTCTTATCTGAGTCTAAACAGTGAAAGTTCTGGAAAACCCTCTCATCTAAATGCTGCATGCGATAAATAGACACGTGTTAGATGCAGGCCTGTCTGCCCAGAAATGCGTGCAATTTTCCATAAGATTCTTCCCAATCTTCACTGTCATATTTGACTCAACCATTGGGTTTTAACAGCATTCTCCCTGTCAGCTATATCAGTCCTATTAGTGTAGAAAACGCATAAATGCGTTCAGAACTAATGCCAACTATTGATGGGAAGGTGAGTTGACCATGTCAGAAGCCTTAAACCGAATGTACTTCGAATATTTTCCTAGAGTTTGAACAAACAACTCATCAAGAACTAAAAGTGAGAAGTATATATATAACATTTAAAGGGCCACGCAAGTTCGTGTTTCAACATTTTTTTGTTATATTTTATTACCATAAAAAAACTATTTTAGCTTATTTATGTGGTAAACATTGCGTTGTCGAGGACCGTTTTTTTAGTACTTCCGGGCATTTCGTATGTGGCCCCGAGAATTTACATAGCTATTTTGACACGGGGAATGTCATGCAGTTGGTTTTATAAAAAAAACATTGTTGAAACACGAACATGCGTGGCCCTTTAAATGTTATATATATACTTCTCACCTTCCGTTCTTGATTATTAGTTTGTTCAGACTCTTAGAAAAATTCGAAGCGCACTCGGTTAAAGGCTTCTGACATGGTCAACTCACCTCCTCAACAATAGTTGGCATTCGTTTTGAGCGCACTTATGTGTTTTCTCCACCAATAGGACTGATATAGTCGCTATATGAGCTGGCAGGGAGAATTCTGTCAAACCCCAATCATTAATTAAAATATGACAGTAAAGATTGGGAAGAATCTTATGAAAATTGCAAACATTTCTGGGCACACAGGCCTGCATCTAACAGATACCTACCACATGTAGCATTTGGATGAGAGTTTTCCAGAATTTTCAGTGTTTGGACTCAGATTAAAAAAGGAGGTGGTGATGCACCCCAAACAAGGCAGAAATCTTCGGGGAGGGGGCATATAGGGACCAGGAGGCGTCAGATTGCCGATAAATCGGCGGGGTTCACTGTTTGGCGAGCGGGACACTTTCGCCAATTGGGTCAGACATTTTTGAGGACTGCAGCAGCGATAGTTCAAACCGGGCGGTATGTTCACGGGTTTGAGTTTCGACTATCATTGCAGGGTGGTTCGCAGTTGTGTCGTTTTGAGGGGTATTGTTGGGAGTCCCACTGGAGAAGTATGAACTGTGTATTCATAGTTGGGTATTGTTGGAGGACAAATCAATGGTGTGATGCGCTATCGGGGTTTGCATGGGCAAGATGTTGCTCTCATAAATTGGGTGTGTGTTTGTGTCATCTTGTGAATTAAGAGGGAGTGGAGCGTGGTCCTGGTGGAACTATGCTCTCATGGATGGCGAAATTAAGGTTTCCCAGGTTGGAATGGGTTTCAGCCGGTGAGAACATAGGGGACCAATCAATCTTATGGTACGGGATGTCCTGTATTACTGTCGATTCATGAGTTGACGTTGGGGGTGGGGTCACAAGTACTGGGGAATCTCCTGTGAGTGGGTGAGAGTATATGATCACGGAGGTTCGTATGGTTAATTGGGGTGCCATGTTGCAGCTGGTTAAGGGTGCAGTAAACGACGTTGAGGGTGCTTCATCTTGTTCGGAGATACTGGGAATCGGGTTCAAGTTGCCCTTCTATATATGCGCGAGACTGTATACATCACCATTGGAGTTGTCACTTTCGGGTATTTCCCTGGAGGAGTGTGAAAGGTGTATGGACCGTTGAGACTTGTCGGGCGACAGGTCAATCTTTTCATTACTACATGTAATTGGGTTTTGTGTGGAAACAAGGTTAGTCATGCCCATCCTGCCACGTTTAGGATTCACAGGAGGGGGGGGGGGATTCTATTCGCCTCTTAGGCTCAGGATTATGGGTTTCAGTTTAGGTGTGTAACTGTGAGAACGGCTCCTGTGTGTCAGGAGATTGCTGGGTATTGACCATAAATTCACGGTTTTGTCTAACATTTGCAGCCTTGTACTGGGCAACATTGACGTTGGAAATACATGAGGTCCTTAATCACTCGTCCGGAAGCGGTATCCGCTGGAGATAACAAGTTACGCCTAAACCAGACTTTTCAAACCAACGAGAGGAAAGGGAATACTAGGGTACGTTTATAGCTGTCGCTGGTGTAGGGTTATTATACATCGGGTAGCACCGTCGATTTGCTCGGTCAAAATGGACGCGGGAATGGGGTTAAACTTATGTTATATGTCTGAGTCAGCAAAGTGGAAAGTAGGTGAAAAATCCACCAAGGGAGTGGGGATGAAATCTTTCAGCGTGGAGCTGGGAGAGTTATTTGTATTTACGGGTCTGTGTCTTGTAAAGTAGTGAGTAAACTCTGTGAGTTGTGGTACAAATCACTCCATTCACTGTGGAACTGGGAGGGAATATTTAGTATTTATGGGTGTGTGTCTTGTAAAGTAGTGATTAAACTTTGTGTTTTAGGGTAAACATCACTACAATCAGCATGGGCTGGGCGAAAAAGAAGTGAGAAATCGTTGAGTTTTAGGGTAAAACACATTACAGTATGCACTAGGAGGGTACCGGGTGTTAGGTTGACGCTTTGGGTTTGGAGTGGGAACAGGACACCAGCAAGTGCAAGTTCGTATGACGGGACTCGGTTTATATTAGTGCTGGTAGTGCTGGACTGAGAGTTGGTGGCTCTCATAACTTCGCAACAAGGTGATTGGTTGATAAATTTTCTGAGTGACAGGAGTGGATTCGTGTAGTTGTCATGGGGGGAGGGGGGGGGGGCATGAATATGTTGCAGTCGGACAAGATAGGACAAGTGAATAAACACTTTGAATGAATTCATACTAATGATCAAAGGGTGACCACCGATTATATATGCTTATCTCGAGATCTTGAGATAGTTTCTCAAGATCTTGAGATATTATTTCGAGATCTCGAGATATTATCTCGAGATCTCGACATAGTTTCTCGAGATCTCGAGATATTATCTCGAGATCTTGAGATATTATCTCGAGATCTTGAGATATTATCTCGAGATCTTGAGATAATTATCTCGAGATCTTGAGAAAGTTTCTCGAGATCTTGAGATATTATCTCGAGATCTCGAGATATTATCTCGAGATCTTGAGATATTATCTCGAGATCTTGAGATAGTTTCTCGAGATCTTGAGATATTATCTCGAGATCTCGAGATAAAAAAAGTGTTGAAGGTGGCCTAAATCAGCCACCGTACTATTGACTTACTTGATTTTATCTCCATGATGCGGCCACGATTGGCTATTGTGTAGAAACATGCAGTGGCGTAGAAAGCTTTTCGCTAGCGGAGGGGCAAGCCCAAAATTTTCCGACAGACCGAAAATTTTCCGACAGTGTAACAACAACAAAAACCAAAATAAACAGAAAGAATCTGTTGTTTACTGCAAATGTACTGCAAATTGGTCTTTTTTTACCCCAAAATTACCCAAAATGGCATGTTTTTATCCCCAAAGCCAGCATTTTAATGTTATTAGGCGTAAATTCGCCCAAAAATGGTCCCAAAAAATTTCCGACAAAACTTCTGGTGGGGGGGGGGGGGGGCTCCACCCCCCCCCTTATCTACGCCACTAGAAACATGTGCCCTTAAACACCAATGAATAAATAAATGCTCCCTCACTGAAAGTGCTCGTTGGGAATTTCCCAGTGAGGGGTTGTAATCCATGCTTTTGAGGTAAAAATCAACATTGTTTGCCATTCCGAAATTTGAAAGCATGTGTCGCCGCCACAGGCACACGACGTATTATCAAATTTTATTAATTTTTAAAAAATATGTATTATTATACTATCAATACTAAAAATTCATACTTTTTTAGTTTTGATAATATAATATATATTTTATAAAAAATTTAAAAATCTGACAATACGTCGAGTGCCTGTGTGTGTCGCCTACTATTCGTGTTTGGTAAATGGTTAAATAATGATTAAATTTTGTCCAAAATACACCCGAGGTCATTTTGTTGTTCATCAGGTATGATGGTGGGAAAAATAGGAGTTAAAAGGTATCAGGACTCCCCTCCCCGATCCACCCCTTTGCCGCCGCCATTACAAACGAGACACTCCAGTGAGCAACTTTCAGCTTTCAGCAGTGATCAGGAATCTTTAACAGTTTACCTAACACGAAAAGCAGACGAAACTTGCAAATAAAATTCTTGAACAGCCATTTTTTTTTACTTTTTGCGTCAAAACCATAGCTTGTGACCCCTCATTGGAACGAGCTCAATGAACTCGTTCCAATGAGGGGGTCATAAGCTATGGTTTTGAGATAAAAAAATTTAAAAAATAATGAAAATTGAATGGTGATTTCTTTGAATAGCACTGGCCGTTTTGGCCGTTGCGTTGGGTAAAGGGTTAAAGAAAACGGTACGAAATTTGCAAAAGTGCAAGGCTGTTTGAATATACTTTCATGACAAATTAATCGCGACTTCAAAAAGCCAGAACAAAAATGAACGATGAAATCATTTTCTAAAATATTACACACCTGTATGACGTGTCGATGACTCAAGCGACAAATCTCCCCTTTCACCTGTGCTATTCAAAGTGGACTCGTCTAACAGGTAAAACATTCCAAGATGGCGAACAGAAGGGATGTTTTGTTCAGACTGGGACTGAGCTTTTCGATAGCAGCTTTTGTTTTGGTATTTTCGGCATTTGCTTCACCATATTGGTACAAATCATGGACTCGAGTGTATAGCCCATTTGCCAATTTAGGGCTGTGGCACGTGTGTCTATCGAGTTACATAAGATATGATGATCCAGAGCAGTTGGCGTACGTCGGTTGCTGGTGGATTCATTCGACAGTTTTCAAACATGTTTGGAGTAATCTAATGCCACGTACGTTTACTAATGCACATGCTTCACCAGAGACTTTTACCCAGGGACGCTGGAAGCACGGGGTCAGCGGCCCTTCCTGCCTTTGGACGGACGGGGGGGGGGGGGGGGGGGGGGTGGAGGGGTTCAAGAAGGGGTTGACAATGCCCTTCAAAGGTTCATCACTCAATTCTTTTCAATGATTTATTTTCGAAGTAAAGCTAAAAATACCCCCCAAATCCATTCTTTCAAAATTCAGTGTGTGTGTGTGGGGGGGGGGGGGGGTCAGGATGAGGACCATCCTGATGGGAGGGGGACACCTCTCAAACTACCCCATCTTGGGTCTTCGGCCTTCAAGACATGCATGCTTCGGCATGTCATGGTGTGGCGGCTAGTGCAAGTAACTGCCCTTTTCTCGGGGTCTGAGCCCCTGCCCTGAAGTGCTTCTGGCACTCTTGCTTTTTACCCAGGCCAAATATCATTTGTGATTCATATACGAGAGCAGTCCATGGTGGGAGGGAGAGTGCATGTGTGGTGGGGTCGGGGAGGAGGGGCAGGGACATGCCTTGGGATAACAGGACAAAACGGACCATGGACAAAATGTCCCAGATTGACTGTGGTCAGAACGGCCTGGATATTGAGATGGAACGGTCCAGATTTCGAGACAGAACAGCCCACATTTGGGGACAGAACAGCCCTTATTATTTCTTATTTCCTGTGCTCTCATTAATATTTGTTTACAAAAGTTATTTCGATTTACCAAAAAGAATTTATCATTAAATGGGGTTGGAAGTGGTGCCCGCTTAGATTTAGTTGCAAATTATTCGTAAAATGAATAATTCATGTTACCGGTTCATACCACGAGGAGGTACTAGCGGGTCTTACGTGAACCACCTTGAATAAAAGAGAAAGATTAGTTTCAGTTCATCTGAAATAAATGAAAAATTTAATTAATTTCTGGTCATCAGAAATAATTGAGAAAAAAATATATTTATCTCTTTTCTGTTTGTGTTCATCTGAAAGAAACGAAAAATTGGATTAGTGTCTGGACATATGAAATGATCTAGAAAAAATATATTAGTTACTTCTGTTTCTTGGATTCTGATCACCTAAAACTTGAGGAAAATACTTAGCATGGGGCATAGATGCGGCTACAACATATCAGCAGGTCACTGGTTGCCATTTCATGGTTTCCACACTGTTCCCACAATTCCATTAACTTTCCGTAAAGAAAATATTTGTCTCTTGGGTACAAATTACATTTTTCAGCAAAGTCAATGCAGCTTGTGTGATTCCCATATTGAGTCTCACATGGCGTGTGGGATTAATTAGTTACAGGGCTGTATTCATACCTCCATGTCAGCCTTTTCAGTAGCTTCACATCTATGTTATCAAATTAGCTGCTGGCAATTAAAGGATAATTTACTCGTACAAACACATGTCGTTGTCTGTTAACAGTTTTGTTTATGTTTTGTCCTTTCCATTTAAATGAAACTGATCTCTGGTTGGAAAATATTATAATATTCAACTTCAAAAAAATTTTGACTTCCAAAAAAAATAATGGGGGCATAAGAAATAATTGTTTTTAATAAAGACATTTCTTTTAATGTAGGCCATTCAGTCCCAAAATATGGGCCATTCTGTCTCAAAATCTGGGCTGTTCTGACCACAGT